>OY744516.1:57239191-57306691 GCA_963556195.1 Sepiola atlantica
GAAGGTTTGTATAATGATAACAGAACAGATACTACACAACCGCTACCTCACTCCAAACATAAATCAGAAGAAAATAATCCCTGGGAGGTGATATCCTGACCAGAGAATACATACTACACTACTACCCTCTAAAAAGGAGAGAGTAATATCTTGGGAAGATGATATAATGATAACACAACTGATACTACACTACATACTACATGGAAGATGTAATACCTGGGGTGATGGTATTATGACACACAAACATATACTCTACAGTTCTCTCAACGGAGGGGGTAATGCCTGTGAGAATAGAATAGTTCTATGAGCTCTAAACATATACTTTACTACAATTTCCCCATCCTGAGAGGATGATATGATGACAACGGAATATATATTACATTAACTACCATCTCCCCTGAATTAAGGATTACAAGATAGTACATTATCAAATAATAAAGAGTAGGAGGAATGCTGTTTAACTAAAACTATAGTACGAACTTGTTCACAATGGTTATTAAGAATTAGTTTCTGGTTCAGAATGTTTGTCAATGTAGACTTAGCATAATACTGTGGGGTTAATGTGGCTTGTAGGGGCATTTAGCTTCACTGGTTAATAAATAAGCTTATTAGTAAGATAAGTTTGTTTTAAACATTGGCGAAACTTTTCGAACTATATTAGGCATAACCTAAGGTAATCATGATGACTATCAGTAGTGAATGGCAAATTATGAATGTTTATAATAATCCGAATCTGAATAAGTATAACATAGACTAACAAAATATAAGTTTTTGTAAGATACCCTGATACGTCCTATAAACAACTTCTTTTAATCTCTATAAGACTTGCTTATAAAAAGTCTATTAATTAAATATCGTTACCTAATTTAATATCCTTCTTTAACCTTTCATATAAGTCCTATAATTGAAACACTTTAGATGTGATTGTACTTATTTGTTTCATTAGAAAACATGTATTGTTTCTTATTTCTGTTTTATGATATTTATCCTCATACTATTTAGGAATATTTAACAATAATTCTGTTTTAAATGTAGGTTAATTTATTAATATAAATATTGTGATTTTTATATAAGTCTTTAAATTAAAAAAAACTTACTTAGTGTATTTAATCCAATCGGAAACATATATTTTGTGTATCTCTGTATTGAGATATTTATTCATATACTTTTTAGAAATGATTTTAAAGTCTTCCGGTGTAATTATTGGTTAATTTATAGGTATTTCCCAATGTAATCTTATTAGTTGTTAAGGGAGATAAGTCGATTAATTTTAGTAATGAAGGTATCGCCATTATATTTGTGTTTAGTGTAGGATGATTGAGGCAATATATCTCCGATAAAATTTTAGTGTCTTTTGATATAATTTTAAAGGGTATTTCTTTTTCATGAATTAATTCAATCTTATAACAGTAGTTATTTATTTATTTATCTATTACCTTAAACTCATTTTAAAATCCCTAATTAATCACTAATCAATAAATAGTGGATCGGTACTTATTTTTTTCATTTATTTATTTATTGTGTAAACCGTATCTTTAAATATATTTAGATATTATCGTAATAGCATTAGCCTTCTAATTACGTTAATATTTTTTCGTTGTACTACAGTAACGTTCTTTTATACGTAATTATTGCTATCGTCAAACCTTTAATTTAAAGTTTTTAATATTTATCTTTAACATTTTAAAACTCTTACTTTTTGTACCTTTACATTTTGAAATAATTTATTTTTAGCTTAACAATAATTGTATATTTTATCTATATTTTATTTATATAGGTATAACGCATTTTCATTAATCTATCTCATTAGTAATTGGCTGTTTCGGCATTCCACCTGAATAATATTATACATATTTTACATGGCCCTGTTTTAGAAAGAATTGGCTGCCTGAATAAGACGGAAGAATCTATGTTTTCCCTGTGGGTACTAGATTCCATGTAAGTTGCTTGTTTGTGATTTTTTTCTGTTTGCTGCTTCAAAATATATTTTTTCTGGGAGCGAACTTTGAATTTTTGAAGAATAACATAGCTGAAATATCCTGACATGACATATAAATGTGGGTTGTTTATCTATGTGCGAAACGGATCGGCAAGACACCGAAGCTTTTGGATAAAGAAAACGAAAAATTTGAATAAAAACTTCGGAACTGGGATTTAATGTAACATTGTTGATTTATATATGCTCTATTGTTAAATGTAAACACTCATAGAACTTTCACCTTGAATAGTGTGTGTTATGTGTTGGTTTTTAAGACAAATACTCTAAATCAGTCGTCACTTACTGAAGTGGTCTCAGTAATCTTTTCTCTTTTAGCATACTTACACCCGGCGCTGTCGCAATCATCAGCGTAGTGAGCTGCATTCTGTCATCAACATCATCATCGTCAAGTGCGCTACATTTCGCTGTCTTAAAGCTAGTATTTTCTATGCACAGAAAAGAAAAATGGCGAGCTCGACGAGGAATTTAAAGCGGGTCTTCATTTTGGAGATATTTTCTGATCATACGAATGAAAAGTACACATCAACATTAAATAGAGAGAAGCCAAATTTGTTCTTCTTAACTTAACTACATACTGACGGGGTGGGACGACAAAGGTTACATAGAGGAAGGGGCGCTATCCCCTCTTTTAGGAATCAATATCCCATTTTCCACTTTTTTAATTGCATTTTGAATTCACATCTGCTCGTCACTACTTCCAGAAACAGACTGACTAAAAAACAACTTTCTCTCTTTTCACACGGTATTGTAGCGTCACTGCTCCAATGGAGACACTAATTTGTTACAACACACCTGTCTGACCTTTCCTTGATCTCCCAACTCGAACCTAACTCATAGTTTATGCTTGTTTACTTTTTTAGTCCGAAGGATGGATTGTTTTTCAAATTTTCGTGTCAAGTTACATTGCACTGGTTCACCCAGATACTAAATCTGTACTAACTGATTTAACATTTCTTCATATACGTCTATCCATTATTTAGCATACCTTCATCTCCTATAAAAAAACATCCTAAGATTTTTTCACACACATCTGCAGAATTAGGAAATAAACACGGCTATAAATATCTACCCCATTCTCTTCATCCGGTCGGAATTCAATTCGGCCGATATGACATTATTTCTGGGATGTAAGAAAAGTCATCTTACGATCGATATCGGCTCAATGGCCATCGCATGTCATAATCTATAATCGGGTCAATATACTGATTGACACTCCCCCAAATAGCAACATTTTGTTTTTTGGTGGTATTGTACTAGGTTGGATCTCGTCTATAACATACTAAAAGTTGGACAGAATCCGAGTATGGGAAAGTACCAAATTTCGAATATGACTTTTTTGGTTTACAAGTCAATTCCTATTTACATGTGAAGCACTAACTCGGTCGGTTTTCTTGATAAATCAATACATCTTGGATGTTTACCCAAGTTTTTAGGGTCAATATTTCACATTAAAGGGTTACCAATAATGCGAAATAAACCCTTATACAATATGAATGGGGACCTCTACACCCATTACCATTGTGTATCTACTCTGATTCACTTGTGTCACCGTGCTTTATTCAAAAGTGTTACCCCCTCATCATCATCTGTCACTGGATCATTTTTCATATTGTCAAAATTTCCATCTTGGAAATGTCCACATGCATTTGTACATTCTAGTCTGTGTCTCCTGCAGGTACACATTAGGTTATTACATACTTTCTGAACCGTTGCAATGAATTATCTGAATCAGTGCATCTGGGGCAGGGCTTTTGTCAGTCATCACTGGAACTAGTTTGCTTCCTTCGGCCTTCCACCTCTACTCAGATGGCACCATTTCATCACTACATACAATCCACTCCATAATCTGGTAGTAAATCCGCAAAGAATGAAATTTACAAACAGAGAGCATTGGTGGGAGTCGTTCTGACGTGAAAAACGTCTTAACTCTCTTAACTTTCTTGCAGGGCATATTGTATCTAATGGATCCCAGGGAGTGGTTCTCTATCCGCATTGGACAAAGCTACCATTGCCTTACAACCGTTGGTTTCCACAACATCCTGGCTTTCCTTTGGTACAGAAAATGCTTTTAAATAGTATATCACTGTCTTTTCTCTCTTGACGCCGAATCGCATCCCGTAAAGGGATGCAGGAAAACAGATCATTACACACTGCTTACCCAAGCACCTGCTTGAGAACCTTGATATTGTAGATGTGGGATTTCGCCTTCTCAGAGCAAAAAAAGAATGTAGTACATTTAGAAACATATTCACGGAACAGCAAGAGAAGGTTCGTGTCTTCTCCAATGAGATTGGTTGATTTGAAAGCAGACATATTGATGGCTGCCTTTGCAATCTCAACATCTTCTGCCGCATTCGTTCCATGATTGTCTTGATAAGCGCCTGCTTGTTTGCTACATTGGCACAAGAAGTCCCCCTTTTCCCAGCAAATTTTGTTTTCTCGGAAATGTTCATCTTTCTTGCATTCAGCTTTCGACTTTGCGCTGTTTAGTATAGTCCTTTATATCTTTGGTCAAACTTCATAACCATCAAACCCGACAGTTGCTCTCTCATAGTGTTCAACAGTAAATGAGGCATAATCATTTGCAATCGAGCTGTAAGTACCCCCTTCCTTCGATTTCAAACGGTGAAGATGAGATCTTGCGTCTAGTACAGTGTGCTCTGTGACTGGAACGGTTTGTGTCACAGCACTGTCCAATTTTGTTTCAATATAATTTCTTAGAGCTGCTGCCATCTGTGGTTTGTCTATTTGTCGTAAGATGCGCTTTCCTTCAAACAAAAACATCGGGTAGAGACAGAGTTCATAGGACATGAGACCATCCAGCCTTAGATCGCCCATCTGTGAGACCAAATAAAAACTCTGGAATAAAAATACTGGATCAATGCTACAATTTGCATAAACTTTGACATTCTTACTCAATGCTAAAGTATTTGCTTTCAAACTCCGTTTGTGAGAGTAGGAGTAAACTGATTATCTATCCATAGTCTGTACAATATTTTCCGATTTCGAAAAGGTCCTGAACATTGACATCCTCATTAGCAGTAATCCCTGTGATAATATTGCATTATGATTAATCGCCTGAAAACAACTTTAAGCTGTCTAGTTGCTCTGGAACACTCCTGAGATCTATTTCACCTCTTCTCACCCGAGAGGACGACAACTCCTTATGTTGTTCGCTTGTTGTGTAACTTCGTCCCGTAAGTTATTGCATGGCAAGGTTGTAAGCGGATGACATAGTGGACGACTTAACCCAAACTATCATCTTGTACTCAGACATCTCTATACCCGGTGTGAGCCCACCATATATTTTGAGTGAGCACATTAGTTGTTGCTCGATGACAAGATCGGAGCCAAGGCTAGCCCAGCATTGGCTACTGGGTCTGATTGCGTGAAGCACAAACAGAAACTGTTGATGTACTGAAGGGTTGCCATCTTTCAAAGTATAATACATCTTCTGGAGATATAGACGAGCCGACTTCAGATAATTGGGATGACCAGTGGCTGCGAATATTGGTAGGCAAGCGAAGACGGTAGTAAGACGCAGCCCTCAAGACTCCATTCGATCAGCTGCGACAAGTGCCCTAGCAATTTCTAGCAAGATAGTTTATCATTAGATGCTAGTTTTGGAGGCCCTTACCAGTTCATCCCTTATCAGAGTTAGACTGTTTAAATCCTACCGATGGGATCTGATTCCAACAATGACTTCAAGTCACATTCACCAGTCTCCATGAGCATGTAAAGCCGCTCAAGTTCTTCTACTTGGACCTGAAAACCAGATTCATCCTCCAAGATTTTAGCAAAAATCTGACGTGTGGATCACTGATCAACCAGCAGGTGGCCACGAAATGCTTGTTGCCTCGCCTTTCCGCTCATCATGTGTACAACGGCATTTTCACCATATACTGTCTCCATAATCTCCTTGAGTCTACTGCCATCCAGAAACGTCCTATATATTCGCACTCCTTATGCGTCAGGTGAATCATGCCTTGCCAATTGGGAATAGTCTGGTTGAAGTGAAAGAAAGCTTTGATAAGTTTCGATGCGGTTTTGAGAATTGCTCGTTTTTATACTTCTTTATAATCTGTCGGAGGTTAATTGTAGTATTCTCGAACAATGCCACGGGTTTTTTCCCTAAATGTCACAATGTGTGCCACACAACAACGGCCTTTGGTCACATATAAAGAATTTCCATATCGACTTATCAGCTTTAACTTGAGGTATTGATTTCCATCTGCCGTTGATTTACTACCTCTTAAGTATTCTCCCATTTAAGCGACAGGTCCTATATCGTTATCTGTTCCTCATCGTTTTCCTTCAAGAATAGATACACCCTATCGAATGCTTCATCCTGGTCGCTGTCTTTTGTTCTTCTACTTTTTCGTCGTTTGGTTAATTCAACTGACGTGAACTGTCTTGGAATGCTCCGTATTTATGGAAGTTGACGTTACATGACTGGTGGTACACACAGTCTGAAGCATGAAGATCCAAACCAAAATATTCGATCCAACCTTGAACAGCAGTGGCCCACACATCCACTTTTGTTTTGCAATGAACCAGGATAGTTTGAGCAAATGCATCAGTCTTCACATAGCAAATCTTTCCCTCACTTTTTCGTTCATAATTTTTTTCGTAGTATCAGCTCCACAGAAAAAGCAATGTGTTTTACTGTCATATCGTCGCAGAGAAACACGAGCTCCCCCTTTTACATGCCGAGCAAAATCATCCTTTTTTAGACTAAAGCAATGTACTTTTTGTTTATGTGAACACTAGTTCCGGCTTCAACAATGACTTTGACACCTCTCTCGATACTTGCACAGTTGACATCTGCAGCATCCTTTTCTCGAAGCACCACGGTCTTATCACAGTTCAAATCCTGTTCGCATAAAGGACAAGTTTCTCTACTGGTGGCTGAACTCATGTTTGACCCTGAAAATATACGAAAATATATGTGTATTAGTATATGGAGCTAGTGAATTGTTTGTAAGGGCAGTTTTTTGATTGGGAAGAACGTGGTCACTTTAGGTGTTCAGTTGTCTTCTCAGGAATACTATAACTTCTAAAACAATTTCATTCATATACGGAGGTAAGAAGTTCGATTAATTGAAGAAAGTAATAATTCACCACTGGTACCCATATAAAACTATCACCCATATTCCTGTTTGTGAACCTGGGTGAGTGCAATAAGGGGTTTAGGGGTACGGATACCAATGTGGATGTAATGAAAGGTTTAGGGGTTGGGTACCCCTAGATATGATATAACGGTTTATTTGGCATCACTGGTAACCCTTTTTATGTGACAGATTTACCCTGTAAACAAGTAAAAATCAAACATTTATTGATTTATCATAAAAAACTGACCGAGATAGTGCTTCACATGTAAAAGGAAAATGACTATAAACCAAAACAAGTCATATTCGAAATTTGACACTTTCTCATGCTCAGATCTTGTCCAATTTCGTGTATATTGTACACTAGACCCAGGCTAACATAAGATCACCAGAAAACAAAATGCTGCATTTTTAGGTAGGGGTATTCTGGCAGTATATTGACCCGTCTATGTAGGTATTCTCTACGGGATAACTCGCTCGCTGATTTTCCAAGTACAATTACTTTCAATCGCCCGCGGCTGACCTCATATACTAAACCCTGCCCGATGTTATCCCCCGGTAATACTAGTGTCAGCTAGGCTTGCACATTTATCTCTCCCACTCATGACTGGTCGTCAAATTCCCTTATGCATTCATTTTTCTTTCCATCTGAAATTTAATTATCGCTGCGTGATTTAAGTTTCCTTTGATTTTAACTTCGCAGTTTTAATATATGTTTTGAACTCCAGTGTTTCTCTTTAATTGACTCGAGGTGCGTCCTCGCAATGCCTTTCCTGACCTTTACCACTTGTGTCTGCGAAAAGCCAGTCGTTTTATTAGCTATGACTAACTTATTAAACCGCGTTGTATAGACATTTACCGCACTCCGTCAAAGAATCCGTATTTTGCTGTTTTCTTTGAGTTCTCTGATGATTTGTTCTGTACCAGCTTGCCAATTGCTGATGGGTCATGTCCCCACATTTCCCTGACCCCATAAAAGTATTTTGCGCCGCAACAAAAACGCGTGAATCATTATTTTACATTTGGACTATTTTTTTTTTTAATATATGCACAAATATATTTTTTTACGCACATACACACACACACACACACACACACACACACACATATATATATATATATATATATATATATATATATATATATATAGTTAAGTGAGAGCGAAATAAATAAATATACAGTTACATACTTTACAAGTTTAATAATTTCAGATAGTACAAACAAAGTATAGTATAAATCAACAAAACTTCTTTAAACCTTGTTTTTTCAAAGAACCAATATCTTCTCATCATCTCTTTCACTTTACACATATCCCATTATAGTCCTTATACTGCTAAAAAGGATGTTTGAGGCCGAAGAGTTTTACATATATTGAAATCGGATTGTTTAACTCATATTTCAGATTTCGAGAAATTAATCTTGTTTACTTTTTGATTAAATATTCGAATGGATGATACCTTTTGACACATAAGAACTTATCTTTATAGTCAGAATATTACTTAAAAGGAATTGACGGCTCGACAATTATTTGTTGACATTAGACTTGAAGACGACTATGCTGTAATCGGTTGGGAAGCAGTCTCGTCGTATCTTGTTCCACAGAGTGGCTTTTCTAGGAAAGACACTTTGTTCATAGAAGTGTCGTTTGTTTTTTGGTAAGAAGAGAGAAAGGAAAGTTATTTGTTGTGGTTGTAGCTAGACGAGTTTATGCTGTGAATATCGTACAGTATGGAACCAGGAATTGAAGCTCAGTCGAGCACTTACCACGAACATAACGATACATTGAAATAGTCTAGCAATATCTCTTCTGTATGGTGGAGGCTTTAGGGACGAGAAGATATAATCTCCCACTAGATTACGAAGTCGATTTTGTACACTCTCAAGATAGGAGAGCGTGCTTTAAACGGCACTTCACTAGATATGGCAGCAGTACTCCATCTTAGGACACATCCGGCTCTTATACAAGTAGATGTTTTTGCTAGGGGCTACTTTCTGGAGCAGTAGAATGATCCAACCATTGTTCAGCGACCTAGCAACATATTTGGTTTTAATCTACTATTTAAGGTCTAGTGAAAGTAAGCCCTAGAAGCGTAAATAGAGTCGTCTTTGACTGAAGAATCATTCATATTTTATAATGTTGGTCTATCTATCGGTCTTCCTGTTTGTCAATCTTGGGATAAAATTGAAAACGAAGTTCAATACCAAGATAAAATGTAATTTTCTTCGAGCAGAAGTTCACGCCGAAATCAAATGATAATATTAGTTTTGTATACCGTTGTTTTACATTCTATAAAAAGCTAAGACGAAGCTTTGCTTTATTTTCGAAATTAAAACAATGAAAATTGAAATTTATAGAAATTAAGAAATGATAAAAATAAAAATGATAATCCCGTATCTCTACAGAGCCACCATTTGCCCATGCATAAAGTATTGTTGCAACGTATAGGCTAGTGGAAAACAACTTGTATCTCCGTTTTAGACATGGCCCCAAAAAGGGCCTCTAATCTAATAGGTTCCACACTGTCTATCAATCTCCAACCCTTGTCCTATCGTTGCAATGTAGCATCCCTATGCTTGGTTCACCAGTGCAACTTGAATCGAAATGATTCGACGAACTTGCAAAATCCAACCCTTCATTATAGAAGCCCTAAGATGCCGGAAAGTGTTCTACTCTAATAGCTTCTTTTCTTAAACCTTCCCACCTTTGGAATTCCCTCCATGCTCCCTGTTTTTTCGACCCTACAAACATGCAGGAATTTAAATATAATGCGAACAAACATTTTTATGTCCAGCTCCTCACTTAGCTTGCCTGGTGATACCAGATCAGGCTGCCCTGTGGCTCCCTGAGACGAAATTCACCTACATTGACGTTTTTTTTTTTTTGTTTTTTTTTTGTAAAACTTAATTATGTTCTACAAAACCAAAAACAAAAACAACAGCCCCTCTCCCTTTCTCCCTCCCCTTTTTTATTTTTATTTTTCCTACCCTACTCCCGGTCCTGGATATGACCTTAAACTACATCCGATGGTGAGATCCGGCTTACTGACTTTGGGGAATGTGGAGCCTCCTCTTTATTACCATTGCTCCCAGGTCCACCCTGACCCGGAGTGGTAGTACCTGTTAGGGTCTCAACTATGGGTTAAATAGAAACAGATATTAAAAGGGGAAAGAAACAAAAAAGAGAAGAAAACAAGACCAGATTCGGCATTAAATAACCCAAAAAGGGTTGATATGCCGTAAAACAAAACTACCAAACCAAACTTAGCTTGCCTTGACTGACTAATCTGGCTGCTATGAGAGTAGCCCCTTTACGTCTCACTGGCAATATGCCTTGTTTGAAGTGAATAAAAATAAACAAATAGAGTTCAGCAACACGACTAACACGTAAAATCCAGCAGACGCAACATAGATGGATTATATCAGACAGTCTCATTTATTTGTACGCAATTAATCAACTTATTAATTAATGAACTTTTAAATTAATTAATAAGTTTTCTTACTTTATGTTTATATATAAATGGAGTTGAATGAAAACACATCACTGATTCGTGTAAACAACTTGCTTTAACTACAGATGTCACTTAGTATATGATCCGTGGCTTTATAGGTTGCATCTATCACCCGTGCTTTATTTCGTATGGTATTTACTTGTGTGTCAAAGGGAGATAGACAAATATACATACACGTGCACATATATATGTATATACAGTATCTATAAAATTTAGGTATGTGTATATGTTAAAATATTTGTGTATACAGGATTCATTATTAAACTATCTAACCGATCATTATGGATTTTGGAACACAACTGCGATGCGTGAAGGGCTGTAGTGTGGCCTATATCGTACATGAATTAGTTTTAGTCAGAGAGGTAAAACGAGGTGGGAGCTTTTTTTTAATTCATATACCTATGATTTTTCTAAAGTGTTAACAATATGTATTAGATATCAATTAATAAATATTCTCCAAATTTATTTTTTTTCATATAAAACTGTGTTAAGGAGTATAATATGGGCACAATGACTCATTTGAAAATCCAAATATTTTAAATTTGCATTAAATATGATCATTAGATTTAGATACCAATTAAGAAATGTTTTTAAACATTTTAATTTCTTCTAAAAAAAAAACTAAGTTAAAACCTTAAATGTTAGACATTTTCAAGATTTAAAATAATGTAAGAGATTTTTCTCAAAATTGGAATCAGGAATTGGAATGTGTTCATTTTTATCTTCGTAAGGGATACCAAAGTAGTGCGAAACTGTTCTGTTCAGGGAATTTATTTCACCCGTCTTAGGATGAGCATTCTTCTAATATATATATGTATATGTATATATATATATATATATATATATATATATATATATATATATATATATATATATACAATACTATGATGTTTTTTTCTTATCTACATACACATGTATTTAATCCTTTTGGGAAATCATCAGTTTAGAGGATGATTGTTTTGCCGACAACACGATTCGAACCTCAGACCCCAATCAAGATTTTAACTTCTGTCTTAACCCCTAGCACTATGCCGCAAACCTTACACCACAGTGAAAGAATGAGAATTAAGGTCTATTTACGTATTTTCAAGCGGATGTATATATATATATATATATATATATATATACATATGGTACGTCAATGAAAATTAGTAAGACCTGCAAATGGAAGCAAATCGGTATTTTCAGTTGTTCAAAACAAGGAGTAGTTTAGTTAATAAAAACATTTATTTTTCATCTCTTTCTTTCCTTAAACCAGGCTTTTCAAAGATTAAAATCTTATCATCAGAGGAAAAATTATGATTGATAAGTTGACAGGGTGGGACTGTCAAAGTTCCAAATTTGAAAAAGTTTTCTTTTAAAATTAAAAATTAAAGAAATTCAAAAAACTTCTTTAAAAAATGTTTCCAAAAGGTTCAGACGGGCATGGGAATCACCAATAATGAAATCCAAAAAACGTAGGGCTCAGAAATATTGGTAAATCCGGGGGAATCTGCATAAAAATCCAACGACGGCGATTTCACTCAGGTCTGTTGTCCACGGAGAGGAATCAAATAAAAACGGCCATTTCAAGGAAAACAATATTCTTCCTGTTTTCAGTTAAGCGTATTCCAAGGCAAAAAGCTCTAACTGGTTCAAAGACGAATCGTCGCACTGTATCAAAATTATTTGGGAATTGTATAAATAAAGAAAGACAAGAGAAGAGAACGAGAAAAGAAAAAAGAAAAGGAGAGAGAAAAAGCGAAAAGCGATCGGAAGTAGAATGTAATCTAACAAGTGGGGGGGGGTTAAGGGATTCAGATCAAAATGATATTTAGGCAGAAAGAGATATGAAGGGTAGATTTCAAATTGGCCACACAAAGTGCCGAGTGCTGGTCAGCTCAGTTAAGTTATATTCCCAGGGGATATTTAGGTAGATTAAATACAGATAAGAGACAGAAAGCTGTCTCCTAAGAAAGGTTAGTTTAATTTTGCAAGGGGAAGGGTATATGAGGGATGGGCATTAAACTGGTGTCGCTAATAGAGTTAAGTCTCATTTTATATTTTAACAAGAAATTGGATTATCTGTCTTGTTATAATTCTTAAGGTCTGAGTGAATTTCTTTAAGATGTTTAAGGAGTTTTGAATCAATTTATGAATAAATCGACAATGTAGGTAGTTAAGAACAGGAAGATGGGGGTATTAAGCAGATGTAAAACACCTTAGGCTAATGAATAATAGTAAAAGTAATAATAAAAAAATAAAAATAATAAAAGTAGTAATAAATAGTGAAACCTAAAGAATAGATAATGGGATTTAAATATGGGGGTGTATATCTATATATTTGCAATGCTGCCTTCACTTACTCGCGGCTATGGATTATTGTTCACTACATCACTGGACATCCACCGCAATCTGGTATGAATTGTTAATAAAGCACATGTAAAAGCCACGCGAGCAAAGCCGTATATACACACACATGTGTACATACAAAAAACCAGCACATACAGACAAACACATATGTATATACACATACATACACACACACAGATTTATATATACATATGTACACACACATACATACATACATATATATATACACACACACACACATTTATACATATATATGCACACACACACACATACATATACATTCATACGCATATGTATACATACATATATACACACACACATGCACACACATATACACACACACACACACATATACATATATATATACACATAAAAGTACAATAGCCACAATCACCCAAATGTACCCAGCATACCTGCACAGCAAAAAACCGCTCATATACACAAGTGTGGTATCCATACATGTACCTGTTATTCCAGGGAAACTACATATATATATACACACTCATACATAGAAGGCAACTACTCACATACTCGTTCGCATCAGCGACACTGCTAGTTATAAGTCTGGCAGCAAAGCAATTCAGTATTATATAAGTATGTTCTAAAGGATATGTTTAATGTTCACAACAGAAGGGATTGGTATAGGGGCAATCATGGAAAGGTACATAGTAAGTGTAAAGAATTATAAGATATGGGGAGGGGGAAATCTATTGATTATTGTTAGGTGGGGGTATATCTGGAGGGGCCAAGAAGTTAGCATATTTGTATTTACGCTTGTGTCTGCAATGGGAGATCAATTCGTTTTTAGAGTTAATAGTATTTAATGATTTATTAGCTGTGGCTATTGCGTAAGTTTCCAAAGTGCAAAGGCTGCAGTGTGGAGCTCCTGGGGTGTATGATCTAGATTGTTTCAATATGGACCAATGTAAGGAGTAGGGTGTATTATTGCTTTTAAGGTTTCTAATTAATTTAGAGAGCGAGGTACTAGGGTTATTGTTATTTAATTTAAATGATTGTATGTGGTTTGAGATCCTTATCTTAATTGGGAAGGCGCTAAGACCTATATATGTGTGAATTTTGCAAGGTGCAGAAATTGCATTTGAATAATTAGGGCCATTGGTAACTGTTTGAGAGGATGGATCTGATACTATATTAGCCTGGGGTCTTGGGGTAGGGTCTAGAATAACCGGTGTATTACTGCTAATTGTATAGGGTTCAAAATTACTTGGTGAAGATGAGGAGTAAGATCTAAGGAGGTCGTTAGTTGTATTTTGAGATATCGGGGCAGAGGAATGGGAGGAGGTACGTAAAGGTGGTAGGGTTGCCGAATCGGGGTTCGAATTATAGTTAGAGTTCTGTCGGAATTCCTTAATAGTGCACGCGTATACAACATCACTATGAATGCAATCACCATTAAGAGGACATTCTCTGGGTCTACGGCAATTACAATTATTTTGGGAAGGAAGGGTGGGAGATTGTTGGGCAGTTTTTATTTTTTTATTATTGGAGGAAATTATATTTTGTGCTATGTTAGGCATAGTGGAGTAGGAAATTTTAATGGAGTTTTTATTTAGTATTGTGCAATATTTATGGGGGTATCTAAAACATTTGTCTAAGATTTTAAAAAATTCTTTCGGGACGTTAGTTTTTACATTGCAATTGAAAGGAGGGTTAAACCAGATATTATTTTTCCTTCTTGACTTTTTATCTCCCCCAGAGTTCCGGTTAGTATTTATAGTTTCCAAGCTGTCTGTATTGTGAGGGTTAGGGTTCGAGGGGATATTAGAGTTACCTCGTCTTCTGGGGTTTAAAGCCATATTATGGGTAATTAAGCTAGTGTGATTATTTTTACGGGTTGGGGGAGTATTGTTGTACTTAATTTTAACGTTGTATCCTGAGGCAAGTAAAGCATTGTTATAAAAATTACAATTCTGCTCAAAAATAGATTTATTTGCAGAAAGTTTAGAGATTCTATTAGAGACCGATTGGGCAATTGAGTTGGTTATTGATTTGGGGTGGTTAGAATATTTATGCACGTAGAATAAAGTTAGGTTTGGCTTATGATAAGGGCTAAAAGTTTCAAAATTAAGGTTAAGGCTTAAATCTAAGAAGTTAGAAGTTCTCTTTTCTGGCTCAACTGTGATTGTAAGAGCAAAATTTTTAAAGAAATTATGGAGATTTTTTATGGTGTTGTTGTATTGTCTTGATCTTTCTCCAGACACAAATAGGGCATCGTCCCTGTATAGACCACCTCTCAAATGTTCGAAGTTATATTTAAGTTCTTTCATTAAGTAGATACCCACTAAGTCAGTGACTTGGGCCGAGTCTGAGGACCCCATTGTAATATCGAAGTTATTGGGGTGATCCTTCCTTGTCCAAAGTTTGTTGTCAAATTGTAGAAGGGATTTTCTAGCTAGTTTGATCAGATCAATTTCTAAGTTAGTCAAATCTGAATTATCTTTAGCGAATATTAAGGCTTTATTGAGAAGAATGGGGGTAATAGATTGATAATAATTATCGATGTCAAATGTAATGAAGTTTAGATTAGGGTTTGACTTGTTTTTAAGGTTAAGGAACCAGTTAGAGACCTCATCTGAGGATTGCCAAAGGGTATATGGGATTTTAGATTTGAGGTTTGGAATTATTCTGTCTAATATGTTTTTGCTTATAATGCCTAGATCTGATTTAGAGGGGCAAATTAATCTAATGGTAGGGTTTTCATGGAAATTTCTTTTATGGTCCTTTAATGTGCATCTAGGCGTAGCTGGGGTTAGGATTTCTGTGTAGTTTAAGACATTTAAGGAGGTGAGAATAGATTTGGCTTCCGAATTATTCTACGTGCATAAATATTCTAACCACCCCAAATCAATAACCAACTCAATTGCCCAATCGGTCTCTAATAGAATCTCTAAACTTTCTGCAAATAAATCTATTTTTGAGCAGAATTGTAATTTTTATAACAATGCTTTACTTGCCTCAGGATACAACGTTAAAATTAAGTACAACAATACTCCCCCAACCCGTAAAAATAATCACACTAGCTTAATTACCCATAATATGGCTTTAAACCCCAGAAGACGAGGTAACTCTAATATCCCCTCGAACCCTAACCCTCACAATACAGACAGCTTGGAAACTATAAATACTAACCGGAACTCTGGGGGAGATAAAAAGTCAAGAAGGAAAAATAATATCTGGTTTAACCCTCCTTTCAATTGCAATGTAAAAACTAACGTCCCGAAAGAATTTTTTAAAATCTTAGACAAATGTTTTAGATACCCCCATAAATATTGCACAATACTAAATAAAAACTCCATTAAAATTTCCTACTCCACTATGCCTAACATAGCACAAAATATAATTTCCTCCAATAATAAAAAAATAAAAACTGCCCAACAATCTCCCACCCTTCCTTCCCAAAATAATTGTAATTGCCGTAGACCCAGAGAATATCCTCTTAATGGTGATTGCATTCATAGTGATGTTGTATACGCGTGCACTATTAAGGAATTCCGACAGAACTCTAACTATAATTCGAACCCCGATTCGGCAACCCTACCACCTTTACGTACCTCCTCCCATTCCTCTGCCCCGATATCTCAAAATACAACTAACGACCTCCTTAGATCTTACTCCTCATCTTCACCAAGTAATTTTGAACCCTATACAATTAGCAGTAATACACCGGTTATTCTAGACCCTACCCCAAGACCCCAGGCTAATATAGTATCAGATCCATCCTCTCAAACAGTTACCAATGGCCCTAATTATTCAAATGCAATTTCTGCACCTTGCAAAATTCACACATATATAGGTCTTAGCGCCTTCCCAATTAAGATAAGGATCTCAAACCACATACAATCATTTAAATTAAATAACAATAACCCTAGTACCTCGCTCTCTAAATTAATTAGAAACCTTAAAAGCAATAATACACCCTACTCCTTACATTGGTCCATATTGAAACAATCTAGATCATACACCCCAGGAGCTCCACACTGCAGCCTTTGCACTTTGGAAACTTACGCAATAGCCACAGCTAATAAATCATTAAATACTATTAACTCTAAAAACGAATTGATCTCCCATTGCAGACACAAGCGTAAATACAAATATGCTAACTTCTTGGCCCCTCCAGATATACCCCCACCTAACAATAATCAATAGATTTCCCCCTCCCCATATCTTATAATTCTTTACACTTACTATGTACCTTTCCATGATTGCCCCTATACCAATCCCTTCTGTTGTGAACATTAAACATATCCTTTAGAACATACTTATATAATACTGAATTGCTTTGCTGCCAGACTTATAACTAGCAGTGTCGCTGATGCGAACGAGTATGTGAGTAGTTGCCTTCTATGTATGAGTGTGTATATATATATGTAGTTTCTCTGGAATAACAGGTACATGTATGGATACCACACTTGTGTATATGAGCGGTTTTTTGCTGTGCAGGTATGCTGGGTACATTTGGGTGATTGTGGCTATTGTACTTTTATGTGTATATATATATATGTATATGTGTGTGTGTGTGTGTATATGTGTGTGCATGTGTGTGTGTATATATGTATGTATACATATGCGTATGAATGTATATGTATGTGTGTGTGTGTGCATATATATGTATAAATGTGTGTGTGTGTGTATATATATATGTATGTATGTATGTGTGTGTACATATGTATATATAAATCTGTGTGTGTGTATGTATGTGTATATACATATGTGTTTGTCTGTATGTGCTGGTTTTTTGTATGTACACATGTGTGTGTATATACGGCTTTGCTCGCGTGGCTTTTACATGTGCTTTATTAACAATTCATACCAGATTGCGGTGGATGTCCAGTGATGTAGTGAACAATAATCCATAGCCGCGAGTAAGTGAAGGCAGCATTGCAAATATATAGATATACACCCCCATATTTAAATCCCATTATCTATTCTTTAGGTTTCACTATTTATTACTACTTTTATTATTTTTATTTTTTTATTATTACTTTTACTATTATTCATTAGCCTAAGGTGTTTTACATCTGCTTAATACCCCCATCTTCCTGTTCTTAACTACCTACATTGTCGATTTATTCATAAATTGATTCAAAACTCCTTAAACATCTTAAAGAAATTCACTCAGACCTTAAGAATTATAACAAGACAGATAATCCAATTTCTTGTTAAAATATAAAATGAGACTTAACTCTATTAGCGACACCAGTTTAATGCCCATCCCTCATATACCCTTCCCCTTGCAAAATTAAACTAACCTTTCTTAGGAGACAGCTTTCTGTCTCTTATCTGTATTTAATCTACCTAAATATCCCCTGGGAATATAACTTAACTGAGCTGACCAGCACTCGGCACTTTGTGTGGCCAATTTGAAATCTACCCTTCATATCTCTTTCTGCCTAAATATCATTTTGATCTGAATCCCTTAACCCCCCCCCCCACTTGTTAGATTACATTCTACTTCCGATCGCTTTTCGCTTTTTCTCTCTCCTTTTCTTTTTTCTTTTCTCGTTCTCTTCTCTTGTCTTTCTTTATTTATACAATTCCCAAATAATTTTGATACAGTGCGACGATTCGTCTTTGAACCAGTTAGAGCTTTTTGCCTTGGAATACGCTTAACTGAAAACAGGAAGAATATTGTTTTCCTTGAAATGGCCGTTTTTATTTGATTCCTCTCCGTGGACAACAGACCTGAGTGAAATCGCCGTCGTTGGATTTTTATGCAGATTCCCCCGGATTTACCAATATTTCTGAGCCCTACGTTTTTTGGATTTCATTATTGGTGATTCCCATGCCCGTCTGAACCTTTTGGAAACATTTTTTAAAGAAGTTTTTTGAATTTCTTTAATTTTTAATTTTAAAAGAAAACTTTTTCAAATTTGGAACTTTGACAGTCCCACCCTGTCAACTTATCAATCATAATTTTTCCTCTGATGATAAGATTTTAATCTTTGAAAAGCCTGGTTTAAGGAAAGAAAGAGATGAAAAATAAATGTTTTTATTAACTAAACTACTCCTTGTTTTGAACAACTGAAAATACCGATTTGCTTCCATTTGCAGGTCTTACTAATTTTCATTGACGTACCATATTTTTTGCTCTATCCAGTATATTGAGCTTTCCTTATTTCACAATAGGTCCAACTCTCTAAAAGTTTACCTTTTAGTTATAATCTACATATATATATACATATATATATATACATATATATATATACATAAATATATATACATATATATATACATATACATATATACATATACATATATATATATATACATATATATATATATACATATATATATATACATATATATACATATACATATATATACATATATCTACATATACATATATATACATATATATACATATATATATATAAATATATATATATATATATATATATATATATATATATATATATATATACTTGCTAATAAATCGGTCTCCTTCAGTTTCAACAATATAAGATATCGGCAAATGGATAGTATATCCATGGGCAGCCCACTTGGTTCATCGTTAGCTGACATTTTAGATTGGATTTTTGGAAAAACAATTATTTTCCAAAGTATCTAAACCGGCCTTTTACACACGTTACGTTGATGACACTTTTGCTTGCTTACCCTCACTGAGTGATGCTGAACAGTTTCTCTGTCTTTTCTGTGACTTGCATCCATCGTTGCAATTCACTATTGAGGTCGAGGATTGTGATTCCCCGTCATTTCTTGATGTTTTAGTGTCTAAAGCTGGTTTATCGTTTGAAACCTCTGCGTATAGAAAACCAACGTTTACGGGTCTGTATCTAAATTGGTTTTCCTTCGTCCTTAAGTCAAGACAAATGAATCTTATTGGTACTCTCACTCACCGAGCATTTATAATTTGTTCAACAACACGACTCGATACAGAACTTTGTGAAATTACTAATATTTTTCTTGCGAATGGATATCCCATCAATATCATTAAAAGCACCATTTCACGGAAAGTTGCTATATTTAATTGTGGTAAATTTATTGGCCCGTCACGTTGCCCTATTCATTTGAAACTTCCGTGGTTAGGTTGTGACGGCTTTGACATTGTAAAAAAGATTTCTTCTCCTACTCAACGTTGTTTTCCAGAAACCATGCTGAGAGTAGTTTACACGACTCGAACCTTTTTCTCTTCTTTTCGTAAGGATGTTTTGTCATCCGTTTAAAATAATTCTGGTGTCTATAAATTCATTTGTCAATGTGGAGCTGACTACGTTGGAAAGACATCACAAAGATTAGAAATTAGAATATCTCAACACATTCCACGTGATATTCGTTTACACAAGGTTTTGAGATTATTCGGGAACTTTCAAGCACATAAATCAGCCATGGGTTAGTACAAATAGTTGTTCTGGCAAGTATTCCGATGGGTGGTTTTCTGTTTTACACAGTGCCAGGTCGAACTACAATCTCAATATTATTGAGGCGTTAGTTATTTAACAATTCTCGATCTAGCCTTAGTAGACAGAAGATTTTGCAGCATTAGTTTGAGATCTTTAATGATTCAAATCCACCGTAACGTTGAAGGATTTACGCTTTTTTTCTCAATCGTTTTCTCCAACTTAAACAATTTTCCCCTCATTTCTCATTCAATTTTCTTAGTTTTTAATTAATCATTCTGACGTTTCCTCTTAGAGGATCAGACGATCAGGCTTAAAGGAATATATATATATATATATATATATATATATATATATATATATATATATATATATATATATATATATATATATATATATATTTAGGCAGCAAGTCATTATCTAAGCAAGCGTTGTTGAACATCACGGAACGTTCGCGTTTGTATATTTTCCTCATAAGGTTCTCAAACCGTCGAGCCATCTTTCTGGTTTCGGGTGGCAATCCGTACAGTACTTCGCCGATATTTTTTAATTCGGCCATTATATATATATATATATATATATGTATTATAGAAAGTCAAAACAACATTGGTGCCGTCGGTTTCAAATCCAAACAAAGAGGAACCTATCATTAGTCTATTATACTGTAGAGAGTTCAGTAAAGGAGACGAATTATAGGTCCCCTTTAGTTTAATTTGAAACCGACGGTACCAATGTTGTTCTGTACTTCTGTAATACATATATAAATAAACATTACGCTGTTACTTTTTATTTTTCTTAATAATTGAGCACTCTGATGGGGTTCTATCCCAGTAATCTAACATATATATATATATATATATATATATACTTCACACAAATATTGATCGAACGAATCACGTTTATATACTAAAACTATAGATCTTGAGTTTTAGGAGTATATAAATAGAAAGATATATAGATATATTATCTTATTAATTTTATTTCTTTCATTAAAACCCACTAATTTAATTACCTAAAAGAAAATAAGAAAAAAATGAAAACAAAAACGCAGTGAACAATTCTTCCAGTACGAAACGTGGCTTCCTCTAGTATCAAAACATGGCTGAAGATAGCCGGTGACGGCTTCTTGTTTACTATTATAATCAAATCCAACGAAACATTGTGGTTCGGTTTTAGACAGCCCATGGCTTGAAACCGAATGTATCATGATGAGTTGACCTGATCTACTGTAACACTGTATATATATATATATATATATATATATATATATATATATATATATATATATATATATATATATATATCTACTGTAACACTATATATATATATATATATATATATATATATATATATATATAGATATATATATGTATGCATTTATATTTATATTTAAAGGTTTAATATTTAAAATATGAATTTTGAATTTTATTACATTAAACAATTGTAATAGTTCAATAGTGCGAGGCTAGAGCTATAATATAATATATTTTTATTTAACTTTTAACCATGTCAAATGTTAGGAAAGAGAGATTTACATCATTTCACAAAAATGTTTTTATTTCCAGCATACAATTCTTTCGGCTTACTACCAATATTTTTTAAAAATGCCTCCGTGTCCTATGCATTTGTTCCCTGGTATGGATAGCCTCAGTGCTCAGATATAAAACAGAGAAACACTAAGAAAACAAAGGTAAGCAAAGCCTGGATTACAATTTGTACTCATCATTATTATTATTCAGATAGATAGATAGATAGACAGACAGACAGATAGAAAATTGTTCCTATAAATATACTGTGCTGGGAGGAATATATTAGCTAGTTTCAATCAACCGACAACAACTGTCAAGTAATTTGAAAATGTAAACAAACCCAATGCGACGCACGCGTGATAGTCACAGACCGAACATACCAATACAACACTGCCCAAATGAAATTTTCAAACTAGATGTACATAGAGCATATTCAGCTACCGTATTGGTAGGGATTTTCATTATTTTATTTGTAATTGGTGTTTCATTCTACAGCTTCCACGAACAACAAAAGAACTTTTCTCATTTTTTCCCCGGTAATTTTTTAAGTAATTTATAAAAGCGTTCGCCATTTTTTAGCTGTTGCTATTGTTCGAAATGTTTTCTGTCGACAGCAAACAATCAATGAGTTTAGATACAAGTTAGAGATAGTTTAATGTTCAATGTATATACGACATAATCACGTTGATACACCTGTTCCCGTTAGATCACCGAAGTTAAGCGACGTTGAGTCTAGTCAGTACTAAAATGGGTTAACATGTGGGAATATCAGGTGTTGTATGTGCTCTCCGCTTAGCTTTTTACAGTCTTCCTGGAGTTCTCCTTGCGACTAGAATCGGGCAGTGTCGACTAAGGAGAGGTAGGGTTGAGAATGCGCAACGCTTGCTTCACAATTACAGACGCAGCTACCCTTACAGGGTGTATCCATTTTATCGCAAGACCGAACAGAGGCCATGCAGTTTGATGTTAGTTTAGGGTTAAGTTATGGTTTCATTTACTCCTCCCCAGGAGTTAGGCACAAGGCCAGTTTTATCTTACTCCCACAAGTAAGATGTGATCCAAGATCGGGTCGAGAAAGTGGGGTTTGAAAAGCCAGCGCTCGAGAGGTGAGCACTCTGGCCATTTAAAAATTGCCTGGGCAGCCCCGTCAGCATTCCCCGGTAGGGGCGCCTCAGACAGTAAGCAATAAACTTACTCCTCCCCAAAGAGGGGAGGCGAATCCTGGGAGGGTGGACCTCCTAGAACTGCACAGAACAGACCCATTGACCGGCGTAAGTCAAACCCCGAAGGACAAGACAATACCAGTATGGAGTGCAGTATCCATCGGAACAGATACTACACTTTGATCTGATTCGCCTTAAAACTAACAGTCGTCTTCTGTACATTTATTTCCTTCAAACACCAATCCTCATTCTGTACATTTTTCCTTCATGCAGACGAAGAAGGGGTAAGCGCAGAAGAAGTAGAATTGTTAGAGGAATTGGAAACAAGTTTTTCAAAAGGGTACAACTCTGAAGTCTGCATTTTTTATTTGCGAACTGCAGTGAATACCAAATTGTTATAATGTTCCTAATTGCAGATATATTTGCATTTCTTGCACATTATTTTTGTTAAAAGATTTTTATCCTTGGCAGAATTCAATTACTCCTTCGAGAAACTGAATAGCCTTTTCTCACGCGCTTGAATTCATTAATTTGTGTTTCATCATTTCACCTTTGACGTTGTCGTTAATTGTCGTCTGCCAGAAATGATTTCGCGATTTCCGATTCGAAAAAAAAAAGTCTTTTGTTCGTTTGTTTCCGTGGAATTCCGGAACTCTGCTTCTGAACGAGTCGGTTTAGCTTGATTCAAATTCTGCAGAAGTACTGTTATTTTTTTCTATTGCTTTTACAAAAAAAAAGTAACTTCTACACTTCTTTCGTTGAAAATGTTACTAAAAATCTGCTTGACTTTTTTTTTCTCGAATGAAAATAATACTTGAATATTTAGGCATGGCATAACAATATCTTCAATCGTAAGCCAAGACCGAAGTTACTATGGCGACCGCTAAAACAATAGCGTTTCCTGATAACGTCATGCAAATTAGAAATAGAAAAGTTACGGTGAATATTGTAGACGTCAGATTTGGCCAATCATTACATTTTCCCATTCAAAGTGCCTCCTTTTCGCGAGTGAATCACCTTCATATTAAACCTTACTTCTTCACGTCTATGGCAGTCGGGCAGTCAGTAAATAAGATCTTGTCTTGTTTATATACATTTTTTACATTTTTAGCAACATTTTTGCAGTTTTGATGAATTCAATAATAATGAAATTGCTTTGAAGTCAAATATATGTCTTACTTATACTCATATATATATATATATATATATATATATATATATATATATATATATATATATATATATATATTATCATTATTATTATTAATAACTATTTTTATATTCATAGACATATATATGTTTCGCGTTTTTTAAATTTTACGTTCGTCAGTATTGAATTACGAAACCGCATCACTAGTCGACCCCACGTATTATTGACTCTGGTGTAGTAACCATTCAGCCGTCGATCAAATCATGTCTTTAACATTATTATTGTTGTTGTTGTTGTTGTTGGTGGTGGTGTTGGTGTTGGTGTTGGTGTTGCTGTTGTTGTTGTTGTTGTTGTTGGTGTTGGTGTTGGTGTTGGTGTTGTTGCTGCTGCTGCTGCTGCTGCTGCTGCTGCTGTTGCTGTTGCTGTTGCTGTTGCTGTTGTTGTTGTTGGTGGTGGTGGTGGTGGTGTTGGTGTTGGTGTTGGTGTTTGTGTTGTTGTTTTGTTTTGTTTTTTTTTGTTTTTTTTGTTTTGTGCGTCATCTGGTGCTACCAGATAAGGCTGTCTTAAGATACCGAATCTCTGACATTAACTACACACAACATTGATGTTATAGTTTTTTCCTTACTAAGCTAAAAACAAAAAAAAACATTCATCTTCTACACAACAACCAAACAAAACACTATGAATAAATAGGTGAAGATGTAGAGAACCTAAAGCATAACACTTTTACCAAAATGACCTGAATCGGCATTAAATAACATGAAAAGGGTTGATATGCCATAACACAAAACAACTAAACGTAACACCATTAATATATATTTAGAGATATAAAGAACTTGAAACATAAAAATACTTATTAAAATATACCGGACTTAGCATTTAATAACCCGAAAATAATTGATGTGCCGTAAAACAACACAACAATAGGCGTTAATCTACCGCTGCAGCGAAGTCCGCAATGATGTTTTTTTTGTTTCCACTTGGCCCGATCACAGGCTTTGTGGAAATCGTCTGCCCATCTCATAATCGACCTTTTTCTTGCTCCACCTTCCTCGTTGTCAGTAAGCACTCAGATCTCTACAAAACCCATGTTTCATAACAGTCCGGTAGTTTTTCGACTTTAGACGGTGCTCATCTTGCGGTGACATAGGATGCATTATTAAATTATCATGATTTTTATTATCATTACTATTATTATTAGTATTATTATTATTATTTTTATTATTATTATTATTATCATCATTAATAGTATCATTATTAGTATTATTATAATTACTATTATCATCACCATTATTATTATCATTAATATCCACATAATTAATATTAAGATTATTATTATTATTATTATTATTATTATTATTATTATTATTATTATTATTATTATTATTATTATTATTATTATTATTATTATATTTTACTCACTAGGAGTTATCACACTGGTCATTGTCAGTGATCACCCACTGCCAACAACCTGTGGTATTCCCCGGAGTCTGAGTGACAACAAGTCTCCTCAGACTTCCAGTATGCTCCACCTCTTTTCGTTCATCACCGCTGATGACCTTGCGGTATCGCAACAGCCACCTACCACCGATTTCACGATGATAAGGGCCATTGGTCTCCTCTGGGGCCCGGGTGGCAACAAGCCTCCCCACGGTCCCAGAGCTGTCTGCGCTCTTCCAGTGGAGGTCTGGTTTGCGCTTTCCCTCCTCGACCCTCTGTCCATAACTTTCGTATTATTATTATTATTATTATTATTATTATTATTATTATTATTATTATTATTATTATTATCATCATCATAGGTATGACTAATTTTGTCTCAACCTCAAGGCAATGAACCACATAAATTATTTTTGTAATGCTCCTTCGTATCGAAATAGAAATTTGAGTTCATTTATTAATTTTCACTTGATAAAATGCCCTCGGTTATGCACAGCGAATTGATTTTACAGCTTTCCACGAGGAAGCAACATGTGATTCTAATTCATTTGCCAGCCATATCTATAATCAAGGCTGATTATATTTTCCTATGAACATCTTTCCAACTATGATATTCGATGGAGATATTTCCCCAATCAATATCCAATAATTTAAAGATCGCCAAAAAACGTAGAGTGAAAATGAGCAATCATACCACAGCGTTCCACAACTGTGTATGACGATCCCTTATAGATTTTGAGGAGCCATATTTATGCAGAGTTGTTAATAATGTTACCGCTTTATTCGTCAAATTTCATTCATCTGATAACTTTTCTTGTACATATTTATAAGTTTATGTGTACTTTTGTTTGTCTATAAATAACTCGCTAATTAATCATCCACCGAAATAGATATTTGCATAGATAGCGAAAGGACTAGCGAAAATAGATCAATACATAGTGTTACAGCAAAAGTCAACACCTGATAAAATGCAAGCGAAATTGGCAATTGAGAACAAAAGTTGTACTGCAGAGACCCGACAGTGTATTTAGCAACAGTTAGAGTTACATACTACATTATTTTTAAATATTACCGCCGTCGGCGGTGACGATCATCTCAAGGTGGGCGCGAAATAAGTCACACGGTTTAGCGATTATGTACTTGTCCATAGCTGCGAACGACTTCACGATGGTAGCCTTAAGAAAGTCTACCGTGTTGCGGGCGTGTTTGTTGATCTTGGCCTCGATTACACCACAAAATAAATAGTCAAGGGTGTTGCAGTCGGGTGAAAATGGCGGCCGTACGTCCTGCGACCAGTTGTGTTGAACAGACACGCCTGGGTCGTCTTGATCTTGTGTATAGGAGCGGAGTCCTGTTGGAAGAATACGTGTATATATATATATATATATATATGTATATTTTATATATATATATATATATACATATATATTGTGTATATTTAGGCAGCATATTTTCATTTAGGCAAACATTATTAAATAACACGGAGTGGTTTTGTTTGATGCGACTTTTTTTTATTTTTTAAATTTTCCGAATTGTCCATCTAATGTTTCGGTCAAATTGATATAAATATGTCCATGGCTTTCTTGTTCCATTCTTTTTTCTTTTCTGCAAGTACTTTCGATTTGAATCGTCAAATCATCTTCAGGCGGTATTAGTTTTAGTGTCTTTACTGTTGTGCTCATTTTTTAATTATAACGGCAAATAGTTTATACTTGAAAACGCGTCTGTAAATTTCAACTTTACAGACGTGTTTTCCAATATAAACTACTTGCCGTTATAATTAAAAAATGAGCACAACAGTAAAGACACTAAAAGATGTGAAGATGATTTGACGATTCAAATCGAAAGTACTTGCAAAAAAGAAAAAAGAATGGAACAAGAAAGCCATGGATCATATTTATATCAATTTGACCGAAACATTAGATGAACAATTCGGAAAATTGAAAAAATAAAAAAAAGTCGCATCAAACAAAACCACTCCGTGTTATTTAATAATGTTTGCCTAAATATATATATATGTATATCATTTAGGAATGTTTAATTATTCATTCATTCTGATTTATTTAACACAGCTCTTCACAGTCTTAAATGTGGGTAATATGGACTATATTTAGTTTAAAGTAGTTTCATGCAAAGGGAACGACCCTCTTCGTGATAATTTCAGATTCCTCCCATTATTGTGAAATTTTACCAATAGGTATTAGACATCAATTAATAAATATTCTCCAAATTTCAGTTTATTCAAAGTATTTAAAACGGAATTTAGGGAGTATAATATGGGCAAAACCTCTTATTTAAAAATTTAAATATTTCAGATTTACAGTGAATGTTATTCATAGTAATTAGACACTAATTAAGCAAGGTTCTCCGAATTTCAACTTCGTTTGAGACTCCTTAAGTTTGAGTCTTAGATTTAAGGCATTTTCCAAAATAAAATGAAAACATGTAATTGATTCTATCAAAACTAGAATAAGGATTCTAGACATGCAGTTGAATATCATTATATATTGATTATAACTTTTGTTAGAGGACATAAAGCGGTGCAAAACTGTTCTTTTTAGGGAATTTAAATTTATCCGTCCTGGGAGGGGTATTCTCTTAGTTAATATATAATGCGATATATATATATAATGGGATAAATATTGTTTCAGTTGAAGTTTGTATTAAAAAAAATGACTTAATTTAGATGATTTTTTATATCTATGTGCAAAATTTGTATCTTTTTTTTAATTATTAAAATTGCTGCTAAATATTTTATAAAAATATTGTGAAACTATTCTCTCGGTAAATAAAATTATTTTCCTTTACGATTATAAAAGAAAGCGTATTAATTTTATGCATATTATATCTATATATATATTTGTATATATATATATATATATATTTATATTATATATATACTATTAATATTAGATTAACGATAAGCGATGTATCGCTAAATAATAATCTATTGTGATAGTATAAAGCTCAATATGTAAGTCAGTGCAATCAATTCATGAGATGAAAAATGAGAATAAAGAGTTATATAGATAGAATATTTATTACGACATCAGAAGTTCAAAACAAGGAGATTCATTATTCTTAACCATGGATTTTCAAAGACAAACTCTTTTAATCAGAGGATAAAACTCCGTAATGTTTTTAGTATATATGTGTATTAATTTTGATAGTTAAATGTTGCCGGTAATCGCAGAATAATGAATGAATATATGCTATATACAAAGGAACAGTAAATAATAACAAAAAATGAACAAATGTATACATAAAAATAATTATAAGACTAATGAAAATAATTTCAAGTGTTGTTATAATACTCAAACTATTATATTCACGAATGAAAAACACAGAAATGGCATAACACTCTACATAGAGAGAGAAATAAAAAAATATATATACTAGCTCTAATATCAATTGGAAATCAAAAAATGGCAATTATGGTTGGTTCTTCTTCTTCTAAGTTATGATAGCAGGGCACTTGTTTATGAACCACTATATAACAAAAGTTAACAAAGTAATACGTTTAATAATTTATGAAAAAAGCAATTGAAATATATTACAGATGAAAACAAAAGTAACAAGCTGCACATGCGTGGTCCCCCTCTGTATGTGACTCGATGTACCGAGTGTAAAATGCAATAAATTTGGGCAATTTGGGGCATTTTGACCCCCCCCCCCCTTTGACCCCCTGGGGGCGCGAACCACAATTTTTCTTAGATAAGGATGCTCATTTTATATCCAGAACAATTGTCTCTACATTTTGGCCAAGTTTCAGAAAAATTGAATGGATGGATCAAACGTTATGGGAGAAAAAGGGTAATGTTTAGCCATTTTAGGGGGCTTTTGACTCCCTGGGGGCGCGAACCAGATTTTTTCCAAGGTCAGCGATACTTATTGTCTATTAGAAACAATTGCCTCCACATTTTGGCCAAGTTCCAGAGAAATTGAATGGATGGATGAAGAGTTATGAGGCAAAAAATTTCATTTTTTTGCCATTTCGGGGCGTTTTGACCCCCTAGAGAGCTAACCAGATTTTTTTTCAAAAATCGGAGAATGTCACTTTCTAACCTGACCAAAGTTACAACTTCATGCAAAATTTAAGAGAAATTCAATAGATGGTTTCGGAGAAAAATCCGGACGGACGGACGAAAATGCCTCAAAACATAGGTCCCCCGATTTTATAAATCAGGAGACCAATATAAAACGGATAACTGTTTAACGTCAGTAATAGTTCAGGAATGTTACAACAAATTATACTTAACTAATTAAATGTCTTAAAAACAACAACTGTATAATTGGAAATTAGCCCGCCTTACAAAATAAATTGTGTAAACCGTAAAAATGTTTAGGGGAAAATACCAAATCATAAACTTAAAACAAAATTAATTCATTAAACAAAAACACAAGAATCTAGAAGTAAATGCGGACACATAAAAATACCTGCGTTACTATTAAATTTCAGACAGTAAACAAATATACGGGGATAGCGTATAATTTCACACAGATCACAAAAGGGGTGAAAAAAAAAACAAATACGTGTTTCCGGAGGAATAAAAACTTACTTTTCTACCTACGTGTCTATTTTGGCGTTTTAAAGTATTTTATGCGTTTTTATAGTTTAATCAAAAAGTACGGTCAAAGATGTTAGGTTAGAACGAAGGAAGAAAATGGCTGACCAGAAGTCGACATGTAGAGTGTCGATAATCGCTCAAAAATAGAAAATTAAACAAAAATGCAGCTAATAACTGTCACATTATTGATTGCGGGATGTTTAATTTTTTGTAGCCGGATTCAAGTATTTTTAATCTTTTGATGTTGGCATCGGTGTGTATTATTTTATTATCGTTAACTAGGATGTGTCTATATTGAGACAGGGGGGCAGTCATGTTCTTTATGTGTTTTTTAAGTTGTAAATTATAAGCCGTTGTATTTTTTTAAATTCAACAGAAAAGACATATTTGTAAAAACACCAAGAGTAATACCGCCTGAAGATAAATTTGAAGAATCAAATCGAAAGTACTTGCGGAATAGGACAGAAAATGGAACAAGACCCCACGGAACTTAAATACACACACACACACACACACACACACATAACAGTTTTTCATGGTAAACAACTGATGATCCCTTAAAATAGTGTTAGAAAATAACTAATATAATAACTGTAAAAAATAAATTGACTTACATGAGTGATTTTCCACTGGAAGACTTGAGACTATAAGTTTTTTTTTATTTTTATTTTTTTATATAGTTTTAATGGTTGAGAAACTTCCGAGACTATATATATATATATATATATATATATATATATATATATATATATATATACAAACAAAGTTATATAGAACGATAAATAGTTGCAGAGATAAATCGGTAAATTGATAGATCGATAAATAGATAGATAAGGAAAATATATGCAGGGTTACTTTCATAAGAAGTAATATAATACAATACCAGTTTATAAATAATCAATTCAAGCTTAAGATTGGCATCGATTTACAACGAAACGAACAAATGTAAGGTGGATTACATATGAACAAACGAAATGGATTCAAATTTCTAAGAACATCCTCACAGGGGATATGTAATTGTATCTCGTTAAATAGGGAAAATTGCAACATACATTTTTTCATGTCAGTTAACTGTATTAGGTTCAATGTCAAATACATCGCAATAATAACGGCTGGATGCCACTAGTTATGTACGGATATCCGTCAGCCCGTCAGCACAAATATCGCTATTGCTGATTCTTCAAACGCAGTTCATTATCTGTTATACTGCTACTGATTGCTAGAAATCAATTAGTTAGACAATTGTAAGCGAGTGAGTTTACTAGTTTCTCAGCAGTACTAAATAAATATTTTTTCTCGAAAATATACATTGGCGTCTAATAACTATCTTAGTGACGAACTTTAGCCACACGAGGTCGCTTCAAATATTGTTACTATTGGTTTCCACTTATCAAGGCTAAGAGCAACTCGAGGATGATGATGATAGAAACACTATGGGTGTACTAACATCAATCAATGGTATGTACTACGTTTGAGTACTTACTTTTTGGCAGCTTACGGCAAGAATTAGTTGACATCGGAATTGAAGACAAATAGACTGTAATCTGTAGGCAGTCATTCTTGCGGTAATGTGTTTCACATTCAGTAGCAATACAAATTCGTACTGTGAACGTCTTTTAAGGAAGAACCAAGGATTGGAACTCAGTCGAGCAACTTCTATGAAACTAACCGTTGAGGAGAGAGACTAGCAATGTCTCTTTTGTGAGAAAGAGTCTGCAGGAAAGAGAATAGATCATCACTCATTAGATTTCGTAGACGATAATGTACTTTGGCAAGACAAGAAATTCTCAATTGCAAATTGTTCATCGCCTTTTTATTTCAAAGGTGTTTTTAGATTTTCTCCGAAGCGTGACACTTAACAATACGTAACTAATTCTAGAAAGCAGTTGTCGAAGTAATTAACTTGCAGTCGGAATTTGCAAGCTAAGAAATGACAAGTATACAAATTGCTTGAAAAAGTTAAATATTTTTATGACTTTATCACATGAGACATAGCGTGGAATACATATTGTCTTCGGAGTGGGTGGATCGTAAACAACTTGTAGAATATTTTATTACGATTTACTAACTCAGTCACGCAGAGTCGAGACGTCCACTGCATCTAGACAGACGCCACAGCAGTTGTATATTATAATGCATGCCAGCCAAAAGCAATCTACCCATATTTAGATTACTTATGGCACTTCATATACCAAAGCGGAATATCTATATATCTAGTTATCTCCATATTTTCTCACTTCTTTTCAGTTTACTTCAGTTAGGTTTCAGAGATAAAGAGACCCCTTCATGGGGCTAAAATTGCTTTCTTTATTAGATAAATATATATATCCAAGTGTCATTTTATTCTTTCCTTATTTCTCAAACTTTGAGTAAGAAAAGCAATGAATAATAATAATGTTCATCCCCCAATTGACCACTTAACTATGTTATAGTTTATCTCTCGTGTGACATTGGCTGGGTTTCGTCGGATTTCAAGATCGGAATTCATCTGGTCTGATGGATTATTCAACGTAGTGACGTTACTTATGGTAGAATCACTAGAAGAATGTACACTATTTCTCATATAAGACAGCGTGTAGCCATGCCAAGGTGATCTTATTTGAATTTCGAAAACTGTGTTATTTTGAATATTTGGTCAGGGTTTACTTGTAGGGCGACATATCTTGATGTTAGTGTGACCTTACAAATCCTTTTACAACGAGAACATAAACACTTGAGGACTGTTTCTAGTAAGCATTCACACTCTCTCCTTATATATATGTATGTATTTTCAGGCTATTAGGAATGATGCTGCTCTGTGGGCATGAATCAGAGTGATGCATCCCTTGAGTACGCCATCTTTAACAAATATATACAATATGCGTATATATATATATATATATATATATATATATATATATTTATATATATATATATATTTATATATATATATATATATATATATATATATATATATATATATATATATATATACGACTATTACTCTGTGTAGATTAGTATGCCTATTTCCAGTGACACAGCGTACTCACAAATGACTCGATTACAAACGTTGCGATTAATCGCATCTTGAGTGGCGATGTCTAGCCGGATGCAATATATTATTGTCCCGGAGATATTTTTTCAGGTGAGACCGCACAGTTAGGATTTCTATCTGGTTAACACGCCATTTTCGCCAGACGGGAGGTAACACAGGAACAATGCTGTACAACGCCCAGATATGTTGCATATGGCGTGTCCAAACTATCATAAGCGTCTCTTTCATATGCCTGCTTCAATCGATAATAGAAGAGCCAGTTGAAGAAGCTCGGTGTACGTAATACACTAACGTCATTCCCGATCAAATACATCTACATCTTATTTACATCTTCTCATCTCACCGTAGAGAAGAGATATTACTAGATGCTAACTTTAGTTGCATGTTGAATCTCTTATCTTGACTACAAACCGCACTGGAGGTCGATCTCATGCGAAGCAGATTTGTATATTGACAGACAGGGGTGTAGCGAAATATTCTGTGGGTAACGTCACGGGAAAGAGTCGTGGACGACGACGCGCTCTCCTCCAGCCAGACGCTAAATAATACACACGTATAAAAAGAGTACTCGTCAGGAACACCCCCTTTTCCGACCCGGCAGAGTTAGGTACCAATATATCGGCAGTTTTAAGCGACAATTCATGGAATGTGTTCCTGACTCGCTGTTAAATAAATAAAACAAATCATCATTTGAATTTAGAAAATTAAACAAAAAGCCGTTATAAGCAATTCATACAATGCACATATTTTTTATTTAATTATTTTTTTATTTAGTTTTTTTATCTTCAGAGACGTGAAGTGTTTCATATTAGTAATATAAATAATACCTTTTTGTAAGTTTATTTTTAACACTGGCTATTCTTGTGTCCGCATATATGTTGTGAAACAGCTCTTCGTTGCGAACTTATACGACACATGCCATGCCGGATAATATAATGAAAAATAGAAAAGTTTTTTTAAGCATCTTATAAAATCTGAATTTTGAAAATTTAGCAAAAATATTTATAAGCTATTCATACGATACAATATATACCTTTATTCAATTTCTTTTTTATTTGGTCGTAATTTTTGTTAGAAGAAATCACATATTCAGAGAGTAAGGTGTGTTATCTTAGTAATATACATTTTTTGTAAGGTCCTTTTTCACACCGGTGATTGCCGTGTCCGTATATTGTCATGCAGTTGTATTATTTGAAAATATGAAAAGCCTCTTAGTGGAAAACCTTAACGACGCATACTCTGCCGGGAAATATAATGAAAAATGGAAAAGTTCTTTGAAAGATCTTATAAAATTTGAACTTTGAAAATTCAGCAAAAAGCCTTTATAAGCCATTCATACGATACAAATATGTTTGATTTAATTTTCTTTTACTTAGGTCTTTCATTTTTTAAAGAATAAATCACATCTTCAGAAAATAGAGGTGTTTTATATGTGCAATATAATTATTACCTTTTTTGTAAGGTCGTTTTTTCACCCTTTTTTGTACCCGTGTTCCATGTTTCATTTACTAATCATTACTTTGTTTCTTGTAAATTTCTCGAACTTACAGTAATTAGTGCTAACATTAATGCTACATTGATAAAAAAACATAGTTTGCAAATAATGAAAAATACGTCTATAGACGAGCCAGCATGCGCAACATTTTTTGACCAGTGCGCAATACAATCGTACGCATGTACTTCATATAAAGTGAGGTTGACTGAATCAATGCGGCGAAAATGATTTCCGTTTTCGCTGAATTAATCCGTATTCCAACTTGTCAAACGAACGGTTAAAACAAGGATCTGCTAATACCGGACCGACTTCCTGGATATATACAGTGATATTTCTGAACTCGAACGAACAGAAATTCCACCAGTTTTCTCGGAGTTTTCCTTCTCCTAGACTAGTCTTGAAATGCTAGTCTATCATAATATTTACGCAATAGTTTAAGAGGGGCAAAGAGATCCATAATTTTCCGAAATATAAGTGATACAGTAGCCCCGAGAGAATTAGAACTAAATAGTCCGTGGCTCTGACCACTACACTGCGTCTTTTCATATATATATATATATATATATATATATATATATATATATATATATATCTTTTGGTAGATCCTTTGGACACAAATCAAAACTATGGCAAATTCATCAGCCAATGCCCCTACAAAACTAAAATCCTGATTCGGACAACTGAAAGGATCTACCAAAGGATATCTAGACATAAGTTGTCTCTTATATTTAACAATACTTGCCCGCAAGAGAATATGCTGCCTAGATATACATATATATATATATATATATATATATATATATATATATATATATATATATATATATATATATTAGACCTCTTCAAAATTGACCTTTTTCTTCAAACATATGGAAACTGATATTATTCCCATTCTCCAAGGTCTAAATTAGCTAAATATACTAGTTATTGTGATCTTGGACCCGGGCTATGCCAGCCTCAAGAGCCATCCAATTTTATTGTTGACGTTTTTTAAAAACGCTGCAAAATATGGGATATTATGTCCTTATTTTCATTGTAGCTTTCCAGAGGTTGATGCTATAGCATTGAAAGTGGTACCAAATGAAAGCTAATAAAATCTTCTTGCATATGGTAGTAAGCACAATAAAACACATGAACACCTGTGTAAATTTTAACTAATTTTAATGCACAAACAGCTGGGACACTACAAAAAATCAGTTTGGTAGTATGATGGCACTGCACTGACACATATATTGCATAAGAAACTGTCAGATAGGATGTTACTAATACATGTATTATCACTTGTTCAATGTGGCTTTTTTGAAACTGTCAAATTTTTTCCTGTGGTCCTCCACAACTTGTAGTAAGCAGCTTCTTTGCTCTGGGGCACTTGTGATCTGAGTTGCAAAGTCACTCATTAGTTTCACACCTCTCTCAGCAACATCATTGGTCACTTTCACTGACCTCAAAAACTTCTGTGCATTCCTGTAGCTGTCATTGTCTTCCCAGGTGTCAGCAGGAGTAGTGAGCCAGTCACATTTCACTCGAAGAGCATCAAACAGAAAGTGAGACTCTGGCCCTACCAGGTCTGTGAGAACTGTAGCTGCATTGATGACAGGAAACACTGGCTTGCCTTTCCTGTAACTCTCAGGTTTCTCTGTTTCTGACAGCTTGACTGCGAGCTTCTCTTTTGCAGACTTGGTCATGCTGGCATGTGAACTGAACAAGGTAGATGGCACTAGTTCCTGGGTCAAATACCAGCGGTGGTTGTTCATTTTCTTGAGAACAGAGGTTGCCAGTTCATAGTCATACTGCTTGTATTGCAGCATGTTCTTCATAAGCTGGAGGTCATGGATAGGTGCATTAGCTGCAGATGTGGTGGTCACCCAGTGGCTGGTGTAGAATAAGGTCAGAAACTTGTTCATCCTCTCCAGCTTGAAGATAGTGTCCGTGTTGTATTTTAGTTCCTTGGAAAACATGAGCATCTTCATACAGTAAATGTTCCTGGCCATCCAGCGGGCTTGGTGAATGGCACCTGGCTTGGCCCAGTGGATACCTCGAGGAGGTTCCTCACCAAGCAGGATCAGGCACAGCTGTGCCACCTCTCTTTACTCTGCCCTCGGACTTGCTTCCTCAAGGAAATTGCTTAAGACTGCAATTGTGCTTGTCTTCTTCTGTTTCAAGTCTTGTTCAACTAGGCCCAGAACTCTTGGGCAGTCCTTAACCAACTTGTCCCACTTCTCTTTCACATTGCTGAACATTGGGTTGCCAGGACTCTTGACCTTGCTGAACACAGCCTCCCATACACTTCCAATTATTACCTCTGATATGTGATGGCGACAAGCGAAGTAGAATACCTTTTTGCCTAGTTCTTCAATAAGCTTCGCTGCACCCTTGTTTATGCCACTGTTGCTTGCTGTGGTATCAAATACCAAGCCTACAATGTTGTCTGTAAGACCCCATGCTTCTATCAGTTTCAATGTAGCATTACACTGTTGGATTCCTGTGGAACTTTCTATGAAGGGCACACCAAGCAGCTTCCCTTCTTCATACTGTGAAGTACCAGAGACGAGCATTGCAAGACTTTCCACTGGGTATCTTTCACCAAGAACATCCTGTAGAAGTGTTCCATCCCAGTGTAGTGTGCAGTAATCTGGCGGACTTTCCTTGGAGTTATTCATGTAACTTTGGCACAAGTTATGACGAGTGTTTATCCTATTTCGTCTTGTAGTAGAGGCTGATATAAGAAAGTCATCAAGATCTGCGCCTCCTGCCTACAACACTGCAGACACCATGGCTGTAGTCTGGTTGTCAGAGAGTGACAACCGATCTGCAGTGCTACAAATCTCTTCACTGGTCATAACTGAGTGTGGAAAGTGTAAGGTTATCGTACTTGGTTTTGATGAACAGCTTGGTGTTGTCTCAGTGTATTCTGAACCCTCACTAGTACCAGAGCCTTGACTGTTCTCTGGGTCTTCATCACTTGAAATTTTCCCAACTTCTGCTGCTGCAGCAGTCACTGATGATAACATTCTCTCTTCTCTTTCTTCTCGGAAGCTTTTCTCTCTAGACTTCTTCTCAAACACCTTATCATGACCTGACATGTGTGCCAGGCGAGTTGTCTGTTGGTCCAAATAGAAATTGACGTCCTCTTCCTTGGTCTCCTTTGTGAGCAGCCTGTGGCTTCTTATCTACTCCACAACATCCTTTGCTCCAATATCAAATAACTTGTCTAAGTCCTTCAGAAAGTTAGCTCGTTTCTCATCCTCTGGTTTATTATTTCTTCCCTTGTTTTTAACAATTTTCCTGTACTTTTCATGGAGGATCATGAAACGGTTGACTGCATTTGGTCTAGTTAGTGTTTTAATCCTTGCCATATTCCAGAATGGCAAAACGACATCCACTGTATCATGGGCTAAAGACCTATTGTCACTGTTGGGATTATCATTCCTCAAATGCAGGAAATACTGGAACACCTGGCGATTAGTAGGAAGTTGAGAGCCCCTGATGCTGGAGCTGGGTTGCCCAATGAGATACACATCACGGAATGACCTCGTGGCAGGAGTTGCCATCTTTCTTCTCTTTTCAGTTGGTTCATCCCGTTCACTTGTATCGCTGACCACTTTCCCACAGCATAGTTGTCTTCCAGATGCCATGTTGTCAGCAGTTCACAAATCTTAACAAATCAGCTTTAACTTACAATCTGAAATGAAGAGATAAAACATACTTAGTGATAATAAATTATATACATGCATTGAGATTAACATTTTTGAGATAAAGTTATGTATTATATGATGGCATCCTTTCCAAGCATAAAAAATATATATGTTTGTGCATTAAAATTAATTGAAATTAACACAGGTGTTCATGTGTTTGCTACCATATGCAAGAAAGTTTTATTAGCTTTCATTTGGTACCACTTTCAATGCTATAGCATCAACCTCTGGAAAGCTACAATGAAAATAAGGACATAATATCCCAAATTTTGCAGCGTTTTTGAAAAACGTCAACAATAAAATTACATGGCTCTTGAAACAGGCATAGCCAAGGTCCAAGATCACAATAACTGGTATATTTAGCTAATTTAGACCTTGGAAAATGGGAATAATATCAGTTTTTATATGTTTGAAGAAAAAGGTGAATTTTGAAGAGGTCTAATATATATATATATATATATATATATATATATATATGATAATTTTATTTACACAGACATGTACAAAATCTGCGACACTGGCATGTCGATGTTATCGATCAACAGTTACTATAAACTGAGATCTCATCAGGCAGAGTTAGAATCCGATCTTAACCTCAGATAATATTTGGATATATGATCTGAGGTTAAGATCGCATTCTAACTCTGCCTGATGAGATCTCAGTTTATAGTAACTGTTGATCGATAACATCGACATGCCAGTGTCGCAGATTTTGTACATGTCTGTGTAAATAAAATGACAATATATAAAGCTCTATTTTGATATTGAGCACTTTTTATACACCCGGTTAAAATTCTCTGGATTACCACCTTGTGGATATGTTTTACCTGGATTATTACCATTATTATATATATATATATATATATATATATATATATATATATATATATATATATATATATATATATATAATTATATATATATAAAAACATTTAAAATGGCCTACATAAATGCAATCAAGTTTCAGTAGTGCTCTACCACATTCGAGCCAAAGTTTGTAATAAAATAATTCGTTCAAAACAGTCAGATGTAGAGATTTCAGACAATCACAATTTACAATCAGTGGGAATCGTTGTCCAAACGCCGACACAGTCCTTCGGGTCTAATTGATAAGGGTGGGAGAGGATAACGTGTTAAACACGTCGTTTTCTTTTCAATCCTTCGATTCGCCAATTAAATATATATATATACATATATATATATATATATATATATATATATATATATATATATATATATATATATATATATATAAAGATTTTATTTATACAAACATTATTTGGCTAGACATTTGCAAAACATGTTTCGGTCACAGCTATAGAAAGCCATACCTTGTCAAGCCTAATGAATTTTTTTTACATTTTCATTTACTGGAATGTAACAAATATACTATCTAGAAAAGAATATAAACATGTAATAACCTTACGTACCTTTGAGTATTTTTTATTCATTAATTTATTGAATTAATATTGTTTCCATTGGCTAGGGCTTATCCTAGAAATTATGAAGTCACAGGCAGACATACATCACTTTGACACTAACATCCCGTCGTCTTAGATCCACCACCCTATAGAGACTAGAATGTTTCCAACGAAAACGCACAGACACGCGCGCATATATATATATATATATATATATATATATATATATATATATATATTACTATTGCATGTATCCACATACAATTTTATAAGGAGATATAATTTTTTACATATAAATTTTCAGTATTTACTTCAAGACTGCTCGATACGTAAGTAGAGCTAGTTAGTAAGCTATAAAAATATATTAATAGGAATTAAGCTACACAGAGGGTCCTGCGTTTAATCCCCGGGGTAACTTCAGGCTAAAATGCATGGAGTTATTTTTGCCGGGTGTTTTTATATACATGGCTAGCTAGTTAACCAATCCGAATCTTTGTTGTTCTCTCAGACAATCGTTGGGTGTCCCACGAATCAAGGTCTGGTTAGTGTTACTTCATATATCATGTTCTATTGTTATGTTTTTATAGATTGGCCTATGTCCTTTGTTGTGTGAATATAATGGGTGAATTTATTTCAACACGTTGTTTCTTTGTATTTCTATCGTAGGCTTTATTTTTAAATTGTTAATTTTTTGTTTAGTTCAGTATTTTTACTTTTTTATTTATGTATCGTTAGCCTAAGGTTAATGTATTTCTGTGTAGGCAACTATTTGCTATCTCACTTCTACAGTTTAATAGATTTCGGGGGTCTTTAAAGTTTAGGATTTCAATTTTTTCATTCAGACATAATCTACACGGGTCGTCTAAATTTCTACATGTTCTGGCCTGTAGTATTATTTTCCATTCAATTATTGGTGAGCGTCCATTTTCTTTGAGCTCCCAATAGTGGCTTGCAACTGTTGTTTTAATTCGACGTACTTAGTGTTTAAATGTGCTTTTGTGGTCATAATATCTGGTTTTAAAATCTAGAGAGGGCATACCCACGTAGTACGTCTTGTTATTCGGTCTTTCCTTGGCAAATATTGTGGCTTGGTATACAATACTTTTGGTAAGGCATTTATTTTGTAGTGGACAAATTGTACGATTTATGCCAACTTTTTCATTTCTCTTCGGGTGATTACTATAAGTGTTTTGTTTATTTCTATTTGCATTGTTTATATTTTTGTTCTTCTTAGTGTTATTTTTGCTATATTTTGCACTTTTTTATGTAATTTGTTATTTTTTTCTTCATCTCTGCTGTTTCTTTTAGTATTTTGTTATTGTGTGCTTTAATTATCATTTCCAGGTTTTCGCAGCAGCTGTAGGATAGTTTTAAGTTATTTCAATTGAATATTTTATGCACCGGATTGGTTACGGGGGAATGTTTTTCAATCAGATTTAGGAAATTTTTGCCCGGTTTAGTTTTTAGCATCTGGTTATAGGGCGGTGTATAGTAGATTATATTAATTTTTATTTTATTTTTAATTTTGTTGTAATTATTAGTGTCCTGTTTTTATATTTCATTTCGGTATGATATTAATCACTATTTTTAGAGCGGTATTGTAAATGTTGCTTGATTTTTTAAAAACCCTTTCGTTGCTAGGATTATTGATAAGCGTACGTTCGATAGAATTCGGAATATGTTTTTTTTATGATTGATGGGGGTGATTAGACTTTGGGTTTAGGTATATTGTATTGGCGTTATCTTTTAAGTATGGTTCGTAAGTATTTTTGTTTAAATTTAACGTGACGTCTAGAAAGTGAGTAGTATTTATGTTAGCCAGTACTTCTACTTTTAGGCCTATTATTTTTCATTTCCATATGCATAATTTTCTTGAAGTTTTTTCCTTTGACTTTGTTGGAATCTCTTATTATTTATAGAGGTGATGGAGTAGTGATCATAAGAGATTCTAACAGCTTATATATATATATATATATATATATATATATATATATAATAGAAAGTTATATCCCAGTGACTATTCTGGTGATACCAGATCAGGCTGCCCTGTGGCTCCCTGAGACGAAATTCACCTACATTGAGGTTTTTTTTTTTTTTTTTTTTTGTAAAACTTAATTATGTTCTACAAAACCAAAAACAAAAACGACAGCCCCTCTCCCTTTCTCCCTCTCCTTTTTTATCTTTATTTTTCCTACCCTACTCCCGGTCCTGGATATGACCTTAAACTACATCCGATGGTGAGATCCGGCTTACGGACTTTGGGGAATGTGGAGCCTCCTCTTAATTACCATTGCTCCCAGGTCCACCCTGACCCGGAGTGGTAGTACCTGTTAGGGTCCCAACTATGGGTTAAATAGAAACAGATATTAAAAGGGGAAAGAAACAAAAAAAAGGAGAAAACAAGACCAGATTCGGCATTAAATAACCCAAAAAGGGTTGATATGCCGTAAAACCAAACTACCAAACCAAACTACCAAACCCAGTGACTATTTTTTTATTCATTACTAAGAAGATTCATTTCCTGACGGACTGTTTCGTTAACACTTAGACAGCTTAAATACAAAGTTATATACCTTGTTTTCTTTTCTATGATGTAACTCACCAAAAAGTAAAGCCAAAAAAATGTGCCACAAACATCTTGTGGACTTTTATTAGGGGTAGGACGTAATGGGTGAAAATTTCAGATTCATGCGAGTAGTATTTTGTGTGTTCATTTATACATAAATAACACTAGACAATCAAACGTTTTGATAATTTTGCAAAATTCAGAAGGTGCAGGCCAAAAATAGCCGTTAGGGCTCCACGGGACTCAAAATCCATTATTTTCCGGTGAAAAAGTGGTTTCATGCGACATTGCAGGTCCTAAAACATCTTCAAAAGCTATGAATGGATATAGATGGTTAAATCTGATATAGTACTGTAGTTTAGGACCATTTGTAGGCTGTGAAAGGGTTTTCATAAATGTAAAATAGCCAAAAACAAGTGAATAATAGCCAAAATAAGCCAAAATTTTCCCAAATCCTCTGTTAAGCTACCTAATTGTTTCCCAAGCCTCTACAATGGTTATGCATGGCTGTAGATAGTTGAAACTGACGAGACACTAAGCTTTAACACCAGTTTTCGGATTTTAGGAGCCCTCCAAGGTGGAGATCCGGGTCAAATTTCAGCCAAAATGGTTAAAACTGCACCACAAACCACGTATCCAAATGACACCACTGGAATCATATAAACCGAATAGTGGATAATGCAGTAAATTTTATAAAACATCCTTAATGGCTATGAAATGTCATGAAATAATTAATTGAAGTTGTGGAAATCCATGGGAAACTGCACAGGAGATCAGCCAACTACTTGTATATGGACTGAAATAAACCTTCAATGATTTCCCAATTCTCGACTTCGAACTTGGTTTGGCGTGTACTCGTGTCCCCAGCACCGAGCACATTGCATGGAATGATCTGGATTATATTCGTGTTCTGTTCATTATCTATCTGGGGTATCTCCATGAACGCCTTGCAGAATCACGGTTGAAACATTCCAGATACTCCACCATGTAGTTGTTGTCGTCAAGTGGAGTGTCCCAAACTGCAACACAAGGTTAATTCAGAGGAATTTCATCAGACTCTTCTAGGATTTCAACATCTTCCTCAGTATCAACGCTCACATTATTATCAGTATCTGTCGTGCAAGAAAGCAGAATAGATTTTCATCATGAAATAAAACTTCTTCCTCTGCATCTTCATCATGGTCACCAGAAAGAAGAATTCCCAAATTTATTTTCATCTCTCTATCACTCCCTTTCATCCGTCTCAACAACCACTGATTCATGTTCTTCATCGATATGCATGTTGTCAATTATGACCTTCCGGTTGAGTGCAACTTGATCAAAGAAAAACTGTTTCTCATTTGCATCAAACGTCTCCACGTCAACACCCTTTCCCAGAATATTGAAAATAATATGATTTTTTGTCTTCCATTGAATCAAGTTTGACCTCTACGATCGATGGCCTTTCTGAACTTTGCTATTGTACTCTCTCAAGTGTCGATCAAGTTCATCTTTCACTCTTTTTATTGTTGTTAGTTTAATGTCTCTTCCAAATGCTATTTGCCAGTGAGCCACCAGACACAGAGAAAATTGATGGAGATGATCTTTCTGTTTTGTAGATCCATAAGTTGGAGCATGATGAACTATGGCCAAAACGCACTTATGTACAGTTGGGAGGTTTTCAAGCAAAGTGAAATCCCAATCATCGTACTGGTACTTTGTTCTCAACAAAACTGAACTTAACTGAAAACAAAAGAAAATAATTGTTATGAAACTGCTTGAATATAATACAATGCAATGGTTTCGACACTGCAATAGTTTCAACTATCTACACCCATCTATAACCATTGTAGAGGCTTGGGAACCAATTCGGTAGCTTAACGGAGAATTTTGGCTAATTTTGGCTACTTATCACTAGTTTTAGGCTATTTTACATTCATGAAAACCCTTTCACAGCTTGAAAATGGTCCTAAATTACAGTACTATATTAGATTTAACCATCTATATCCATTCACAGCTTTTGAAGATTTTTAGGACCTGCAATGTCGCATGAAACCACTTTTTCACCGAAAATGATGGCTTTTGAGTCCCGCGGAGCTCTAACGGCTATTTTTGGCCTGCACCTTCGTAATTGTGAAAATTTTAAAAAATGTTTGATTGTCTAGTGTTATTTATGTATACATGAACACAAAAATACTATTCGCATGAATCTAAAATTTTCACCAATTACGCCCCACCCCTACTTTAATTAAGATTCATATTCAAGAAAACAACTAGTAAACTTGTTCCTAACAGATTTTGTAACTTCTATGTCCTAGAAAACAAGGGTTTTAACATCAGAAAGAAACTTGCTAAAAATGGCAAAATCTAACATGTACGCGTACACGAGAATTTTCAATTTTTGGAAATTTATATTTTCTTCCTAAATTGATGTTTATATTCAAGAAAACAACTAGAAAAGATGTTCCTAACAGATTTTGTAACTACTATGTCCTAGAATACCAGGGTTTTCACATCAGAAAGAAACTTGCTGAAAATGGCAAAATCTAACAGGTACACGAGAATTTTCAATTTTTGGAAATTTACATTTTCTTGTTTAATTAAGGTTTATATTGAAGTAAACAACTAGAAAACATGTTCCCAACAGATTTTGTAACGTCTATGTCCTAGAAAACCAGGGTTTTCACAGAAGAAAGAAACTTGCTGACAATGGCAAAATCTGACAGGTCCGCATACACAAGAACTGTCGATTTTTAAAAATTTTAATTTTCTTTTTTAATTAAGGTTTTTATTCAAGAAAACAACTAGAAAACATGTTCCCAACAGATTTTGTAACTTCTATGTCCTAGAATACCAGGGTTTTCACATCAGAAAGAAACTTGCTAAAAATGGCAAAATCTGACAGGTCCGCGTACACGAGAATTACCGATTTTTTAAATTTCAATTTTCTTCTTTCATTAAGGTTTATATTCAAGAAAATAGATAGAAAACATGTTCCCAGCAGATTTTGTAACTTCTATGTCCTATAACACCAGGGTTTTCACAGTAGAAAGAAACTTGCTAAAAATGAACATGTTTTCTTGTTGTTTTCTTGATGTGAAAACCATGGTTTTCTAGGACATAGAAATTACAAAATCTGTTCATAACATGTTTTATACTTGTTTTCTTTAATATAACCACTTATTAAAGAAGAACATTGAAATTGCAATAATTGAAAATTCTCGTGAATGCGGACCTGGTAGATTTTGCCATCTTAAGCAAGTTTCTTTCTACTGTTAAAACACTGGTTTTCTAGGACATAGAAGTTACAAAATCTGTTGGGAACATGTTTTCGTGAATATAAACCTTAATTAAAGAAGAAAAATGTAAATTAAAAAACATGGAAAATTCTCGTGTACGCGTACCTGTTTTATGTTGCCATTTTTTGCTAGTTTCTTTCTGTTGTGAAAACCCTTGTTTTCTAGGACATAGAAGTTACAAAATATGTTGGCAACATGTTTTCTAGTTGTTTTAACCCTGGTTTTCTAGGACATAGATTTACAAAATCTGTTGGGAACATGTTTTCTAGTTGTTTACTTCAATATCAACCTTAATTAACGAAGAAAATGTAAATTTCCAAAAATCGAAAATTCTTGTGTACCTGTTAGATTTTGCCATTTTTAGCAAGTTTCTTTCCAATGTGAAAACCCTCGTTTTCTAGGACATAGAAGGTACAAAATATCACTCGAAGATGGTTGATATCGCGTAAAACAAAAATATTTCACTAAATCGATTTCGTCAATAAAGGCGGTTAAATCTTTAGTTTTAATTTGTAATAGTATAAAACTTATAGGTAACTAAAATCATTAATTTTCTATCGTTGGGTAACAGTTGTCTATTTGTTTTTTCAGCCATTTTTCTTCTTAATATACTGCACAATCGTCAAAAAAAGCATAGTGAAAAAAAAACGAAACACTAATGAAAGTAAAATGTCTCCGGGACAACGCTGTGTAGGGACTACTAGTACATTAATATAATACACAACAAGTATTCTTGGCTGTTTGATAAGGAGGAACTTGTGAGACTACATTTCATGTATTCTTTTTTCGGTCAGTAAAGAAATCCATTTGTGATTAAGGCAATTTTTATTTTTGTCCCAATCCAGAGTGCTCCGTTAGGGGGAAGTTGGATTTTCCCAACATTAAACCCTACCTTGTATCTAAATCTGCCCTCGCGGGGAGGAATGTAAATGGGGACACGTATTCTTATAAGCGATATAAATTAGATGTCGAGTAAATTCAATTGAAAAATCTGAATGGTACAATTTTGAATCATGTCGGATTATTTACGGCTATACAAATCCGTGTTGTCATTCTTTTTCTGCGATTTTCTTTTTTTGTTTGTTTATTTTATATATTTATTCAGGATATTCAAATATATCTGGAAAATCTTATTATTTCCCGGATGTTCATTCGTATATTCAATCTCCGGTACTTCAGATCCAATAAAAATAAAAATAAGACAGGGCATTAAAATGAGAGGAAGCAACACTAAGATAATTTATATAATACTAGCAGGACCCGTGTCCCGGCGTTGCCCGGGGAAATATAACAGACTGATTTTAATTTTAAAGTTAAATAAATAGATTCAGAAAATAAATCATTTCACTGGAAGTAATTTAGGTAAGTAAAATAGGATTTAACACGAACCTGTGTCCTAGCGTTGTTGTGTCTGTTCCAACAGATGTCTCCTTTATAGTGGTAAAAGTTATTCGTACTAAGCTCTTGGATACACAATGTTTGATGTTTTACCTTCTGGTGCCAATATGTATAGACATTGTGGAGAGCCTACCCTTCAATATCCTATATCAAACTGCCCATGGCTAAAGCAAGGTGAAGTGAAGTTTAGACCAACCACTGCCAATGATTGTCTTGGGACTTGTTAATTGTCATGGCAAAACACAATTTAACTAGGAACAGACACCTTTTTAATTCAATTGCAGAATCCGACGGAATAATGGGTATTCTGGGAAGGAATGTCAGTTTGCTATTTTCTACACCAGTTAGTATTACAGCTTCTATCACATGAGATTGCATGCGTTTAAACACAGTCTCGTTCCATTACATAGTCTTGGAGCATCAAGATTCCGGAGTAACATAATTGGGCATCCAGCTTTCAGCTTTAATTTGTGTGTTGGCCTACCAGGCAATTCTAATGAATTTAAAAATTCTGTAGGGTATATTACAGCCTGGTCGTCATCGAGGGTAGAATCCACAGAAGTGATAGTTTGTTCATCACCTGGAATTTTATCAAGCAGTTGTTGATTGATGACATGTACCATGTCATTTTTAGGAGCTAGAATTGCTCTCTCCGTTAGCCATTCAGGATGCACATAGTTTTCGGCTATATTTGGATAAACTTTGCTACCAAGTTCTGTGAGTGATGAAACAATTGAGCCAATACCTGGAGTAATAACAATCTTGCCATTGTTGGTTGTTGCAATCTTGTCATCACCTATTTTTAGGAGTAGGGAGGCAAACTCACCAGCCATTGGGTCACTACTGAGATGTACACGCATGTTTGTAAATAACGTTACAGTCTTAATGTACTTCCACAAATATGATAATTTAATGCAAGCATTAAGCTCGTCAGCGGGACTTCCAGGTGGAACAATAGGAAGCGTTTGTCGGAAGTCACTGATAATAAAAGTGTTATGCCACCCATAACAACATTACGTCTCTTGAGATCACGCAATGTTTTATCTAGAGCCTCGAACGCTTGTTTGTGTGCCATTGTACATTCATCCCATACGATCAAGGGACAATTCTGTAAAACTTTAGCTGAATATGATCCTCTTTCTATTTGACAAATTGGATCAGCATCTTTTGTTAAGGATAATGGCAACTTAAATGTGGAGTGAGCTGTCCTACCACCAGGAAGAAGAGTGGCTGCAATGCCCGATGATGCCACTGCCACAGCTATTTTGGCTTCTTACCTAACTTTCGCAAGAATTAACTTGGTAACAAATGTCTTTCCTGTACCTCCGGGTGCATCAAAGAATATAAGGTCACATTGCTGATCTTCTACAGTATTAACTACAGTACGAAAAATATGAATTTGCTCATTATTTAGTTGTGCGATACCATCTCGAACAATTAAGGCTTTCTCATCAGGGTGATAACTAATTTCACGCGTCCATGCAGTAATGACCAGATGTATATTAGATCGATTAGGTGTAGTAAGATCCAATTTTGTCAGTGTTTTACCATTCATCTTATAAGTTATATCTTCGATATGAACCAAAGCCATATTGAAGATGTCGTCTGAAAATGTTATATCAACTTCAGGCTGTTGATTGCGTTTCCTAAGAAGGAAATCCTCACTAAAAGCTTCTTTGTGTGCATCCCAAAGTCGTTTTGGATGAGACACTGCACATTATGTCAACATGATGGCAAACAAATGTCTCACATTGTCTGCAGATTCAGATATAGATGCTTCCTGTAATGCAGCATCCCAGTGGTTATCATCTTCAAGTAGTCCATGTGCACTACATGCATCCCTGAATGTAGTCATTACTTGACCATTGATCGTTTTTGGTCATTAAAGCTCTGTGGACCTCTAACATTGTGTAGAAGCAGTCTCAAACAGAAGAAGTCAAATAGATTTGGATGCACGGTGTATACCCTGCCCAAAACTTCTGTTCTTTTAACGCATGTATAGCATGGAATCGGCTTACCCTGTCATCGTCGCTTGAAGGCCTTAGTTTTAGTGTCCCATGTATAATAAAGTGGAACTTCAGAGTACAAAAGTATACGTGCAAAAAAATCTGTTTGACACAATTTGAAGAAAGCTGTTAGAGTCGTTGAAAGTGGATTTGCAACTCTATCTGCTGCAGTACTTTCAGTAAAGTATATCCTCTGTCCATTTTCTAGATGAACTGATAGGTGAATAACTGGGGGATTATGTACATGTATTTTAAAGTTACGTATTCTCCAAATGGCTTCATTGGTTGATATGTAACCTCCCGTTTCGTATCTCTTAACTTCATCATGAGCATTACTTTCAATTGTGAAGATAGCTTGATCACTACCTATATTTACATATTTACAAATGTATTTTATTGATTTCACGCTGTTGCAATATTCAACATTGATATGTGCATCACAAATCTTACAAAGCAGTTTATTATGTGGTACAACCCATCGGTTGTCTACAGTAACTGTTATGTTGCCAGTTAGGGTAACTGTCGTCTCAAAACCTCCAGCTAAAGGAGATAGTCGTCGATATTGTGGGTAGCCATTTGTATCCGATTGAGTTTCACTCAAGAAGTGTCTAGGATATCTCTTACTGCAGTGTCTATCTTTGAGACAGAGTGAACATCTGTTTATGTTTCCAAAGGATCCATGAATCATATGGTGCCTAATGATATCATGTAAAACCGTTTCTGCCACTGGATCCGGAATTTCCGCACTGATAACTGAATCTATGTCAGAGGATCTCAATTTTTGTTAAAGCCAAACCAAACAATGAGCATGTGGCAATCTTCTATTCTGCGACTCAACAGTGTACATGTATGCTATGACCACTCCGAAAATGTTTCCGTTCGTTAGGAGTTGGATGATGATACCTAGCTTAGATGGAAAACTCTTGCTATGAGGTCATGACGATCATGTGGTTGTTGATTTGGGAGGAGTTCATCACAATCTCAGGCCACTTCGGATTGCAGGTAAAAGTTATAAAAAAATCCGCAGTTCCATATTTTCTCACATACACCATCGCATCTTGCGTGCGTTCATGCATATAGCGAGGTCCCCCAGTAAATGTTGCTGGTAGGATTGTCATTTGGCCAACATTTTCAGTATTGCCATCAATACTTAGTGAGTCCCTCAAGTGAATGTAATCAGCAACTCTTAACTCCTTTTGATGAGTCTTAATGTAAGTAAGCCTCTCATGCTCTATTTTGGCATACATATCAACTATGTACTGTTGGAATAGCTTCCTACATTTAAGCAGCATGTTAAACCTTCCGTCACGGACCATGATCCTATATGCATAGAAATCATTACAAGAAATCTTTTTTCCTACTACCAACTGAGTGGTGTGAAGAGTTGTTTTCCAAACAGTGAAATGATACCCTTCTTGACCTGTCCAATGAATGATCGGGTACTGTAAAGCACCATATGCCCGATTTGGTTCAGAGATGCGCTGAAGTTGTTTGTTTCGAAGATGCAAAATGATGTTCCGATGATGGAACTCCTGACGCACTATTACAACACCAACTTCACGTGCCTCGGGAGCATTGAAACGTCGTTCATGTTCTCCTGTAGGAGTTTTGTCAGCATGTATAACCACTTTCAAGTCATCACCTCCATTATGCTCCATCGCCATCTTACATTGTTGGATATATACATTTTCTCTGTGAAGCATGCTTTGCAATGCAAGAACAATATCTAATTTAGTGTTTGAGAAAGAGTTTGATCTAATCGCTGCTTCTTGCTGTTCATCACCCACAAAATATATTTGTAGAAACTGTGGAAATTTCCCTTTGATGGGAAGCAATGAACCCACTCTATGACAAATCTGGCCACAAACTTTAGATATAGGCATATAACCCTTTTCACGTATTTGTTCAGCGCCAAAGCTTGTCATACTGAAGCAATGGTTATAACTCCGAATGTTGTTCAGGAAATGTATTGAATAATGTGAAGTGTTATCAGTAAGGGATTTTAATGGTTCCGGCGGTGTACCTAAATCTTGAAGAATAACTTTGCCACCAGAACAGTACATACCTGCTGACTCTCTAATCCATTTTTAGCGTTACATTTCGTACACGTTTTTCCGTTGTTCATTGCGCCTATTTGAATGTCTCTACGTAGGTGATAATTACGCGCAACATCATAATTGCGGCCTTCATGCCACCAGAAACTTGCTCGAGGAACCGTACTAACTGATGTATGTACCTGCATGGCTTCAAATCTGGCATGTCTGTTTTGTGCCATCGTATATAAACTTTGGTTTGTATCAGTATGCCTTGCCTGCTCCACCTCAGATGTCTCTGCGACAAGTTCCTGTAACTCCAAAGGTTGACTTTCAGTTTCATGGAAGGAATTATCCAAACGCTTTTCTTGAGACTGATCATGAATTTCTGTTTGTAGACTTCTCTTTCTCGAGGCAGTTGGTCGTGTAGTACGACCAACAGAAGATTTTTTCGGAGGCATGTTTCTCTTGTTTTCTGCCTGGAAAGAATTGTGATCGAAAAGATGATTAATGGAGCGTGAAAATGAATAAATTGGAGAAAAAACGAAAGAAAATGGGCCACGCATATCGAAAGTAAATTCTATTCTAGTCAAGTATGATGAAAATATTTGTTGCGTTTATAGTAAAAGAAAAAACAATTATATTGTATTTAAGTAGAACTGAAGGTAATTATTAAATGATTGAAAATGCGGAAGGTTAGTCACGTCTGATTTGCAAGAAATTAAACCAATTTTGATCTGAACCATGTATTGTGTTAAAAGTCCAAAAGATATGTTCGTGTATGTCATATAATGTTTCTGATGTGTATCAATTGAGCAAATGAATGGGGGGGGGGATTAATTACTATTTAAGTCACGTAAATTTGTTTTCCGTATGGAGCTTGAAAGGCAAAACAAATTTGATGTGTTGGTCAGTAAATACTACTGAAAGTTATTGTAGTGAGTGTGAAACTGAAATATTGTTGTCGTCGAGTGGTGAATACTATCGACAACATGACGCTTGCCACCGCCTCACGGGTAAATCTAAGTCTCAATTAATGGCAATTAGTGTATGTGAAAAAAAGAAGAAAATGTATTTAATATAAGGGCAGCAGTTTTTGTCGCCGCCACTTACTGCCACCAAGCACAATCAAGGATTTGGTTTACTCGACTCAAATTAAACAATAAATAGCAAGTAATTAAAATTAAAGAGGATTGTCTGCATGTAATGTTCTAAGAAATATTTTTTTACGTATTGTTATGCCCCCCCCCTTTACACATGTGACTGGTGGACCGTACATTTGCTCGCCAGAAGGTGAATCGTAACATAAAACGGGCAGCACTTTTCCCGGCCGCCATCGGCTGCCAACGGCCACCACCAGGCATTTGGCTCACGTGACTCAATCGCAGTTATTTAAGAAAATAGAGAATAGTCTTCATTATTAAAAATAAGCAGATAATCGTCATTTTATTGCTCCCCTCCATCCGAATACAATTTTTAATGCTCTGCAGGTTACATTAATTATATTTGTGTGTTTCAATGGTGCTCATTTTCCACTTTTCTTTTCAGCCAAAGAAAATGGAATTTCTATACAAAGATAATAGGGGGTGATTTTAATGGGGCTCTATAGGCCTCTTTAATTTTCAAAGGGGCCCTTATCACAGACAGAGCAGGTGTTTATTCAAAAATAAAAATAAAATTTCTGGTGAAATGAAAAAACATTGTTTTCATTATATAGCGAACAGGCTTCGTTTAAGTATATTAATTTTCATATTAATATTATGTTCCCCATCCGTGGGGTAGTGGTTACGACGTTAGATCTTAAACTTACATTTTTTGCGTTCGACCCCATTCTACTAAAACAAACTTTTTTTTAATGTTAAACATTTGTCAACACGGTTGGAGGGGGGGGGGACAGTAGGCCGTTTTTTTAATTCAAAGTTATGCAATACAAAGTACCAAAGTGCAACGCCGGGCGAAGGGTTCCGTGTGTGTAAATCATTTTTTTTATTTACTAATTTATTTATTATTATATTATTACAGTGAAGTTGAATAAGTCGTCACAATTTATTTATTTTGTGTGCGAAATGTACGTTTTTATGGTCATGTTCGTGTATTTCGTAACCTGTTTGTGATTGTTGTTGTGTTCGGTTTAATGTATTCCGATAGTCGGTAACTGGAAAATTGTACAAAAAAAGAATAAGGGAATGTTAATCGCCTAATCCGTAAGTGAGTCTTTTTTCGTTTTTTTTTATTAATGTATTAAGTTAATACTGTCGCAGCAATGATAAGAACTGAAGCAGATGAATGTCTAACGGGAATAGTAGAACACAAATGTTGTATTACCTGAAGGAAACAAAGAGTGATCAGTGGAATTGGTCTAGTAGAGTAAGCGGAGAAAGTATGGCACCTGTATCTTGAACTGTTTTCGCGAAGTGAGGCTGAGAGTAAAAGATTGCGTAACTGTTATATTTTCTGTGCAACGTATGCTAGTATGTGTAAAGGTAAAGGCATACGAATCGTAAATAATAAGGTGTAAATTGTGTAAAAGTATCCGTTGTTTCGTAGTTCCCGATGTAGACTGGGAAGGTGGGAGTAACATAATGTTAGAGAGAAATGTTCTTGCTACTACCTGTATGGTGTTAGTTGTGGGGAGAGGTATTGATGGAGGAACAAAAGTAATAATTAGCCCGAGGTGGATAAAAGAGTGTAGAGTTTGCTAAGAACACGCTCGAGTGAATAAGCTTGATATTGTGGTGAGTGTAGTAACCTGTTGTGTTCGAGGTTATTTTCCTATTCGACGGGAATGTGCAGGGGAAAAAATGTCTCTACTTCATATATAAGATTAGTGGTGTTCTTGTCTGTCTGCTCGAAATAAAGTCGCATCAAGAGGTCTCGCACTTTTCATTTCTATTCATATAAAATGTATGTGTTTATATATTTTCATATATATGATTCACTCCTAAACTAATTAACATCATGTATTTTCGCAAACAGCTTATAAACTTATGGGTGTGTAATGTGGGCTTCATTTAGTTTATTTATCGATTTTTGCAAAATGTTACCAATGTGTATTTTACATGAATTAATAAATATTTACCAAATTTCATTTTCTTTGGAGTATTTTAAAAGGGTTTAGGAGGCATAATATAGGCATAACTCAGATGAAAAATTCAAATATATCAGATTTGATTGAATTTTATCTATAGTCATTAAGCAAGATTGCCTGAATTTGAATTCATTTTTAAGACTTGGTTGGTTTAAGTCTAAAATTTGAGACATTTTCTAAAATAAAAATCATGTAATGAGTTTTTATCAAATTTAGAATAAGTATCTTAGACATTAGGTTAAATATTATTCTATCTTGATCTTAATCTTCGTAAGGAAATATAAAATTGAGTCAGACTTTTTCCGTTTGTGGAATCAATTATACCTATCTTTTGTTGAGTATTCAACTAATATATATTATTTCATAATATTATGAAATATGAGAGAGGGCCATACCTTTAATTATATATAACCGAAATAAATGAGTAATTCGATTAGATCGACAGTATCGATGTATTGATAATTAAAGAAATGTCATTCGCAAGAATTATAAAATAACTTTCGCGAACGTTTTCAACTGTTTGTTGACAAGAACAGCAAACATTTGACTGGAGTGATTTTTAAGGTGAAATATAACTAAATCACATCATATGTTTATTATGAAAATAGAAACTTCTTTCATTATTAAAAAGCCAAAACTAAAATATGAATATATGGTAATCATAAAAATAAAAGTACTTTTGTTGCATTACCCGTTTTTTCAGGGTACCCGTTAAGGTCCAACAAGAATGACAAAGAACAGAACGTATATGAACAAATTTGGTTTTCTTTATTTGCCATTACCGGATGGTTTACGCCGGCTACGCACACATATTAAACAATCTTTTGACATCTTTTTGTCTCATGAAAGTCTTTTTTCTTGCTGGGGTCACAGACTTGGTTTACGCTAGAAACTCGTTCGTATATACATTCGATTGGGAAATAATTTGCTCTGCATTGTCTATCCGAGCGTGAACTGAAGCAATTGTTCTACAAGAGCGTTGGTGAAGTACAAGTCAGGGGATTCCTTCATTCCGCATTTTTAGTCAGCGGACACAAAACTCGCATTCTTCCGGTACATCGATAGTCCGATCACCAAGCGTTTCGGCTCTTCGCGTTTTTTAAACCGTCGTTGTTCAAGTTCCTTTTACACTGCCGAACCTTCTTTTTTTAAAACAGTTATAAAGTCGCCTTTATTTCTTTCTCGACGTCCCACCCACAATGGACTCGTCCACGATTCATTTTTGTTTCCACTCTTCATTATCTTACACTTTCATCATTATTTTAACGATAAAATAAACTAGCAATATATGTTAGAAAATACATTTATTTTTTCATTATTAAAACGACAAAAACAAAATAGCAATATATGTTCATTTAGAAAATAAAAATATTTTTTAATTATTCAAACTACAAAAACAAAATAGCAATATTCGTTCATTTAGAAAATATTATTATTTTTTGAGTATTCAAACGACACAAACAAAATAGCAATATATGTTCATTTAGAAAATAAAAATATGTTTTCATTATTAAAACGACAAAAACAAAATAGCAATATATGTTCATTTAGAAAATAAAAATATGTTTTCATTATTAAAACGACAAAAACAAAATAGCAATATATGTTCATTTAGAAAATAAAAATATGTTTTCATTATTAAAACGACAAAAACAAAATAGCAATATATGTTCATTTAGAAAATAAAAATATTTTTTCATTATTAAAACGACAAAAACAAAATAGCAATATATGTTCATTTAGAAAATAAAAATATGTTTCCATTATTAAAACGACAAAAATAAAATAGCAATATATGTTCATTTAGAAAATAAAAATATTTTTTCATTATTAAAACGACAAAAACAAAATAGCAATATATGTTCATTTAGAAAATAAAAATATGTTTTCATTATTAAAACGACAAAAACAAAATAGCAATATATGTTCATTTAGAAAATAAAAATATGTTTTCATTATTCAAACGACAAAAACAAAATAGCAATATATGTTCATTTAGAAAATAAAAATATGTTTTCATTATTAAAACGACAAAAACAAAATAGCAATATATGTTCATTTAGAAAATAAAAATATGTTTTCATTATTAAAACGACAAAAACAAAATAGCAATATATGTTCATTTAGAAAATAAAAATATGTTTTCATTATTAAAACGACAAAAACAAAATAGCAATATATGTTCATTTAGAAAATAAAAATATTTTTTCATTATTAAAACGACAAAAACAAAATAGCAATATATGTTCATTTAGAACATATTAATATTTTTTGATTATTCAAACGACAAAAACAAAATAGCAATATATGTTCATTTAGAAAATACATTTATTTTTTCATTATTAAAACGACAAAAACAAAATAGCAATATATGTTCATTTAGAAAATAAAAATATGTTTTCATTATTAAAACGACAAAAACAAAATAGCAATATATGTTCATTTAGAAAATAAAAATATGTTTTCATTATTCAAACGACAAAAACAAAATAGCAATATATGTTCATTTAGAAAATAAAAATATGTTTTCATTATTCAAACGACAAAAACAAAATAGCAATATATGTTCATTTAGAAAATAAAAATATGTTTTATTATTAAAACGACAAAAACAAAATAGCAATATATGTTCATTTAGAAAATAAAAATATGTTTTCATTATTAAAACGACAAAAACAAAATAGCAATATATGTTCATTTAGAAAATAAAAATATGTTTTCATTATTAAAACGACAAAAACAAAATAGCAATATATGTTCATTTAGAAAATAAAAATATGTTTTCATTATTCAAACGACAAAAACAAAATAGCAATATATGTTCATTTAGAAAATAAAAATATGTTTTCATTATTAAAACGACAAAAACAAAATAGCAATATATGTTCATTTAGAAAATAAAAATATGTTTTCATTATTAAAACGACAAAAACAAAATAGCAATATATGTTCATTTAGAAAATAAAAATATGTTTTCATTATTAAAACGACAAAAACAAAATAGCAATATATGTTCATTTAGAAAATAAAAATATTTTTTCATTATTAAAACGACAAAAACAAAATAGCAATATATGTTCATTTAGAACATATTAATATTTTTTGATTATTCAAACGACAAAAACAAAATAGCAATATATGTTCATTTAGAAAATACATTTATTTTTTCATTATTAAAACGACAAAAACAAAATAGCAATATATGTTCATTTAGAAAATGTTAATATTTTTTGATTATTCAAACGACAAAAACAAAATAGCAATATATGTTCATTTAGAAAATAAAAATATTTTTTCATTATTCAAACGACAAAAACAAAATAGCAATATATGTTCATTTAGAAAATAAAAATATGTTTTCATTATTCAAACGACAAAAACAAAATAGCAATATATGTTCATTTGGAAAATAAAAATACATTTTTTTATTATTACACCGACAAAAACAAAATGACTTCATTTGGAAAATAAAAAAATACTTTTTTAATATGTTATTATAAGTTGCTTTTATTTACCCCTACAAATGTGTTAGATTATTTGTCTTACTGTTTAAGGAATATAAAAAGTATTAGCAGTCTCGTACAGTGAGATTTTCACGTAAAATTCATCAGTTCTGAACTTTTAAATTTACGATAATATTTCATCTCTATTAAAATAATACTCTCTAAAAATACCCGTGGTCTGTGCCCCGTTTCCCATCCCTTCTGCGCACAATTGAAAACTAATATAAACTTTAATCAATATCAAACATTCACACCAAAATAAACCAGTAGCCATATAGTAGTATAAATTTATTTTAAAACTTAAACAGATCAAAGGAAAATACATTAAAACAAAAAGTAAGTATGAAAAAAACAGGTAAAAACAGGAAGTAAATAAGATCAAATGACGTCTACATGAAAAGTATAAACATGATAAAATTGTAGAATTAAAGTAGTAAAAATATTCAATAAAAAAAAGTAATAATTGAAAAGAAAAATTCTATACTCACTGGGAATGTGTTTTGCGGTGCCTACTACCGCTTCTATTTTTAGAAACAAGGCGTAAAGCCACTATCATAAAACAGACAGATACCGCTGTTAGTTTATCATGGAAACCGTAATGACTACTGCTGAGAAAAAATCCCATGGAAAAATATAGGATTAGATGTTTTCTGCCTGTCACGGAACCCATGCATCATGACTTTTGCTACTAGTCGCCCTTCGGGGTCTTTTTCATGCCCAGAAGTCTTGGTCATGCTGTGGCTTTGTTTGTCTGAGGTTATGTCTTGTGCAGTTCCATGTCCACTCTACATAGCTTCACATTCTCGCCCTTTGAAAAGGGGTTAGTTTATTGCTAATCGCATGAAGCGCCCCTACCAAGGAATGTTGACGAAGCTGTCCAGGCATTTTTGTTCTACTAGAGTGCTCTTCCTTTAAGACGATGGCTTTTGAAATCCCTCTTTTCAAAACTCGTGTCTAATTTTCCCGCTGTGGTATGAAGATAAATAAACTACACATCCTGGCTTTTTAACACTCTTTCTCCCACTAGCAAGGCACACTAGATTTTAAAGCCTGGCTTAAATTAATGCGAATACGGGCAGCAAACACTCCAGCTACTTGAAATCGACATAAATTAAGCTAGGAACTGACCATAATCGTTGTTTATTTGGTGGAACCAGCAGACTTCGCATCCTTGCTCAGAAATACATACAGAAGATTTTTAGTAATTCGGTCCTGACCAGCCGGGTGATAAGCAGCAGCAACAGCAGCAATCAAGCTGCCTTTTTAAGGGTAATAACAACTACTGTCTACTAAGTAAATGCGATCAAACTTTCGAAATACTACTATACGCTCAAACTTCTATAATTTGTGGTTGCCTGCTTCCTAAGATGTCTACCTGTTTCTCGTTTGCCTCCAGTTCTTGCTCTGATTCATACTCTTCTCAATTTCCTGCTCCGGCACCTGCAGCGCCTCTTCAGTTCATGCTCCGCTTCGGCTCCAGCTCATACCTCTCCAGCTTCTGCACCGACTCATGCAGCTGCCGATTTCGGCTCCTATCTAGCTCCAGTTCCTACAACGCTGGCCCCAGTACCTTCATAGAGCGCTTCTCCTGGTCTTTGTCCCCGCAGCTCCGACTTCTGCCTTTCCAGTATCTGTCGCTTTGCAGAACATGATTGAGTTTTGCAAAGAATAAGGAAAAAACAATAACGTCAATGTTTGGTGCATTTTATTACGAAAAAACGGTATCTTAAGTCAGCCTTATTTGGTGGCACCAGTGAATAATAGAAAAAAGTTTTAAACAAGAAGTTTAAACGTAGAAATGTAATGAAAACGAAGAAACATTTAAACAAAAAGTAAATGGTAAAAATCTAATAAAATGTAGGTGTAAAGTTGAATGTGAATAGTAGGAATGATGTTGAAACAGATAGAATTTGTAAACTAAGTTGCAATGTTACATTTACTTGTTTTATAATAAATTTTATAATAAATTCTTCATAGTTCTTAATAAGTTGTGTCGTAATCTCTTGGTCGTCGCAGAAGAAGAAGAAGCAGAAGAAGAAGAAGAAGAGAAGAAGAGCTATTGTCCGTTGATCCGAAATGGGGCGATGTGTCGTTTCTTGATTCGGTGAATTCGTACTGCCTTGTGCGTTCCTTCTCGCCGTCATTTGTCACCGCCTGCAACTATTTGTACTTACCTTAATCGTTGTCGCAGCATCGTTGTCGCGACTATTCGTACTACCTTGTTGCCTGTAGCTTGATACTGTGTCGCCCGCTATCCTCTGTCGCTGCCACTGTTAGCCTTCGCCGCCGTCATAATCTTCGTTTCTTCTCACAATCCTGGCGGTTTCTTCGTGGGCTAAAATCAATCTTTTTCTTCAATAAAGTACAACAAAGCTTTTACTGTTTTTTTTAATTCGAGCCATTTTTTTATTTACAAGCTAATAGACGACAATGAGCGATCGTTGTTTAAGAGAGAGAAAGAGAGAGAGAGAGAGAGAGAGGGGGGGGGGGGTACGCTAGTATTTTTTTAACTATTTAGTCGCTTGCACAAGGATGGAAATTGGAGATTCATTCTGTGGCTCTTATGTTGGGATTCAAATCCCTTAAGCTTGTAACAGCTACATTTTATCGTTCGATGTTCTTTTGTTGGCTTCCAGGCAAGAACTCATGAAATCTCAATTTAGTTTTCTCACAGCAAAAAACTCTGACGTCACGAAACCTAGTGATAATTCAGGTGTGATCTAACATCTGAACTTAATGTCTCGTCAATGTCACCCGAACCGTGAGAACAACACCGAACCGAACCTGCACGAGATGACTTCGTCACAAATCGCGCAAGTCAAATTCGATCTCCGACAGATGCGTCCATTCTCATAGGATCATTATCCAACAGCAAGAGAAAAGCCAAACAAAATAAATCGTTTCAAATAAAGTAGCACCATACTTGATCAAAAAGAAAGTAATTAAAACAACAGAAAATTAAAATATCAGAGTGTTTTGTAAAACTAAGTAATTAAGACAAAATTACACCTCGGTAAAAGTCGGAATATGTATAATAAGAAAGAATCTGAAAACGAGAATACAACAAAATAAATAATTAGAAATAAAGTAGGAAAAGGGTTGGTAAGAAAGTAATTAAAGTGAAAAGTAAGTGATTACAGTCTATTTAAACCTAGATAAAACCTCAACTAGGAAACATAGAAGAGAAGATGCTACTAAAACGAAAACGAAATATATCTTTCGGTAACACAAACAAAAAAAAGCATAAAGACGAAAGAACATTAAAAGGAAAATCAAACGTTAAATATTTCATTATACCTAGGTAAAAGTCCTGGATATTGATTAAACGGAAAATGAAAGAAATATAGCAAAACATTGTTGGTAAATAATAAACTAAAGACGAAAAGTGATTAAAAAGAAGAGCTAATTAAAAAGAAAATACGTTGAACAACTGAATATAAATAATAGGAAATAATGTAAAACCGGACAGAGAAACGAACGAAATCGTCAGAAATAAAGAAGATCAACATTTGTATGGAGAACAGCAAGCAAAAATTAAAGTTCTAATATGAATAAAAGAAAAGAATGTACAAACAAGAAATGTAACTAAATAAATAATTATAAATAAGGTAGCAAATTTTTTATTTTTATAATGAATTAAAGACAAAGAGTGATTAAAACCAAAAACAGATTAATTAAGAAAAAATACATTGAAACGAAATATGAATAGGAAAATATTTAATAAAACCGAGGTACAAATTTGGATACGGAGAACAATAAAAAAAACTTGCAAAATAAAAAAAAGATAATTAATCATTAAAAAAACAAGGAAAGCAAATGGGGTATGTATAAGCACTTTTTTAGACGAAATGACATTACACTATGGAACGGTTTTATAAAACTATAAGCAATTAAGGTAAAGATTATTAAAACGAAAATTAAATTGTAAACCTCTTTATTAAACCTAGATTAAAACATGAGTATGAATAATAATGAATAACTTTCAAATGAAATAAATCGTGGGAAATAACGTAATAAACTGGTTGATAAAAGTCATTAAAAAATAAAATCATTAAAGCGAAAACTTTTGATAAAATGAAGTCATTAAAGTGAAAAGTAAATGGTAAAACCTTGGTAAAATAAAGTCATTAAGGCGAAAAGTACAATTTTAAAACCTGGGTAAAATCCTAAATATGATTAATAGAAAAAGAAAGTACGAACAAAAAATGAAACAAAATAAATAATGAGAAATTAATTTATATCTTATGAACAATATGGTTTTATTGCTGGCATTAGTTTCCTCGATATCTTTCTTAGTAAGAATTCTTTCTGGAAAGACATCGGGTCCTTACAGGAAGGAACCACGTCAATGTTGCCAACATCCGAATGTAAAGTGTGTCTGTGTAATGGACTGGATTCGAACTTGGCCCACCTAGGTCGTCAGTCCGTGTCGTTAACCACTTAATCACCGTCACATGCCATTATTTGAAATGAGATGAAATAATGAAATAAAGACGAGAATTATTAAAACGAAAAGCAGAAATAAAATCTGAGAGCCCATCATTCAAACTCTTCGGCCTAAAATTCACAGGTAACATGAATTGGAAGACATACATAAATAATAATACCAAGATTGCTGCAAGGAAGGTGGCTCCCTCTATCGTGCTAGAAAACCTTTCAGTACTTATATTGCTACAAAGCCACTATTGGCCTATGCATGAGGTTAGTGCACCCAAAATTAGTCTATCACTTTTAGACAGGATCTAAAAAAAGAGCCTCTAGATAGGTCACACACTGTCTACCACGTTGCAACACATGTCCAACAACTGCTATGTTACTACCCAGTCCTTCTTTTACAAGTACTTCAATGGAATCTGCTCCGACAAACTTGCCACACTAGTGCTCCTTCTACGTTAATACCCTAGACCAACCCGACAATCAGTAACCTCCCACCCCTTCACTGTAGAGTTCCCAAGATGCTGGAAGACTTTCTACTCTAATAATTTCATTCCCCGAACTTATTGTTTTTGGAACTCCTCCCCTGCTCCTTGTCTCGCTGACTGTACTAACATGCAGACATTTAAATATAATGTGAAAAAACATTTCGCTGCACAACTCTCCAATAAGGATGGCCCTATAAATATGACTCTTAATTCGAAGTTGCCCTCAACGTCTAAGTGCCAATGTGCGTGGTTTAGGTTGAAGTAAAGCACATGTCGATAAAATAAGATCATTATAACATGAAAGTAAGAAAAACAGGCCGAAACGAATAGGAAGGAGAAAAAAGAAATGTCGGTGAAAACGGACAGCGAAACGAGCGTAAAAAAAGAGCAATTAAGATATAAATAAACACAAATACAAGTCATACCATGCAGAAAAGGAAGGGGGTAACACGGTAAAATAGGTTAACCTTTGAAAAAACGTTTCTCTTAATTGTTGAAACCTTTTCATTCATTTAATTAGTGACCATCTGTCTTTGCCTTTTGACATGAACCTCCTACTTTCCATTCAGGTTGTTCACCTCATTCGAAGCCTTATAACCGATTATATGTGACGGGTCAAGGTTTCGCGCTCTGTTAACATGTTATGCAATCCTGGCTTCACGACATCTTTGTAAGTTCATATATATATGTATATGTATTATTTAATTTTCTTTAAATTTACACAAAATTTAGGTTAATTGCTCAATGGTGTCTATATTAGTTGAGCTAAAATTATAGCAATTAAATAAATGTTCCTATTTAAAAAAAAAAAACATCTTTATTCATACAATTGTTCCAAGCCATTTTAAAAACACACTTGAATTCCATATGTTTCAATAATCTGCTTCAATGATTGTTTCCCCATCAGATTACACCCTAAAAGTCCAGGACTGTTAAGAGCAACATAATTCTCGTTATTTATCTCATTTTTCAAAATAAACCAATGAAAACAATTCTAGTTGTGTCCTTATGTGACTAAATAACCAACACTAATATAAAAAAATGATGTTATCTTCTTTCATAATATCCGCCAGTGTTTTTATTAAGAGAATACATAATAAAAAGCATATAAATAAAAAACAAAGTGTTTAACCCACGTATTTATCATCTTTTCCTATATTCATTCCTCTTTGATTTTCATTTTTATTCATTTTTTATGTGATTAAATAATCGAAAAGCCTTTTTCTGTTTCAGAAATTAACATAAAACAATATATGTGTGATTTGAAAATGGGCAGAAAAAATGCGTGAATAAAAGTGTTTTATAAAACAATTAGAATATTTATTAAATTATATAAATATGTATCTATAGTAAGGTATAAAAATATATTTATGGAAATTAAGCTACACAGAAGCATCCGCGTTTCATCCCTGTATGAGATCGCCATGTTAAATTACATAAATACATTAAATGATTATATCACCATGCGACCGTCTGAGAGCATCATTCCTTCACTGATGAGAGCAAAAGCTTGAAACATTAGCGTATGTAGGTAAACATAATTTAATATTATTTATTAAAAATTAATATTTGTATATATATATATATATATATATATATATATATATAAGTGAACGTGAAAATAAACAAATGTAAAGTTACATACTTTTAGTAATTTCAGATAGTACAACTAATTTTTTCACAATGTATGAAATCTGAAGTCCTTCATAATTTCGAGTGGAAAAAGGGGAATGAAATAAGGAGTATCCTTGAACAGGTGTAAAAAAGAATTTTGTAACTATATATTTAAGGGTATATTGTGAATTGCCAAGAGATATCATCCATTCGAATATTAAATCGGAAAATGTCCAATTAGAAATCCAAATTCAATATATGTAAAGATTGTGTGTGTATAACACTTTAGAAGTATTAGGAGCATAATGAGATGTGCTCAAAGTGAAAGTGAGAAAAAAAAAGAATGTGCGAAAATAATCAACAAGCGTCAATAAAAAAAAGTTACGGAGCACTTCATTATATATATATATATATATATATATATATATATATATATATATATATATATATATATGAATTGAAAAGGGAAAACCAAAAAATATTATTTATGTATTCATCAACGTTTCGGCTTTCATTATAAGACTTCCTCAGGATGATTGTCTGAAAATAACAAAAAACAAATACAAGTACCAAATGTTGTTTTATATATATATATATATATATGTATATATATATATAATAAAGTGTCCCGTTCTTGGGGCTAACACTTAATTTCTCCATGCGATACATAGATATCCGTGTGTTCCATTAAATTTCTTGTTTACCTCTCAAACGTTGAGTTCGTAAAACAGCGAATGACATTAGTTTTCTTCTGTAGTATATCTTTCTCGTGCTTTCTTGGTCTTACAATACAACGATTCATCTAGTATGATGTAGAATCTAACTTACTGCTATTGCTAGAGGCCATATACCTTTGAGAAGTTACCCCATTCCTTGTACAATCCAGTATGTAGCCAGTATGTAGCTATACTGATGGGATCTTATTTGGGCTTCGAATACTATGTTATTTTATTTATTTTGACTATTTGGTCAGGGTTTACTTGTAGGGTAAAGTAGCCTCATGCCAGGTTGTCTCGACAAACCTCTGTACAAAGGGACCTTAGATACTCGAGGACAGTGCCTAGTATGCATTCTCGTTTTTATTTTATTTTACTTCAGTCGAAGTTCTTAGAAATCAAAACTTGATCACTATATGAGATACATAGATATTCGAATATTTTATTAAAGTTCTCCTTTACCTGTCGAACGTTGATTTGGTAAACGTATAGCCGTGTCGTGTATTTGGGTTTCGAATACTATGTTATTTTGAATATTTGGTTAGAGTTTACTAGTAGGGTGAAGTATCCTCATGTCAGCTTGACTTGACAAACATTGTACAGAGAGACCGAAGCAACTCGAAGATGGTGTCTTGTAGGTAATTCAAACTCTCCTGTAGGTAATACTAGTATATGGAACATCCGGGGGCATATATTGAACAGTATCTGCGGGAAACATATTTTTATTAAGAAAGCGGTTTGGAGCCTAACAATGTATTTTTAAAAATAAATATTGATTTATTTAAAAGTAGTCCCAAATTTTCGACGTAATACCTCCTCATCGGGGGTGCAAGACATTTTTTTATAGCGACATGTTTATCGCTAGTAGAAAGTAGAATCCGTAATATGTTGATTCGGTAATAGTACAAATGTCGAAGTCTTTTAGGAAAATACGCGCGGGCACGCGTTAAAGATAAGAAGATATTGTAGCCTCCCATTAGAAAGCATTGCATATTTAAATGTAAGTAAGCTGTCTGAAGCTTAACAATGCATTTAAAAAAAATAAATATTATCACGTATTTGAAATAGTTTTTCTGACCTAAGGTCGGATACTCTTAAGACAGGTCTCATATATATATATATATATATATATATATAAACATATATATATATGTATATATGTATGTATATATATATGTGTGTATATATATATGTATATATATATATATATGTATATATGTGTATATATATATAAATATATATATATGTATATATGTATGTACATATATATGTGTGTATATATATATGTATATATATATGTATATATATGTGTATATATATATGTATATATATGTGTATATATATGTATATATATGTATATATATGTGTATATATATGTATATATATATGACTGTTCGCCATTGCTTTTATGGATAAATTAGAACGCCATGTCCTCAACTCCTGTCACTCCCCTATCTTCTTCACGCGAAGAGGTAACACAATCTTCGACACATTCAACAACACTGACTCACACATAAAATTTACAATAGAACACCCTGAAAGCTCTGGATCATTAGAACTTTTAGATTTCAGCTTCTAACCTCTCTGAAGAAGGATCCTTAACCACTAAATTCTACAAGAAGCCCGCATGTAGAGACATATTCATACATTACAGATCAGCACCCTAGCTATGCTAGGAATGAGCTAACTCGCATCCGTAAGAAATGCAGTATTGAGGCTGACAAAACCACCTACAGCGAGAAATTCCAATAGGTACTAGAGACCAATGGATACACTACACCCATCATTGAACCCCTTAGGAAACCCCGAGAAACCCCGAAGACGGACGCAGCACGCTCTTTCCAACACTTGCTTCCTGAAGTTGCCGCATTTCAACGACAGGATCACCACATATATCTGCAAAGCTATACGAAAGGAAAAACTCGATATTATACTAACACACACCGGTCTTTCTCTATGACAACAATTGACAACACGGAACACCAATTACAACAATACTCCCTGCACCCTGGCGAACTGCCCCATGAACACCACAGACAAATGCCACTGTACTTACACTGTATATCGTTTACAGTGCACGACATGCAACAAAATATACATTCCTAGTACGGTGAGGCCCCTACATATTAGAGTCAAAGAACACCTACAAACACGCACCCCTTCCTTCCACAAGCACATCCACGCATGTGGCAACACCAGCAAATCATTCAAGATTGATATTCTAGCTACGGAGTGAAACGTTCGCAACCTTCGAATAAAAGAATCGATACTAATAGCAAAACTACTTCCGCAAATAAACCACCGACTCGAATTAGGATCATCATTTTTAGTCTGATTGATTTTATCTTAATTTAACCCTTAAATGGATACTAAAAACTAATAATCTAACAAAATCATCACCTTATAATAATAACAAATAATATAACAACATTAGTCAAATACTCACTAAAAAAAAATAAAGAAAATAACAGGGAGAAAAAAAATGAAATAAAATAAAATAAATAAATAAATAAATAGATTAAGATAAATGAATA
>OY744516.1:57311691-57351691 GCA_963556195.1 Sepiola atlantica
TCCGACCTCCTTTGTCTGATCGAACTCGGGAATCTTCATTGCTATGAATTACATGTTTTTTAAATAATATTATAATATTGAAACAATTTAAGACAAATATAATTATTTATTTTATATCTAAAATAGATAGAGCAGTAATTAAATGTGTTTACTTATTAATTAAGTGAGTTACTTTTTATTTGTTGGTCATTATTGAAAAACATCACCAGTTTGCGAATCTTCTAGTCAGGAATAAGTATTTTAGAAAAAAACTAGGCTAAGTACGTGTTTTTTTTATTGAAAAGAACATGGTGCAACAATATTAAATAGAAATAGAGCTTAAAATCTATCGGTGACAAACACCATATACCAGACTAGCTTTTCTTAATATTTTAGATGTGAATACCCTGTAAGGGAAATGAGAGTGATAGAAAAAGAGAGATGGGAGAAAGTGCATTTTCACTCCGTATTGGATATACGTGCCGCCCTGGTTTTATCGTCGTTCTTCTGTTGTAGCAATTAGTTCAGATTACGAACACCCTCCCTGAACTCACGAATACGCAGTCAATCCCAGGGGATGCTGTACCCCGACTGCTCCGATTACAATCTTTCTCGCCACTTCTATTGACGTCACCAAATTCCTCATCGAAAAATTCCACTTTTCTATTTCACTTCATTATGATAGCTTATACGTAATACATAAATAACAAAACTTTAGTTAAGTTCTACATAATTTTACAATGCCGGACTTGTGTATAACCTTGCCGTAATGCGAAATCGGTAAACAACTCCTATATTTTGGCTAGGATCAAAGTGTAGTTTTGTTCAGTCTAAAAAGGGGAATGAGAATTACTGACTGTTGCCGCTTTTTTTTATGAAAGCTGTGTTGACGAGACGAGACTGTTCCAATTAAGATTTCCCTATTTTGGGGAGATGGATTTCCCTCATATTAGAAAGCGACTTTATGTCTTTCTTGGCTCTCATGGTGAGGCAAGTTAATAAGAATTATTACTTTCATTTTGTAGAAGTGTACTTATTTATTTTAGTTTTCTTAGATTATCCCCCCTTTCTCTTTCTCTCTCCTTCTTCCTCTTCCTTTCTTTCTTTCTCTCTCTCTCTCTCTCTCGTTGTTTTCTTTTTAATACTACAAAGAAAATGAAACGCAAGGAAGAAAAGAAAGAACAACCCGTTCTTATTTAAGAAACCGTGATTTTATAGTGAGCATGTAATTTGCGTAGGATCTTATAGTAAAATATAGGCACATCTAAATTTACTATTTCAAACTATAGCGTGGCAGACCAATCCACTGACAAATAATCTTATTGAAAAGCGTGGTCGTATCTAAAATAATCTTATTTCAAACTTGAACCTGACAAACCGATAAGATACTATTTCAAACTTTCGTGTGACAGACTATCGGAGAAACATGAGTTCTTATATCTAACTTTAAAATAACAATAATATATAAGCGTGACAGACTGACAGGGTGAGAGAAAATCATATAGAAAAGCATTGATATAACTAAAACACGATTACAAACTCTTTCTCCCTCTCTTTCTCTCTCTTTCTATCATTTTCTATTTCTCCTCCTTTCTCTCTCTCTTTATCTCGCTTTGTCGCTCGCTGTCTCTCCATATCTCTGCCCCCTTTTCTTCTCTCTTTCCCTGTCTCCTATCTATCTTTTTCTATCCCCCTCTCCACAATCTCTCCCTTCGCTCTCCCGCTTTCTCATTCTCTCTTTGTTACGCACCTTACAGACCGACAATTAAAAAAAAACTTAAGCGTGACAGGGCGACTGGCATAGGCTTTTTTTCTTTTAAAGAATAACCCATTTTCTTTAGATACATGCATATATAAATACATGCAGAATGGATAAAAGTTCTAAGGAAGTAGGTGTAAAACAGTTGAGGTAACAGGTCTAGTTCACAGTGGAAGGCAAACGAAAACGGGAGGAAGTGATAAAAATAGAGTTGAGATAAAGTGGGATAAATAAAGACCTGGTCAGAGATAGATTCGTTTTGAAGTCAATTTCTTAAAGCCGTCCAACGCATGTTAGTATGTGAAATGGACTTTATATCGATGATAATGTAGATGATGATGATGATGATGATTACGATGATGATGATGATGATGATGATGATGATGATGATCATCATCATCATCATCATCATCATCATCATGATAACATGCACTAACTGACGGCCCACACAATGTACAAACCGTACATGTGTTTTTCTCTACGACAGAGTATAACTTTAACACTCACGCAAAAATGAATTATTGTAATTTTATGCATGTAATTATAAACCAGCATGTATCTGCCTGTGTTGTTCATCATGAGCATTGTTATGATGTCGTGTTACACGTTGATTTATCTATGTCCCTCCCACGGCGGTAAGATGTGAAATAGGGTCGGTAAAGTGGGATTTAGAAAAGCTAGCACCGTAGAGGAAGAGCACTCATGCCGAACAAAAATTGATATGGCAGCCACGTCGGTATTCACCGGTAAGGGCGTCTCTAACGGTTAGCAATAAACTAACCGCTTCTCAAAGGGTGATAAGGTAAAGCCTGGGATGGTCGACACCACAGAACTACATAGGATCATACTAAAACCCGACAGAGAACAAGCCATCCTCAAAAATGGCATAGGCTCTGCCGGTCTGATTCTCGTATGAAGTTGCATCGAACAGGTTGTTATTTACTTAGATTAAAAATAAATTGTAGATGCTAAAAAGGATGCAAAACAACATAATGTTTCTATTTACGTTCTCTAACTATATAAAATTAAGTATGTATATATGTTTATATATTTCTATGTATATAGTTCACTCCTAAACTAATTAAGCGATCATTATGATTTTTTACACGACGTCGTAATATGGGCTATACTTAGTTTAATTTAGTTTCATGCAAAGAAGACAAAAAGGGGGGGGGGTAGAAAATCTGCGTGAAAATTCAGATACCACGTATATTTGTGACATTTTAACAATATATATTAGACATAAATTTATAAATATTCCATCAAATTTCAGTGTTCGGGGGGCATTTTAAAGACGTTTTAGGCGGTAAACTATTGGCTCTGCCACCAATTTGAAAATTCAAATATTTCAGATGTGCAGTAAATGTGATCCATGGTGATTGAACAAGAATTAAACAAGATTCCAGTAATTTCACTTTCATGCCTTACATTTTTGCCATATTTAGAATCAAAATCATTTAATGAATTTTGCTCAGAAATGAAGTGAGGTGATATAAAAGTGGTGCAAACCTGTTCTGTTAAGAGACGGGTATTCTTCTAGTATTATTATAACTCGATAACTATGCTCCTGCCAGCGATCACGAAAAAAATGCTTGTCCACAAACCCCAATTCTCTCTCCTGCTGTTACGCAGTGAGCATCTTTCTAAGTATATATATATATATATATATATATATATATATATATATATCGCAAGCATGAAGGGAAGACAATTTTTCTTGTTCACGATTAAAACTTAAAAATAAATGGCAGCCGACCGGTTTCGCCCTTAATAAACAAAAGCTGTATCGAGTGATTAAAAAAGGGAGTGGAGAAGAGAGAGAAAACAAACAACTATGTATATTTTCCACCTTGATTTTACTCTCTCGATACAGGTTTTTGTAAAGTGTGGCCGAAACCAGTCGGCTGCCATTTTGTTAAGTTTTAATTATGAACGAGAAAATGATTCATCCATTCATGCTTGCGATATAAAAAGGTTGTACTCCCCCCAAAAATGATAGCATTATATATATATATATATAATAAATGAAGGAACAGAGATAACGATGTACGGATGACAAATCTATTTCATCTTCGATTGTTCAATGCAAGGTGTACTCAGTACAAACATGTTTAGATTTCTTTCCTTAACCCAGGTTTTCAAAGACTAACATCTTCTCATCAGAGTAATTACATAGATGGATAAGTTGGCAGTGGAATACCCAAAATTCAAAATTTCAAAAATGTAAAAAATAACATAAAATAATGAAAAGTAAGAGTGTACGTGTAAAAAGGTTATCAAAATATGGAGTTAGTCTAGTTGATGAATGTCCGTTGATAAAATGTATTGTGAAGAAAGATTTAAAGATGGAAAAAGGGAGATAGCGTTAAAGATGTTCAAAATGAAGTAAATCTAATGCAATTATATATATATATAATATATATATATATATATATATATATATATATATATATATATATATATATATATATATATAATATTGGTAACAGCATTGTTACTGTCCGTAAGCTATTGAAACATCCATTTAAAAACGCCACGTGTGTCCTTATGAAGTAATCGAGGGGGCAACAGTGTGTATATGGAGATTATACACACCTCAGACGACACAGGTATCCAACAGACAAACATCATCTTGACCCTGATTTGATTTGCACGAAGCGTTCTGAAATCAATATTGTAAAGATACGTTTATATACTATATTCTGACACCCAAAATAAGTTGGTATCACAGATAGAAAAATGAAGGGTTTAACGACGAGTAATATCACAATCCAGTCATCTACTTGAAGCGTACAGAAAGTACACGAATCATGAGGAGGTTTATTGCCACAAAAAATCCAGAAATCCGGTCGTTAGCAATGATACAACGATGTTAAACGGCTTTCGCGAGAACAAAAGAATTACAAAGGTGATGGAAACAAGCGAATACAATAGGCAATGAAGGGTGATCTGTTCTCACTTAGCCTCCAAAGTGCAGCGTCTTTTTTACTAGTGAGAGATCCCTGCTAATAGCTGGTGTACGAATTTTTATTAATTAAATGATAATTGTATTTTTAAATACGAATTATATTCTTACTTAATTTATTCATTGATTAATTTCTGGAGAAAAAATATGAAATTTCGAAAACGAGCATTTATCAAAAAATAGCTTTGTACCGTTTTTATGTAACCTTACAAAGATTAATATCTAGATAAAATAGTACTAAACTTTGTGTCTAAAATACTTATTCCAATTTTTATCAAAAGCCATTACATGAATTTATTTTAGAAAATGGCTAAACTGTATGTATTTAGCTTGAGCGATCTTAATAAAAAGTGTAATTCAGGGAATGTAGCTTATTGGTTTTTAATGACTTACTAGTTTAATGAAAATCTGAAATATTTAAATTTTCAAATGAAAGATTGTTCTTATATATGTATAACTTTATATAAATAGACATGCGCCAGGTGTTTAATTGGAGAAATGAGAAAAAGTGTAGATAAAGTGGATAAAATATAAGTTTTTAAAACGTGCGAAAGTTTGAATATTTTATAATAGGGGCAAAATTACCGAAAATTATAGAGAGTAAATAAAAAAAAAAGAACAATGAAACACACTTACAAAATGCTTAAAATGAAGAAACAAATGCAAAAGTTATATATGAAAGAATGTGCAATAAATATAGGACAGTCAAGGCCGAGAGCTACACGAGAATAAGGATTTAGGAGACAGAAAGGATTGCCAGTCGAAACATGAGAAACACTATGGGAGTGTTAACATTGATCAATGGTATGGACTTATAATTACATATAGTAGTGCAAAAGTAATGAATAACTCCATGTACAATTAATATCGGCCATTTTGCATTTAAAAGGAAAAACTTTGAAAAGTTTAAAAGGGGAAAATTAAACAAAAATTCTACAATAAATAGATGACAGAAAAAAAGTTAGATAAATTATTATCATAGAAAAGGAATAATTAGGAGAAAGATTAAAATGTCGTTACCAAAGGAACGCACGTTCTGACGTCATCTGCGTTTCAGTAATCATTCCTCCATCATTTCTCCCTTTCTGTTGCAATTATGGAGCGATCTGTCCCAGAGCCGGCTTGCTTAGAACTCAATAATATTTTTTTTTAATTGTTTTTCCTAATTTATTTATTACTTTTTTTTGTAGGCTGTTATTTTAATGATGATTGGTTGCAATATGGTCTGCGTCAAAATGCAAATTCGATTTTTCTCTCAATAATGTAACTGTTAAAATGTTTAGTTATTTTGTCTGGTTGTTTATTTTAAGGAAGTTGGACTTAATTTTCCACCATTCATTTTTACCTCCTTATTTACTATCCAAGGTTATATGAATGTATGCATTTATTTCTTCCTTTTACTACTATTTAATAAGAAGATCATCATCATCATCATCATCATCATCATCATTATCATTATCATTATCATTATTATTATTGCTAGAAAATATATGCTCATTCCGGTTGCATATTTTTGCTAGTTGTTTCATTTAATTTCTCAGTGAAATATGTTTTTTTTTACAAAAACAAAAAAGAAAATAACCCCCTGCTTTATTATTATTATAAATAAAACACGGAATAATAAAAACAGTTTAAAAACAAAATTTACTCTTTACGGCGTAAAATGTAAGAAAAAGTCCTAAACTCACTTAAAATCGTAAAAAGATAATAATATTTGAAGTTTTTCAAATCGAAAAAAAGTGTACCTAAAATAAAATCAACAATTAAAAAAATAAAATACAGTGAACACGATTCTAAATTCAATTATTGAATTGTTCAGTAAAATGTGTTTGTTTTTTTACAAAAAATATACATTTTAAAATCAATTATTTTTTTTAATTAAACAATTTGATTCAATGAATTTGTGTTTTAAAACATAATTTCTAATAAGATTTAGAAAAATAAACAAAAAAGTTTTAATAAAAAAATTAAATGAAATATATCATTTTTAGCGACTCGTACGATAACTCTCAGAGAATGTGTTGTTTATATGTTATTAATCAAATAACGCGGCTCTGTCTTGTGTCAATCCTTCTCTCTCTCTTGTCTCTCTCTCTTGTCTCTCTCACTCTCTCTCTTTCTCTCTCTTTCTCTCTCTTTCTCTATCGCTCTCTTTTTCGCTTTTTCTCTTTCTTTCCCTCTTGCTCTTTCTTGAAATAGCACTTTATGTGCGTTCGAAATAGAACGCTATACTAAATAACCAGAGGGCGGGTAATCAAATGTTTGAGTGGACGCTAACTGTTCAATTATATTTCATTGCAATATAATTTAATTACGCAACTCAATTATACAGATTACACAAAAAACAATGTCTTTAATTAATTCTATTCATAATTTTTATTAAGATTATTATGATCGAGGAAAATATTTTAAATACATCTCAAGATCTGTAAAAACAATCATGAGTGTATATTTCCGAATATCTATTTATTAGAAGATATAAAAAAAAATTAAGTATGTAAATTTGAAAGACGCGTCATGTTTGTGGAAGTTTTGGAATGGATATATATAAGAGCTGATAAGTAGATATAAAAAGAGAGCGATCAAAATTAATGATATAGTTTCAGCTACATACAGATACATAATTCCCATTATTAATAGATTATTATTATTATTATTATTATTATTATGTGTACTTACTATAAGTTTTCACACGTGGTAATTATCTGTTATGATACCCTGTCGCCCTGAAAATGTGGGAAGAGGAAACATATCACAAAAGACGGGGCACAGCAAGATGGCGAATCTTTTCAATTTATACACCTGTGAAAAAGATTGGACATGTAATTTTTGTGTTCTTAATAAAAGTCTTTGTTCATGTGTCTTTTAAAAAATGTCTCTTTATAACTTCTTCAATTCGATTTCATTTCATTAAAAGCATAATTTGCGAAAAGCTTGAGTTATTGTTTCTGTTGGATTATGCAAAAGTCTTTTGTCGAACTAAAATGTTATTTTTTATTTAGCGAGTAGAGTAACCTCCCTTTGACAATTAATCGGGGAGATATCGAAAGCTTCTTTTCGAAAGGTTGGTGTAGTAATTCTTACACCAAATGTTTTAGTGAAAAAACCCGACGATTCAACTCTTGACAAGCAACAGTGAAAAAAATTCAGTTCACAAATAGATCCCAAAAAGCCTGCTGCGTCGCCATGTGGGTATTCTCTCCGGAATAACCCGCTCACCAAGATTGGAAGTGGAACTGCTTTCAATAACCGCGCTAGGCCTGAGATACTAAATCCTACCCGATTCTGTCCCCTTCTCGTTAACGTGCCGGCCAGTATCGCACCCTTCTCTACCTTACTGGAGAATGGACGTAAAGTTCTCCCATGTATTCATCTTTTCTTTCTATCTGAAATTTAATAATCACTTTGTAATTCAGTTTCACTTTGATTTTAACTACGCAGTTTATTATTCAAGTTTTTCTTTAATTAACTCAATGCGCGCTCTCGCAATTTCTTTCTTGACCTTTACCACTTGTTGTCCGCGAAAGGTCAGTCGTTTGATTAGGTCTAACTAACTCATCAACCCGCGTGTATAGACCTTTGTCGCACTCCGTCAAAGAATCCATATTTTCCTGTTTTCATTGAGTTCCATTGATGATTTGTTCTGTACCCAACTTTGTTACTTGTTGATAGGTCATTACCTTAACTTTCCCCTTACCCATAAACGTTCCGTTGTGCCGTAACAAGACCAGTAAATCGTTATTTTACAATAGCCCACTGATAATAACCGATCTGTTCCCTGGACTCTGAGTGACAACAAGTCTCCCCAGATTTCCAGTGCTATCCATTTATTTTAATAAACATTGTAAATCATTGTGTGTTACCACAACATTCGCTTTCCTTTGACACATTGCTGGCAACAACCTTGGTTTTCTCTGGGATTTGTGTGGTAATAAACCTCCTCAAGGTCCCAGTACTCTCCGCACTCTTCCAGTGGAGGTCTGGTGAGTTATGTCCCTCCTAGGTCTTCCAATCATTCTTGACTCTTCACCATTATTTTGTTTGATATCAGCCGAGGCTGGTGCCATCACTTTTTTGGGGGTGTATGAAATTTCTTGCAGTTTCTGTTCCATGGGTTGATGTGGCGGTGTTCATTATGTGTTTTTATTTTCTTCCTATAGAAAAATGCAGGTGATTAGTTATCGTTCGTAGCTGATGTTGATTGGTGCCCGCATTCGAGGATTTTCCTTAAGATTGCAGCTGTTTTCATCGTTGCCGTTCTTTTGTATGGCTTGAGTAATCCTCTTGATTCCAATTTCTCCCAGTCTTTTCTCCAGGTTTTTAGTGACTGTTCCCAGTGCTCCTACAACAATTGCTCCATATTCCAGTACTCTCACAGCCTACAAGTGGAGGTCTGGTTTGTGCTTTCTCTCCTCAGTCTGTTGTCCTTCACCCTTTACGACCATTTTTCGTTGTATCAGCTGAAACTAGTGCCAGTGTTTTCCTCTCGTCCCTCTAGGGGGATGGGGGTCAGTTCATTAAATTTCTGACAGTGTTGGTTCCTTTGGTCTTATTTTTTCCTACTATTATTTACTGTGCTAGAAAAGCGTTTGTTGATAATATGTGTTGGTTTCTTCATTTGATGAGTTGTCTCAATAGTTTGTCTGTTTGGATCATTGTCGCGTGTTTTCGTCTTCAATCTTCTCTCCAATTCTAATTTCTCCCAGTGTATTTTCAGGTGTTTCGAAAGTGTTTCTAGTGCTCCTATAATTCTTGGTATTATACTAATTTTCTTCATGCTTCATATTATTATTATAATTATTATTATTATTTCATAGTAGTCTCAACATTTTGGATGTTTTTAGTTTGATTTTTCTTTTTGAACATCAAGTCAATATCCTTGACTTTAGACATTCAAACTGTACGTCAACACATTCGCTGTTCTTAACGGGCAAGCCTTTTGTAGAATTTGAAATGAAATTGTCTCGGCAATATTTTTCAGCCATTGATCGTGGCTTTTCGTTATGGTTCCAAACGTTCCAATTACAGCGGGAATCACCTTTACTTCTTTACATTTCCATAGTCTAACTAATTCCCATATTAGATATTGATATTTACTTTTTTTCTGTGTTCTTTCACCTGCACTCTGGTATCGAAGGGGCAGGCTATTCCAATAATTAAGCAAATTCTCTTGTTTTTGTTTAAAAAGATTGAGTCGGGTTTGGAATGTTCAAGAACCTTATCAGTTTGTATGAGCATGCCCCAAATAAGTTTGACATTGTCGTTCTCCTGTACTATTTCTGGCTTATGCTAATACAACTTCTCATTGTGGTCCAATACATAATGTTTGCATATATTCCAGTGTAGTACATGAGCGACTTTATCGTGTCTCCATTTTTCATATTGATGTTGTGCTAAAATAGGACATTCAGATACAATATGCGCTAAGGTTTCTTTCCTTTATTTACACAATCGGCACATCAGTGATTCTGCAGTTTCGTCAATGTAATGTTTTATTATTATTATTATTATTATTATTATTATTATTTGTACTTACTAAGAGTTCTCACACAGGTCATCATCAGAGATTACTCACTGATAATAATCGGTAGTGTTCTCTGGAGTATGGGTGACAACAAGTCTCCCCAGATGTTCAGTACTCTCAACCTCTTTCGATAACATTTGCAAATGACTTTGTGTTATCGCAACAGCCGATTACCATTGATGTCACGCTGGCAACGACTATTGGTGTTCTAATGGAATTTAGGTGGCAATAAGCCTCGCCAATGTCCAAGTACTCTTCGCACTAATTCGGTAGAGTCAGGTTAGTGCTCTCCCTCCTCGCTCTTTGAATCCTCTTTGACCCTGATCCTTTGGGGGGGGGCACAGTTTATAAGATTTCCTGCTGTTTAAGTTTCCTTTGGTGTTCCTTCCATTTTTTTGTATTACTTATGTCCCAGTTTCCATATGTCTGGTTAGTCCTTGTAGTATATGTCGGTTGCTTTCTGCGTTTAAGGATTTTCCTTAAGATTTCTGATGCTTTCATCATTTCCGTCTTGTATTTTCTCAGGCTTTATTATTATAATTATTATTTCGTAATATTTTCAACTTTTGGATGTTTTTAGTTTGATCTTTTTTTTTTCTGAACATCAAGTCAACTTCCTTGACTTTAGACATTAAAGCTATACTTTAACATTTTCGCCGTTCCTAACAAGCAGGCCTTTTGCAGAATTGGAAGAGAAATTGTCTTGTCAATTTGTTTAAGCCATTTATGGTGGTTTTCGTTATGGTTCCAACCGTTCCAATTACAAAGGGGTCGCATTTACTTCTTTACATTTCCATAGTATAACTAATTCGCATATTAGATATTGATATTTGTTCGTGTTCTTTCTCCTGCACTCTGGTATCGAAGGTGAAAGCTATATCAAGTATTAATCAAGTTCTCTTGTTTTTGTTTTATTTCTCATTGGCAATGGCAAGAGATGATCACTGGAACAAATGATGATGACAACAAATCTCTTTGGATTTTTCGCGATCTCCCCCTCTTTTAATAACAGTTGCAAATCACCTTTCGTTAAAATAACAGACGGTTACCATTTATTTATCGCTAATAACGACCGTTTGTCTTCTCTAGAATATTCAGGCAAATAAGCCTGACTAAGGTCCTAGTACTCGCCGCTCATTTCCAGTGGATGTCTGATCTAATCTTCTACGATCATTTTGTGGGGTATATATATATAAGTGTGTGTGTCTGTGTTTTTTTAAGGAAGCAGACCGTTGGATTACTTTTGTTTATTAAATTGTTATGTAAAAGTACAAAATAGTTAAGATGTTAAGAATGCGTTTCTAAATAAGAACGTTAATATTTCAGAACGGTCAGTAAACTGAAGAAGCATCAAAAGTTTTAATAGATATTCTTTAAGACGTCAGAGCGGAGATTGCCATTGCTTCACGACAACGTTTTTCTTGTTTGTTTGTTTTTACTAAGGAATCGCCAATTATCGTGTCCGGAAGGAAATTCGAGGATCAGAGTTTATGATTGTTTTAATATGGACAGTGGGACAACGTCGTGGTGATTGGAAACGATTGTTGAAATTTAGCAGAATTTGATTATTTAAGAGAACGGCTCAACAGAATGTGTTTATATTGTACTTGAAAACGACTATGTTGTAGTGAACTGGGAAATAGCTCTGTCGTATTGCGTTTCGCAGGCAGGTGGTTCTAGTAAATAAAATATGCTAATGAAAGCTCCGTTTAATTTTCAGTACATAAAGGAAGAAATGGAAATTATTGACAGTGGTAGTAGCTAGACGAGTTTTTGTTGTGATTTTTTCAGGGAGTAACCATAGATTTGAGATCAGTCTAGCACCTGTCATAAAAATAACGATAGGGCAGAGAGAGACTAGCACCATCTCTTCTGTGAGAAAGTGACTGTAGGGAAGAGAAGATGGCATCCCCCACTTGATTTCGAAGTCGGATTTACGTCCGGATCGCTCGCTTCTCTTGTCAGATATGGCGAGAGAACACACGGCACATAAAAAGACAAGTGTGAGAAAAATATAATGTCGATATTATATTATCCAATGAAGGAATCGATGGAAATCCCTTTTTGTGTTTTCGAGTCTTCTTTTTTAAACTAGTCGGCGAGAGAAGATGCTGCAAGAAATTCTCACAGAATTTCCCAACGATCAAGTAGGTGTTTCTTATAGTCTAATAATGTAACATGATTTCCTCACTGAAGATGTTAACTACGGGATACATAATTGTAAGTAGCAACGTCACGCTTTACCAAGTAAGGAACCTATATCGGCATATGAATCCACTCTCGACAAAGAATTGAGTATATATCACGAAACACTCAATGCTTTCGTAGTACTGTTCCATCTTATAACTGAACATCTCTTATCCTCGAGTGGATTTTTGCCATTAGTGGAAAGAAAACGAAAGCGAGGTAATGCGGATATTTTTTTTTATATCACATAAGAGTTCTATTTATTACGTTATATTCAATTTGGAAACAGTTCATTTTAAATATGGTTTTAAAATGTTGACACAAGACGACATCAGATAATCACCAATTGCTTTTCCACTTTGGCGAGCGGACGATCTCATTTTTAAATGAGTGTGGAAAGGTGAAAACAAACGAAAATACAAGCGTATTATTATACAGACACAGACGACACATAGTAATTCCATGGCGAATTAATAAAATAAACTTTTATTTTATTATTGTATCTACTTACATAATTTATGTTTTTTTATATTTAAAATCTAACTGCATTGCAAACTTTGTCTTGTTTCTAAATATTAAATATGATATAAAAATGATCCCAATTTGGTAGTGAGAGGGCAAATTGAAATAATGTAAATAAGAAAGATGACTTTTACTAAGTTAATCTTTTGATATAGTAAATATAATTTACATTTAGCTTTATAGATTAGATTATGTTAATGCCATTTCTCGTAACACTTGACGACTGCTACCCTGAAGCATAAAACATGGTCGTCTTCAAATCCATTGTCAACACATACTTGCCATAAACCGTTCTATTCATCATTTTAAATCCTCTCATAATATTCTTCATCATTAAAATGCTAATCCATTCATCTCATACCTTTTATTCTCGAGTTGTTTTAAACTTTGATAAATAGGGGGGGAGGCTCCTTAGTAAAATACAAAAGAAATCTTAAAAATCCGATGTAAATGTGGGTACTGAATATATATCTAGTTAAATATATTCTAAATGTAAATGCCATGAAACATATGCCTCGTTTTTAAATATGAAAAAAATATTTAGTATTTGGAAATAGAGAGAGAGAGAGAGGGAGGGAGAGAGAGAGAGAGAGAGGGGGACAGAGAGAGAGAAGAGAGGGGGAGAGAGAGAGAGGGCAAAATTCAACTTTTACACTTGTAATAATTCAAATAAGAAAACTGACTTTTTACTAAGTTAACCTTTTGATATGGAAACTATAATTTACTTTTAGCTTTATAGATTATATTATGCACTATTTTCATTTATATTTCTCATAACACTTGACGATTGCTTCCCTACAAACTTCAAGATGGTCGTCTTAAAATCTAATGCAAACAAATACTTGTCATAAACCGCCCCCATAAGTAATACAACTTTGTTCATTCCATTCATCATTTTCAATCCTCTTATAACATTATTCATCGTTAAACTGATCATCCATCGATCTCATAATCCTTATCCTCGAATAGCTTTTATCATCGATCAGTGGTGATTAGAAAAGACAGAAAACACTTAAAAATGCTATATAAATAGCAGTGTTTGATACATATATTCAATTATTGAGGCAAGGGGCACGTGTTCCTTTTTTCTTTTTATCACCATAACGCATTAATGAAGTAATTGAATTGACTCTGGTTGGTTGATGTCATATTCACTCAGCTAGTCATTTAATCGAGTACCGATCGAATATTGTACGTTATTGATTTTGCGCCTATTTTTTCTTTATTTGAATCGATTTTAGTTTCGCACATCCTTCGTGTGTTAGTTTTTCTTACGGTCAGTGGAATAAGGCGGCAGGGAAGCAGATGGTCCCGTTCAATTATCAGACAGGTGTTTACGAAGCATGTCCAACCATGAATATCATCAATTCCCACGTTTGCTTCAAGCATCAGTTCGGTGCATCGAAATGATTCAAGCATCAGTTCGGTGCATCGAAATGATTCGTAAATGATGTACTTCCTGCAGTCCCTATTTACTGACAGAGTTAGATGCAAGGTCAATTTTTATTGTGGAGAAAATCAAACTCTCCACAATTATGAACACTGGATTGGGAGAAACACAAAAATTGCATCAGTCTAGAATGGTGTATCGTTCGCTAACCGAGAACAGAAAAGATGAATTGTAGTATCAGACCCGATACTACAATTTGCTCCTAGACAAAACTACAAGGTTTTTTAGAGTCATTGGAAGTTTCTGTTCTTTGAAATAACAGATGTTTTCGTTCAGGGACGCAAGTTGAACCAATCAAGTTCCAGAAAAATGCATGTGTGACTACAATGATAATAAATAAAAATCAATTATCCGAGTATGAATGGGCATTCCAATTCTCAAATTTTTTCCTCCTGTCCTTGTATTTTCATTTACATTCGATCAAATACAGCTGGTATCTTGATTTTACTTGTTTTTATCACACCATGTCATATCATTAAACCTTTATGCAAACCTTTAAAAGATATAATATCCAATGGTAGTATTAAGTAGAAAATGTCCAGTAAAACAATCCACGGTAAATCTCTGGGGTTATAAAAGTAATGATATAGTTTTATTTATTTTTATCCATAAATTCTGTAGTTTGTTGCGTTTCAACCTTGAGTAATATACGTGAATGTTTATAATAATACCTGGTGCGTTAGCTGCTTGCTCCTGTGTGCACCATTTATGTGGTTCTCTCCAGAATGAGAAAACGCCACCTGCAAATAAATTATTTCATATCTCGAGAAAGTCAAGACAAACTGTTTGAAGAGAGGGGAGTTTTATATTGTTTGTATCTTTGTTCAAAATCACTAAATAGGGCGTGTAGTGAAAACGATGAGAGAGACAGATATAGACAGAGAGAGAGAGAGGGGGGAGAGAGATATATACATTCTATTTAGTCGTATCCTAGAGCATTTTGAAATAACATGTTCACACGTGTGTACTGCCAAGCGGACTGAAAGCTCTTTCAATCTCTCTCTCTAACTCTCTCTCTCTCTCTATCTTTCTCTTTCTCTTTCTCTCTCTAACCATGTGACGTCACATCTATTTCTACCAATCCCCTAACGTCTAACTTCTATTTAACCAAATTACCCCCGATTGAAGTTCCATTTCCTTGTAAGTTTAACTAACTACATGATACACTAGAGGGTATACTTTCCCAATATTTAACGGGTATCTTGTAATTAATTTATTAATTATTAATTTTTTTTCCAGGATATTTAAGATAATTATATTATTTAGATTATTTGGACTGCAGTTATTATCTTTGATGTTATTCTAACAACGTTTCGACCGATGTAATCACCGACTTTCTTCAAGCGCGTCTTGTCTGAATCGGGAATCCTTATGTAGAGCTGAGACACAATTGATAAAAGTGCTAAGATAAACAGTTCTAACCGACAGTCTTCTAGAGGTTGAAGTTTCAATCCTCAGTACGGACGATACAAAGAATACAATTAGGAATGAATTAAGATTTCTACCCAGTCATGGCTGACGAAACGATATGAAGCTACTTCTATGGATTAAATAAAGACTTCCATTCGACATTACGTACATATTCCTGAGTTCGACATGAAGATTACCTAGTTCGACAAACGCATCTAAAGAAGGTCGGCGTATACATCGGCCGAAACGTTATGAAAATAGCTTTCAATATGAGTAAAATAGTCCGAATAATACAAATTATACATATTGTACTTTCTATGCTAATATTGTAATTAAATGAAACGGGTGAAATTATTTCTCCAAAGGAAACATTGTTACACCATTTTATGTCCTCGTATGAACTTTAAAATCAAGAAATAATGATACTAAACGAAATGTCAAGAAACATTATCTTAATTTTGATCAAAATCGTTACATAATTTTAATTCAAGAAATCTTCTAATATGAAGGATTAACCCTAAGAGTTTAAGAAAAAATTAACATTTAACAACTCTTGCTTAATTGGTGTCTAATGACAATAGATGAAATTCAATGCAAATTGTAGCAGTTACCTCCTCCTTTCAAACATAACTGCACCTGTTGACCGTTAGGTGTCGCTTTTTTCACCGACAGGTGGCGCTGAAAAGCGACATTAGAGTTATCTGCTCTTCTGATTATAAAAACCGGTGTAAACGGAAAATCACTCTCTTCTCTATTCAATTGGCTTCGCTGAACGACGCTACGACACCAGCGCTCCGTCAACACGTGTTCAACAACGGTAAGAGTTCTAAACTCATATTCTTTGTATACGGTTTTCAAGGACTTTCCCACGCCGGACTCATTTCTTCACATACTCTTTTCAAGAACTGTTTTCAATTGACAAATATACATACACCACACACGTCATCATCCCACATACACACACGTTCCATAAACCTTATTTGAACTACCTCATTTTGTTTGGTAATTATTACTCTGTTTTTGCATGCAGCAATTGCTTGATTTTATGAACTCGCTTATAGTCGGGAACACGACCCGACTCTAACAAAATTTTTAATTTTCAAATGGGAGGTTATGTCATATCATCGCTTCTAAAAATCCTTTTAAATACTTCAAAGAAACTGAAATTGGGGAATATTTATTAATTAATGTCTAATATATATTCTTAAAAGGCAAAAAAAAAAATCAATTCCAACAGATGTTGCGTTAGGACAAAGTAATTTGGAACGGTTACCAAAAGAAGCGAGTTGTACTTGGAATCTGGGGAGGCTTGTTGTCATCAGATTCCAGGGAACACTATCTATTATTTCCATTGAGCGATCACTGATAATAATTCGTGCGAGAGCACCTAGTAGTAAATAATAATGTTTAAAAGAAAAAAATGAAAAAGTTTGCATTTAATTGTTCTATTTATTTGTTTTATAAAAGAAATGAAAACCGAGTGTTCAATGAGGTTGGGCTTACATTGTTCTTTTAATATTAATTACAGAAGAAATGACGGGAGAGACAAGAAACGGTTACCATGGTGATAACCGCGACGTCATCGGTGCAGTGTAATTAAATCAGTAATAATTGAAAATTAAAGAAAATAATGTTTTGATTCTTGACAATAATTATTTAGACAAAATCGAAACAGAAAGTATCATTAAAAAGTACGTCTAGCCACACTGTTGAGTCGTAGACACAACTAAACACCTATCTGGCGTATGTAGGTATAACATTCTAATATTATTTACTTTCAATTTTATATATATATATATATATATATATATATATATATATATATATATATATATTCATTTTAGCTTGAAGATTCCCCCGGGGATGAAACGCGGAATCTTCTGTGTAGCTTAATTGCCATAAATATATTTTCATAGCTTACTATATATATATATACATATATATATATATATATAGAGAGAGAGAGAGAGAGAGAAAGAGAGAGAGAGAGAGACCAAGATTATTTTAAATTAAATAATATTACATTATTTTTACTTCGTCAGTGGGTCAAGCTTTTGTCTATCATTAGTGTAGGGAATGATAATCTCAGTCGTTAGCAAGATTCAAACCCGGTTACAGAATCAACCTAGACTTCACGAGAAAGCGTCGTAATCAAACGGCCACAGGCCATCAAGAAAAGGAATTTAAGTTCTATTTATGGGAAGGAAGCACATATGGAAAGGCTGTCTAGAGTGTTCGACGAAGTTGCCGGAACATGCCATATAGCTAAGTTATATAGCATTTTTAACTTTCCTAAACAGTGCTCACCTTAAATCTCTTAAAAAAGCTAATAACAATATTAATTTTAAGTAAATAAATATTTTCACTAAAATACGCCAGCGTTTACAGCTTTCGCTCTCATCAGTGTAGGAAATTATAATCTCACACGAACCCGCTTACATAAACAGAGAAACACACTTCAGCCTTATATATATATATATATATATATATATATATATATATATGATTATTTTTATTTACACAGACATGTAAAAAATCTGCAACACTGGCATGTCGATGTTATCGATCAATAGCTATTATTAACTGAGATCTTATCAGGGAGAGTTAGAATCCGATCTTAACCTTAGATCATATTTGGAAAGGGTGAATGAGATTTATAGATTGTCAATTAAATTATAAAGAATATGTTTAGAGGGTTTAACATAATTAATTGGAGTTGTCGATATTAAGACGAACTAAACCATAAACGACTAGAACTCGTCTTTTCCTCAACCACAGCATAACCCTCTATTTTCTCTCTCTCGTTACCAAAACCCCAAATAAACTTCCATGAACAAAGTTTCTTGCCTAGAACGTCCCGCCTGTGGAACAGGATATCACGAGCCTGCTTCCCGACCGACTACAGCATGGCCGTCTTAAAGTCAAATGTAAAAAAACACTTTCTGATAATTCAATTTATTGGATGAATGAATTTCTTTTAAGTAATTTCCTCCCATCCCACCTATAATTTCCGGTCCTCTTGTAGAGGCGACTATCGTCAAATTGGCAATCTCTTTGCCCCTTATCCTCGTGTGACCCGGCCCTTTATAAGTGGTGACCTCTCAGTAAAAACAAAACAAAAAAATACTTATGTTTGTACCGACACGGATTAATTAAAGAAATAAGGAATTCATTTCGATTTGTTAAAGCCATTGCCTGTTTTACATAAACAGTCAGAAACGCAGCGTCAACAAGTAGTTTTTAGGAACACCATCGCGCTGACAGTTTTTTTTATTTATCAGTTGACCTCAATTTTGAAATGTTATTTTTAACTTTTTTTTTCAAGGCAAAAATTGTAAACGACGATATTTGAAATTATTTTCCCTAAGAAACCTCCCCACCAGCAATATATCTCCACACGGGCAACGCCGGGTGAATAAAGCTAATTTAAAATATTTATTTATTGTCATGATTTATTAAGACTAAAAACAACTTTAGGATAAGGGTTAACGAAGTCGATAGATTGTCCGTTGAATGATGACAACTATTTTAAGAGGATTTAAAATGAGGAATACAATAAACAAGGTTTGATTACTTATATTGACGGTTTCATCTTTTTGTAAACTCCATTCGGAGGTGTATAAGGTTGCAATTCTATTACTGTAGTTTCGTTAGTGAGTTTTGTTAGTCTTTATTTTAATGAAGGATGTTATTTTTTGGAAGTGTTCCTTTCTTAAAAATTATAGCTCTTATGTGAGAGGTGACCATCGCCTAGTGGTACACGACACAGACTGACAACCTAGATGTGGCAAATTCGAATCAGTTCGTTCCATAGAAACACTTTCACTTAGGATGTTGGCAACTTTCACGTGGTCCTTTCTGTTAGTACCAATGTATTTCTAGAGAGAATTCTAACTAGAAATATATCGAAGAAAGCAATGCCAACAATGGAATCATCTGATCCATACGGAATGAATAAATGTGCTGGTGAAAATACCAATGCGGAATGACGATTCGTCGTGCCGGGTTCGATATACGTTCGCTCCATAACACCACAAAGGATGTTAAAAGTAGAAATGGCGGAGTATTTGTTGTACTAGTGAGTTCACACTCATGAAGTCTAAAGTTTGCTCGAGGATGCGCGTTGATTAGATTGATATATTGTCAGTTTAATTATGAGGAAGAATATGAGAGGATTGAAAATCAAAAATGTAACTAACGAAGTTTGATTACTTATGACAACGGTTTATGAAAAGTTTTTTTTCGTTAGATTTGAGGACGATTATGTTATAGCCTGTAGTGAAGCAGTCCTGCTGTAATATCTTCCACGGATGGGACGTTCCTGGAAAGAAACTCTGCTCGTTAAAATTCTGTTTGATTGAGGAAGAAATTAAAGTTCTTTGCAGTTGAGCTAGAGAGACGAGTTCTTGCTGTGGATATCGTGCTAGGCGGAACTAGAGATAGTAATGAGAACTTCGTTTTTTTCTTTGACTGTCACTTTGTATTATTCTGGCTTATTCGGACTACTATATTCATCATTAGTGTTACATTCACAACGTTTTTAGCGGCCTTCTTCAGGTGCATTCTTTCGAACTTGGGAACTTAGTAGTCGAATTTGGTAGTTTCTATGTCGAACTCTGGAATTTTGAACTGATACCTTTTTTTAATACACAAGAATAATCGGAAAAAAGACTTAAATTAAGTAAACTTAATTACATTCAACAACAAGAACATAGGTCATCGTGAGATTGCATACCTCTGTCTGACACCGTAAGGATGGGTCAAAGTTATATATGGGGTTTACTTCTACATATTTTAAGAAGTATTCCCGAAATTATTCCATGGAAACGTTCGTCAAATTAAACACAATCTATTTATCGGATAAGGTTGAAATTTATCATAGTGGTTAGTGTTATCAAAGGCCAGCAGATCCATACATCATATTTAAAAAAATTGAAAGTGTAATTCTGTCAAAATATCGACTGTGACCAACATTTACAAGATAAAAATCAAGATTATATAAGATGCGAGGAATCATTGGGTACAATATGAGCAAAGGAGCGAGTGCGTTCACGTTTTCGAAGATCTTTAACTTGAATATCCCAAAATTAAATAAATTCTCACTTTAACCATGACTGATTTATTTACGGTGTTTTGTGACAACTGGCAAAGCGATGTTGATGCTAGACTTTACACAAACAAACATAGTGTGAAAAGTTCGATTTCGACCGAACGATCAAATTTCATATAAGAAATGGAACTTCATTTGCTACAATATGGACCGACCAGTGAATGACTACAATAAACAGAAACGAAGTTTTTGCCAAAAGTATGACTGTTACTTTAAACCATAACCTTTGAACTAGATATCCCGAGAGTAAACAAGTTCTAAGTTAAACCATGACCAATATTTTGAGCAGGTTTGGTGAGAGTACGTCAATCGATGTGGCCTATAGGGTGTACGTAAACAGCCGGAAAAAGCAGAATGAAAACGAACCGGTGTCAAAATAAAAACAAGGTTGATTTTTAACACGAAAAATAATTGAAAGAAAAAGCCTTACGGTATGTTTCTATTTTATGACAATGTATTTATTTTCTGACAAAAAAACACAACGGATTTTTAAAAAATATTTTACAGGAAAGTTAAAAGTTCACTTTTTTGTTGATAAATTGTGTTTTGTTTTAAACATAATCAATGCAACAACGATTTTTACATATTTTATTTTGCATTTTATTTTTTGGGTAATTATATCTCTTTTGAAACGGACAAAAGCTGACTAGGTTAGGGTTATTTTAGGGTTATTTTAGGGTTAGGTTAGGATTAGGCTAAGGTTCTGATTAAAACAAAAGGTTGTTTTTTGTCAGGTTCATTTAGTACTCGGCATCTGCGTCTGTTTGCGTAAACGGCCGGACGTCGTTTTTTTCTGGTTCAAAAGCTGTACCAGTACTAATTTCTTTTATGTAACAACAAAGCTTAAGTACTCCGTATTCTGCGAACCTATACACGTAACAGTTTACATTATCATGTCCGTAGTCAAAATAACATAGCTAATTAACATCCAGAAATTTAGCTGTGTCAGGAAGGAAATAGGCTATCAAGGGGAAGAGTCGATCAGGCATGTGTACGAAGTGGGAAGTGAAACCTGGCCATTGATGTTTGCGGACATGCCTTGCATAGAGAGAAATGATGCGATGGGTGTGTAAAGTGTGTCTTAAAGACAGGTTTTGATCTATATAGATTAAATTTGGAAAATATTAGGAGATATGTGCGGAAAAAATACTGTGATTGTATTGCTACGTTGAAAGAATCGATAAAAAACTCTTTTTGTTAGTTGATGCAGAACAATTGAGGTAGAAAAATCAATTGGAAAGGAAAACATGAGAAGTAGTAACAAGGATGGGCTTGACAGTGATTTATAAATACTTGGTCAGAGATAGGTTAGTTTGGAAGTCAATTTCGAAAAGCCGACATTTAAAACGAATAGTAAACAAAATATGAAGGCGATAAAGTTGTATGAATGCTGTTCTAATTTAAAAATGATTTCATGGAGACGTTTCTTATGATATTCTTTTTATTGTTAGAAAGAGAAGTTCAATAGTGTTATGGCCCTGTTTAAAGGGACCGAAATGAAGACATGAACACAGTATAAAGTAGAAACAAGTGTATTAAGAAAAGAGAGTACAGAGGGAAGAAATATGCGCCTGGTAAGTAGAGTTCGAACTATCTTACTGGAAAACCTTCTGGCGAGAGTTAATTGCCGTTGGCATTTATTGAGCAAAGAGGAAGAGTCCATGTTGTACATTGGTAAGTCACCATAACAAATAGCTATTGAGTTTCAATAAAATATATTGTCGATCAATTCAGATTATTTAAATGTTCCAGACTGTTATTCCTATCATGGATATTGCTATGTTTTACAAGGCAAAACACCTACTTTATAATAATGCTTGTTAGAAGATTTCAAAGTCGCGTATCCGTAGAGGTCGCGAGTTCAATCCTTGGTGAAATAATATACAACACTATACTAATACATGCATTTAACGTAAGTCGAACATCGAATTAGAACCGTCTATATCAGCAAATAAAATTTTAAAAAAACAACGTGGTAATTATAAAAATAACGATGACAAGTATAAAACTCGGAAACATGACAATAATACTAACAAAATGTGACCCGTTGGATCAACCATTGAGATCAGGTTAAATGTTTCAGTCAGAAAAAAGAGAGTTTGAAAAACAGTTTAATATAAAACAATAAAAAGACCACACTCTCTCTCCCTCTCTCTCTCTCTCTCTCTCTCTCTCTCTCTCTCTCTCTCTCTCTATTTCTGTTCCTTCGTCTTCGACTCTCGGTTAAATTATATCACCACCGCTGGTTTTATTCCCGTCTGTTTATAATAGCATATTTAAATCTTTTTACTATTTCCTGTCTTTTTTAGCTTCGACTGTAAATAAACAATGATATATATATATATATATATATATATATATATGTGTGTGTTTTTCTGTAAAGCTTTAAAAGGAATATTTACTAATAATTATTAATTTATTGGTTTGTCTACATCTGATATTAGGATCTATTTATTTAAACACTCATGAGTTAAAATCTTTTTCATAATTGTTCTTACTTAAATGTTTTATTATAATAACCTGTAAAGTATGTAAATCTACTTATCTTCTATTATTTAATTTTTTCCTATATATATATATATATATATATATATATATATATATATATATATATATGCATTCTATAGACCAGGGAATTAATCCAAAACTATAATTTTCATTTGTTTTAACAACTTCTTTATTTCTGTACTTCAATGAGTTTTTTTTACATCTTTCATTTTACACACAAAAGTAATTTATAAAAATGTAATATTCATTCCTAACCATATATATATATATATATATATATATATATATATATATATATATATATATATATATATATATATATATATATTATTTTATATATATATATAATATTATCAGATCTTCTGGAGATATATATTCTACATACCCTCAGAAATATCTTTGATACTACAGATATCGACCTATATAGCGATTATGGTTTAGGTTTAATAATGGACTCCGACAAGGTCAAGAGTAAACACTCTAAGAAAATTATACATATAGAAATAAAAAACAGGCTTAAGAGTATACATATTAGCTAACATATAACTCACTGACTTTTTAGATGTCACTTTCAACTTAAATAAAAATACATACATGTTCGTAGTATTTCTTCTCTTTTCACTTCACGAAGAAGAATCCCATAACTTTCAGAAATATATTTATATAGACAATTTCTTCTGTATTCACGACATCGCCAACACTAAGTACACCTCGACCACATTCTTTTGTAAGTAGATGCAATCGATCTGCATCGTTTTTCTTTGCATAAGCTCTATAAACTTTAAACATTTTTCGTGTTTGGTGTCCAAACATTTTAATTCATTTACATTTCAGTCCAGTATACAAGTAGTATATAGAATGATAGCTACTGCTCTTGCATTGATAGCATAGATTGAAATTCAATTGTGGAGGTGCGATTCAAGAATGACCCATACTTGTTTGTTATACTCAGATGTGACCTGGTTTTTTATTTACTTGTTTTTAATCTTATATGCCTCCAAGATTCCCAAGTATGTGTAGCCCCTCTCACTGTCAACATTCTTTATCAGGTCTGTTGTTGGTAGTTCAAGGCTATTTGCGTGGACAAGTTTACCTCTTTTTAAAATAAGAATAACACATTTGGTGATGCCAAATTACATTCGTATGTCATCACTAAATAATCAAACCTTATTCAATAGGGTACCAATTTGGTGTTCATTCTTTCCAAAAACTTTAAGGTCACCATGAATAGTAAGTGACTGTCTATAGGAAGTCCTTTCCCAAGTTCATATCATACATTACGTAAGAGAAATATCATTGGGATCAAACTAATGAGAAAAAGCGAAGGGGAAAGACTATCGCTCTGCAAATACCCCCCCCCCCTCATTTTTACTTTACCTAATTTAACACATCCTTAAGTTAAATTGGTTTCCCAATTCTTCATGCTATTTGATACTACAGCTGTTTGAATGTTGGAGGCTATTCCAAAAGAATATTACAGCAATGAGGCACCTTATGATCCATCAACCTTACGATAAGGTTTATAGTTCTTCGTTTTCAGTTTCTCAGAATCATTTTATCGATCATAAGCTGATCTTTGTCGCCATGTGATCTCTTTCGGCAGCTTTCATGTTCCTCAGGCAGCAAATTGTAAGAGGCGAATGATTGGTCTAAAGTTTGTCACTTTACTCCCTTTTGTCTTATCTTTTATGATCAAGACTGTTGTGCCCTTTGTCAGCCAGTCAGGGAATCTAACTTCCATCAAAGTGCCATTTATCATTGCTGCAAAATGTGGGTGATGAGACGGAAGGTTTCTAAACCAGTATCCCTGGACTGCGTCAGGTTCGTGTGCTTTCCAATTTCAAAGCTTTTTAACCCTCAACGATGACTGTTATATATGTGTGTCGTTCTTATCTAGATAGAAACCCCCTTTCAATATATTTGATCCATTCTGCATCATGTTGATATTTTACTATCTTTTCCCAAATGCCTTTCCAGTATGTACGAGATTGATCAGCATCCGGTATAACATCATTCTCTCTTTCACTTCATTCTAGTTGTTCAAAAATAGTCTCTCAAGCAGTCTGTTTTGCCGATACTCCTCAAGTATGTCGCTGTAATGTTTAACTGTCGCACCTACGGATTAGTCTTTCACAAGCACTCTGACTTTTCAGTTTACCATTTCCAGCAGCTTGTACTTTATTTAAATCCTTTCTAAGTAGTTTTATTTGACCATTTAAACGTTCCCACAGCTAAAGTCCCTTCTGAATTTCATATTTCATTTTTTTCTTTTCCAAGTAGCTTTGACACAGTTCCTCACCAAGCAGGATCAGGCACAGCTCTACCACCTCTCTGTAATCTACCCTCGGACTTGCTTCCTCAAGGAAATTGCTTAAGACTGCAATTGTGCTTGTCTTCTACTGTTTCAAGTCTTGTTCAACTAGTCCCAGAACTCTTGGGCAGTCCTTAACCAACTTGTCCCACTTCTCTTTCACATAGCTGAACATTGGGTTGTCAGGACTCTTGACCTTGCTGAACACAGCCTCCCATACACTTCCAATTATTACCTCTGATATGTGATGGCGACAAGCGAAGTAGAATACCTTTTTGCCTAGTTTTTCTTCAATAAGCTTCGCTGCACCCTTGTTGATGCCACTGTTGCTTGCTGTGGTATCAAATACCAAGCCTACAATGTTGTCTGTGAGACCCCATGCTTCTATCAGTTCCAATGTAGCATTACACTGTTGGATTCCTGTGGAACTTTCTATGAAGGGCACACCAAGCAGCTACCCTTCTTCATACTGTGGAGTACCAGAGACGAGCACTGCAAGACTTTCCACTGGGTATCTTTCACCAAGAACATCCCGTAGAAGTTTTCCATCCCAGTGTAGTGTGCAGTAATCTGGCGGACTTTCCTTGAAGTTATTCATGTAATTTTGGCACAAGTTATGACGAGTGTTTATCCTATTTCGTCTTGTAGTAGAGGCTAATATAACAAAGTCATCAAGATCTGCGCCTCCTGCCTTCAACACTGCAGACACCATGGCTGTAGTCTGGTTGTCAGAGAGTGACAACCGATCTGCAGTGCTACAAATCTCTTCACTGGTCATAACTGAGTGTGGAAAGTGTAAGGTTATCGTACTTGGTTTTAATGAACAGCTTGGTGTTGTCTCAGTGTATTCTGAACCCTCACTAGTACCAGAGCCTTGACTGTTCTCTGGGTCTTTATCACTTGCAATTTTCCCAACTTCTGCTGCTGCAGCAGTCACTGATGATAACATTCTCTCTTCTCTTTCTTCTCGGAAGCTTTTCTCTCTAGACTTCTTCTAAACACCTTATCATGACCTGACATGAATGCCAGGCGAGTTGTCTGTTGGTCCAAGTAGAAATTGAGGTCCTCTTCCTTGGTCTCCTTTGTGAGCAGCCTGTTGCTTCTTATCTCCTCCACAACATCCTTTGCTCCAATATCAAATAACTTGTCCAAGTCCTTCAGAAAGTTAGCTCGTTTCCCTTCCTCTGGTTTGTTATTTCTTCCCTTGTGTTTAACAATTTTCCTGTACTTTTCATGGAGGATCATGAAACGGTTGACTGCATTTGGTCTAGTTAGTGTTTTAATCCTTGCCATATTCCAGAATGGCAAAACGACATCCACTGTATCATGGGCTAAAGACCTATTGTCACTGTTGGGATTATCATTCCTCAAATGTAGGAAATACTGGAACACCTGGCGATTAGTAGGAAGTTGAGAGCCACTGATGCTGGAGCTGGGTTGCCCAATGAGATACACATCACTGAATGACCTTGTGGCAGGAGTTGCCACCTTTCTTTCTTTTCAGTTGATTCATCCCGTTCACTTGTATCGCTGACCACTTTCCCACAGCATAGTTGTCTTCCAGATGCCATGTTGTCAGCAGTTCACAAATCTTAACAAATCAGCTTTAACTTACAATCTGAAATGAAGAGATAAAACATACTTAGTGATAATAAATTATATACATGCATTAAGAGTAACATTTTTGAGATAAAGTTATGTATTATATGATGGCATCCTTTCCAAGCATAAAAAATATATATGTTTGTGCATTAAAATTAACACAGGTGTTCATGTGTTTACTACCATATGCAAGAAAATTTTATTAGCTTTCATTTAGTACCCCTTTCAATGCTATAGCATCAACCTCTGGAAAGCTACAATGAAAATAAGGACATAATATCCCAAATTTTGCAACGTTTTTAAAAAACGTCAACAATAAAATTACATGGCTCTTGAGGCAGGCATAGCCAAGGTCCAAGATCACAATAACTGGTATATCTAGCTAATTTAGACCTTGGAGAATGAGAATAATATCAGTTTCCATATGTTTGAAGAAAAAGGTCAATTTTGAAGAGGTCTAATGTTATATATATATATATATCTCATATAATTATGTAATCTTATATATATATATTTATATATATATATATATATATTATATCATATAACTACATACATATTATATATATATATTTTATATCATATAACTACATACATATTATATATATATATATATAGAGAGAGAGAGAGAGAGAGAGACAGAGAGAGAGAGAGAGAGAGAGATTTATGGATTTTTATTAAGTTTGTATTAACCCTTTCATACCTGATTTTTTACAGAAACTCTACGTACTTGATCTAACTTTTTCTTGAACCACGTTCCATCTAGTTGAGTTGATCTATGAAAAGGCCCGTAACGACGAATAATGGAGACAAAAGAAATATAATTGGTCAAATCAAAATGTATGAGAACTGTTTACTTTGTTGTTGTATATGAAATGCTTAAGTTGGCTTTTAACAACAGTTCATAACTATTTATATAATAGCGAAACATGTTGAAATGAAATAGTGGCTTGCCAACATCTCTTCTTTTTCTCCTTAAAGTCAAATATTTTCAAATAATATTTTGTTTTTACTTTTTAATTCATTTACTGTTATAATTTAAACATTTACAACATAAATAGAGTCTTTCTTACTGTACAATTATTATCCTGGAATAAATAAAACAAACACACTGCTCCGAAGATGATGATTCCAAAATCCGAAGTTACTTTAGGTCTTAGATTAATTGTTTAACTGTGATGCCACGGTACACATACACACAGACAGGCTACTTTCATTCATAAGATGTCAGATTACACGCGTTTAGTCACGTTAACAGTTGTGGTCACTCTTCATTCCAATAGAAAGATGAAACATACGGCGTGCTTAAATTTTAACAATTGTAAAATTTATTTAAAACAATTAATATTTTCGATGATTTATATTGAACAAACATATGTGCTATCTTCAAAACACACGAGCGACCATTTAAGCAACATTCCAGACGGTCAGAATAAACGAGAGTTGAGTGAGCCGAGTTCCCTTATTCTCTCTCTTGCTCTCGCCTCTAAATATTCCGAATTCTATAGTATTTGAACGATAATATTTAACTGAGATTAGTTGGATTATTCAGATGACTGTTCTTATGTGGTGTGTTATACTTGCAACGTTTCGGCTAATGTAACTCCCGACTTTCTTCAGGAATCCTTGCTGATCTCGGAAATTTGTACGGAATTTCGAACTAGCTTGCTATCGTTCCGGCAGCTATGACATAAGGATTCCCGACATAGACAAGACCTACCTGAATAACATCCAAGCTGAAATCAGTAGTCCGAATGATAAAAATAATACTAATTATCAATTGTTATCTAAAAACTTCTGAAATATATTAATCTGTCCATTCATTAAAATCTATAAATTATCACCTGACACAACTGATCGGCCAATGAAATGCCGCCACGTCTCTGTGTTTCCAAAATGTCATGGGATTATGAACCTAAGATTTGACATGATCTGTTGCAATTTCATGTCTACTCATTCATTAATTTCATGTACCGCCGCCATTGAAACGCATCTTTGCGCGCGCACACACACGTACACATTAGGGATTCTTATGAATGTATAGTTGTAATTGTAACAATATTTGGACATTTCTCTTTTGCTTAAATGATATCAATATCTATACTAATCTGAATCCGTGACAAGACTAGACAATTAATTAGTTTATTGATGGAGACAACACCAGAAATAGTTTTGTTGCAGACATCCGTGATTGCCATTGAATCAGTGAACATTTCTCTTCCTTTCTCTCTCCATCTCTATGTCTCTATATACACACACAAACAGATACACACACAAACAGACACACAGACACACATATATATATATATATATATATATATATATATATATATATATATATATATATATATATATATAGTTTATTTTATTATTATTGTTTAATTGCTTGCATATATATCTATATGTATATATATATATGTGTGTGTGTATGTGTGTGTGGGTGGGTGTGTATGTGTATAGTGTAGCCATGCTGATGACGGATAATAGCCAGAAACACGTGTCCACTAATTTTTTTATGTACGTAAAAATTAATTAATAAAAATAAATAATGAAATATATATAAGAAATAAAAAATAAAAATGGATGACGCGTTCGATTAAGGGCGATTGAATGGACTACTGTGCCTATTCATAATCGCTTAATGAGCGGAGAAATACTAAATAAACATACCAGTGATCTATTGCAAGTAAAGATAGTTTTTAAAATGCTGCGTAACATTATAGACGATGAAAAAATCAAACGTATATTAAACATGTCATCTCAGCCTGGAGGTAAAAGACCAGACTAAAAGCAATTGCATCGAGTTCGATAGCCAGAAACACGAGTCCGTGGATTCCTTTTAAGTACGTAAAAATAAATTCATGAAAAATAAATTACTAAATATATATGAAAAAATTATATATAAAGAGAGATAAATAGATTGGTATTAATTCAATGAGTATGGATCTCGATAAGCTGCATATATTTATATATATATATATATATATATATATATATATGTGTGTGTGTGTATGTGTGTATTACTATTTATAATTTTATAAAAATAAATATGAAATATTATATATATATATGTATATATATATATATATGTATATATATGTGTGTGTATTACTATTTATAATTTTATAAAAATAAATATGAAATATTATATATATATATATATATATATGTGTGTGTGTATTACTATTTATAATTTTATAAAAATAAATATGAAATATTATATATATATATATATATATATATATATATATATTCACAACAATCGGAGGTATCTGAATTTTCACGAAGAGCTTCCACCCATTTGAAACCCTTTCTATGAAACTAAGTGGTTCAGAATGTCTTCTATTTGTTCACAGAGTATAGTCTAGTGCTTCACTGGGTCTTGTATACCGTATCTGTCACGCAGTTCGTTTTTATCGCGATATTTGTACAACTGTCTATAAGGGATTCAGTTTTTCTGTCTAAGAGTCATTTCCATAACAGTGACTATGTGGTTTTGTGAGTTATTTCTTTCATCATTCTATAAATTATCCGTGTACCCGCATTTCTATCCATTTGGCGGCGATCATCAGCCTCACTGTGTTTTAATCTAGTTCTTTTATCGCATTGTCAACGCAATATTCAATATTTATCAGTCCTCTTCTTCCGTTCGTTCCTTTTTACATAGAGGCGGTCAGTATGATCGTGCGTGTTGTTCATGACCAGTAATTTCCAAGTGATTTGATCTAGGTACGTTCATTTCTTTTGCCCACTTTATGAAGGGTCCAGAGTATCTTACTTTCTAATTAGTTATTCCTTTTAATAGGTTTATATAACTTATTGTTATGATTATTATTATCATTCACATTATTGTTTGTCTTTGAGTATCTATATGTTAACAATGATATAACCCCCCCCCCATTAAAATGTTCAGAGAACATTGTATCGTAAATACTAAATAAAATATCGATCATTTTGCTGTACTGTTTGGATTATTCGTACTACCGTCTTCACCTCGGGTGTTATTCAACGTGTTGATTGATGAAACTTTCGAACTTCTTCAGGTGTGTCTTGTCGAACTTAGGAATCTGTACGTAAATTTCGAACGGACTACTTTATTTTATACACGGGGGTAGACTGATCTCGCTCCGTCACACATGGTACGGTAGAAGTCTTAAGTAATTCTTCTTTAGTCTCGAATGTACAGAGGATCGAATCTTCAACCTCCAGAAGATTCTCACTTAAAACTGTTTACACTTAGTACTTTATCTGTTATTCCACTGGTCTATGTTAACAATTCTAGTGTGGACAATGGGAGCCTTAAACCTATTCTGGTTCTACATGTGTACTTTTACTACTTATTACTATTTCCAATTTCTGGACAATGCGCGGTAGAACATTGGTACGCGCCTCGGCTACTGTGTCAAACATGACTTTCTAATCGGGGTTCGGGTCGTGTGACCGGCAGGGATTTTCTCCTCTCAAACTGGCGTCGGGAAGTTTAAATCGCTAGCGTCCTTCCTGGAACAGTTCGAGGTCATTCTTCTGGCGTCTAACTGACTTCACTTGCGCGTTTGTCGGTTGTCTTTTAAAATTGTGTCCTTTTCTTCAGCTTTTTTGTTTATTTGCTTTTGCAACCTGAAGATGATTCAACGAAGAATCGAAAACGTTCGTAATACATATAGAACATACATTAATATTTTTGATTTCAACACACTAAAGATCATTAAAAAAATTGAAAAATAAAGAAACAAAAGCAGTGGAATTCTGTTATTTTTAACCATCTATACTTAAATATATATTTTTCTCTGAGTTCGGCAAATATTAAAACTCTAGCTAAAAAATTCCGAAACATAAGTTAAGATTTGTACAATTTCTAAATCAAATAATCATATTTTCAAATTTTCTACGCTATTACTTTTATTAATCTGATCTGAGAAAGTTTTCCAAAAATATACGACTTCATTTGTAAATAAATTTACTTTTTCAAATCTACTTTGACAATAAATTGCAACATCGAATAGAAATGTGTTTAAAAAGTGTCAACCGTTGCTGAAAATAGTGTTATTATATTTTGAAAGTTTCAGTTAATTCACCTGATAAACATGCACATAGTCCATGATACTCTACTAATTGGAGCAGGTATGCCTACCCACTGTCACATATATATGATCATTCACGAAGCCATGCTGTTCTCAGAACAAGATAATCAGTTTGTCGATGAGCCCAACTGGAACTACTTCTACTTGTGGAATAGCAGGATTTGTGGTCAAGGTTTACTCCACTAGATCTGCCGTGTTCTTTCTATGTTTATGCAAATTAACAGGGTAACCCCGAGAAATGTGTGGCTCCTCATTATACACGGGTGATCATTCCCTATAGAGAGGCTATATTTTACGCATCTGATAATACTGGGATGCATAGGGACCAGTCGAGTACACCGTTGGAGACCGACTCGGGAAAGTACTATCCTTCTTCAAACCATTTATCCTTTTAAGTTAAGTAGTTTATGATATCAACTTAAGATTCTTCCCTGCAACTGTAATTCGTGGCAACGTTATGATCTCGGATAATTCGATAAGTTGTATTCACGATAAATACGTATTATTTAAAGATGATGTGTTCCTAAATCAGCGCTGAGAAGCTTTCTTAGTGTTGTCCGTTTCGTTTAGGTAACCGAAGAAAGCAAAATGTACGCCCGTTATTAGCGTGAATTATTCGACGCTTCTTCTTTGAGTACTAAACTGCTGTTATCTAGTTAGTTTGCTGGAAATCGACAAGTTACCATCCGCGTGAGGTGCAAAGTGTGCAAGCAGTTGTCCGGTTAACTCTTCTCTATCGAAACATGGAATATCTACCGTACTGAAGTGGAGAAATATGTTTTTTGGTTCGTTCTCAGGAAGATTATGCAGTCTCTCACGACGGGATCGCCCACCAGGAGATAATGTGACATGCACACCTACAAGCGATGACGGATCTACTAACACAAGAATCTAAGATGGGTAAAACACCTGCAGGTAATAGAACCTGAAACACTACTGAGAAAGTATTGGCCTTTTGGCTACGATCAAAGTGTAGTATCTGTTCCGATGTATACTGCACTCCATAGACTGGTATCGTCTTGGCCTTCGGGGCTTGATTCCGCCGGTCTATGGGTTTGTCCTGTGCAGTTCTAGGAGGTCAACCCTCCTAGGTTTTGCCTCCCCTTTTTGGGGAAGAGTAAGCTTATTGCTTACTGCCTGAGGCGCCCTTACCGGAGTATGCCGATGAGGCTGCCCAGGCAATTTTTAAACCCCACTTTCCCGACCCGACATTGGGTCACATCTTACTTGTGAGAGTAAGATAAAACTGACCTTCTGCCTAACCTCCGCGAGAGGAGATAAATAAATACATGCTATGTGGGTTCATTCTCCGGAAGATTATGCAGTCTCTCACGACGGGATCGCCCAGCAGGAGATGATGTGACATGCACACCTACAAACGATGACGGATCGACTAACACAAGAATCTAAGATGGGTAAAACACCTGCAGGTTATAGAACCTGAAACACTACAGAGAAAGATACATTAGAAAATAAACTTGAAAATGGATGACTATCAGCACCAGCGTCTAGTGAAAGGCAGAACTAAGTAAAGACGAATGACCATTTCTTGGTGTCTTTTATGAAATAGATATCAACACTTCAACGGGATACATATAGTTTGTCACGTTGGATCATCGCGTTCAATCTTAGTTCTGTCTGTTTTAACTGTTGGCTGTGTACCGTTGTTACATTAAGTTTAATAAACCCTTGATTACATTTGCTCGTGACCTTTGTTAAGAGAAGGCCATTCCATTGAGTCTCATTGTTTCTGACGTCACAGTGGTTGGTTCTAAGCAGATAAAAAACACTTTTCGAAAGGAACGGTTAACACGTTACATGTAGACATGTGAGGATAGTTATTCCTGTCTGAAATTATTAAAATGTTGATCTAGTAATTGTTTTGTATTCAAAAATGATAGTGATGGTTTTATTCATGATGTTTTCAACATGGAAGTTTGATAATGATCTGAAGGTAAAACTATTAAAAACACATTTAGAATCAATGAAGGTGACGGTTTGGTTCGTTTGTGCTTTGTCTGTTTTACAGATTAATATTGGGTTATTTTATGCCGTAATACAATACCTCTCTTACTAATCAATCGTATACGATTAGCTGAATACAATAAATTATTTTATTCTGCGTCGGGAAAATGCGTGAGTTTTTTGTTAATTCTAGAAAATGTTAAAGATTATTACTATAATGGGCATCCGTAGCGTTTGCAATCGCTGAAGTATGTGTTACAATACTCTGACATCCTATCTTATTATTTCACTGTTCTTTTTCTGTTTACCCTGTACTGTTTATACAATAAATTTGCTGAACTTTACATTGTGGTTTGGATCCTTTACTAACAAGTCACCGCCTATCAAGGCACAAAAGCAACTCGAGGATAAGGGTTAATGAGGTTGGCAGTTGGACGGTGAGACAACATCGTGAAAATTAGTAGCGATTGTTGTAACTGGTCAGAATTTGATTGTTTAAGATGACGGCTCAACAAGAATTTGTTTACATTAGACTTGAAAAAAAGACCATATTGTAGTCAGCATATAAGCAGCCTTGTGGTATTGTTTTCCACAGACGATAAGTTATTGAGAACTAACTTTGCTCATGGAAGTTCCGATTAGTTTTAGGTACACAGAGGGAGAAAATGGAATTATTGACAAGGGTTGTAGCTGGACGAGTTTTCGTTGTGGATGTTTCACATAGATTAAATTAGTTTTGACAAAACAAAATACATATCTTCATATTCAATTGCATAATATTGGTTTAGCACAGGTAACTATTTTATTGATAGACGGGGAACATGTTAGCTTTCTTTCGCAGGGATAGTGATACATCAAGATGAGGACGAGAATAAAATTAAGTCACACATACAACGAAGTGGACGATAATCCTTTTTTATATTCAATTTGTTGATTTTATTTCACTCTCGAGAGAAAATCGATACACCCTGTAAGGCTGTTTGCGTTGGTAGGGTATAGTGAAGCAAAGGTCGCAAAATCTTCAAGTGCATGGTGTTCTCCTTCTTTTCGACTAGTTGCCCAACAAAATCTTGAAAGTCTTGTCTATACTACTATAAAATTCATAGCAGGGAGTTTTTTGGGCTTTTTGGCTAAGATCAAAGTGTAGTGTCTGTTCCGATGGATACTGCACCCCATACTCGTATTGTCTTGGCCTTCGGGGCTTGATTTACGCCGGTCAATGGGTCTGTCCTGTGCAGTTCTGGGAGGTCCACCCTCCCAGGCTTTGCCTCCTCTCTTTGGGAAGGAGTAAGTTTATTGCTTACTGTCTGAGACGCCCCTACCGGGGAATGCCGACGGGGCTGCCCAGGCAATTTTTAATGGCCAGAGTGCTCACCTCTCGGGCGCTGGCTGTTCAAACCCCACTTTCCCGACCCGACCTTGGGTCACATCTTACTTGTTGGAGTAGGATAAAAACTGGCCTTGTGCCTAACTCTTGGAGAGGAGTAAATCAATATCCAAGGTTATTAGTGAACAATGCAGTAGCCTCGACAGACCTCCAACCCAGCATCCCGAGCTAATAGTCTACGTCTCTATACATCATGCCACACGATATCCATATATTTAATTAAAAAATAATTAAAATATCTAAGAACAGAAATGGATAAGATAAAAACATATTTTACTTAATTAAACGTGGAATGTCCTCCGGCTTTTGTAATAAGTTTGATTTCTACTTCATTAAACATCATGAAAGACGCAACACAAAGGCAGATTGTGGCCTATTTCTTAAAGCATAACATTTTATTAGATCCGTATCAATCTGCTTAATATTAGAATTGATCCTTGTTGAACACCATTTTCAATCTGAATCCATTTAGACTTTTGCTGTTTGAGAAAAAACAACCGTCCGGCCGGCTATACAGTAAACGGGTTATCTAATGAAATTCATCGTTTTTTTTTACATAGCACACCCCTAAATAAATCCAAAGACTAACTAATAAAACATTAAAAAAAACCTTTAGGTAACATTCGACTTTCTTCATTAACATAGACTCCTTTTAGCGTGATACACTGATTCCAACGCTTCTCTAGCAATTCGATTCCGTTTTGTAAAAATTGTTTGTCTTTGGCCTCAAAATACTCCTCATATAACCATAAAGAAGAAGAACGGGTTGAGGAAATGGAAGGAAACATTTCAACCGGGTACTGTTCAGCATTCAGTCTCGCTTCGGGTCTTTCCGGCGTTTACCGTAAAACACGGACGCTGAGTAACTTTTAGCGCGGGTCTCAATGTAACAAAGTACGAAGATCTGAGACAACTTTCATTATCTCCCAGGAGAATTATATACACATGATATACATTTCATCAACATAGGATATATTTAAAGTTTTAAAGGAGGTTCGGCCCAAATAGCTCGTTCGGTTAGAATAGCACTTAGAGCCTGTGAACCACTTCCATTATCTTCACCAGAAATATGTATCGATATGATTTAGATTTTAACAAAAATAGGATATGTTTCAAGTTTTAAGGCACTTATGCCCTCATAGTGCCCTTAAGCGTGCGCTTAGAGATTAGGGAACACTTTCATTGTCTCCCTCGGTAGATTTTACATAAGAACATACTTTTAGACTGTGTTTAGATTCTCTAACCTTTCTTTCTATAGAGAAACAAACACGCATCCCGCACACATACACACATACACACAAACATTGAGTTTTATATATATACTTTCTATTTGTGTTATCCCTTTGCATATGTCTTTCTATCCGAAAATTCAATTGAAAACAGCTCCCTATACCAAGAAACATTGTATGTTATTAATTTTGTATTTGCGTTTTTTGTTTACAATACTGTGGTGGAGTTTGAGTTCGCGTATACAATTTGTCAGCAATAAAGACGACGTTTTAGTTCATTTTTTTCATAACCTTAAAATGTTGGGTCAAGGGTTGGGAGTAGGTTTACACAGTGATCCTTATTCATTCCTGTGCAACGCCAGTTGTGCCTGCTAGTTCAATTTACCTGTCCCGATATGTTTAATTTTATGAGTCATTTTTGCGAATTGTCAAGTAATTTAATTCGACATGAATCACTTCAGAAATTCATTTCATAATATTTCAGGAATGAGGAAGAAGACAACATAACATATTAATTTCAGGATAAACATATTACGTAATATTCATAAAACAGACGTCATTGCAGTCGAGAGATTTTTACAATTCGACATTTCATGTTGAATATTTCGGTTTAATTTCTTAGATTGTCCTATCAACACACACATACACACATAAATATTCTTGTTTTATTTTTAAACATAGTTCACTTCAACCAAGGCAAGTTGCCACTGGAGACGTAGCAGGGCTATTGTGGATTAGGGTGAAATTATTTGGGGTCATCCTAAATTAGGAGCTGTGCAGCGAAATAATTCTAGACATTAGTTTTAAATTTCTGCATGTCAGTAAGTCGAGGAAACAGGGAACAGGAAAAGCTGTTCCAAATGCCGGCAGCACGAGGAAATAAGCTATCTGGCATATTTTGCCCGCAAATATTTGCATGCCGGTGGTGCATGCATTTGGTTGCTTACATACGATCACTTGTACGGTATTATCCTTGGTCGGTCTGTATTTAAGTACTCTTACCACTGTCTTGTTTACTTATGTATGCGTTTGTTTTAAGATGGGCATTTATGTGCCTATACGTACGTGTGCATATATGTTTATCTTATACGTTTATATGTACGTTTATATTTACATATAGGTATGTATGTAAGTATCAGTTTCGGTGGTCGTATATGGCTATATATTAATATAGTCCTGGTCATATACGTACATGTACATGACGGCATACGTATAGGACTAAAAAGGTCTAAAACTACTCAGTATTAAAGGCAACTTACTTAGATTCATGAGTAATTTCTTAGCGGAGATAAGTTTTAAAACACGAATAGGCAGCACTTCTTCAGACACAAAGATGTAGGAAATAGTCGTGTCACAAGGAAGTATATTGTCCGTTACCTCATTCGATATAGAAATTAATAATATTGTAAAAGGTCTTAAACCTGGTGTGGAAGGATCAGTATATGTAGATTACTTTTTAATTTGCCATGCATCTAAAAACATCCACACAACTGAACGCCAACTACAACAATGTCTGAATAAAAATGCACTGCAATCCAGTTTTGAAACTAGAATTAATAGAAATACGTGTGGTAAAACAATATTAATTCTTTGAATCACCTTTGACTCAAAACTAACGTTTATTCCCCACAAAACACAACTAAAAACTAAATGCAACAAAGCCATCCAACTGATGAAAGTAGTGACACACACTAACTAGGCGTCAGACAAGTACACATTATTAAAATCATAACAAACACTGATTCGATCCAAACTGGACTACGACTGCTTAATCTATGGATTAAACCAGAAATCTCACCTAAAAGCATTAGAAAGTGTTCACCACTAAGGACTGCGACTGTCACTAGGAGCCTTCCAAACATCTCCTGGTGAAAGTTTGTACGTAGAAGCACATGAAGCTCATCTAACCACAAGAAAACATACACCAGCCTTAAATTTTATATGAGGCTAAAATTATGCCCACTAAACCCAACATACAATACCATATTCAAACCAAATTACAAAGAACTGTACCATAGGAAATGCAATAAAACCTATTGCCTTACAAATAGAATCAATAATCAAAGTAACCAACATCCCCCTCAAAAATGTGTATGATACCACCCTACCAACAATATAATCGTGATAAATAACACAACCAAAAGTAAACTTGGAGGTGAATAAACTCAATAAAAATAACACACAGCATCTAATCTTTAAAGAAACACTCAATAAAATCCTAGATTGTTATCCCAAATATACCGCTATATTTACACACGGATTTCCAGGACAATAACACAACAAAATATGCAGCTGTATATGAACATACACTATCCAACAACATCTTCCTAGGGAAGAATCTATTTTCAGTGCAGAATCCAATGTCATAGATTTAGCACTCAGTATCATCTCTCAGAGTAAAAAGAAAAAAGACTTCATCATTTTTTCCGACTCCTTATCAGTATTAACAACATTTAAAAATGGAAAAATGTATAACCCACTGATCATCAAACTATTAGGTAGAATAACCTCATTGCTGAACACCAAATAGATTATATTTTGTTGGATCCGAAGTTACATAGGAATTGGAAGAAATGATAAATCTGATACAGAGTGAGAACCGCCCCCAAAAGAGGCCCTCAATAAGTTTGTGGGTGATCTTGTATGTAGTAAAGTTTATTCGAAACCAGGTTTTTATTTGTATAAGATTTGAATTTTTGATCTTAACTTTCATTCCATTTGGTCTCTGTTATCTTTACCTAAATGGTAAGGTATATATATATATATATATATATATATATATATATAAATATATTCATTTGTGTCATTATGAGAAGTTCATAATGTAATTAAGAGATGTTATTTTTAAAGAAACTTTTATATTGTTATGCATTATATATTTCTTTCAGTGTATACGTGTTGTTTTTTTATCAATTTCATCTGAGTGTTAAGATTATAAATAAATATATATACAGGGTGGCCCAAAAGTAGGTTTACAGTTATTAAACTAATTATTTAACCTATTTAAAGTT
>OY744516.1:57356691-57394191 GCA_963556195.1 Sepiola atlantica
GTTTTATTGCTATTATACCATCTTACCAGGCATTATATTTTTATTTGGGGGAGTGTAGCATATGTTCATTTATCATGATACCATCATCCCAGGCATTACCACTTCCTTTTTTAGTAATGAGTGAATCCCTTCAGGCTTTTCTCTCTTCATTCTAGGAATAGTGTAGTATATTTTCATTTGTCATAATACATTCCTCTCGAGGATTAACTCTTCTTTGGGGGGGGGGGCGTAAAATATTTGTTTGTTTTTTCGTGATATTATTTACCCAGGACTATCTTATCCATTAGGGATAAATTTATATATTTTCTGTTGTGATGATAGATTCAGGCATCAACATCTTCTTTTTGGTGGTGGGGCGGTAGTGTTTGTTCGACATTATACAATCCTCTAAGGCATTTCCATGCGACCGGAAAGGAAAAGGGGTTAAAACTATTTAATGAGAAAAAGTAATAAAATGTATTTAAAGCCTTTTCGTTTAACCCTCTTAAGAAGTTAAACGCCAGACGAGGAAAGGAGTGAAAGTCTATATGTTGGAGATATTAATTTAGATGGAAGCGGAGAAAAAATGGGGTAAAATCTATCACCTACTTAATTGATGGTTTCAGTTATGTTTAAGTTCTTTTTGTGCACATAAGCTTGTTTAAGAAGTGAGAATAACGATTGCCTCACGAATATTGAGATAAAGGTTCGACCTAGCACTATTCAAGATGGAGAACCGCTCGTCAAAGTAACTTTTAGAACGACTAATTAAACTGAGCAAGTGGTTTCCAATGGCAGAATCATGCACTTGTAAATTCCCGAATGTGTGTGTGAATAGCATGACAGATATGTTGGGATATTTTGATTTCTAGTCTTTAGGTATTTGTATGACTATACAATCCCAACAGCTACATATATAGAAGACGGAGCTGGTAAATCTGACATAGTACTATTGGACAAGAGGGAGAAAGTAGCAACCCTAGTTAAAGTTAGTGCCCCTAATGATGCGGGTTTAAACAGATCTTAAACGAAAAAAAGATTACCGAATACCAAGGTCGTATGTACGACATGAAAAGAAGCTGGAATCTTTGGAAGATCTCCATCATCCGAGTAATTATATGAGCAACCGGACTAATGGAAAAGAATTTAAAAAACAACCCGGCGAATATACCCCGTACACCAAGTACAAGAAAGATACAAACAATTGCACGTAAAGGGATTTTGAGAATCTTTAAAAAATCTCTCGGCTGGGGTGTCTTAAATAGCGGGTGAATATCTGGAATCCAGTAGGATGCCCCATCCACAGTAACAACAAAAAAATAAGAAAATTTTAAAAAACAAAGAATTCTTTAGGATGGTGAGGCAAATATCCTTTCTGAAAGAAGAGAAAAAGGTTCGAGTCGCGTAGGAACTAGAAACAGTCGATGAAAAACGCATTGAGTAGAAGAAGAGATATTTTCCACAATAACATTGCAGTTGGAACCTAACCATGGAAATCTTTAAAAAATAGGGCACCGAGACTGACCAATCAATCTATTATTATTGAACTTAGTAACTTTCCGTTCAATTAGTACTTTTTACAATATTAATACGATATCCATTATCAAAAATAAAATATAAGTGGTTTTACTAATTTCTCCATCAAGACTATTGTTAGAACAAATCATGAGAGTTCGATAAAAAAAGATAAAGATAAGATCATCTTTCCTTGATTTAGCGGCATAAAACAATTTAAATAAAGTCTGTGAAAATTGGATTCCTATACACAGCTTTCGAACTTTGAGCCGACCTTGGATACTAATGTAACGAATGTAAAAAGCCGGCTTAGTAGTTCTAGAAAACAATCAATTTTTCAAATATTCTACGAGAATATTCGCTTACGTAGGACGAAAGCAGATGGCCATTAATATGCTATCAATTTGGATATGCATGATATTGTTGAAACTGTAAGAATCTAATTTACTAGCCAGCTCCATCAGTTAAACAAAAATCCGTTCGGGAAAAAGTGAGGGTTTAATGGGGCTACGATACAGATAGGCCGCACGTATAGCAATGGTTTTACTCAATAGTACATTAGTAAAGCGACTATTGATGTCAAAGGATGCTAACATTTCGGTAACTTTAGAAAGAGGTAATCTGTGTACGCAGGACACGAACTGGAAGATATAAGAGATCCAATGGTGTGAATAAAAGTTTAGTACAGGCTTGAGAAGATCGACGAGAGACTTTGTCATGTTAATGAAGTGCGAACTCGGCATTGATAAAATAGGTCTTAAATAAATATTGGGTTTATGTACTTTAGGCACACCGTTCATGGTAATTTTTTGAGAACCGATAGTTCGGATTCTCTTGTGAATCTCCTTTGACAAACATTTACTTGATTAGGTTGTGGAAATCTCTTTATTATGTTGAAGAATGTTTTAATTCCTTACAAAAAGTGTCGTTCTGGCTTAAATAACCCAATTTGAAAAAGAAAAAGTTTTTATTACCAATTCAAGATGTCAGATATCTTGGAGATATAATCAACTCGATCTAGGATAACGACACCTGAACTTTTGTCTTGACGAGTGATATATACATCAGGATTCGACCTAAGTATTTTTGCTGTTTGGAAATGGTTTATTTGCTAAATACAATCAGTAGATTTACTAGGAACGTGAGAGACCTTATGACCTAAATGCATTTAATTTATTTTAAAACTTGTTAAATCTTATTTGGAAACAGGCACATGCTAATTCAGTAATGAAAATAATAGATCAATCCAACTAAATATATTAACTTTATAAAAATAGCGATGGGTGCAAAATTCTTGGCCGGCAGACGAAACATTTTTTTTCAGTTTCAAAAAGGGGACACATTCAAAGAATATGTTTATATATATATATACAGGGTGGGCCAAAATAAGGGTCCTATCTTTAAATTTGAATAACTTGAATTTGAATAACTTCCACAAAATAAAGGTTTAACTCACCAAACTTTATGTGTGTGTAGACTGACCCTTCCGAGATTTTTTGAAATAAACAAAACAAATTTTAGCCGAAAAACACTTCTTAAAACTTACAAAAACTAAAGTATTGTTTTTTACACTGTTTTGAGTTTTTTAAGCAAAAATAATGTTTTCTAAATGAGGGTACGTTCCTTAGGGCTAATACGGCTCATGCTTGCTTCGGAAGGGGTCCTTTACTTATTCTAAAAAAAAAAAAAAAAAAATCAATAAATAAAAAAGTTATGAATTTTTAAAAATAGGACCCTTATTTTTGCCCACCCTGTATATATATATATATATATATATATATATATATATATATATATATATATATATATATATATGTATTTGTGTGCATTTGTGAAGCCCAACATTTATTTACAAATCTTACATAATTTAATTATTTTAGATTTGTTTTTTATTCTTTCTATTTTCTCTGCTTTGTCTACGCGAGTAATGTATGTGCGTGTGGGTATGTGTATATGTGTGTGTATGTGTGTGTTTATAGACAACCGGATATTCAAGTTGGTGTGTATGTCTGTCCGTGACACATTTAGGTCAGAGATTCAGTTGAATAACAAATGAAGTAATAAAAATAAAGAAAGGAATTGGTAACTAAATAAAATAAAAAATTATTTTATGTGATTTGAATTGGTTTGATGAGCTAGCCACGGGTTCGGTTTCAGAAAGTAAGTTTTAATCATTCCATAAACTGAAGTCACAGAAAAAAGATATTGGCCTTTAAGATGTCTGGCTATCCATAGGTCTGACATAAATATGTTTTGCTAATGTGTAGTCAAATAATGTTAGTATAAATTAAAATATTTAAACACACACACACACACATATATATATATATATATATATATATATATATATATATATAATATTAATGTATATACCTAATATATTAGTACGCTTCATTGATTATAAGATGGTGCCGTGTTTATATATTATTCTTATATTATTTTATATTTTCTATCCTATTTTCAATTAATTTTATATATATGAAAATCTTTAATTATCACTCAATTTATGTCTAATAATATCGAGTGATAACGTTTATCATTTACACTTATTTTAATTTGTTAATTTGGGTAAAATGAAACTTATTATTTTATTTGAAATATCATCTAATAGCTACTTTTATCCAATTTCATTACAATTATCACGCCCGCTAATAACTTTATTATTGCTCTGTTTATCACATTGAGCTCTCCTACCCGGATTTCCTCCTGGAATTATTCATTATAACATATATATATATATATATATATATATATATATATATATATATAAAGTAATCCAACAAAAGATATAAGCGTCAACTAATATCTTATAATTAGTGAAACATCCGGATAAAAACTGAAGCTCAATATACTGGATAGAGCATTAATATTATAATATAAAATGAGGTAATAAAATAAGGTGTCAATCAAATTTTATTAGAATTCAAAGTTCAAGCAAAGCATTCTTAAGTCCTTAGCTCATGAGTTTTCAAAGATAATTCTTCTCTTCAGAGGACCATTACCGCAGTTATACTACTACAGGTAATAAAATTACGCTTTGAAAATATATAAAATTATATACACAAATACACAAAAATACATAACATCAAAACATATCAACCGAAAAACATACTTTTTGTTGAATCCATATAGTCCATCCAGTTCATACATATTGAGAAGCATAATCAGGAAAGACAATTACTCCAAGTTACAAACAGCAGTCCAAATACGTGTAATTGAAGGTGTCGATAAAGTTATCCAGTCCCGAAATGTGTCAATATTCAATGTTAATGATAAATAAATCAAATAATATAGAAAGTCCAATCAAAGTTCCAAAATCCCGAAATGTGCAACCCAAGTCAAATCAAAGTTCGTTGTTTAATTAGAAAACCCGTTAAATCCGAATTGAGCAAAAAAAGACTGCATCCCAATCTCATCTTGCTAGCAGAACGAAAAATAAGTAATCTTTTCTCACCAGCGATACAACCAGACATGACAAATCCTTAAAAAGCAGGAGGCGATATTAAATTGTCTACATCTCTGAATGATATTAATATAACTAAAATTATGTCTGTGTTACATCCTGTTTAAGCCCATTTGATGGACTCTCAAGAGAGCAACATACAGCCCCGCCATCCAACCCACCCACATTAGATTTTCCCTGTCTGGGTCAAGTTAGAATATTCTATGTCAAAGGGGAAAGGGGTTAAGAAGTTAAAAGAAACTATAGGTCAGATCATGCAATCACGTTCACATCCAAGATTACTGCTTAAAGTCTAGCTTACAGTAAAACCCGATTTCACAAATCTAGTCCTATCAAATAATCTATAATATTTATGAAATTAAAAATTATGAAGTCATCAAACTCCAATAATTTTATAGTTTAATTAAAGATTTAATTTTATCAGGTTAGGAATTATTAAATAAGATTCAATCCTATCAGCCCAGGAATTCCAATTCAAGGTTTAACTTTCCCCAATCAAAAAGTTTAACTTGACTTAAGGTTTAATTCTTCTTAATTAAGATTTAATTTTCCCAATTACGAAGTTATAAAAATAATTAGAATTTAATAATTTAATAGTTTAATTTAAGATTTAATTTTATCAGATTAGGAAGTTTAAATCAAGGTTTAGTTTGCCCAATCCAGAAGTTTAATCTAAATTAGGGTTTAATTTTTCTCAATTAAGAAGTTGTAAATATTTGTAAGGTTTAATTTTTCCTAATTAAGAAATTGTAAAAATATTGTAAAGATATTTAGAAACTGAAAATTTAGGTGTATAAACTTTTACAACCTCAGATTCTAAATCCTTTAGGCAAAGAAGATTAAAAAGGATCCATCTCGAGGACGTGACACCCCGGTTTCAATGCTCGCCCAAACAGCTACGGCAAGACTGGTGGTGGTTTCCATATTGCATATTTGAATTTCCTTCCATGTCGACATTTGGAGACTAATTCACTTCTAGAATTTATCAGATTTAAATGTTTAGGTGCAGTAGCTATCATTACGGCTTCAGAATTGCATAGACCACAAGATCTGGATCCTGGGCTGTAGGAGTTTGATTTTTTTAGGATGGACCATTTTATATTGTGTGGAATATTATTTGATCTTAAATTTTTAACTAAATATATGTATATACCTAATATATGCTTTTTATTAGTACGCTTCATTGATTATAACACGCAAATAAGATTACAAACACCGTACGACTGTATTGAGTACCAACTTTAATTATTTATTTAGGCACGATTTGAGAATCTAACTTTCGTATCTCTGTGTTTGAAATAACTGTATGTGTTATCTTAACTAAGCGATATTTTATAATAGTTGTTTGATATTTAAAAGAATGCTCTTAATGCTTTTCATTAAATATTAGATAACCCGACTGGCCTTGTTAGTAATTGTATATCTACCTTTGACAACACTGTATTATAAATACAATATGACCGACTGACTATGGAAAAATGATTGCTAACAGGGTTCTATGTAAAATGCATGTCTAATGTTCTTTTATATATTTGTTATCGATGATTTTTTTCTGGAAGCTATCCTTGGTCCTCTGATGAGCTTCACAGATGAAATATCCTAGTTTGTCTATGTGTAAAACGATCATCAAGTTGTTTTAACTTTAAATTAAAGAAATGAATAAAGACTTGGTCACTAGGATTAAGCGTTTACTTATACATGCTCTGTTGTTAAATGCCACCTTAAATCGTTTTGGTGAATTTAAAAAAAAATATCAACAGCTCTAGCTCTGTTGTACATTTGCTTTTGACACCTGAGGATGTAGAATGGAAACAGTCATGATACCTTATTTTTTTATTTAATACCAAAAAGACAATCAGAAAAATTGAAAATTTATAAAATAGTTTAATTATACAGACGAATTCTGTTACTTTTAACGATGTTTACATAAATGAAAAAATATTGTTTAAATACACACAATATTGTTGAATATCTTGTCTCACCTACCGACGTTGGCATATTATGTTATCTACCATGTGTTAAACACGACGTCATTTTCTTTTCCCACGATGTGTTTCCTCGGTTAGCAACACACAACACAATGATGGTTCAATTTAATTATATATATATATATATATATATATATATATATATATATATATATATATATATATATATATATATATATATATATATATTACTGCTTAATATTGTATATTATATATTTATATATTACTGTTCATTATAACATATCTACATTATTAAATAATATGTTTCTGACGGATGATCTTGTATAAATTATGCACACACCTAAATTGATATATATATATATATATATATATATATATATATTATCTCTCTTATATGATCGAGCACTTTATTTGATTTCTTTTCATATACAACCTGACACTCTCTCTCTATATATATATATTTTATGGAAATCGCTCCAGACAAGGTATGACACCACTTGATGTAAGGAGCTAACAATAACAAATATGATTATCGCAAAGACAGGAGATGCCTATTGGCTTTAGTCTTGCAAACACCAAGATTATAGGTAGGAGAAAAACACTCAATAAGAAGAGGGTTACACAAGCCTGCGGTTCTTATATATATATATATATATATATATAATTTTACAGATCAAAGTTATGTAATACTGTTATTTATTATCAGTTTTGTAAGCAAAGAACATCTAACATTCATTTGTAGTAAAATTTAAATTATACGTAGAAAAAGTCAGGCAGTAAACAACCCTGTCGTCAGAGAATTGCTGTCAAATGAAAACCATACACTATCAAAGCGTAACTTCATGCAAAACAATCTTCCAATGCCCATGAATAGCTCTGGGATTTTATTTCACATAAAAATCCATCTTAACTGTATAAAATAATTGTGTTTTTTATCATCATACGTATATATATATATATATATATATATATATATATATATATATATATATATATGGGTGTGGTGTGTGTATGTGTGTGTGTATGTGGGGGGGCGTAATCTGGCGCTCAATCACCTTAAAACCTTTCAGGAATATCAAAGATCTACTTTGATTTGAATTATAAAGATCCTTTCAAGGTCGTGATCCTTAAAAGGAGTGACAATGTCTGTTACAATATTTCAATTGAATAAACATTTCTATTTCAGATGAGTGCGATCCGGTTTTCAAAAAATGATGTCAGAAAGGATGGTAAGAAAACTGTTATTGGAAAGTTATAATTATGAAATGGACTAAATAAAAAAAAAGATTAATTTATATGAAAGAAAACAGACACATTATGATCATAAGAAAATACAAACAAAATAAAACATTCTGGATAATGAAACAGGAAGGATAGGAGAAAAGAAAAGATAGAGGGACATTAGAGATTTACAAAAACAACACAGAGAAAGAAGGAAGGATAAAAGGACAAAAAGAATGAAAGTTAAATAAAATATTGCAAGAGTATATAACTGAAAGCATGGACAGAGAGATTGAAGGAGATAGAAAGAGAGAGAGAGAGACAACAGGAGGAATAAGGAAGGTAGAAAAGAAAGAAAAACGAAGTCAAAGCGATCAGAAGAGAAATGAAATATTATGAAAATTCAATAAATTGAATAAAAAATATATATAAAATATAAAAATGAACGAAATAAAAAATTGACTGACATAAAGAAATGATATATGGGGAAAGAAACAGAAAGAACAAATGAAAACAAAAACGAAAGAAAGTCATAGAAATTCTTACATTTCAAAAGTATTTAAATAAATTAAACAAGTAAAGCATGAATTGTCTCCCCTTCTGCTCACAAGTACTTTAAATATTCTTACAGCCATTTATCACAAATTGTGTTTAATTTGGCGAAAACAAATGATTGTACTTTTAGATATTTTGAAGGCTCCATTTTCGCTAATTTAGACATTATTTCAGGTAAACCTTAGGAGAAATAACTTAATGCTAACGCTTGATGGATTTTTAGCAAAACTAATGTAGGCAATTTTAAATATCTGAAAAACAATACCAGCGTCCCACATTTTAAGAAAATTTGCTCTATCTCTCTCTATATATATTTGTTTTATTTTGTTTATTATTTATGTACGTCTACGTTTCGTCCTTTATAATCGGGACACATCAGCATAGAGATATAACTACTGGGCGCGCGATTCGAAACCCCGGATTCCGAGTATTTTACAACTCAAATCCCGACATCTAGAACCACTCGGCCACCGCTGAATAGTGACGAAACAGTGATAATTTTAACACTTTATCCAGCGGCTAAGAGCGTTCAACTTAATGAAAGGAACGATGCATTTATAGCTAGCGACGTCATGCTGTGTTAATACTACACTTACAGTGCCCATCTAGAGAGTTTTCCAGGGGCTACAAATATTATATATATATATATATATATATATATATATATATATATATATATATATATATATATATATATATATAAATATATACATATATCATGTATCATGTATGTGTGTGTGCCTCGGCAGCTCAGTTGCACAGTTGATTGCAAAGATAAACAAGCTGCAATTGTGGAATCAGCAACATCGACCCGATGTCTTAATTGACGTGAGAAGTTCTTCAACCTTTCTAAAACTCAATATTCAAAATTAGAATTTCGTAAAAATCTCATTATAAATAAATGTTCTTATATTTTTCCGTTCCCTATCTAAGCCAACCGAAAAACATACTTTTGTACATTTTCACTACTTGAAAGAAAAAGTACATAAGCATATACAAATAAATTGGAATATAGAAATTGAGAAAGCTAAAAAAATGTGAATTTTTATTTCATTTATTGATCAGACTTTCGACTTGCATGTCTCATTCTAAAGTTTAGACATTTTATTTTTTTGGTTAATCATCTTTCCTCATAGAGATATAAAATATCTCGTGGATAGCAGTCCGTTTATATGCTAATAACGATTGGTCTGAATTTACGTGTGCCACACAAAAAAATCAAAATGTTTAAACTTAAGAAGCTGAAAGGTAAATAAATGTTTATTTTAAAGGAAAAAAACATCACTTTCTAAATTATTTCATTGTAATTCAAATATGAAACGATGTTTTAAAGTGTAAATATTTTATTCAATAACCCATAACGCACGTAGATAAGCGTCGCACACGGACATTCAGACCAACCGTTATTCACATCACAACGGACTACTATCTACGAGAGATTTTTATATCTCCCAAATAAAAGATGATTAAAAATAAAAGAAAATAAAATGTCTATACTTGAGAAGGACTTATGCAAGTCAAAAATTCGTTCTTGTTATTAAGGTAAATAAATAATTTATTCTAAAGAAAAAAATCACATCGTTATTTGCCTTTCTAACTTTTCAGATTAAAATTCAAATACGAAACGATGTTTCTAAGTGCGAATGTTTTATTATATTATATAAAAATAAATTAAGATTGTTGTGTAGTCAAATCACTGTACGTATTTTACATTCTATATTTATTTTAAACAATCGAACTATTTTAGAGTTCTACGGAGTTTGTATCCCTACACCGAACACAAAAACAGTTTACGTATGTTACAAAGAAAAACTATGTTCGCTTTATCGGTGGCCGTGTGGATGAGCTTTTGATTTCAGTTCCAATATTTTATGCTATCGTTCAGTGTTCGAATCGCAAACTAGACACTTATTTATATTTTTTTGCTATTCCCTTCAAGATATTCCGAGCCGATATCGATCATCGCCACAAAACAAGATGATACATTTCTTTTTCATTATTTTATTGCGGATAAAAGTTTTTTAAAAATGTCGGGGAACAACTGTTGCTAAAATTTTCTGAACGCAAGTAAGTGAAGGAGTCTAACGGCGAGCCTGGTAGCCCAAGTGAGATGGCTTGAAGGCGATCATTCAGTGGTTGCAAAATAAGTGAACTCGTAGTCTCCACTAGATATTTTCGACCAACTATTGTGCTGGATCAGGTAGTTTTTTAAATAAAGGTTAGTTGCAATATTGGTGTTAGACTTACTGAATGTCGGCCACAAAGTTGGCATTGCCGACCTGGAATTTTGCCGCAAATTACAAAGAACGCGATTCGAGTGGACTACTAACAGAAATACTAGCGACTAGAAGCAGAGCAGCATCAAGAAGGACGCCACTCAAAACCGAGTGAACATGTTACTTACCGAAGTAGTTAACGTGCTAAATTGTGAGTAAGTCCATATAACAAAACAGTGACAACACAAATGGGAAAAAATCACGTGTATTTTCTAGCCCCGGAACGAAACCACATTTAAGTGGTAACGGAAGCCAGAAAACAAATAGCAAGTGTAATAACTACTCCAGACCTAAAATGAACTCAACAAGAAAATAATTATCAAATAACTAAAGTGTAGAAGAGAAATGTCTGTGAAACCACGCGTAGATGAGTACATCGGCTACTAGTGAATAAACCAAAGTAGTCCCGAAAAATAACTTAGCAGAATTAGTTTCATACGTTCATAGTCGTACACGTTCATGCAGAATTATTTGACAAACTAACGAACGGAATTTGATGAAGTCAAATGATTAGCGGAATAACGGGATAATCGAATAATGGAAGGACAGACAAACAGACAAACGGATGATGCCTCCGGTACAGGCTAGAGAGACAATGGATAACCATTGTAAAGGTGCCTGTGCGTAGAATCTATTGTGAAGTAAGAGTTGTGCAATCCTTAACTACACATCTCCTGAAGCGGCATTGCTCGAGTCCGATGGCAAGGAAAACTCCAGGACGACTGGAAACAATGTCGTGATAGCAGAGAACCCTCCAACATATATCACCTGTTATTCTGGAATACACCATCTACGGGAATGTAAATCTACCTTTACAGGAGTTTTTTTACTCCAACATGCCCGAAGAAACACCATCGTCGCTTTCGTCTCAACAGAAAAAATCTAGCATATTCTGTCCGTGTTTCTGCTTCCTGAAACAACCTACCAGAGAAGGTTGGAACAACTTTAAGACGATATATGCAATATCCTCTGTCGTTTTACATGGCTTGCTACACTTTGCTATTTTTGCTAAAAAAATTGATTGCCTGATTGATTCTTAAATGGTTATCCATCTAGCACTGACTGTCGTTTACTTCAGTGATCTAACAATTAGGAGTGTGTCGACATAATTATGCCGTACGATGGCCTTATTGACAGTGACAAAATGATGTCCTTTCGCATAAATATCGGGGACTAAAATGAAAGAGAACAGAAAGGAAATACAATTCCTTGATTACGATCAAAAGGAAAGTTATCCAAACATATAAACATGGAAAGTCTGTGTTTTATATCGATAAATGGTAACGCATGAAATAAAGAAGAAAGTAGAAAGTTCTAATTGGATCCTCACTGTCAACCAAGCTTCAGCCTTTGTCCCATCGCCGCAATGTGGCATCCTTGTGCTTGTTTTACAAATACTTCAATGGATTATGCTCCGATGAATTGGCTACTCTGGTGCCCCCTCGACGTAAATTCCCTAGACTAACTCGACAATCAACTAAATCTCATTCATTCACTGTGAAGGTCCCCAGATGTCGGAGAGCCTTCTACTCAAATGGCTTCTTTCCTCGTACTGCTGGCCTCTGGAACTCTCTCCCTGCCCCCTGTTGCCCCGACAGAACAGACATGCAGAAATTTAAAATTAATGTAAACAGACATCTCGCTGCGCAGATCCCAAGTTAGGTTGACCCCCCCCCCCATTTCCTTCTCCGCTTTTCTTTTCTCAGTAGCCCCTTACATCTACAGTTGCGGCTTGCCTTGTTTGTGGTGAACTATGTTAAAAAAATAATTTTAAAAAAAGATTGAATAAAATAACATAAAACACATGGCAAACATTTCGTTTGATTTGGGGCAAAAACTAATCGATGTATGTTTCGCTACGTATTTGATACGAGTTGTAGTATTTACATCCCTTTCTACAGCGGGAAGATGTTGCGCAAGGATGGGAATAATAAACCAGCGCACTCTTAACTCTTAAAAATAGACTGAGCATCCCCGGCGGTATTCCCTAAGCAGCTATAATGCTAAGACCTTACCAAAGCGAGATGACAAAGCCTGGTAGGGTGGACTTAATAGAGCTGAACAAAAAAAACAAATACAACAACCAGACAGAAGTAAAGGGCACCGCCATCACAATCGCCCAGTCTTTGTCAGACCGATTGTCGAGGATGGATCCGCGACTGGTATGATTGGCGTAGGAAAGAGACAGCTTTCTTCGCTACAAGTGTATTTACTTTTCTCCTATCGCGGGAAGATATGGTACACTATGGTATGCTGGAGATGAGGAAACTAAGTCAGTGCACAAGAGATTGTGCACTTGATAAATTCGGAAGTTATTCTCAACGTTTTAAGCGACAAATCAGAGCTTTTCGTCGCTTCAACAGTACATGACTTGTTTTAAATTTCGTTGATGTGTGGTTATAATTGATGATGGTATTGTAATGACAAACGAGAACAGTCGTAACTTAAGAAAGCTTTATTCGGCATAAACTGTTAGTACAATGTTAGTGCTGCTATTTATATGGTTAAGAGGAACAGGAGAGTTCTCCAAAGGGGAGATAATTTAGAATAGGGAAAGTATCCGTAATTGTTCATTACACACTGTATTAGAAGAGAAGAATAAAATAAAAAATACACATTTTTATAAATAGGAAATGTTAATAAATTGTTTTAATTTTTGTGGGGTACACTGTTTAATGACAAACGAGAACAGTCGTAACGTAAGAAAGCTTTATTCGGCATAAACTGTCAGTACAATATTAGTGCTGCTATTTATATTGTCAAGACGAACACGAGAGCTCTCCAAAGGGGAAATAATTTAGAATAGGGAAATTATTCGTAATTGTTCATTACAGGTATTTTCTTATATTTTCTAAGCGGTTACATTTTTTATGCATTTCATCCTCATGCTGAAAGAAACAAATGTTGTGGAATACATCTGGTTCGTCAGTTTCCTAAATTCGATGTGAGCATCCACAACAAGTGCTGACACAATGAAAGAACTTCGTCTATATCGAAAATACAGTCTCAGAAATAGCTAGGTGAACAACAAAATACCGCACAGTATGGACAAAGCAAGTACAACTTACTGAGAATATCTAGAAGAAACCATGGAGTAAAAGACATGTTACCATTTGAGTCTAAAATCTACAGAGCAGTTGTTTTGGAAACTCTTCTCCGCGGAGTTAAAACATGGAATATATAACGTACTCAATTAAAAAGATATGTAGCCTAAGCATGGGGTAATGTAGACATTGCATGACTGAGATGTACTTTATTTTGTATTTGCACGCGATATATTGCGTAGTGATTAGTTTGTGGTTAGGTTGTCTAAAATAGGCATGTTTAAACTCGCGTCGAAATACATCGGGCATTCGAACACTTTTGCATATACTCAGCTTTACTAACTTCCGCCCAGCCTTTGTTTGGCGCTAAAATACAAAAGTTCGTTGCAATATCCTGACAGGACGAGATGGAACTCTAGTAATTAATTCTCTTTCTAGAAATAATGCATGCCTGCCGAACCAACTTGACTAACATTCTTGTGTTTCCTTGTTAATGAAACTGTTCGATAACGTTTATTTCATAGTAGAAAAGATGTTAGTATTTTCATATGGAACTCTGATGAACCTATTTTTTTCTTCATTTCAAGCCAGTTCAGTCAGATAAATATAGACACAGCCTGAAAAATATAAATGATACTTGTCAGTTTTCTGATTCACTCCTAAACTAATTAACTGATCATTATGAATTTTGAAATACAGCTGCTTGGCAGAAGAGGTCGTAATGTGGACTATATTTTTTTATTAATTTATTTTATGCAAAGGAGGCAAAGAGGGGATAGAACGCTTCATTATAATTTAGATAATTCCGATTAATTATTAAATTTTAACAATTAGCAAATATATGCTCTCTCCAGTCGCATATTTTTGCTAATCTGAGAGGATTATATAATGATGAACGAACTAAAGGATGAGGTATTGACGGAGAGGATGGTGTCGTGACGATGGAATACTTTCCTCCCTCCTCAAAATGCAGGAGTTCATGCCAGGGAGTATGATATAATGACAAAATAGTAGATAGTACACTTCCCTCTATAAAAAAGCAGCAGATAATCATGGGGGAATAGTATGGTGAGGAACGAACGTATACTATACTGCCCCCCCCCAAAGAAGTAGTAACGCCCGGGAGGAATGTATCATGGCGAATTAAAGTATACTACGCGTAATTAAATAAACATAAACCGTTTTAATGTTAATATAGTTAGGATCGGTGGAAAAATCTTTCGCATTTATTCATCTAGATAACATTAAAAACAATGGTCAGTTTTATTGTGAACCTAAAAGGCCTAATGTAAAATTGACCGAAAAAATATAGTCGCTATCTTAATAAGCAAAGAGAAATATGCGAGCTAAGGAAAAACGATAACTTCTTTCATAATTTTCTAGTTAAAAAGACGTGTTAATAAACTGTAGTTATCATTCTTCCTTAGCTATTATTATGGTGAACAGACATATGCTAAACTGAGGATTGTATCATGACGAACGCACACTACCTCCCCCCCCCCCCGCACCAGAAAATAGAAGATAATTCCTGCGGGGCGGTCTTATGACAACGGAACCGATATTGCATTATCAACCCCATTAAAAGATATTCATATTAACTAGACTTTATTTATTTTATTTTTTTTATTCTTAAAAACGTAGAAGTAATTCCTGAAGAGACAGTCTTATGACTACGGAACCGATACTACAGTACTGTCATTTATTAAAAAATATTCGCATTAAATCGAGTTTTTGTTTTCATTTAAAAATACTTAGTCACAGGAATAATTAAGTAACCTTATTTATAGATGTCAAGCGCAATAAAACACCACACTATTTTTATGAATAAAAAATACAATTCAGGATTAATTGATGAATCTCATCCAAAATGTGTGCGAAAATCAAACGAAATGAGCGAGATATAAAAATAACCCCTATAGTGCAAACGTCTATTTCGTCCGTTCAGGTTTTAATTATATATATATATATATATATATATATATATATATATATATATATATATATATATATATATATATTAAATTTATTTTATACGTACATAAAAGTAATCCATGGATACGTGTTTCTGGCTCACAGTCGTCATCAGCATGGCTAACTTAGACAGAGATCAAACCTTCGATATTGATGTCTATAGTCAAGCGTTCTACAACTGGACCAAGACGCTCTGTCTAGAAATATGTACGATTTTTATTAATTATTAATTATATTATATATATTATATTTAATACGAGATAATATATAATTTAAAAAACACAATAGAACTTATATGGTTAATGTTTACTAATAATCATCAGCGTGGCTAATGTAACTGTACTACCAGTCGAACTCTGGACCCGAATAACTTCAGTTCAAGTTTCTTACCGATCGGCCATCGTGACAGCCACGCTTCAAATGCAAGAGAAATAAACTCAATATGTTATTTAATAACCAAGTGCGCCTCAGACAGTGAAAATCTACAAAGTGAGAGAAATCGAAAAGCTGATAAATTTGAAACTTTTCATATATATATATATATATATATATATATATATATATATATATATATATATATATATATGTATATATCACATTTATTTTTTAGGCTTCGGTACTTGCTGCCGTATTTTTTATTGATAATATATATATATATATATATATATATATATATATATATATATATATATATATATATATATATATATATATTGAAAAAAAAATGAGAACCAGACAACTTAACGTGTGATCTTGTCAAATAAATTAAATATTTATTAAATCATTTTTTTTAATCTAAATTTTCGGTTAAAAATAACCCTAATCAATGTAATACAGACAATATTTTGCTTTTTTTTTCCTTTCCTTTTTTTTTTCTTCATCGTCGTAGTTTTACGCCGTAGCCAAAGATCGACGATCTCTTCTGGTGTTATGGAAGAGATCGTTTTTTTATTTCCAATCGCGCTAGCGCGGTGTGTGTATAATAATGAGATATATGTTACTACAGTTGGATTTAGTAAATATTTCATTTATTTGACAAAATCACGTGTATAGTTGTTTGGTTTCTCAATTTTCAAAGTGTATCATTTCAACGGCGGTTCAAACTGTAGTAACATCAATCTCATTAATATATATATATACACACACACACACACACACACACATGTATATATATATATATATATATATATATATATATATATATATATATAACATACCTATCTTTATCTAGCATTAATAGACTTAATGTCTCGTCTTTTCACATAGATGTTAGGTTGGCAGCATGGGCTAAGGAGTTCAGAGTTGGATTAAAAAAGGGGCTCGTATCTGGGGTTTGGACCGTGCGACAGACAGTACAGTTAACTCCACACTAGCAAATACCTAAAAAATAATGAAACATATATGTATATGGATAATAATAAACATTATTTAATAACTCCCTTTACGGCTGGGCCTTATAAGAGAAATCAAAACAAGCTGCCTGATAAAGGTTTAAATGCGAGTTCTGTCAATTGGATTTGTTGAACACTGTGCGACAACTTACGATATGCTCGCTTGTAAACACATAAGTAGACTTTTTCCTGTTTTTCTGGGTAGCTGTGAGGCTGGATGCATCGGCTAAATGGTTAAGACTATAGTTAAAATGTAACTCATGTCTGGGGTTCAGATCATGTAACCGGCGGTTATCTCCACAGTGACGATCTCCTAAAAAGGAAGACACATATATGTATGTGCATAATAATTAATAAATCAATTTTTTTTTTGGAGGGGGGTCTAAAAAATTTCTTTTTTTTAACTAAAAATATTTATTTTGGGTGGAGAAGGGTACAAAAAAATTAGGCGGGGGGTAAAAAAATATTTTGCTCCGAAACAAAGAGATTCAATGGCTAACCACCGAAGAAATATGACTGGGGCACCATCGGTTTACAGGTGAGCGTTCATTTCTGACGCGGCAGCCTAGCAAAAATAGACGACCGTATGGAGACTATTTTGCTAGTATATATCATGGATATGCGTACACATGTGTTTCACAGCACCGCTTTCAGTGTTGCGTACTTTGGCAAGATCCCAACCCACGACCACATTGTCTGTAGACTAGAATGTTACATGGGCCACGAGGGCTTGCTTCAAATATGTATGATTTTAATCGCTTAAATCGTTGATTTATTGTTTGTTTTTTTTCAATAATGGCAGCTGTTATGAACTCTATCATATGTAATGTTCACTTTCCTAAGTTACCTATAGCATATGCATTTAGTGGCCCACATATAACATATGCATTAAGTCGTCCCCATTATGGGACGAATTAATTTATTCATAAAAGCAATCAACGTACACATGTGTTTTATGACACCACCAATGTTCAGCGTGGCTGACTGTGGAAAGATTCGAACCCACGCCAACATTGTCTGTAGTATAGAATTTTGCGTGTTTGCCACGACAGCTTACCTCAAATATGTAAGAGTTATTTAATATATAAAGCGAGAGATACATTGACATATACAGATATACTATAGAAAAAGAGAGAGTTATAAATAAATATATATAGAGAGAGATGAAGGAAGTCGGGTCGATATATGGAGAATAATAATAGCGAATATTAGAATTACAAGTTAATTACTTATATGTGTACTTATAACATGAATAACACTTCTAATACAAAGCTTGATATAATCGTCAGGCAGACAGATAAGTTGATAAATTCATGGGAGAACGACCAATAATTGAATATTTAGGTAAAATCAAACGGAGCCATGAATATTTACTGATTATGCATTAATTTATGTGCTGGTCCCTTTTGGCATCAATAATATCAGTGTCAATTATGTATTATTAAGATTATTTGGACTAGTATTCTAATCTTGGTTGATATATTCACAACGTTTCGGCCGATGTAACCTCCGACCTTATCAATCCTCATCTAAAGAAATCCCAAACATAATATGAGCAAAGCCGTATACCATCGCCTGGTAACGTCAAAATGGCAACACTCTATCTGATTCTTACTGCTCCATATTTTATAAATACATCCAAAAGATATACACTGGAAACGTTTATAATTCAAAGATAATTAATCTGAAAAGGTTGAAATATTGCGTGATGGTTACAACCAGGGTTTTTTATACCGCGCCTAATAAACCGGTATTGTCCGGGCCTTTGGGTCTGGATTTACGCCGGTCTATTGGGAGTTGCCGGTCCTGTGCAGTTCTAGGAGGTGCACCCTCCCATACTTTGTCTCTCCTCTTAGGGGAGGAGTAAGTTTATTGCTTACTGTCTGAGGCGCCTCTACCGGGGAATGCCGACGGGGCTGCCCACGCAATTTTTAAATAGCGAGAGTGCTCACCTCTCGAGCGCTGGCTTATCTAATCCCACTTTCACGACCTTGTGTCACATCTTACCTTGTGGGAGGTAGATAAATAAAATTGCGTGATGGTTACTGTTATCAAAGAAAACATGATGCATAAAGTAACATAAAAAACATCAGAATTTTTAAATTCCGACCATAGCCGGACTGATCAAGTAACAAATTTAATGTCATATAACACGTAGCTTTTCATTGGCTTCTATAGGGGTCAAGTAGCGAGTCTCTCCAATAGAGAGAACCAAAATTATCGCCAAAAGTCCGTTTTTCATATTTACCGTAACGTTGACCTAGCTATCCTAAAATTTAATCAGTTCTAAGTTATACCATGACTGATGACTATAGACGCATTGTATTGTTTCCGACCACGGTGATTTTTAGTAAAATATTTATCCGCTATCAATTACCGGGAACCAGCGTTTTTATTTATCTTTTAAAATTACAAATATTGAATTTTAAAAAGACGTGGCACAAGGCCAAAAGGGGTTGAAAAGGGGGTCGGGGGTCGTCCACTTGTCTATTCCCTATGTAGTTTCTGACACCAGAATACCGCATTCACTCGATGGACTTAATCTTTTTATAATTCCTCAGATGTTTCGAAAGGTATATACAACGTGTTTTAAACGAAACAGTATTTTGATATTTACAAAAAGTCTCTTTGAAAACACGAAAGGTGTTTACTAAGTAATTTTAAAAAAAAAATTTTTAAATATATTTTTATATAAAATTATAACAGAATTCAATCAATGATAAGGAGTGGGAAGAAATCTAAATAAAAAACACCCAAAATAGAGAAAAATAACTATAATAAAAATAAAAGAACCAAACAAAATGCTAAAATGGGGGGGGGGTTAGTAGAGATCCCCCTTACCTGTCTAATTGTGAACTGCTCGCTGTTTACCAGTATGAACTGAAAGACTGAAAGTGTAGTGGATTTTGGGGACGGTTGGTGTCTTTCCGGAAAAGCACCGTTTGAGTCGGGTCAGGAATAAAAATAAATCTGGGGAAAGGGCATCCTGAAAGCTTACTAATTCCAAAATATAAATATAGGGGAAGGACTCAGTTATACCGCTAGTTAAGGGAACTTTGAAGTCAAGCTTCTTGTCTTTTTTATGACTTAAAGACCGCCTGCGCCATGCCTAGACTGGGAACACGAATTCAAATCCAATTTGACTAAACACACATAAACTAGCGGTGTGTATCCACCTTCTTCTAAACTGCGAGGCATGCAATCTCCTCCTATCTGACTTGATTTTGATTTTAAGCTGATCTTTAAAATACAAAATCAAATCGTGATGAAAAGGTGACGTACTCCTACGACCTATCTCTAAGCGTGAAACCCACATTGCTAGTCTACCTACGACTAGGATCGTGAGAAACACCATTCGTTTCTCCCTGGTCCACAAAAGGACTACATTATAGATTACAAATGTTACATCCAAGCGAACCAGCTGATCGGGTACGATGCGAGCCGTCACCTCGTTGACATATTTCCAAAACTCACAAAGCCTGCTGCAAGTGAAAAAGGCGTGCAACATTATCGTGGGGTCTGTATTCGCGCTTGACTTTTATAAAAGGGAAATACGACGTTTTACTTAATTTTATTTTATTTATAACTTGCATAAAATAGACATTTAAAAAATGAAATTTTAATAAGGCGTTCAGGGCTTGGGGTAGAAATACGCATCATACCCGTACATGGGGATACATCTCCCTACAACCCATGGCCTCGTTCAGTCTTGAGAGACAATGGATACCCCCTGTAAGGGTTATTGTGCGTGTAATTGTGAGGCAAGGCGTGTGCACTACCCAATCACACCTCTCTTAAATCAGCACTACCTGGTTCAAGTGGCAAAGAGAAATCCAGGACGACTGGAAGCAATGCTGATACAAGTGGCAAACACATGCAGCCTCTGGTATTCCCAAATGGTCACCAGGCTCAACGTTGCTTAACTTCAGTGATCTAACGGGAACCGGTGTGTTACCGTGATTATGCTAAAAGGGAAATAATGATCTCCACTGGTCTAATAACTCAAACTTTGAGAGGTAAGGAGAACCTTAAATGAACACACGGATATCTATGTATCTCATAAAGAAATCAAATGTTAGCGCCAGGAAGGGTCATCTTGATTTCTGAGAACTTAATGAAGTAGAAAAAACCCGGAGAGACACTTACATAATATAAATCATATTCAATTCACTATTAAGTTTGCTCACTGGGTTCTCATGCTTGATTGCATCGGTAATGTGCGTATAAAATTAAGCTAAGAGACATTGATCTAGGTTCTTGCTAGTTGGATGACTGCACACATATTTGATAGAGTATGTAAATCACACCATCTCCCGTTCACCGTAGCAAGCAGGTTCTTTGATAGCTGTTAGACTTTCTTGTGTACGGCGTAGTGGTTAAAGTGGCATAGTTGCCTTCCCGTATACAAGTTACTCGGGGTTCAAATCCTGTGTTCATATGTGTCATACTGAAGAATCCAAAGGTATGCGAAACTAGAAATAAATTCTCTGGATTACCACCCTGTGGATATTTTTACCTGGATTATTACCATTATTATATATATATATATATATATATATATATATATATATATATATATATATATATATATATATATATATATATATATATATATATAAAACTGTGAACCTAAAACGCGTTATGCACCCGCATGATTTCTTTTGGTCATCACTTCAATACACAGAGGGCGATTTCAATAAAACATATACACGACACTAAACTCCGTCGTCTCATAGAATCTTGTTTAATCCTACGTCATAATAACACAATTATTCAAAGACCGGGATTCTATAATATTGCTACATCTTCTGCCAGATCGATTCTAATCGAAATGAACCTAAATCAATATGATAACGGATAACTTCTACAACTTTTAGTCCTTTTTCCTTTTCCTCCTCCTTTTTTGTGTAATTCCTTATTGTCATATATTTTAAATTACTACTAATCTTTCTTCCCGACCATATTAACTTACAGCGTTTCCAATCGGTGTTTATAAGCTAACTGCCGATTTTTTCTTTCTTTTTCTTCTTCTTCTTCTTCTTTATATTTTTAAACATTTCTTTCTTTTTTTCTTTCTCCCTTTCTACTGTTTATTACACGTGACTATTTCTTTCCAAATTGTGTTCTTTGTATAAATTTAAAAACGTTTATGGTTTTAACTAAAGTTCTGCTACCGATTGATGATGATTGTATTTTAAACAATCAAAATATTTTGGTAGAACTTTTCAACATGTGTTTTTGAGTTATATTTTTGCTAGTTGTTGATTAGCTTATCCTTTATTCCATTTTTATTTTTACACACACACACACACACACATATATATATATATATATATATATATATATATATATATATATATATATATATATATATAATGAAAACAATATAAGCTGTCTAATTTAAGCTACAAATTCAAGTTCCTTTCTACGTGAGTTGTTGAACACTTTTAAGATGGCTGAATATATTTGCACGCCTAATTTTATATAAATAGGGTTTATATATGTACTCGTTGTATAACGGTTAGAATCGGCCCTCAGAATTGAGTTACAGATGACTCGTATTCCGGAGTCTAAATCGTGGTACCGGTTTAACTATTATATCCACACTGAAGATACCTTAAAGAATTACATTTATGCACGTATACGTATGTAGATAATAATTAAAATATTTATTAGTAAATATATATATATATATATAGCCATCCACAAACAGACTTTTTAGCTGTATCACAGCTCTTCAGTGCGGCTATACTAGCACCAATCCCAGGCTCGAGAACGGGGCCTTATATATATATATATATATATATATATATATATATATATATATATATATGTGTGTGTGTGTGTGTGTGTGTGTGTGTGTGTGTGTGTAGGGGGGTGATATACTTGTTCGGAAATATAAGATTTACTAGATTTTATTTTGATGCAATTAATGTGTACCAAGATTTTTATAGTTCTTACTTTTCCGACCTTGAGCACGTGCAATGAGGAAAACAGTGGATTGTTACCTTCAGTGCGTCCAAAGTCAAGCTTCTCTGTTTCACCACGTACGTTCTTGAGGAAACTCCTGCTTTGTCAAACTTCTGGAGCTAACCATTCACTCCTGACCTGAAATGGAAGACTTACATTAAATTCGTTTCGAAGGTAGCTAGAAAAGTGGTTGGATAATTCTGCCGCTGCTAGAAGCTATCTCACTCCTGACGCAATCGTCTACCTGTATAAGAGCCAAATATGTTCTAAGAAGGATTACGTTGCCACACCTGGAGGCGTTCAGCTCAGATCAGAGCATCCGTTTCTGCCTTGACAAAGTACAAAACCGACTTCAAAATCTATTGGGCGATGTCCTTTTCTCCTCCTTACTTCCTCTCACAGAAGAGACGTTGCTTGTCTTTCACCACTCTATCGTTATTTTAATGGCACCTGCTCGGCTGAGGTTAAATCCATGGCCTCCCTGAAAAAATATTCACAATAAAAACTCTTCTATTTACAACCACTGTAAATAATTTCCCTTTCTCCCTCTCTGTGCCTGAAACTAAACGAATCTTCTGTGGAACTCAATACAGCTGGGCTACTTCTCAGCTGACTAAAACATGGTCGTTTTCAATTCCAATGAAAACAAATTCTTGTTAAGCCATCCTTCTAAATAATCAAATTCTGCCAAACTTCCACAATCGTTACCTATTATCACAGTGTTCTCTCACCGTCCACCTGACAGTTATCAACACTTATCCTCGAGTAGCCTTTCGGTCTTAATAAGTGATAACTTATTAGTAAAAATAAAAACTACATAGTAGACCAAAATTCGACCGCGTTGCCATATTGGAATTAATCCTTCGTAGCTTGAAAGTTGTTCGACCGACAGAAGAACACCGACACGCCGAAAATTCAGATTATCATTTTTTTATTTTTCTCACCAATTGTCTTGGTCGTTTTATTTTTTTCACAGATTATATATCTGAGAATGTTCTATTGACTTTTTCTTTCTAGAGTAGATTAGTAATAAAAACAGCGCGCTCGAGAATACTTGTACGGGGTTACTGCCTTGCGATTACTGCTACGCTTAAAATCTAACTATTTTATTTAAAACATTATTTTTTTCGATATATTGCTCAACTGATCAAAATCTTTTGTATATCCAAGCTCCGCCGGATATGTAACATCAATGGCGTATACTTTATTTTAATATGTGCTATGTATTCGAATTGACAGAATAAATTGATAATACAAACACATAAGTTGAAAAGAAGAATACAGTTATATTACAGTCATACAATGTCGCCAGTGTAACTTCTACTACTTGCCAGTATTTACCCCCTCCCACCGCAGGAAGATGTGGCAGAAGGTTGAAAAGTTGAATTTGGTAGGCGCACATTCTGTAGCGCATTTTGCCCCGTAAAAATGCTTGAGTAACTTCGTCGGTATTTCTTGGTAGGAGCGTCTCAGGCGTTTAGCGATAAACTAACTGCTTCCTAAAGCGAGAAGGTGAAGCTTAGGAGGGTGCACCTCCTAGGACTATCAAGATCAATACCTCAGCTTGACAGTAGCATACCCACCATCGTCACAGAAACCAATCCTCTGCCAGACTGACTGTCGCGGACGTATCCTCCACTGATATTAATAGCGTCTTCAAGTAGTTCTCTGGATATTTACTTCTTTCCCACCGCAAGAAGATGTGACACAAGGTCAAAAGGCGGGGAGAATCAAGTCATCGCCCCTAGAGAAGGGGCATTCTAGCCTAATAAAAATTGTCTGGGCAGCCCCGTAGGCTTCCCCGGTCGGAACGCTACCCACAGTTAGCAATATGCTAACATCTCTCCAAAGAGAGAGGGCAATGCGTGGGAGGGTTGACATTCTTGGACTACCCAGACCTAATACAACAGCCTGACAGATTAAAGGTCACCGCAATGGCCCAGTCTCTGCCGTACTGATTGTCGCGGACGTACCATCTTCTTGTATGAATAGCGTCTTTAACTATCTCTCTGGGTATTCAGTTACTCCACACTGCAGGAAGATTTGGCATAAGGCCGAAAAGTGGTGAGAATCAAGCCAGCCACCCTTAATAAGGGGCACTGTGGGACATGACTCAGAGAGTCAAATTATTATATGCTTACCAGAAGAGTCCATTGTGTATCGAAATAGGGATTATACCACTACAGTATGTGATCCCACGTCAATACAATAAATCTATTTCCCGTGTTATCGTCTGCTGTCTTAGGATGCAATGTAACGGAAATTAACGAGAAATTATCTTCGCTACAAAATTTTCCGGATGTATCATAAGTTCTGACTCTGCACAAGAAATGACATAACCATTTATTTTCATAAATCCGTTATTTCTGTAATTTATAATTGTTAGCGACGAAGAAAGCGTGTAGTTTCGCAGATGGACAGATTTAAAATTCAGGTAGAATTCTGTAGGTATTGATTGTATTTATAAAATAAGGAATATATCAGTTATGATAAATATCGACGACCGTCCGAGGTTATTTCCGGTAGGCAATCGGTTATTTCCGGAATTTCTAGAATGTTATCTTACGGAAATTACTTTCACTTCCAGAAATTGCTAAATATAGACTTTGCCATTATATTCAGTAGAAGTACCGTTTTATACACACACCCCCCACACATATATATATATATATATATATATATATATATATATATATATATATATATTTATTTATTTATTTACGCTCTTAATCCTTCGAAATCTCGGATTTCTTAATTAATCGAGCACTCTGCTGGATTTTTCCTGCCCTACCACACAGTACTTATATATATATATATATATATATATATATATATATATATATATATATATATATATATATATATATATATATATATATATATGTATGTATATTTAAACAGACTTTAAGTCATTTGTTACGAAGAAAACGCAATATATATGTATTCAATTTGAATAATAATAATGATGATGCAAGCCAAAAACAATATTGTATATAGGCTAACTACAAGACAAAACATCCACATGAACAACTCCCACTGCTAACAATACAGCCGCATTCCCTTATTCTCTCTCTCTCTCTCTCTCTCTATATATATATATATATATAGAGAGAGAGAGAGAGAGAGAAGGAGAAGTGGAGACACAGATATTTAGTGCGGTTTATCAAGTTACTGCCTTAAACCTGGGTTGAAACTTGACCGACAAGTCGACAGTCAGCGCTTATAACTCCTAGGCCATTCGGCTGCTGCTAAGATAAGTGAAATAGCAATGATAAATATTGCCAAAAGCCGGAAGCTTTATTTGTTTACAGAAAAACATCATTGAGTTTATTTGTATTAAACTTACCAGTATGCTCAACCGAAGAAAGAGAGCATGTTTTAGTCACTGACCGACATACTGTTTCGCTGTATCATAGCTCTTCAGTGCGGTTAGACAAGCAACTGCCTCATGAATGGTTTATTGACTCAATGATTAAAATGCAGTTCAGATAATATGGTCCCACATCAGTGATTGTGGTTTATACGCGAAATAGGCCGTCGAGAAGAAGGTCCCGAAACGTAATGTATTTTCTCCTGATGAACATACATTATCTGGAGGCCGAAAGGAAATACTCCATTAGTGAAAACACGATTATATAAAAGTAGGGTTGGTACGTAATGGGTGAAAATTTCAGATTCATGCGAGTAATATTTTTTGTGTTCATTTATACATAAATAACACTAAACAATATAACATTTTGAGAATTTTGCAAAATTCAGAAGGTGCAGGCCAAAAATAGCCGTTAGGGCTCCACGGGATTCAAAATCCGTCATTTTTCGGTGAAAAAGTGGTTTCATGCGACATTACAGGTCCGAAAACATCCTCAAAAACTATGAATGGATATAGATGGTTAAATCTGATATAGTACTGTAATTTAGAATCATTTTCAGGCTGTGAAAGGGTTTTCATGAATGTAAAATAACAAAAACCTAGTTAAAAATAGCCTAAATTAGCCAAAATCCTCCGTTAAGCCTCTACAATGGTTATGAATGTGTGTAGATAGTTGAAACCATTGTAGTGTCGAAACCATTGCATTGTATAATGTACAATCAGTTTAATAACAATTATTTTTTTTGTTTTCAGTTCAGTTCAGTTTAGTTGAGAAGATAGGACGAGTGGAACAAAGTACCAGTACGATTATTGGAATTTCACTTTGCTTGAAAACCTCCCAACTGTACATGAGTGCGGTTTGGCCATAGTTCATCATGCTCCAACTTATGGATCTACAAAACAGAAAGAGCATCTCTATTAATTTTCTCTGTGTCTGCTGGCTCACTGGCAAAGAGCATTTTGAAGAGACATTAAACTAACAACAATAAAAGGAGTGAAAGATAAACTTGATCGATACTTGAGAGAGTACAATAGCAAAGTTCAGAAAGGCCATGGATCGAAGAGGTCAAACTTGATTCAATGGAAAACAAAAAATCACATTCTTTTCAATATTCTGGGAAAGGGTGTTGACGTGGAGACGTTTGATACAAATGAGAAATAGTTTTTCTTTGATCAAGTTGCACTCAACCGGAAGGTCATAATTGACAACATGCATATCGATGAAGAACATGAATCAATGGTTGTTGAGATGAGGAAAGGGAGTGACAGAAGGATGAAAATAAATTTGGGAATTCTTCTTTCTGGTGACCATGATGAAGATGCAGACGAAGAAGATTTATTTCCAGATGAAAACTCCATGCTGCTTTCTTGCACGACATATAATGATGATAATGTGAGCGTTGATACTGAGGAAGATGTTGAAATCCTAGAAGAATCTGATGATATTCTTCTGAATGAACCTTGTGTTGCAGTTTGGGACACTCCACTTGGAATAGATTGGTACATCGGAATGACTAGAAAAAAGGTTGACGAGAACAACTACATGGTGGAGTATCTGGAATGTTTCAACCGTGATTCTGAAAGGCGTTCATGGAGATACCCCCAGATAGATGATGAACAGAACACGAATATAATCCAGATCATTCCATGCAATGTGCTCGGTGCTTGGGACACGAGTACATGCCAAACCAAGTTCGAAGTCGAGAATTGGGAAATCATTGAAGGTTTATTTCAGTCGATCTTCAAGTAATTGACTGATCTCCTGTGCAGTTCCCCATGGATTTCCACAACTTCAATTGACTATTTCATGACATTTCATAGCCATTAAGGATGTTTTATTAAATTGACTGCATTATCCACTATTCGGTTTATATGATTCCAGCGGTGTCGTTTGGATACCATTTTGGCTGAAATTTGACCCCAATTTTTACATTGAGGGGCTCCTAAAACCTCAAAACTGGTGTTAAAGCTTAGTGTATTGTCAGTTTCAACTATCTACATCCATGCATAACCATTATAGAGGCTTGGGAACCCATTAGGTAGCTTAACACAGCATTTTGGGAAATTTTAGCTAATTTTGGCTATTTTTCACTAATTTTCGTCTATTCTACATCCATGAAAACCCTATTAAAGCCTGAAAATCGTCCTAATTACAGCACTATATCAGATTTAACCATCTATATCCATTCATAGCTTTTGAGGATGTTTTAGGATCGGCAATGTCACTTGAAACAACTTTGTCACCGAAAAATGATGGATTTTGAGTCCCGTGGAGCCCTAACGGCTATTTTATGCCTGCACCTTCTGAATTTTGCAAAATTTTAAAAATGTTATATTGTTTAGTGTTATTTATGTATAAATGAACACAAACAATACTACTCGCAGGAATCTGAAATGTTCACCCATTACGTCCCACCCTTAATTAAAGAAAATGTAAATTACCAAAAATCGAAAATTCTCGTGTACGCGTACCTGTTAGATTTTGCCATTTTTAGAAAGTTTCTTTCTGATGTGAAAACCCTGGTGTTCTAGGACATAGAAGTTACAAAATCTTCTGGGAACATGTTTTCTAGTTGTTTTCTTGAATATAAACCTTAAATTAAGAAGAAAATGTAAATTTCCAAAAATTGAAAATTCTCGTGTACGCGTACCTGTTAGATTTTGCCATTTAACCTAACCTTAACCTAACCCTTACCTAGCCGGCTTTGTCCAGGTCAAAAGCTGTATCAGTATATAAAACCGAAAGCAATCTGTAAAAATCGTTGTTCTATTGATTATTTTCTTTACAATTTTTAGTTTATTCATAAAAAAACACAATTCATCGAAAAAAAAACAATTTCTTATTCTTTAACATTCCCATGAAAAAAATTATTTAATTGAGTTTTCCCAGTTAAAAGATAAATTGTCATAAAAATAAAGTTTTAGAACATAATCTGCTCCTAAAACCGACTCATATTTACTCATAAAAACCGATTAATTCGTTCCCAAGCAAAAGAATATATTCTTTGAACTTTTTATCAATTAAATCTATTTATTGTGTATATTTTGAGCATTTTACTAAACATTTTGTAATAGTTTTATTTCATTTTAGTAGGTATTTAAAAAATATAGTTTCTAAGAAAAAAGAACAGATTAAAAAAATAAAAATCCAGATTGATTTAAAATAAAAAAAAGATCTTGATTTAAAACCCACACAGAACTGTTGACGTTTCGTCAGTCGGTATGCTTCAGTTGCCGTCGACGTGGTTGGGGAATCGAAATTTTCTTAAAAAATCGATGTCGGTTCGCCTTGAACTTTTGTTAAAAATCCAAATTGTTCCAGTTCGGAGACGTCCATGAACCAGGTTTTAACTGTATTTATATTTCATACGTCAATATACATTCATTCATTTCAATAAATGGCCTAATAATTAAGAATTATGTTGATAAAATTATTTGGTTAATCTAATTATTTCTTCATGTATTACAAGTCTTACCATCTGTTCATGCTAAATAGTTGAACCATTCTATATGTCGCTTAATTAAAATCCTCTACTTGTATGAATCAGATACAGCATCAGATGGAGTATTGTTGCCACAGCTGCGGAATGCACTCTTTTCTGGCTCGACAGAGTACAAACTCAACTTCGCAATCTAGTAAGAAATAATCTCTTCTCTTCCTTTAAGCCCTTTCTTACAGAAGTGGTGTTGTTGGTACCGGTATGCCAATGGTAGGTGCTCAATTGCGCTGCATTCTACGCCCCCCGCCAGTAAAACCTTTTCAGCAATAACACGTTTTACCACCAAAACTGTAAATAACTCTCCTTTTCCCCCATCTGTACATACATTCAAACAGAACTCAGGTTTGCTTATACCTTAAACCACACACCCCTCTTTTACCAAACGAATATGGTCAAACAAAATGACCGAAATATCTTTGTCTAGCTTAAATCGTGTGTTTGTGTTCTTATTTCTAATGTAATTTTGCCTCGCTTATTTACATTTCCATCAACTAATTTTCCATATATATATATATATATATATATATATATATATATATATATATATATATAACTTCTTTGTAATATAGCAGGAAAAATCCCAGCAGAGTGCTCGATTAATTGAGAATTAAAATTAAAAATTAAAAATTAAGAGCTTAATATTTATTTATTTTGGTACAGAAAAAATTAGTACAATATTCGTGCCGTCGATTTCTAGCAAAGAAGTCATTCTGTGCTTGAAACCGACGGAACGAATGTCGTACTAATGTTTCTGTACCAAAATAAATAAGTAAATAAATATATATATATATATATATATATATATATATATATATATATATATATATATATATATATACTATCAAGACTCGTGAATGAATATTGTTTAACAACAAAAAGTGAATACAGAGAATGGCTACTTTGCTCAGAATCAATATTATTTTCATAACGTCTATTAAATATGAGATATTTATTTTTTAAAGGCAAATCGGTCACACATGAATAAGTAAGGCAACATAAATTGTTTTAGACTAATTTCTCAACTGTGTGTTTTTTTTATAATTCATGTCGGGAATAGTAATGGTTACCAAAAAAACATACAAATAATAAGTACTTATTTTCTTAGGTCTGAGTTCTATCCCCGCCGTCCACGAATAAAAAAAAACACAGATTATAAACCATTGTTATACAAGGTCGCCAATTGGGTTAGCTGTATTATATGTACTGCACAACATAAGGTTGAAGTCAAAAACAGAATTTTGAAAAGGAATCTTGGGTCAGATTTGAGGAAGCATACACCTTATTTGATTAAGATGTAGTCCGACATGGAAGTATGATAACGTAACGTTTGCATAATAGGTGAAGGGTAGGAGAAAGACTAAAGTAGGACGAAAAAAGATGAAGAAACAGAAAAGGCGGAGAAAGGGAAAACGAAAGAGAAGAAGAAAAAGAAGAATAGAGAAAAGAAAAAGAAGGCGGGAAGAGGAAAAATTCAAAGACAAAAAACGGAGAGGAAAAGGAGCGAGGTTCTAAGAAGGAAAATAAGTAGGAAAGGATAGGGAAAGAAAAAGAGAGAGGGTAAGAAAGAGAAAAAGAAAAAGAAGAAGAAGGGGGCAAGAAAAAGAGGGAAGATGAGAAGAGGAAAAAGAATAAAAGGAACGGAGAGGATAAAGAGTTAGGACAGAGAAGGAAAAAGAAGTAGAAAAAGAAGGGAAAATAAAATGTGGGATGGTAATAAGAGGAAGAAGAAGAGGAATAAAAAGCGGGGAAAGGTCAAGGGGGGCGGAGTGAGAAGAAGAAAAAGTAACATGAGTGGAAAGGAGAAAAAGAAGAACAACAACAAGGAGAAAAAGAAGAGAGAAATGGAGTAGGTAAGAAGAGGAAAAAGACAAAGACAAAATGGAACGGAGAGGAAAAGGACGCATGTCAGAGAAGGAAAAAGAAGTAGAAAAAAAGGGAAATGAAAGAAGAAGAAGAAGAAGAAGAAGAAGAAGAAGAAGAAGAAGAAGAAGAAGGACGGAAAAAACAGAGGGGGACAGAAAAAGAAAAAAGAACGGGAAAGGGGAGCACAATAACACAAACAAAAGAGAAGAAGAAGAAGAAGAAGAAGAAGAAGAAGAAGAAGAAGAAGAAGAAGAAGAAAAACACTTTAAAAAAAGAAAGAAGATATATGCGAGAACTGGGAAATAGGTTGATGGGAGGCGGAGAAGTGACACGATTTGTGAACGGTTACAGGAATGGGCAGAAAAGATTCATACTTGCAAAACGAGAGAGAGAGAGAGAAAGAGAAAAAGAAAGAAAGAGAGAGAGACACACACACGGAGAAAAAGAGAGAGAGAGTTCGAGAGAGAGAGGGTGGGGAGCGAGACAGGCACAAACAAATCCCGATTGACGTCATTACTTACGTCACTGCTTCTTTGTTTTCATGAAAGGGCGAGGGTAGACGGTTTGCAAGCAGAAGTTAGTTATCATCACTATTATATTAAGTTGGAATGTTGGCTCTGTGTGTGTGCGTAAATTGCATGGCGGACGGTGGCAGGATATTCGGTCAGGGGGCGGCGAAGTGACAGAATTCTAAATGGTGGGGGTGGAGACGGATTAGGAGGGAAAAGGCGGTAAATAATCAGTTGTTGGGACCCTGGGGTGGGATGCGGACCATTTTAAAGTGCAAACTGACCGGGATTAACGGACAAAGTACGAAAGAACGGCTTGGGGATATTGGCTATTGATGATTTCACTACTTTATTTAGCATTGTCATAACTATGCGCTACCTAACAATGTTTCACTTGATTTGGACTATTAAATGCCAAAGCAGAATACCTAGCGTATACTATTTAGTGTATACAATTATGGAAACACAAGTTGCTAAGTTAAACAAGACTGATGTCTAATTACGTGTTAATACCAGTGGAAATCCCTGGCACAGGTTTAATAGGTGTGTTCTTACCAGTTGGGCATACGTCCTCGACATCAGTTTTACATTGACTTTGTTGCTGTCGAGATGAGGCATGGTTCTGTTCAGTCTTACGTGGTCCACACTCCCAGGCTTTACCTTCTAATTGAGAAGAAGTTAGTGTATTGCTAAGCACTTTAAGCTCTCCTACCTGGAAATGCTAACGGGGCTGCTCAAGCATTTTTTGTAGACCAGAGTACGCTAATCTTAGTGCGCTGGCTTTCCGCACCTGACCTTGTGTCTAGCCTCCTAGAGAAGAGGCAAATAAAAATGCTTTGACCTGGTGTCTAACCTCCTGCAGAGGAGGTAAATAAACATACCAGTGGCGAGCCGAGGCCTGGTGATGCCCTGGTGATACCCGGAGCCAACACTTTGATGTTATGCTCTAAGCACCCAAGCATAAGTCATTGTACTGAGAATATGAGAAAGGATATAGTTTTGAATATGATTGGATGATCCCCTGCATTTAAATTCCCGGGTCCACCATCCTGACGCCCTCCCTCCCCAGACCCAAATGATTCAAAACTTTTCACAGTAGTAACATAATGACGTTGATACATCGGTACTCGTTAGATCGCCGAAATTAAGCAACGTTGAGCCTAGTCAGTGCCAGCTGGGGGACCATTTGGGAATACCAGGCGCTGTGTGTAGGAGGACAACGACACGTCCATGCAAGAACTGCAAAAACATAACATCGTAATCTCCTCTGGTCGGGATACACATGCGGTTTGGGACAGCTTGTGAATTTGATATTCCCTATAAACTTTCTCCTACGGGGGAAGCCGGTTTAAAACACCTACGGTTAATTCCGCTTTGTTCGTTCAGTAGTAGTAGTGTGTAAATGGCCATAGTAGATCAAAGCAGATTTGAACTCGTTATCTCCTATTTAATATTCTGCGACGGTATCTATTAGGCTAATCATGCACAATTCGTACCCAATGAGGATTGAAGGTACCTTCTAATTGCTTGCTTGACAACCTAAGAAATCATTGCATGTAGTGGAATTTATACCAATGCGGACTATGGATAAGCCACGTTCTATTGCAGTCACAACTGTAATACTATCGGGGAAAGACATGAGCCATCACATCCCTAGTTACAGGGAAAATAGAAACTTGCGTGTAATGAATAATTTACAATTAAAAAAATATGTATTGTGTTTTGGCTTTAAGTTATTCTCAAAAAGGGTTGATATGCCGTAAAACAATGAAAGAAAACGAGTGCGAATCTTGTTTGCTAATCTAGAAAAGCAGCCTTCATAAAGTAATAGGGTGTTATATAACGAGGGCCATGTTTGAATGGAAAAGCTTGAGTGACACCTTAACGATCAGACGTGACTCAAGACGAATGTCGATAAAACTGCCCGACTTTCGGTGGGATATTCCTGATCTCTTTGGCTCGCGAGACTTAAAACAGAAAAAAACGTGTATGGGTCCTGCCCTTAATGGGTAAGTAGCAGCGCGCACAGTGTGGATGGGTGTAGCGAGACGAGCAATCCGTCTATCTGTCTATCTGTCTCTCTCGCTTTCTCTCTCTCAATTTCTCTCTTTTTTTCGTGTATACTCAGGTGGCCTGTCGGTTCTCGGGTGGGTTTATCAGCAGACGAGAGGAACCTAGGTTCAAAGCGATGACACGGTAAGTGAAATGTAGGAACTCGAATTAGGAGATGAATAATTCCCAGAAAACAATACATAAAACAATGATTACCTGTGCATCACTCCTGTACACAAACAAATAGACACGTAGCTCAATAGATAAGACGTTAATTAGCAATCAGTTTTAATTGACAGTCTTTAGGAGGTTGAAAGTTCAATCTTTACTACAGCTAATTACAACTAGTAACACAATAATAATCAATTAACACTTCAAGCTAAGCATGGCTGACGTAATGAGAACAATCCATTCCAGTAAAGTATATCATGGGTTCAGTTTGAAATTCTATGTAGGTTCCCGAATTCGACATAAATATTCCCAAGTCAAAAAATAGTAGTCCGAAAAGTCAAAATAATACAAATTCATTTACTAAGTTTAAAAGAGTACAAAATACTCCATTTGTCGGTAACAATGAAAGTAACAACGTTGGCCTTCTGGCTAGGAACAACGTGTTGTATCTGTATTGATGCTACACTTAGTCTATTCTGTGCTCGGTCAGTGAAGGAGAAAGAAAACGAAACAGATAAGTAGACGGATTACGGCAATTTTAACTTTTGTTCCAATCAAGAATGACACATTTTGGGAAAATGGATTTTACCAACACTACAAATTTACGTTGTGGCTAACTTTGCCCTCATAGGGAGGCAAGTGAATAGGAACATGCGAGACTTATAAAAATAAATCTATTTCTTTAATCTTTGGATTTTACCAAAATAATTTTAAGTTCGTTCATTTGGCATCAATGATTTCGTGACCAAGATTTTCAACTTCGAAATGGTGCACATAAAGGCAGTCAGGGGCTATGTCGGCCGAAAAGTTGCGAAAATAACAACCAATATAAAAATAGTAGTCCAAAAATTCAAAGTGTACAATATATTAATCGACTTTTCAAAAAATTTGAATTATAACAAAAAAAATATTGTCTACCTTTGTTATTATTTGGAAGACCCTTATGCGAAGGCTTCATGCCAGAATCAAAGTGTAGTATCTGTTCTCGGTCAGAGGAAGAAAAATCCTTTTAGACAGAAGCAACTTTTATTTTGGTCACAATCAAGAGTAATCCTTTTTCGGGGCTATATATTCACTTTCGTCTAACCTTGCACTCGGGGCAGGGGGAACAGGGGGAGAGGGCGCAGGTAAACATGGATTTATTTTCAGACTCAAGATTTACAGCCTTGGTATGAATTTGAGCTTCAATGCTGAATTGTAAAGTATTAATTAGTAAAGCTGATATATTTATATTTCAATTGGCTTGTCAAGTTTTTTATCGAAAGGTCTCTTCAGAGCCGAGTGATTTAAAACGCAGACTCTGATATATTCTTTGTAAATATTTAAGTTTTGAATACTGAATCTTATATAATAAATATTTATTTTTTATTGCTTTTTTTAATCAATTGGCTCTGATGTGGCCTTTTGTTTGAAATTAGGGCATTCTGATGTAAGCCAAATATCAGACGATCTAACAAATCGTCTGATATTTGCCCTACATCGGCATTTCATCATAATATCTTGGTTAAAAAAAACAACTTTTTTATAAAGGTGAATGTTATAATATAAAATCTAGGAGGTTATCCTCCAAGACAGTACGTCCACCATTGTACTATGGAGACAGGTACATTACATGCCATCTGAAGACCCCTCACTTGTATGAGAAACCCTCCAGCGTGTAAGGAAATTCCGGGATAAATATAGACAGTTTTATGGGTGTTTAGTTTATGAACACGAATGACTATGCCGTATTCTGTTATTGTCCGATATCACATTGATATCGACCTAGTATAACAGCGTGAGGGCGACACGTATATATCTTATATACTGACCGTGTCTACGATGTGTGTATAATTCATTATATACACTTGCGCAGATAATTTATAAATGTAAGGATTACAGTTCGCTTCCATACGTCATGATGGTTTAATTTTCTGCATTTATGAAATGCAAGATGGTTTTGCAGGCTCGCTATCGCTTCGCAAAGTTCGCTGCTAAGGATACTTGAAACTTAATTTTTAAATAATAAACATTTCATTCATAAATTCCTTGTAAGCACAAAGTTAAATATTTCGCATTTATTCATATAGATATATCAACATTAAAATGTGGGTCATCGTTTCACAAATGTATTCATCTTTTAAATAAAACCGCGATGAAATCAAAAGAAAGAAGATATTAATTTGCATGAGTGATGGTGTGGTGGAAGGGCTTTTTTTTTAACTCACAACATGGCAACTTGTTTACAATCAAGCCCAGCTTTTAAAACGCTGCAAAGGAAAGTTTAGACAGAAATGCAAAACGTGTCGCCTATGAGACCAAAACAATCATTGAATAATAAAACAACAGATAATGAAAATATGCGTTGCTAACGGGAGAGGTCGAAAGAAAGAGAGAGGGGAGAGAGGTGGAGATCGGCAAAGAGAGGGGGTGAGAGAGATAGGGACGAGCAAGCGTTGGTTAAATTTAAGAAAGTTTGTTTTAGTCGTTTTTCGTTATCAAATGACTTTAATTAATTACTGTAAATATAGGCGAAACTATTGCATATATGTACTTAAAATAGGGCAGTGAAATTACAAATTAATAACACTAAACATTAATTCCATGAAAAATACCAGTTTACTGAAATCATATGCCCTTAATAGGGTTAAGATTAAAATTCATATACACTAAATGTACAAAAGCAAGGAAATTCCCAAATTGTTTTACTTTTATTGTCATT
>OY744516.1:57401691-57586691 GCA_963556195.1 Sepiola atlantica
CAACACGGTGCCATAGGTTCTAAACCCAGATTTAAAACAATGCTTTTCAGTGCATGTTTATAAACAAATCTTTTACCTGTTTATTTTCATCCAAATTCTTAAGAAAGTATAGTTCCATTCTGGAAAAAAATTGCTAATTAAAAAAGATTTTTTTCGTTAGTGAACTGGTAGGTGTGTTTTTGGAAAAGCTTTAAAAGGCGGGGTGGGAGAGGAAAAATTATAGTAAGTGACAGGAAAAACGGAAGGAAAAAAATAAAAATAATGGTCCCTCTACTGATTAAATGTTGCTAATGCATTCTGGGAGTTGATTTCGAAAAACATCTTTTTTCTGTTTAATTCCTTTCTACCATCGCTAATTTGTAATTTACATATTTTTATCCAGTAAAAAAAGATCAGCGTAAGCTTTCTTATAAAAATGCAGAAATCGGAATATATTATTTTTTTTTTTTAAACTCGAGTTTCTCCGGAATGCGTTGTCTGTTTTTAATTAATATCCGCGTTTTTGTTTAAAGTGAAGTAATCTTGAAAAGTAAAAATGTGCTTATCTCCCTTGCATAAGAAACTATATTCACCTATATCGACTATTTATTATTTTACACCTAATAGAATTATTTACTCTATTATGCCAAATTGTAACCTAGCTATATAAGGGCTTCTGTCTATAAATATCTTAGAATATTTAAAAAATATATATTAAATTTCATTGATTTTCTTTTAATCAAATAATTGGCCACTCTGTTTCTTTCTAGCTAACGAAATCATGAATTATATATATATATATATATATATATATATATATATATTGAACCAGAAATTGCCACGACGGTTGAACCGGCGGTTTCGTACACTGAGGGATTGGGTCTCAGGCACTCATTGGGCGGCTTTGTGTTAAATTACAAAATACAGTTCATTTTTCTGGGTCAGGTCTGGTTTCTAAGACATGGTTTATTTATTTTCCAGCATATTTTCAAAAAATATCGCTATCTACACGCTTATGGGCTTTGCTTTGCATACCGGGTCGTGGGTAACCTTTAATAATTATTTTTATTTCTCTTTACAGGTTTAGGAAAATTAATCGGAAGTGTAACAACCATCCTAATAGGTTCTGTTACATCTGCAGACATGTGATTCTTCCAGATCGTCAAGCAAAAATCACAGATTTTGTGACAAAGGTATATTACGCTTACTTAGGAATCAATCTAGAGGACTATGATGAGCTATTATTTCTCCATATTAGCTGCAAAACATGTGTAGAGAACATACGGGATTGGAGGTGTTCCAATGATGTGGAGGAATAGAAAATATCACGTTACTGACTGCTTCTTTTGCATGGCAAATGTAAAAGGCATCAATCGCAAGAACACAGATGTTCAATACCATGATGTTTATTTTGCCAAAAGCCAGTCGTCAATGGTCCGATCTTTATGTTCCTGAGCCAAGTGTCACCATGAAATCTAGTTCTGATTCCGAATCTAGTAACATGATTTATACAGCTAAGTCTGGTGAATACAAGTCAGACGAAAACAACTAACAGGTGCTTTTGACCCAATCCGAACTCAATGACCTGACATGAGACCTGAACATTTCGAAGGAGTCTGTCCAGCTACTTGGTTATCGTCTTTGAGAGAAGCGTCTACTGGCGCCAGGAACAATATTCTATTGCTATTGTGACCCCAAGAGAGAATTTAGAAAATTCTTAATGTTTGATGAAGCATATTCATTGGTCTAATATAGCAATATTTTTTACCTGAAGTATGATGCTATGGAATTGAGACTTTTCAAAGCAGTTCTTCTGAATATCGGAAACAAGTTTTATTGATCCCTGTTGGGCAGCCAGTTAAAATAAAAGAATCCCACAAAAAATGAAACATCTGTTGTTTGTTCTTGACTATTAGAAACAATAATAGTTGATCAGTGAAGATCTTAAAGTCGTGTCAGCCATCCTAGGACTTTAAGGTGATTACACAAAGTATCTATGATTTCTGTGCTCACGGTATAGCCGTGCTGATGACCAGCATTATATCAGACAAGAGTTGCCATCAAGACGAGGATTAAAAACTGGATTACACAACGTTTTTAAACCGGGCAAGATATTGCTTTCAACCCTCCACATCTAACTCGGTTTCCTGTGGAACTTCGTAAGAGAATTGTACAGTGAAGGCGTATTATTTACTTCCTTCCATTAAAAGTGTCAAGGGAAATTAAGGCAGGTCTATTTGATGGACCTTAAATAAGGAAACTCATCAAAAATACTAGTTTTGATGATGCACTTAATGTTCCTTAAGTCAGTCATTGCAAACTTCCTTGGCAACCACAGAAGTTCCCAGTACCAGAAAGTGGTTGATGTGTTAATGGAGAATTTTCGCAATGTTGGTGCGCACATGTCTGTCAAAATTCACTTCCTCTGGTCTCATCTGGACTATTTTCCACAGAATAGTGAAAACTTCAATGAAGACCAAGATTAGTGGTTTCATCAAGTGTTATGGGTGAACTCTATTAAGGCCTATGCGATGTCAATTTTCTGGCCGACTACTGCTGGTGGCTAAAGAAGGATGCGCAGTATGTTCAGCACAAACAGAAGTCCCTGAACAAACGATTCATCCATGTATAGTTTTCTTAGTTCATTGCACTCTTCTTTCTATCTATTCAAAATATTTTGTAAATCTTCTGTAAATAAATCAGTCTAATAATTTAAATGTCTCGTTGTATTCACCTACAAATAGATCGGAATTTATGATTATTTTTAAGGTGTTAGTATTTCATTAACCGTAGCTGATTAATAAAACTTAGCATGACTTTTAGACTCAATGCAAAATAAAAACTGGCGTAAAATCATGTAATATATGTTATACCTTGAAAACATCGCAGATAAGTAAATTGATATATCCTCAAAATACAAAGTGCATTTCTTAGCGTATCATTTGTTGATTACAGGTCACTCGTATCATCCGTCTTAAGTTTTCACCACGGATTCCAAGTGGGAACTGATCCTGGTGCACGTGGTTTTCAATTTGTCTTTCGAGACACGTACGGACACCAGTTTGATCCTGGTTCTCAGCTCGTCCTTACTGTTGTAGGCTATACGGTTAGTGTCTTTCTCAACTGCGCCAGACACATAATAGTCCATGGAGTGTCAATCGGGCTAGTCGGATGTTCGGATTGGTGAAGTCGTGGAAGTTCTCAGACAGACATTTCAACGTTTTCTCTGAAGTGTAACACTGAGCCGAGCCATGCTGTCATATGTATAGCTTTCCCGTAGCTTCACTCCATCCAGCGCTTGACAACAGTAGACAGTAACTTAATATTGCCATCTGAATTAAATTTAAGTCAAACTTAGTTTTCATGACTCCCGTGACTTTGTAAAGACAGTAAGCTAGCTACATGCCCTTCTGCGCGTTGGGAAAATTGTCCTGATAGAATCAGAGCATCCCCGACTAGATTAGGTATTCGAGAGGTTTCTTGGACCTTGTAAGGCGGTTCTCTTGGACGTGGCAATGAGTAGTAGGTTCTTGAAACTCTTGTATAAGAATTAGAGAAGATCCACGTTTACCGATTTTTTAATAGTCGCCATTCCGAAGTTGGTTTCTCTCGCAGTAGTCTGCATTGAATTGCTCACAGATAGCTGCATCATTTCAGCAAATACTAAAGGTATTTAATTGTGCAGGCATAGTCAGAAAGCTTATATTTTTTCTTTACTGCTAGCCACTGCTTCCACATACCCGTCGCAAGTGTTTATTATTATTTAATTTTTTTACCCGGTGTGCTGGATGAATATTCGAAAACTTCTGAGTAATAAAGTAAATTATATTCCTTTTCCTTCAATTTGACTAATATCGAACGGAATTAAATATACCTGTTGAAATCAATTGGAAATAAAGGATATTTAAGAACCCATTTTATCTGACGAAAATTAATGTCGAAAAATATCCTCAAAACTCGATTTATCGAATGCATATCAAAAAATATCATTGGAAGGAGAATGTACGAAATAATCAAGAATAAATACATACAAATGTGTGTACAAATACAATGGACTGCCAAATCAAAACAGAGGGGCTATGTAAAATATTTGCAGTAAAATGATTCATAAATGCTTACATAGAAGATTTATTTGGCAACTGAACCACCATCCAATACTATAACTATGATAATTAAGTAAGGCATACCTGCTAATACTGGGAATCGCTTTGAAAGATGGAAATCATTCTTTTAAACTATACATTTACGATGGAATTGTTTCTATCGAAGAACAGTGTGAAGGTAACCATCAGAAAAATAAGGGAAACATCGTCTTTACTCTCTCCCCCCCCTCTCTCTCTCTCTCTCTCTCTCTATTTCTCTCTATCTCTCTGTCTCTGCTTCGGTGTCTCTGTATCTCTCTCTCTATATATATTTTTATTAATTTTATACGTATATAAAAGTAATCCGTGGACAGTGTTCGTCTTGGTCCAGAGGTAAAGACGCTGGACTATAGACATCTATATCGAAGGTTCGATCCTTGTCTAAGTTAGCCGTGCTGATGACGACTGTAAGCCAGAAACACGTGTCCATGGATTACGTTTTGGTATGTATAAAATTAATAAAAATATATATATTGACGAAAAGTACGTCCTATAAAGTTATGGGCGACTAATAATGAAATTTTCTGCATCTTAATCACTTAGGAAGTAGGACAATCGAAATAACAGTAAGCAAAAAAACAACGAACGCTGCAATTACCAATAATAATAATTACATAAAATACATTATATATATATATATATATATATATATATATATATATATATATATATATATATATAAAAGATACAAGATGGCTATGGCGTATTAAAATACCTCGGCTTTAATTTTAATTATGATAAAATATCAAACAAAATAAGAACTAATAAAAGTTCATTCAAGATCAAAGCATTCATTTGGGTGAAGTTGAAATATTCCCATAGTTTAAAAATAAAAGTTCAATCTACAATGTTAAAAGTTGAATTTCAACAGTCGTTCTAAAGTTCAAGACCTCATGTCACAGAAACAACATGTCATGAGATTACTCATTAGTGTACCAAGCACTGACAGCACACACACCCACACACACATACACACATATATATATATATATATATATATTACAATTTTGAAAAAAACAAAAATACGACATATTAATTCATATACGTGCCAAGAATTCAACATTTTAAGCGTACGATCGTTTCTACAACGAAAGGTCTGTATTAATTCTAGGTTTTCTGTTTGTCTGTAACGGTTCTATAGCACTATGTGTATTTGTTTGTGTGTGTGTGCGTATGTGCGTATTTGTGTATAGGGTAAGTCACTTTACACAGCTGGTCACAGGAAGAAGTTATCTGGCGTTCGGACTTCGAATCTCGACGTGGATACTATTACTACGACTAGCCACTCTGAAGAGTCGTCGAGCATCAGGTAGGATTCCCCATTCCCAGAAGAAAAAGATAAGAAAATTGAAAAACAAGACAAGAGGATTAAGGGTTTTACAATACTGTTTATTTTGAGTTCGAAAAGGGTTAATGACAGAATACTCTCTGGAGGAACACCGGTTTCCAGTTCCTTTAAGTTGCAGTACGTGGTTCTCAGACATTATTTTGAATTACAATTTTCTAGAAAGTTTTGGATAAAGAGTAGCAGTCTTACTTTTAATGTGGACTTCTTGAATATCTCACTTTTATGCCGCTATTTTTTTCTAATATTGGGTCACTATTTATCAAGGCGATGTTCTACTCGAGGATAAAAGATAATGTGACGAAAATGATTGTCAACCGAAGTTGAAAAATATCCCGAGAGTACGAACATTAATTACTTATATGAACTGCTAATGATGAGAAAAGTAGTTCGAATCATCTAAATAATACAAATTAACATCAATCTGTTAAATATGGTTCGATTGTTGAAAATTTGAGATAACATTTTAAATTCCAAACTTGAAAATGGAACAAAAAATAATACATAAATAGAAATAAAAACGGAGCGGATGACCCAAACTATCTTCGTGACAGGACAACAGTCTGTCACCCGTTATAATCCAAGCAATGTATCTATATATATTTTTCACTATTGGGTCAATATTTATCAAATGTTAGAGACACTTGAGGATGAGTGTTAATGAGAGGTGATGATAATCAGTCGAAAGATGAAGAACACTATGAGAGTATTAACATTGATGAATTGTATGAACTGCGTTTGGTTACTTATGGAGTAATTTGTTGATATTATATTTGAAGACGACCAAGATGTAATCAACAGGGAAGCAGAGATTACTCCAAACTATATTTCAAAGACGATAGTGTACTCTGCAATGCAAGAAATAGTGCTCTGTATGGCACCTCCCCAGATGTGGCTGGTGATACCAGATCAGGCTGCCCTGTGGCTCCCTGAGACGAAATTCACCTACATTGACGTTTTTTTTGTTGTTTTTTTTTGTAAAACTTAATTATGTTCTACTAAACCAAAAACAAAAACAACAGCCCCTCTCCCTTTCTCCCTCCCCTTTTTTATTTTTATTTTTCCTACCCTACTCCCGGTCCTGGATATGACCTTAAACTACATCCGATGGTGAGATCCGGCTTACGGACTTTGGGGAATGTGGAGCCTCCTCTTAATTACCATTGCTCCCAGGTCCACCCTGACCAGGAGTGGTAGTACCTGTTAGGGTCCCAACTATGGGTTAAATAGAAACAGATATTAAAAGGGGAAAGAAACAAAAAAGAGAAGAAAACAAGACCAGATTCGGCATTAAATAACCCAAAAAGGGTTGATATGCCGTAAAACAAAACTACCAAACCATACCAAATCCCCAGATGTGGTAACAGTATTTCATCTGTGTACGCATGTGACTCTTCGGCATCATATTTTTTTATCATCTAAAAAAAGATAAGAATACTACGTGCGACTCTGTGATTTTTTTAAAGTTCTGGCAGGCAAAACTTTGTTTTTACTGATGGGTCACATACTATAGTAAGAGTTGAAAAGAAGAGTCGTGGTGTTTTATGCCAGAGACGGGTTATTCTAGGTGTTACACCGGCCGTTCTTACACAGGAGAAACTACACCGGTTGTCACTATAAATAGTGCGAGTCACCAGAAGACAAAGCACCACCTTGTAACTGTCTAGCCAAGAGCTAGTCACTTTCTTATTTTGTTAATACACTTGTTAAACCAACCCTCGACTTGACTTCCTTTATTTATTATTTACTGTGGAACAACTTCACAACACTAGGAAAGAAACTTTGTTAATAAAAGTTCCGTTTGGTTTTTGGAACACAAGGAGAGAAAGGATTGTTCTTTGTTGTGTTTTTTGCTAAACAATCTCTTACTGTGAATGTTTTACAGGGCGTGACCAGAGATTAGAGCTAGGTCGAGCACCTGCTATGAACATAACGGTGCAGGAGAGAGAAGCTAGCAACATCCTTTCTGCGTAAAAAAGGCTGTAGGGCAGCAAGAGATCTTCACCCACTAGATTGCGAAGTCGATTTTGTACTATGTCAAAACAGGAATGAATTCTCCGAGTGTAACATCCAGGATATAACAGCAGTACTCCATTTTTAGACGAATCTGCCTCTTATGCTGGTATAGGATGGCGTAATAAGTAAGGAGCAGTAAAATGATCCAACTATTTTTCCAGCAGATTTGATGTAAGTTCGCCATTACGAAATAATAGAATAACTACTCAGTCTAGCCACAATCGAATTTATTTGCTGACTTCTACAAAATATAATTTATTATCTGGCGGTTCTTGCAACATTAAATATAAAATTCAGTTCATCCTATATATATATATATATATATATATATATATATATATATATTCCCGAAACAGTTTTTCATGGTAAACAACTGATGATCCCTTAAAATAGTGTTAGAAATAAACTAATATAATAACTGTAAAAAATAAATTGACTTACATGAGTGATTTTCCACTGGAAGACTTGGGACTATAAGTTTTTTTTTGTTGTTTTTTTTTTTAATATAGTTTTAATGGTTGAGAAACTTCCGAGAATATATATATATATATATATATATATATATATATATATATATATATATATATATATATATATATATATATATATATATATATAACTAAGGTCTATGTGCATATGTGTGATGTTAGTGTGTTCCCTGTAGGAAAAAAAGTTGGGAGAACCTACATAAAATCTAAGTGTATTCTCATGTAGAATTTACCAGAAAAGACAATGAAAATATTCCAGAACACCTTAGTGCAACTATAAGGAGATGTGAGGGCATAACCTCCTTAATAGACCAAATATATCCATTCTTTATGAAATTTCAATCATATCTATAAAATTTTCTGGAGAAGACAATGGAAGTGGTTCAGAATTTCTGTTACCCTCTATGTACTGAATAGTTCGTGTCCCCCACCTCTAAGTGTCCCATGAGTACAGAACCAATTTAAAACTTCAAATACGTATATCCGATTTTAATGAAATTTTAATCGTATGTAAAAGACATTAATTAAAAGAGTTTTCAAACATTTCAACTGCGAGGAAGGAGCTATAAAAAAAGTGATATGGTGTTAGTGAAAAAGTACATATTAGTGATCTTGATTCAATCCTGAGTCACATCATGTCTTCTTGGTAGATCTACTATGATAATATCGTCTTTACTATACATTTGCAATTTCATTTGCTATTTAGAAATAGATCGCAACTTCTTGAGAAAGAATATTAGAACAAAAATGGTAAATATTTTTCCAGGAAATAAGACAATATTGCACAACAAAAGTAATAGTTATATTCAAATCAAAACAATCATATGATTAAAACATGCCATATTTCAAAACCAATATGCAAATTAGTAAACTTTGCAACTGATATTGCATATACATAAGCATTATATAAGATAATGTGTCTATTGTGCCTATTAACTTGAAATAAGGCGTTTCGACTTTACCGTTTGTGCAAGAGAAATGGGTTTAACCTTCGCATGTATTTATTTAGAAGATACAAGATGGCTATGGCGTATTGAAATGCTTCGGCTTTTAATTTCTATTATTTTGAAATATCAGACAAAATATGAATAAATAAATATACATTCAAGATGAAAGCATTCATTTGTGTGTAGTTGAAATATTCTCATAGAAATCAAAGATTAATCTGCATTGTTGAACGTTGAACTTCAACAATCGTTCAAACGTGCAAGACCTCACGTTACAGAATAACATGTCAGGAAATTACTCATGATTACACCGAGCAATGGCAAAACATATATGTGTTTGCGGTTGCATGTGTGCGAAGTGGTGCAGAGAGTAAGGCGCTTCACACCGCTGTCTGGCGTTCCGGTTTCGAATTTCGGCAGGAATACACTTACTACGTCTTGCCATACTGAAGGTTTATTAAGTTGAATATCATTTTTTAAATAGGACATATTTTAGATTAAATATTATTTGTTATTGTTTTTTGTTCTGTGATTGTTTTGATTTAAACACAAACAAATAAATCTTCAGTTATAAAATAGTCAAAGAATTCATTTGCGTCAATTTGTACTATTCCCATAAAATTTTTTAAAAACCCTATAAAGTTGAATTTCAAAAGTCGTTAAAAATCTCATGTCACATATATATCAAGAGATTACTCATGATTGCATTGAATAATATATATATATATATATATATATTATATATATATATATTTAAATGTATATATATATATGTATATTAATATATATATATATATATATATATAGATATATATATATAGATATATATATATATATATATATATATATATATATATATATATATATATATATATATATATATATATATATGATAGTAACTTTGTTTGTGTTTATGTGTGTACGCCTGATCTTTGTGTCTTATGTTCACCCACACTGCTGGGCAGAATTGCTTGGAAATTGCCATGTGCACTACTGACCTCTCAATGAAGATCATGGACTTCATAAGAAATGTATCACTTTAACGCTGAGGGGCCCCCACTGAAAACTGGTTTCCCTTAGATTCAAATGAAATTGAAACTATAGGAACATGATCAAAAATGATGTCTATTCCCAAAGTTTCAAACATTTATGATAATATTAAGAGGGTGCCCGGGCGCACAACCCCTCCACTAAAAACTGTTTTCACTTCAAGGACAACACTTATCTGTCCGTGCATGTCTGTTCCTAAAAACGAAGACATACTAGGGAGTGTACTTTCAATATCATTTTATTCACATGCACAACTTGTATGTGAACATAATGGAAGTATTTTTACGTATTTGGCTGCTCTTTAAAGAAACTACTGACAATTTTTTTAAATATTACACAATGTAACTAATCTATTTATTAGCGTTAGTTTAAGAGTATTAACATATATCCGAATAGCTCGGTGAGTAAGATATCTAACTGACAGCATCAAGGTTGAGTAATCTCTCCATGATGTTGCATATGATGCTATCCCCCACTCTAACCTGGGCAACACCGGGTAGCTCTGGTAGTATATATATATATATATATATATATATATATATATATATATATATATATATATATATATATATATATATGCGTGTATATATATGTATATATATGTATATATATATATGTATATATATATGTATATACAGGGTCGGCAGATAAATTGGAACTAATTTAAAATGCTAATATCTTTTTTATTTTTGATCATATGATTACGGTTTTTTTTACTAAGGATCCTTAAACAGTTTATTGCAAGATAGCATAATTATATTTACTCAAATTTGTTTTAATATGGCGGAATTAGCACGAAGAATAACTATATGCGAAATGAGACGCGCCGGGAGTTCTCCTTCGGACATTGTTAAGAGCACTGGCTATGCAAAAACGACTGTCTATCGGGTTGTGGCTAATTTCGATGTCGAGTGTAAGGTTGAGAGAAGTCGGCACAGTACTCGTAGTGATCGAAAGCGTACAAACACTTTCCTGGTGGGGCTTAAAAGGTCGATAAAGGCAGACCCAAGTCAGTCGATGTCGAAACTGGCAAAAAAGCGCAATGTGAGTCGCAGAACTATCAGCAGAGCAATCAACGAAGACCTCGGGATGAAGTCCTACGTTAGGAGACGCCATAATCTCCTCACTGCCCGTTCAAAAGCTATCAGAGTTGAAAGATGCCCCAAGCTTATCAACCATCTGAAACACAAAGGAGGACATGTGCGCATTTTTATTGATGAGAAAAAGTTCATCGTGGATGAGGTTCCAAATCGCCAAAACACTCGAGTTATTGCCCGTGACCCTTCGGAAGTTCCTCCTGTGATGCAGAGCAAAAATCCTGCTTCTGTGATGGTTTTTGCAGCCGTGGCAAGTGATGGAAAGGTGAAGCCTCCTCATTTCATCGAGCGGGTCTTAAAATCAACACAGCGGAGTATTTGAACATCCTTAATAATGTTTTATTGCCTTGGATCCGTAGAAACTACAACCCTACGAAAGTCATGCTCATCCAAGACTCGGCACCAGTGCATGGATACAGGAAAGTCCAAGATTTCATGAAGGAGAATCTTCCCTTGTTTGTTCCGAAGGATATTTGGCCCAGCAGCTCTCCAGATCTAAATGTTTGCGACTATTATCTATTCGGCGTCGTCGAGGGACAGACTAATGTCAATCCACACCCAAATACAAACTCATTGAAGACAGCCATTCAACGAGCATTTCACAATCTCGATCCCAATAAAATAAAGAGGAGCTGTTCACGCGTTCGTCAAAGAATCTCCAAAATAATTGATGCAAATGTTGCTCATATTGAATAATTTTGTTCAATAGACTGTAATAATTAAATAAATAAATGTTAAAATGATATCTTTCCATATTTAATCCTTTAAATTATGAATTTTGTAAAAATAAAAAAAAGTACCAATTTAGCTGCCCGACCCTGTATATATGTATATATATATATGTATATATATATATGTATATATATATATTATATATATTTAAATAAATGTTTCGTGGTACAAAATTTAATAAAGGCGAGGAATGCAGACGTTTGGGACATTTTTGGGGGGTAGAATGAAATTTAACAAGTATAAAAACAAGTATTAAAAAATCAGAGTATTAACGTGGAAGTAATTAAATACGACTAAAAACTTAAAATAAATTTATAATGAAAACTAGTGACGGGTTAGGGAAGGAAAAACATTGGGGGGAGGAGGGTCACAAGTTGATCACATTAAGTCCTAAAAGCCACTCTTTTTGTTTACAAAGGGAGGGTTTCATTGATTTGATATATATGGCTTCCAGGACTTTGAGGTGGAATAGAAAATGCGATCTACTTATGACAGAAAACCAGTCACTAGTGTACGTCGACGCACATTCGGCGCTATTTATAAGATGGTCAGCAATAGCAGAACCGGATGTGTTGACTAAATTATTTAAATTATTTAGTCGGCCCTGGCGTATGGCAGGGGGATGTGTTGTTTTATTCTGGATTCAAACCTTTGCACTGTTCTTCCCACGTATATATAATAAAGCTGAGCAATTCTGTCATTTTTAACAATGTTTGTTTAAATATATATATATATATATATATATATATATATATATATATATATATATATATATATATATATATATATATATATATATAAGAATCCTAGTAAAACATCCACAGGGTAGTAATTCAAAGAATTTCAACCGGGTTTATAAAACGTGCTTATTATAAAATAGAGCTTTTTATATATGATTAATTTTATTTACACAGACATGTACAAAATCTGCGACACAGGCATGTCGATGTTATCGATCAACAGCTATTATAAATTGAGATCTCATCAGGCAGAGTTAGAATCCGATCTTAACCTTAGATCATATTTTGTCGCAGATTTTGTACAGATCTGTGTAAATAAAAAATAATCATAAATATATATATATATATATATATATATATATATATATATATATATATATATATATATATATATATCAATTTATGTTTTATATATAATAGCATACGTTGCCATGATGTTTCTATAAATAAATACCAATGCTTAAATATAGCTCTATTTGTTATTCCGACGTATTACAACATAAAGACTATAGGCTAATAGAATTAACTCCTATGAGAAAAAAACTCACAAGTACTGTGTATGTATATATGAATTATATATTTAAAATTAAAGAAAATTTAATTAATTTAAATGTTTAAAATTAAATTGAATTTTTTAAATAAAAATAAAAATGTATTTCTTAAAATTAATTTCAAACAATATTTTTCTTCAATAATTAAGTTTTAAAATTATATTTTAACTAACTATATACATATAACTGCATGCATGCATATGCAAAAAATAATATGTATATATATATATATATATATATATATATATATATATATATAATATCCATATATGCATATTTATATGTCTGTACATATACATAATATATATTAAACGAATTATACACACACATATATATGTATACATTATTTTCAATTATTAGATTTTGAATTACCTACTGGAGAGTTGTAATTACTTACTATACATCATCCTCGCGTGTCTTCAGGCTCTCTGTACAAGGGTTTGTCAGGACAACTTGACATGGGGATACTTCACCCTACAAGTAAACTCTGACCAAATATTCAAAATAACATCGTATTGGAAGCCCAAATAAGATGCTTTACACTAGATCGTACGAGGAATGGTGCACCTTCTTCAAGTGATGTTCATCAAGTAACAGCACTTAGCTTGATTATCCACCAGGCAAGATGAAATAGTGTCCTCGAATCCGGTAAGATAAAGAGACCGAGAGAAAGCTATACTTTAACACAGTAAAGTGGTCAATTGCGAAGAGGGACATTGATGTTCTTCATTTCTTTACTTACTCAAAGCTTAAGAGGTAGATGAGAATCTTTATTGAACACTCGGATATCTATGTATCTGATATAGAAATCACGTGTTAGCCCCAGGAAAGAGGCCTTTGGATTTCTGAAACTTAACACTGAAGTAAAATGAAGAAAAATATAATGTTGCGGTGACAACCTCATTAAAGGATTAGTCTCTCCAGATCACGTCCAAAGATATAAAAAACGACGCGGTTTCGTCTTTTTTAACGTCTCCATAATTGCACGGGGCCTGATGAAGGTCAGTTTTTAATAAGGTTGTAGATGAATCATATATGCTAATATGTAGACATAATCTCTCTGTCTCTCTCTCGCTCAGAGAAAGATTATTTGTTATTGTTTTTGTTTTGGGGGGCGATAGCAACCTGTGTTTTTTTACGGTGCGTTTTGTTTTTATTATTTAAGAATATGCAAATGAGCGCATTTTTCCTTCTTTTAATTCGGCATTAATCGGACGAGTCATTAATTGTATATGTAGATTGTTTTAATTAATTAATTCATTCATAAACTAATTTATTGTATACAGTTTTTTATAATTAATTTACAAATTATTTTTTGCATGCACATAATATATATGTATATATACATATATGTATATATATATATATATATATATATATATATATATATATATATATATATATATATATGAGTGTGTGTGTGTGCGTGCGTTTGCGTGTGTGTGTGGGTGGGTGTGTAAGAGAGAGAAACAATGAAAAACAAATCAAATACAGGAAGTAATCATCAAAACCGATAGATTTTCCCGGTTTCGTTTTGATCAAAGAACGGTATCATATATATATATATATATATATATATATATATATATATACACGTAGTAATTTATGAAAATATATTTATGATAATTAAGTTTTACAGAGGCTTCCGCGTGTTATCCCCGTAGGGAATCGTCAGGCCTAAATGCATGGAGTTCATGTTGCGGCTTTTTTTTATATACACGGGGTATTTAGAATACCTAGTTAACGAATCATATTCTTTTTTATTCCCTCCCACGTGTTAATGTTTCCAATTAACCAATTGTAGGGGCTTCACACAAATAACGGTTCGGTTTATTTTACTTCCTCTTTTTTTTTTCTGTTTCGTATAGGGGTGACTCATTCTGTTTCTTTGTTGTGCCGAATTAATACGTGACCTTATTTTAACACGTGCGTGCTTGTATTTTTATTTATATTTGTTAGTTTAGTATAGTTTATTTTTTATTTATTTGTTTATTTATTGATTTATCTATTTATTATGTAGTGCTATCCTAAAGTAAATTTTATACGGTGTAAGCAGTTGTTTGCTATTTGACTTGTACAGTTTATTAGGTATATAAACACCCGGCAACCAAAACTCCATGAATTTTTATAACTTACTACCTAGCTCTACTTGCATATTGAGCACTGTTGAAGTAAATACTTAAAATCGATACATAAAATATTATATATCTTCATAACATTTTATGTGGATACATAAAATAATAATATAAGCAAGTCTGGTTGAATACCACGTAATTTTTGCCTTTTTTTAATTTTCTTAGTTAGGTTCTTGATGCGGCGAGCAAGCTTTTGGGTTCCCGATAGTAGTTGGTATAATATGGCTCTGAGGGTTCTCATTTCAGCCATCTCTACTGCTTTCGATTGTCGTAATAATCATTAGTAGTAGTTTTTTTAAGAGACTTGTTGTCATTTTTATAATTTCCTCGAAAGTTTTAGCAGGAAAAGAGGGAGAGGAAAATAAAAATGAAGGGGGTGGTCGTGTCTATTGTCTATTTTACGTATTTACATATTTATCCATTTTGTTTAACTATATTATATTTTATTTTTTATTTTTTATTTATTTATTTATTATATATATGAATATGTATAAAATAAACAAATAAAATAATATAACTAAACAAAATTAATATATATATGTTTATGTCATTGTTTTATTTGCTGATTGTAGCGTTTGTTGCTTTTAGTAATATACTAATATATCAATTGTTTAACTTCCTAAGTGATAAAGATTCAGAAGAGAGCATTATTAGTCGCCCTTTACTGTATTTTCGCTAATATATATATATGTATTTTTTATTAATTTTATAAGTACATAATCGCAATCCAAGGACACGTGTTTCTGGCTCACTTGGATAAAGATCAAATCTTCGATTTTGGTGTCAATAGTCTGGCGTTTTACCTCCGGATAATGACGCCTTTCCTGGAAATATTTACGCTTTTTATCACCTTAATATTTAATGTACTTTCATGCAATTGTTTTTATTGGTGATTTTAACGTTTGTTGCATTTAGTAATAGTTGTTGGTTTTAGTAATATACTACAAAGTGATAAAGATTAAGATGTCATTATTAGTCGCGCTTAACTTTAGGACGTATTTTTCGTTAATATATATTAATACGAGGATCGAACCTTCGATGGTGATGTCAATAGTCTGACGTTTTACCTCCGGACTATGACACATTGTCTGGTAATATGTACAATTTTTATCACCTAAATATTTCATGTATTTCTATGTAATTTTGTTAATTGGTGATAAATAAAATAATCTTACCTCTGCTGCGTCGTAACCTTATTCGTTAGATTAATAAATAAGTTTAGTCTAAAACAAGAGCGCACACACATATGTTTACATATATATTTATATATATATGAATATAATCATCCTAAGATAGCTGTATCACACACATGCATATATAGACAAATGTATATATATATGATTTTTTATGTAACCTAGATGTGCAATGTTTATTCTAGAATAATATTAGTTACTAGTTACAATTACGAAGCCCTCTCTTTGATTATCGATCCCAGGAACTGCGAGGTTCGCATAAAACACATTAGTTTGTTTAGCAAATTACTACCACCGCTCATAATGGCTGCGTGCGTGCACGCCTATGTGTATGTCTTGGGTGTGTGTGTGTATGTTTCTCATCACAGTGTGTTTGTTTGTATGTTCCCGCTTTCTTGGTATGTATGTCGATATATTATCTCTTTGCCAGCCTCATCTTTACTCTGAAGACATATTTTCGTGCGCAGATAAATATTTACTTAGCTCGCATGAGAATTCTTTATGTCTACCGTAATTGGATACACGTCGGGGATAGAATACGCCACGCTGGCAAGATCCTACAATAATAATCTTACCTCCGCTGCGTCGTGACCTTATTCGTTAGATTAATGAATAATTTCAATCTCAAACAAGAGCGCACGCACACACACACACACACACATACATATATATATATATATATATATATATATATATATATATATATATATATATATAGTAATCCTAAGATAGCTGTTTCACACACATGCATCTATAGTCAACTGTTGTTTTCTTTTACTTTGTAAATATCAGTAGGTTTTTTTATTATGTAATTGTCTGATTTTGTGTATGCTCTTTATTTAAAACCTGATTTGGAATATGATTTAAATCGTCAGAATACAGAAAAATAAATGAATATATCTATAATAATGCTGATATAGCTGTTACGCAGTATCACGACTAATTAATTTAGTTAGACACGGTGGGCATACAAGCTATGATTCGAAAGCCGACCGCCAGTCAAGCGTTTTTAAACATAGACTTCCTCCAAACTCAACGAAAGCAAGAGAATTATATATATATATATATATATATATATATATATATATATATATATATATATATATATATATTATTATTATTATTATTATTATTAGTATTATTATTATTATTATTATTATTATTATTATTATTATTATTATTATTATCATTAGAAGCCCGTTTCAAGTAAAATTGAAATTAGAGCACTGTCGGAAAAATTAAAAATAGACATTCTCCTGAAGCCTCAGTGCAATGCCTCGACTCTCTCATTGAGTTCTATCAAATAACAAAAGAATATATATATATATATATATATATATATATATATATATATATATATATATATATATATATATATATATATATATATATATATATTTAAAAAAGACCCTTCAGTGAAGATAATTATAAATTCCATCGCGGATTTGTGTATAAAAGAAAGTTATTTAGCGACGTGTGAAGAAAAGAACGTCGATTACAATGACAAAATAATAATATATTTGAAAAAAAGACCCTTCAGTCAAGATGATAATCTAATTTCTTCACAGATTTCTGTATAAAACAGAGTTATTTAGCGACGTGTGAACGAATGAAAGTAGATTACAATAACAAGAAAAAGTAATAACGTATTTTAAAAAAGGACCCTTCGGTGAAAATGATTATTAATTTCCACACGGATTTCTGCATAAAACAATGTTTTTTTAGCGACGTGTATACAGACAAACGTCGATTACATTAAAAAAAAGTAATCATATATTTTTTTTTAAAAGACACTACAGTAAAACTAAGTATTTATACCGACGCGGATTTCTGTATAAAACAAATTTATTTAGCAACTTGTCGATCAACGAACGTCGATTACAATAACGACAAAAATAATGATATATTTGAAAAAAAAGACCCTTCAGTGCAGATTATTCTTTATTCACAAGCGGATTTGTGTATAAAACACAGTTATTTAGCGACGTGTGAACGAACAAACGTCGATTACAATAACAAAAATAAATAATAATATATTTTTAAAAATACCCTTCAGTGAAGATGATTATTTCTAACGTGGATTACTGTATGAAACAAAGTTATTTGGCGACTGGTTGTTTATAGTGGATACCTCACTATTGAAATTGTTGCAGCAGGTAAGTTATTTGATTTAATTACAAAGCGTATTCGTTTATTAAAAAATAGAATGTAATAATAGTTGCAGTAGTAATAATGATAATCATAGTAATTAATGGTGATGATGATAATGATAATAATAACAATTATCTCAGTCGCAGATCAACTGGAATAGGGGGATGAGAATGTCTAGCAAGCTATAGCGAACGCAACATCTTTAAGGATAGCAAATACCTGATTGAATGCAAAGACAGTTGTAAATACCAGGTTGAAATCTGGCGGGGTTTAACTGCGTTTCATGGCCAGGATTGGGTCGTCAGCTTTGGATAGCAACTCTCTTAAAGATTGTATCTCAATAAAAATACTAGGGAAGGAAAACCTTACACAAACCATTCATCATATTATTTCAATATGAGTGTTCAAAATTATCAAACCTAAAACGACGTATGTTGATTCAGAATGTAAGTACACGCCCGGCGCGGGAACACACGAGGCTTCCCAAGTCGTCATCGAGCAAAACCCTCGAAACACTGACGCTAAAACTAGAACTAATTGGACTAAGGCCTTAAATAGAATTCCCATGAAATGTTACTTAGAAGAGTAGTTTTCCTAAGAGACGATATAGAAAGCGAATATATCAACGCTAGAATGAGCTAGGCCTGTTTAAACTATCAGAACAAAAACTTACAGGACAATCCCGGGTGATAAGAACTAATTAATGGTAATCTGCTATTGAAATTGAAGAACTAAATAGTGAAATTGAGAGAGAAGATTAGACGGGATTGGGGAGATATATAAACTTGATGTAGTTGAAGAAAAGTCTATGATAGAAACAACAACAAACTCAGAGCGAAAATATTGTAACTAATGGTAATCAGGCTGTTTTCACAGATTTAATCGTAAAACATATGATAGCACATGGGATGACAGAAAAGGATATTGATATTTTAAGATTGTTAGACGAGAAGCTAAGAGATGGCATTTTAGAACAGACAGCGAGCCTGAAATTTGTCAATAGGAAAAGACTTAAAACTGTCACGACAAAAGTGAATGATGTCTTGCCATTTTTATTAGTAAAAAAACTTGATCATTGTAATAAAGTTATTAAAGCTTCTGCCAATACTGTACAAATCTACTCAGAGAAGAAAAACGGATAAAAGAAGTAAAGAAAGAGCGCTGACGGGGAAAACGTTTAAATGGTCAGATAAAATAACTTGGAAAGAATTTAAGAAGCAAGCTATCGAAAATAGCGAAGTCAGAGCGCTAGTGGAAGACTAATACGTAAATGTTACATAACCAAAAAAGTTTCAAGTATGTTTCCCCGACAGTACTGGCATGCAGAAATTAAAAACTAATGTAAACAGACATCTCGCTGCGCAGATCCCAATTTAGGTTGACCCCCCAATCTTCTCCACTTTTCTTTTTTCTCAGTAGACCTTTACATCTACAGTGGCGACCTGCCTTGTTTGAGGTGAACTATGTTAACAAAAATAAATAAATTGAAGAACTGAAACAGCGTGTCGTAGCCAAGAATGCCAAAGTTAAACGTTACAGCGACAGACTTGAGCAGTATCGATTAAACAGACTGTTTGAGAACAATCCGAAACTCATTTTTGAACAACTAGGAAGAATTGAAAGAGGGGGTGACGTTATACCTTATGCTGACGAATCCAGTGCATTCTGAAAAGACATTTCGAAAAAGGAAGTAAAGCATCAAGCTTATGCAGAATAGATCAAAGAAATTAAAAGGAATATGTCCTCTAAAGTAAAACGATAAAGGAATATAATAGTCACCGTTGAGATGCTGAAGGAGAGAGTGTAAAAGCTTTCAAATTAGGAAGATGCTGGACTTGATCGAGTCCAGGGATACTGGTTTAAAAACCTTCCGGTTCTTCACCCACGTCTTGCAGAAATGATAAATGGCTCTTTGACGACAGGTAGCTTCCCTGAATGGCTGACAAAGGGCACCATAGTTTTGATCATAAAAGATACGACGAAACGAAAAGCCACTATAAATGGCTTAAACGAATTGACGAGACAATTTCATTTCAAATTCTGCAAAAGGCTTGCATGTTAGGAACAGTGAAAGTGTTAAGGCACAGCTTGAATTTCTAAGGTCAAAGGAATTGACTTGATGTTCAAAAAAGAAAATTCCAACTAAAACATCCAAAAGTTGAGACAACTATGAAATAATGGTTATACTACTACTACTACTCCAATGATAATGATAGTAGAAAAAAATTAATAATAATAATAATAATAATAATAATAAAAGTGATAATAGTACAAAAAATAAAAATATAAGTTTAAAATTAAAATAATAATAATAATGATAATAAAAACAACTATGATGTTAATAAATCATAATCATAAATGTAATAATAATGATAATGATAATAAATAAGATGATGAGACAATGCAGATGGTAAAAATAGTGATAGTAATTATTACTATCACTATGGTATTAATGGTAAAAATAATAATAATAGTAATAAAATTAGTTGTAAATATGATAATAATAATAATAATAATAATAATAATAATAATAATAATAATAATAATAATAATAATAATAATAATAATAATAATAATAATGTTATATTATGAGGTGTCCTGTATGCCTAAAAGAGTGTAGGTCCACTAGTTTTTATCGTGAGAAGGGGTGAACTTAGTTCGCGTTCGGTGCAGGTCGAAGGGACATCCATTTTGGGACAGATAGATTTGTCATCAGAGTAGGTAATCCCGAGAAGTCATAACAACTGGTGAGACTTGGCCAACTTCAAAGGTGAAGTTCAATAAAGGTCAACCCAGTTCGGGTTATGATCTGTATGACAGGACAAAGGACCATGGCGTCACTCCTTCTTTTCGTGAAAAACTTAGGTTTGAAAATCAGTTACTAGTTTGGCAGCGAGCTGTACGGTGGACCTTCTCTGAGGGTCCTAGATTGGGTTAGAAGCGGCCCGGACAATCGAGAGTGTAATAGCTCGTGATAAGGGCTGGATCCCTTGAAGATCCAGCAGTGGTTCCCGTGTATCGTCGCATATCCACCAGCGAGAAGAATGAATGGGTGAATCGAGGAACGATTGGACGAAAAACCCAACAACGAATAAAAGATTGAATCTCTCTGAGGAAAATCGTCTCCGCGTTTCTCTTCTGCCTGTCGATAAAATGTATCCACAGATCGAATATCATCAACAACGATCACAACCAAAGAGTCACACGAAACCGACGGTATAAACGGCGATCACTACCAGGCGACGACAGAAAATGTAAGGTAAGGTTTTTGTGCATAACATTATCTGTAAAACGAAAAGAACTAAAATTCGAAAGATATGCCTAACGAACTATGTTGAATGAACTATGTTTAACATCCGTAATTTGAAATGTTTAAAGAACAGTTGTTTTAACGAGAATTAATGTGTAATAGGTTGACAGTTTAAAGGCTTAAAATCGCCCTGAGAAAATGTCGCTTGAAAGTGCCTTACGAAATGAATTTTTTAAAAAGATTGAAACCGCTTAATAATCTTCTCATAAACTTTCGTATTGTTTTCGATTACGAGAAGATTAATTCACAAGCGTTATGTAACAAATGCCTTTTTGGGACCGTAACCAATTGTTTTATTGGTTTAAGAGAACTGCCGCGGCCCAGGCAGGAGTAGTGACTATATAACAAATCCCCCCTTTGGTGCCATGCCCTTTTGGTCGCTATGTAACAATGATAGTAATAATAAAAATAATAGTAATAATAATAATTATAATACTAATTATAAAATAATAATAGTTATGGTGATAATGATAAAAATATAATATTATTATTAGGCATAGTAATAATAATAATAATAATAATAATAATAATAATAATAATAATAATAATAATAATAATAATAATAATAATGATGATGATGATAATAATAATAACATTAATAATAATCATAATTCGCAATTGGTAATAATATTACTGGCAATAATATTAATAGATTTGATGGTCACATTAATAATGTATCCTAATCATAATTTAATGGAGGATTTGATCTAATAATCATATCGAGCATGTTATAATATCTGTACATATAAACTCATTGTATGTATGTATGTGTGTGTTCCCTATAGAAAACATGCTAGCGAGTCTAGATAACATGTAAAAGTTTATTTTAATGTAATATTCACAAAGAAAGTTAATGGGCGTATACCCGAATCTCTAAATTTACTCCAAAGAGGGCTATAAGGCAGATTTCTTCTGGGTGGGTCGATTATTTCAGTTATTTTTAGCTAAATCCCAATGTAATTATGCACTAATTTGAGAAATAATGCCAGTCATCATTCAACCGGAAATGACATCAGAGGAAGGGAGTTCCGGGAAAAAATTCATACGCACTACACCCCTTTTGTCCTTCCTTTTTTCTTTCCTCTCTCACTACCACCCTTTCTATCTTCTTTTCTTAATTAATAGACGCTAATATTTCAGCTACGTCCGTTCGTCAATCCGTCCACCTACGCTCGTTCTGTTATCATAATAGCATCCTTCCAGGCATTACCTCATCCATTTTTTGAGAAATGTAGAGGTAGTGTAGTATCAGTTCTGTTGTCATGGTGTCATCCTCCTAGGCATTACCACCTCTTCTTTTGAGAGGTGTGGAGGTAGTGTAGTAGCTGTTCTGTTGTAATGATACAGTCCTCATAGGCATTACCCTCTCCTTTTTTTAGAGGTGTAGAGGTAGTGTAGTATCTGTTCTGCTGTAATGATACCATCCTCCCAGGTATTACCTCCTCCTTTTTTGTGAGGTGTGGAGGTAGTGTAGTATCTGTTTAGTTTTCAAGATACAATCCTACCAGGCATTATCCCCTCTTTTTTTGAAAAATGTAGAGGTAGTGTAGTATCTGTTCTGATGTAATGATACCCTCCTCCTAGGTATACCCTCCTCCTATTTTGAGAGGTGTGGAGGTAGCATAGTATATGTTCTGTTGTCATGATACGATCCTCCCAGGCATTACCTCCTCTTCTTTTGAGAGATGTGGAGGTAGTGTAGTATCTGGTCTGTTGTCATGATACAATCTTCCCATGCATTACCCTCTTCTTTTGAGAGGTGTGGAGGTAGTATAGTATCTGTTCCATTGTCATGATATCTCATCCCAGGTATTACCTCCTTTTCTTCGGGGAGGGGGAATGTTTTTAACTAAAAATATTTCTTTGGGTGGGGGAAAGCAAAAAAATTGTTTTTTTATGGGGGGGGGGGGTTAACTAAAAGTAAATTATTTGGGTGGGGACGAGTAAAAAAAAAATTGGGGGCCGTAAAATTTTTTTAAATTTTTAACTAAAAATATTTCTTTGAATGGGGGAGAGTCAAAAAATTTGTAGATGGGGATTTTTTCCCTAAAAATATTTATTTGGGTGGGGGCAAGTAAAAAAAAATTTGGGGAGGGAGAAAATTTGTTTTTTAATTTATTTACTAAAAATATTTCTTTGAGTAGGTAGAGTAAAAAAAGGTGTTTTTTTATTTGGGGGGGGGGAACAAAACAGATTATTATGAAAATCTATAAAAAAAGTATAATCAAGAATGTAACAATGTTTGATAAATTAAACAATGCTGCCTATATACACACACAATATATATATATATATATATATATATATATATATATATATATATATATATATATATATATATACTTTACATTATTAAACACAACATAATTATAAACTTGACTATCCCTTTTTTGATTCAAACATTTTTGTGTCAATAAAAACAATAATTAACGTTCCATAAGTATAACTCGTACTTTCTATTATTCGTCGAATTATCTTCAAATGAAAAAAAAAGTTGGAGAAAAGCTGAAGATGATTCAACGAAGAATCGCAAGTGCGAGTGATATTTATGGAAAATTAATATTTGTTTAGTTCGAAAGAAAAATATTATTAAAAATATTGAAAAAAAATGTTATAATCAAGCAAATAGTTTATAATGTTAAACAATGTTTGCTTAAATGAAACACGCACCCAGACTCTTTGCTATATTCCAGGTGATACATTTCATTGCGTAAAGAAATCTAGACCGTCCTTCGAGTGGCGCGGGAAACTATCAATGATGAATTTCTGTTACGCTTGTCATGCGCCTAAATGTATACGGAGGCGGACACCGTTCACACGGCTCTTGTACCGAAACACCTAGTTCGTAACACCTATTACAAACTGTAGCTTTCATCATGTACACAAGTCTATTCATAATTGTTGATGATTTGGTTAAAATATATTGTAACTGGATTCTATTTGGAGGTTATCGGTTCAATTACTGGAACCGACATAAAAAGTGAATAATTTTAAAGAGATGAATTACCACAAATAAAAACTGTGATTGATTTTTCAATATCTTATATCAAGTTATTACTCTTCAGCTATTTAACCATTTTAGCAACTATTTTCCCCCAAACATGATTATTATTATTATTATTATTATTATTATTATTATTATTATTATTATTATTATTATTATTATTATTATTATTATTATTATTATTAATATTATTATTATTATTATTATTATTACTAATGTTGCTTATTATTAATATATAATTCCTTGAAAATGAACAATTAATTTGCTGAAAGGGTTAGTACGAATGCAAATAAACATATTTAAACATAAATTAGAAATGTTCGTTATTCCATCGGTAAGAAAAATCAATAGAAGCGGGAGTGCATAGAAAATCTACTAAAAAGAAGTTCTCTGTCGATCTTATACAATAAGACACATTGAAATAAATATATCGTAAAACATGCTTCACTAGCCCTTTCAATAATGTATATATAAACAACTGTGTATGTATCCTTGTATGTATATACATATAAAGATACATACATAGTTTTTTATATATAAATTACTGAAAGGACTAGTAAAGCATGTTCTACAATATATTCATTTCATGACAGTTACAACACCATTGAACCGAATCTTTATGGAATTCAGAACAGGTATTCTATTCATCAGCATGGAGAGATCAATGTTCAAGTATCAATTTAGCACATGCCGACAATTGGCCGAAAAAATGTTTTCGAATATAGAAAAATCAAATGATGATAACACATGCAAATAAATAATGTTTTAACACTTTTTATAAACAAACAGCAAAAATATAAAAAGTAGGTTTTTAAAGTAAACCGATGCAATTTCACTTTTAAGGTTAACAGCACATGATAGAAAATAGGTCAGATGAGCGGTTAATGGTGGGAAATCTTCTTTTCGGCCTGACATTATACCAATACACCGTTTCCATTAGAAAACCTAGTTTTCTTGCAACAATCCGTTTCATATTCCGATGAGATCTTTCTATGATGCCGTTAGCCTAGGGCTGTGAGCAAAACCAAACCGAAGTTGACTCCCCATTAATTCAAGATGTTCCTGAAAAGCGTGTTGCTAAACGACGTATAATTGTTAACGAGCAATGAATTTGATGGGCCATGTTTATAGAATAAGGTGTGTAAGTGGGTGATAATACTCGCTGCATCTTGTTTCAAGCGACGCCAGTCAATGATTATTACGTAGTTCGCTGTTGCAGTGGATGATGGTCATTACATCACAAACCCATGTGACACTGACCTCCAATCTGTCCTGTATCCAACGATAGACTGAGACTCCCTAAAAATTGTATCATGTCTCTCATCGACATCTTAGAAACCGCGAGTTTGACCTGCTTGGTACAGTACAAGGTTCAACTTATGTCAAAATGACCAGTCTGCTTGTTGTAACAACACATACATTGTTTATAGGCTCGTCTGCCTTGCTGATCAACTGAAGCCATCGCATCAGTTGTATTCAGACCTCACGCGAATGTTGACCTACCGAACTCATTGATGCTGACTTCACCAATCAATTTTGTTAGGTTCGTACCAATAAGTAGGTTGAATCTCAACAGTTTACTGTTCACGACTAAGACACCTGCTTTCATGGGGTCCACATTATCCATGGCCACACTATCGCCCCAACACCCTGATAACGCAGACAGTTTCCGTCTGCTGTCATTTTGTTCATCTTTTGTGTTCTTCGAAGACTACATACGTAGTCTGATAGAGATGTCCGCGTACAACCCACATCTACCAGTATCATGTGTTCATTACAATTAATCAGAACTTTAATCACAGGGAATACATGTGTTTAACTGTTTGAGAAAAAACAAACGTTGATTCCCAACAGCTTTTATTTATCGTCCTCCAACAGCGGTAAGATGTGACACAAGGTCGGGAAAGTGGGATTTTAAAAACCAGCGCCCGAGAAGGTGGGCACTTTGACCTATAAAAAATGGCTGGGCAGTCCTGTCGGCATTCCCCGGTAGGGGCGCCTCAGGCAGTAAGCAATAAACTTACTCCTCCTCAAAGAGGGGAAGCAAAGCCTAGTAGGGTGGATCTCTTAGAACTGCACAGGACAAACCCACAAACCGGCGGAATCAAGACCCGAAGGCCAAGAGGATACCGGTCTATGGGGTGTAGTATCCATCGGAACAGATACTGCACTTTCTTCTTAGCCAAAAGGCTGAACAGCTTTATCCGTTTTGAGCTAGCTATCGACACTTAGAAAGTACATAATTGCTCGCAGCGCTTTTCGTAGAGGCCAACTGCAACCCTCATCACGCTTATACTGGCAATCCCTTGCGAAATAGTTTAGTCTACATCATATATTCTTACATTATTCCCTTCTTAGAAGATGTCTAACATCTTACAAATCCGATTCAAATAACGTATGTATACGTTAAAAAAACAAACATCGTGTCTCTACGTTTAACTACAGCAATCCTCCGTTACTCAGAGAGTCATTCTATGATCGTTACCAGTGATGAATTTTCGCTGGAAGTAAGTTGGGCACAACAACACGCCGACATTTGTGTATTAGTGCATAACAAGCTGTATTCAAATCACAGAACAGAAACTTCGCATGCTGAGAGAAAGAGAGATAGAAGAGAGATTTTACTGCATCAGTCGTCCGAGCCGTGCTGTCTCCATTCATTTACATTGTAAAGAAATGTGTCCTTTTAGCCAAAACTTGGTGACCCTTTTCTTTATATAAATAAAGCCACTAGCATGGCTACCGACGCAGCAACATGGTGATTCTACATCTTCTGAGACCAACTCTACATTTCCAAGCGTTCCCAGGTTCGTTCCGACTTCGCTCTTTTTCACTACACGTAGGTAACCGGATTTTGAGTGACATAACTCGAAACCGGGTGCATGGCGTGCACTAGGTTGATTGATGTATTGCCGTGAATAGGTCGCAATACACAGACCAATGACTGACTGTAGAATTATTTAAAATTAAAAACAACTGTGAAAATGAGCACCCTTTCTCATACAAAAAGTAACCTCGCTAGTGTCACAAATACAAAGCACTGTTTGCTTACAGCTACAACAGCCTATCGTAGTTTGAAATAAATAATAAAAAATGTTCAGATATTGTTGCACTTATTTATAGGTCCAAAGTGACTTTTTCATCCAAAATATATATCTGGTAAATTTAGATTATCCGATTATAAAATATTACTAAGTTGTCACGAACAGGATTTTTTAGAAGTGCAGCAAAACAAATATTTCTCTTTGTACCCATGGAGGATCCTCTTCTTCTTTGTGTGCCTTTAAAGCATGTGGTCACACTACAGCCTCCCACTTTTTGACGCAACCCTTTACATTATTGTTATACTTTGCAAGTTTTTTTGTTAAGCTACTCCGGTTGGACAGTAGAGGGGAGACAATGCAGAGTTGCATCGTATGACCCTCTTCTCCGCATTCGCACATAGTTGAGTCAGTTTTGTAGCCCCATCTGGTCATAGAAAACTTTGATCGCCACATCTCCGTTCTTAGGCGGTTGAGTGTTTTCCACTGGAGCCAAGGTAGTTTTGAACTGAGGGGGGAGCCTCAGATTGGGAGATTCGCATGTCAGTAAAAGAGGGTCATACTCTAGCCGTCTTGTCCACTGCTGTAATCTGGTCTCTTTCTGAGATTTTGTTAGAGTTTCGACATGGCTGAAAAAGCTTCTCTTATACTTCAGTCGTCGGACCGTTTGTTCACGTTAATGAAGGGGATAGCGTTCATCACTGATAGTGTGATCTCTACTCTGCTGGCAACTTTCGCGTCTCACATCTTAAGGGGGTTAATTAATGTACTTTTATTCCCGGGTTGAAAGGGAATAGTCGAGTCTTATATCAATAATCGACTGAAAATGTGTGATTAAAGGTAATCGACTTTTCCTTAGAGACTTGATCATCTCATAAACATTTTTTTTGGCGTCAGGCGCTTTATTGTTATGTTGGATTATGTGTAAGATTAGATGCAATAAAACACAGGATTTGTCTCCCGCCATCACACAATCGAAGGGTTGGGGAAACAAGAGCCTGTATTCATAAGACACGTCCACTAAAGCTAAGCGTTTATCAAGGAAAATACTATTTTCTAAATTAAGCTAGACAGACTAACGAAAAGCAAGTAAAAACCAAATTGTGACAGACTAAAGCAAATGGTATTTTAAACATAAGTCTGAAAGATCAATGTGAATGCTTTTTGAAACCTAAATGTGGCAGACCAGAGACAAAGGTATTTCAAACTTTAGCATGACAGACCACTGAAATGTATTTAAAAACGTTACTCTGATAGACTAAAGCTAATGCCATTTTAAATTAAAGCCTGGCAGACCACGGAAATTTAACTTGAAATTAAGAGTATTAATTTAACTTCTCTCCAGGAAGTTAGACACACTGTCAAGTAGGTTTTCCAAAGCCAGCACACTAGATAAAGTGCACTGGTCTACAAAAAAAAATTGCCTGAGAAGCCCTGTCGCTCCCAGCTAGGTTCACCTCAGTCGGCTAGAAATAAACTAACCCGCTTTCAAAGAGATAAGGTAATGGTTGGGTTACTGGACCTACTAAGTTTGAACAGAACCATACCCCAGCCCAACAGAAGAAAGGTCACTGTCGGACTGATTCTCCGAGAACGTGTCTTCGACTGGTAAAATAAAGAGTGGCAAATAGAAGAAAATTCTATTTCAAACTTAAGCGTGACAAATTAACAGAAAAATATTTAAAAACGTAAGCGTTTCAGACTAAAGCAAATGCTATTTTAAATGTTAGCCTGACAGACAAAAGAGATTGCATTTTAAACATAAGTATGCTAGTCAAAGAAAAATGCTAAGTTTAAAACTTAAGCGTGACAGACAGACGAGAATCTTGTTAAACACTTAAGCGTGACAGACTGAAATAAACTCTATGGATGCTATCTTAAACTTGGGCGTGACAGACTAAATAAAATGTATTTTCAATCTTAAGCCTTGCTGATCAAGGAAAATGGTATTGTTTTTACTAATGACTTACTACGTATTAAGGCTAAAAACACTTGACGATAACGATTAAAGACATGGATAGATTGGCAGGTGAATGATGATGAATATTATGAGAAGATTGAAAATCGTCACATACAACCAACTAAAAATAACAGCCAACCAAAAGAGGTATTCTTTCTTCTTTGTTAAAACATCGCACAGGGAATGTGAGAACAAAACACAATGTAAGCATGACAGACACACCGACATACATAGCCTCATATAGATATGTTTGGTCGCATTTAAAATAGCGTCCATTTAATATTCACGTTTCTAGGACGCAGTTAAACCAGACGCCTGCTTTTGAGAATGACGCCGAGCCATTACCTTTAAAGCAAATTCACCCATAAAATCACGGAAGAAACTAATTTACAGTCAAGAAACATGACCCAATTCAGAAGATCTAATTGCGCCAGGGGGCGTAATTCAAGTCTCCCCCTCCCGGCTCATTGTCGGGTTGGTATCCGAACGATGATTCGCGTGGATGACCGAATGGCTGCCTTAATTCAGTCTTATTTATTGACTTGACATTCAATGGTGTATCTCATTTCCACACGTTTATGCGCTACGTAGAAAGATTTCGTCTTACATCGTAAATCATATATAATTGCATTTCTTATATAGATAGAGGATGTGAAGATAAAGGTAATTGGAATATATATATATATATATATATATATATATATACACATATATATATATATTTATATATGTATATATATATGTATATATATATGTATATACACATATATATATTTCTATTTCTATATATATTTCTATGTATATATATATGTGTGTGTGTGTATTAGAGATTGTTCCTCGATGTAAACGGTGATTAATTTGAATTTGCCAGATTAAAGTAAATAAATATTTATTTAAAAATAATATAGGTATGTTGTTTTTGACTCCAAAAACGTATACATTCACATTACTCAACGCTTATATCAAAGAACAATCTCTAATTCATTTTCACGCGCCCCAGCGCGAACCTGCTGATTAAAACCTTAAAAATAAAGTCACAAATAAAGTCAGATCATACGGATTATTAACTTTACCCGTCCTGTGATGGGAACCTTCTAGTTTATATATATATATATATATATATATATATATATATATATATATATATATATATATATATATATATATATATATATTGTTGCCATCCGTATGTCTCAGGATACAATAGAGTTGTTGGCCTTAGATTAGTAGGTTGCTGAATTGCAGTGTCTGCTGTGATTGTGTAAGCCTATACTGGATCGACAGGCTCTGTTGAATATTTAGTCAAGGTTTACTTGTAAGAGGAAGTATCCACATGCCAGGTTGTCCTGGAAACGCGATGTATAGAGAAAACTTAGTCGAAGACAATGTCTAGTAAGCTTTCATATTATCTCTAGTTGTTGGCATCCGTCTGTAACAGGAGACAGTTGAGTTTTTCCCCTCAGATTTGTCCGTTGCCGAATTGCAGCGTCTGTTGTGACTGTGCAAGCTTATCCTGGACTGAGAGGCTCTGTTTTAGTTGCCACAGATGTAGGTAGTGTCTAGTTGCGAAAACCGTCCTGCAGCTCTCTGTCGTCTGTGCTCCCTTCCCTCCCTCTACTGCTCTTAGAACATGCCTTTAGAGCTTTTCTTCAGCGACTGCAATCTTCAGCTTCTAACTCACAGCTTGTTTGATCGATGCAACTTGCCCTCATATTTTGCTTGCAGACATCCTTATAGCGTAGGACAGGTTTTTTGTTGGTCTGGCACCGGTTGCAAGCTCGCCATAAAGTTTATTCTTTAGGATCGTACTATCGTCCATTCGCCTGGTATGGTCAAGCCATTGAGTCATGCTTAGGATGTCCGCTTAATCGAGGACGCTCTTGTTTAAGACATGGTCCTGCAAGGTGATTCTTAGGATTCTCCTGACGTTGCGGAAGTGGACGATGTTGAGTCTGTTCTCTTGGCGTGGGAGTAAATGTCCCATGCTGCACTGTTGTAGAGCAGCATGCTGAGCACACAGGCCTGGTACACCTACATCTTGGTACGGTGGCGACCATCTTATTGTTGTAGACTCTCTTCGTCAAGCGAACCATGGTTGTTGCCGCCTTGCCGATACGTTTGTGGAGTTCTGTGTCCAGGGAGAACTTGCTGGAAATAGTGAAACCTAGGTATGTAAAGTCCTCGACAGACTCAAGGGTGTAGCAACCAATGGTGATGTCTGTGGTAGTGCTTACATCTTGGTCGAGTATGTTAGTCTTTTTTAGGCTGATGGTCATGCCAAACTCTATGTATGCGTGCGTGTAGCAGTTGATGAAACGCTGCAATGCTTCTTCATGGTGTGCTGTGAGTGCGGCATCATTAGCGAAGAGCATCTCACGTATGAGTACCCTCCACACTTTGGTCAATGTTCGAAAGTGGGCAATGTTGAAGAGACTATCACTGCTACTAGTACGGAGGCACACTCCATCCTCCGACTTGTTGAAGCTGTATGACAACAACAGATAGAAGAAAATTCCAAAGAGTGTCGGGGCGAGTACAAACCCCATGTTTCACCACGCTCTTGATTGGAAAAGAGTCCGAAGAAAGCCATCGTACTGAGCGGTACTCTGTATATCCATGAAAAGATGTGATAATTTTCAGGACCTTGGGAGGGGTGACATCTAATCTGCAGCAAAATTAAACGTCTATTTCTTGCTGGCAAGGTCAAATGCCTTTGTTAGGTGGATAAAGTAGATTGGTAGCGGTTATCTCTGTTCGTGGTATCTTTCCCGTAGCTGTTGTTGGAAGATGACTATGTCGATGATTGATCTTGCTGCTCTAAACCCACATTGTGCTTCGGGGTATACACGCTCTGCAAGCAAATGTAGCCTGTTTGAGACGATACGGGCAAATACCTTCTCTGCAACAGTGATGGATTTTCAACGGTAGTTGTTGCAGTCGCCGCAGTCACACTTATTCTTGTACATCTCGTGCTTGTATCTCCTGGGGCACTGTTTCTTCTGTCCAGCATTGCTACATCAGCTAATACAGGTGGTGGAACAGGGCTGTCTTCTTTTCAAACGTGATGGCCTTGTTTAGTTTAGCTACAGAGGGGAAGACGTCTTGCTGCACTTTAACAGGTAGGCTACTGGTGCTCTCGGTGGCTATATCTGTAACAACGCTTTCTACCGAGTTAACGTCTTGACAATGAAAACCCATTGTTCCATCTGCCTGCTGCGGTCTAATATTATGTCAACGGCAGTTGATCTCATGGGTACGGTTTTTATTATGCTTGAGTCAAAGGCCTTCTTCAAGCCATCGTACATGCTATGAATGTCGCCGCAGTCGGCAGAAAACTGGATACTCTCACAGAGCTTTAGCCAGTAGTTATTAACAGCTCGGGGCGATCCGTTGAGCGTCGTTTCTGGCCTTCCTGAGTGCAGCGACTGTCTGCTCATAAAACTTCCTCTTGTTGTTAACGAGGGCTTCTCTTTTATCATTGGTTGCTGGGACTAATTCAGCAATGCCTGCTTCGAACCAGTCCGGGTTTTCCCTCTTTCTCATGCCAAAAATGGTCACTGCGGAATGTGAACCCATCGAGATTCAGCATTGATAGCAGGGCCGTCTTGGTGTTGGCGAAGGATTCGCGTAGGTCTAATATTGTCGTCCTCCTGGTGTTAATGCCAGGGGGAGTGGCTTTTCTGCTTGGTTCGATGGATCCACTTAGATTGGAGACGGTCTTTACTGCTAAACATGGAGGTGTCGGTGTCAGAGTCAGCACCGTTGTAACTAAGTGTTGTTAGAACACAGTTCAGTAAGGGTATATGTGTATTGACACCGTCTAGCTGGTGCCAGTAATGATATATTGAGTGTCGCCAAGGTACTCGATGGTACGGCCTGTTGTCGAAGAATATGTTGGGTACGCAGAGGTTGTGAAAAGAGCACAAGTAAATGAGCCTCTGTCCGTTCTCGTTTAGCCTAACAACACCAAAATGGCCAATGTAGTTGGGCCAAGAGTCAGGTTCAGAACCAACTCGTGAATTTAAGTCACTAGGAACATACACTTTTTCCGTCACAGGAATGTCTCATAGAACTGGTCCTTGGTCTCGGATGGAGAGCATAATGTGGGAGCGTAAACGCTAAGGATGTGTCACTGGATGGCAGTTCTACATTGGTGAGTGAAGAATTCTTCACTACAAATTCAACACCACACAGTCTTGATTCCTCAGATTTCTTGCCATGCCAGAAAAACGTATAGTGCTGTTCTCTGCGGCTGCTGCCTGATTCTAGTCTTGCTTCCTGTAGTACAGCTGCATCGACGTTGAACCTTGTCAGCTTCAGGTCGATAGTACCTGTTTTTCCTGGAAGCATTGACCTGTTATAGTTCACCAGAGAGGCCAGTCAACATTGCCCTGACACTCCAGCTTGCTAATCGCAAAATTTGCGTTTGTTTCTTTGTTTCATGGAGGGTTTTCACTCTGCTTGTTGTTTTTTCCTTATCTTCAACCACCCATTGAAACAGGCAGACTGTGGACGATTAGCACATTTCCAGCTATAGGCTGCTTAGCTATAGGCGGCCGGTAGCTGACCAGTAGGATTGATGGTCCCTCCCACCGTCAGAGAGAACTCATAGCGCCTGGGATTACGCCAATCATTCCTAGCTTATTACTGGTAACTGCTGTCTCTCATGTTGCTTCTGACGCTGCAAACAGCGGCACTAAGGTAGCATACATGTGATAGATTTAGCAGACGAGTGAGGACGAGTGAGGACGAGTGATGCCGCCAACCCGACCAGATAAGATGCAATTTGCCGAACTTGAAAGGTACTACCTCTACACAGAGCCCCCAATTCATGTAAACCTCAGAGAAATATATGTGTGTATTGTTTACTCTTATTCACATTTATGGAACGAGTTTATTACCTGCAAATCCAAAGTCACGCTATCAAAACGTGTCAGTTTAGTGTGCAAAAATGGATAAATATAGTGAATTTTGAAAAACCAATAAACGTTATTTTTATATATATTTATTAAATGAATGAAATAATTTTTTCATAAATATATGTCTAAGACTTTCGCTGATCATACAGCCTTATCAAAGAGTCATTTCCTTTATTTCCTTTTTTCTCTTAATCTTTCTATTGTTAAAAAATCGAAAGAAACTCTGCTCGTGGTCCAGAAAGAGTATTTAGCGTCTTGTGTTGTTGACAAAAAACATTTTCCTCAAGATGTGTTACCCTTCTTTATATATATATATATATATATATATATATATATATATATATATATATATATATATATATATATATGAGAATACAATGCACGGTATATCATGAAATGAAATGCCATGAAGACAAGATGTGTGAAAAATAAATGGAAAAATAAATTAAATATAAGAATAAATCACCAAAAACCTGTTATATATATATATATATATATATATATATATATATATATATATATATATATATATATATGTGTGTGTGTCTGTGTGTGGGTGTGTCTGTGTGTGGGTGTGTGTGTACGTAGTCTGTATTATTATTTTTACTGGCAATAGAAACATAGTATTTTTCTTAGTATTTTTCAACTTCCTAAGTTATAAAGAATATTCCATTAAGTCGCCCCCTTTCTTTTTAATAGGACGTTTCATTATATATATATATATATATATATATATATATATATATATATATATATATATATATATATATATATATATATATATATATATATATGTGTGTAGAGAGAGTGAGAGAGAGATACTATATATTGGGTATTTGGATATGCATGGTTCGGTTTCCTTCCTCTTATTTAAATACCTTTCTGGTACCAAAGGTACTAAAGTTTTTTCATCCTGACTAAACACAAAATATAAAGATAATTGTATTAACTATGGTTACACAAACGAGATTACAACCTAGGTCTGGGCAGCCATCAGAACTCGTGAGTTCCCCTAGGGCTAATCACCCAAGGAGGTCGGGCAAATTTCGACATGGTAAAGCCGTTGTCATTAGAGGCACTGAACTGGGAGCTCTTTCTTTCGAAATGGTAAATGGGACTTGTCCGACCGAAAATAATTTTAACATTGCTCCCTGTGGAGCTTCATTATGTAAAACTTGTGATATTCTAATAACATCTAATGTAACAAAGTCTTATTTAGGCCCACAAGAACGTACGCTCACCCCCCCCCCCTCCCCGAGAAGAAAGGAACACTTCAAAACTCACGTACAAGCACTTTTACGTCACGCACATCTACACACGCACTGACAAGAAATTAGGCGAACAGAAGCAAATTGCTACCCATATACACGCACTAACAGAACACGATAAACTTACGCATACTTACACAGTGCCACATTGTCTATTATTCACACACGCATATTATTCACGCGCACATATTCATACTGGTCTTAAATCATTCGGGGGAAGATCTATCGTGTAGGTCACAAACTTTAGTTTACTTATTATCGTGTAGAAATTGTAATTTACAATATGTAGGCGAAACAGTGCTTTCTTTAAATAAACGGATGAATTTACATTGAACTAGTAATAAAGGAATGTTAAGACTAGCGGAAATTCTTGGAAGCAAACTAATATAGTGACTGCAAAAAGTAACTTGACTTACAAAAAAGTGATTTTTAACCGAACAACTTGGGAACACATGTCTTTTTTTATATATAGTTTTAATGGTTGAGAAACTTCCGAAACTATATATATATATGTATATATATATATATATATATATTAGTTATTCTTAAGTCAAGGACACGTGTTTCTTGCTATCCGCCGTCATAAACATGGCTAAATTGGGCAAGGATTAAGCTAACGATAGTATTGTATGCAGCCTTGTCGAAATATGTACAATTTTGTATCGCAATAATATTACGTATTTTCTGTTATTGTAGTATTTTCCTCTTCATAAGCAGTAAAGAATATTGCATTAAATCGGCCCTTTTTAATAGAACGTTTTATCATTTATATATATATATATATAATGAAGAAGAATGGAAAGGAATTAGAGAAGCAAAAGTCAAATCATAATTCAATTCCATTGCTCAGAGCAAGGTATATTCCGCAAACATTTTGCCCTGTGTTTCTTCCCCCTACAACTCTTATTTTATTTTTTGTAAATTTTAAATCTTGGCCTTTGCCAACTTATCTATCCCAGCGACTTCCTCTGATGATAAGATTTTGATCTTTGAAAAGCCTGGCTTAAGGAAAATTTAACTTGAATAAATTGCCTTTTTTGCGGAATATACCTTGCTCTGAGCAATTGAATTGAATTATGATTTGACTTTTGCTTCTCTAATTCCTTTCCATTCTTCTTCATTCTACCTGCTCTATCCTGGATATTGAGCTATATACTCTTCACAATAGGTTTCACTTTTCCTAAAAGTTCGCTTTTAGTACACCACTTTATATATATATATATATATATATATATATATATATATATAGACTCGGTATTTACAAAGTTAAATTCCTCCTAATTATTAGCTAATTCACGGTGGGCAACGGGGGAACGCTCTTGACTGCGAATCAGTGGCGATTTGTGATCGGAGTTCGGGAATTAACTTCCTGCACTGAAGATTGCGTTATCATGAAACATCGATGACTGTAGGTAATAAATAATTAATATTTATTTATAAATATTATTATAAGCCCCCTTTACTAAAGGCCGGGCACTCCGAGTGAGTTTAATAACAATCAATACTAATAGCTTGATGCGAGATCCAACACAGTTTGTTGTTGTCAGATCACTTTCACTGCTCGTGTAAAATGCCCACCGACTCGGTATTAACAAAGTTAAATTCCTCCTAATTATTAGCTAATTCCCGGTGGCCAACAGGGGAATGCTCTTGGCACTAGAGAGCTTCCAAAGATGCCCACTCCACATATTTATTTTGTCCTCGGCTGATGAAACCCTTGGCAATATTATCTTGGAAGACGCCATCCATTCCCGTACCCAGATCCCGATTAATTTATTTTCAGAACGCCCCGCTTTATTCCCACTCCCATTTAGGGGTCGACCTGCTTGTTTTTGGCTTTGAGCCGGAAAACAGTGGGCGGTCCGCACTTAGCAAGAGGGTAGGGAAGGGTCCTACTAACCACCCCTTATCATTTTATTTGGTTCTTTATTTTTCCTTCTTCTTGGGTGTTTTAATGTGTATCCCAATCCCACGTTATTTCATGGTTTCATTTATCATTTTGGGGATATCTTAAGTAGGGTTAAGCCATAGAGTGACTGTGAATTTTTTAGTGTGAATGTCTAGCTTAGGGTAGAGTAGGTTTTTGTCATTGTGCATTTTCTTTGCTTTTTGTCAAATAAAAAATGTCTTTGTTTTGTCTTTGTTTGAAATAAAAAATGTCAAACTGTTGTTTTTTAAATGTCACAATGACCCCCGACCCCCACCTTCCCCCCTTTCACAGTGGGCTTTTATGCCTAAGGTGGTATGCATTCTGGGAATGTAATCTTAACTCTAGGAGTTAATGTTTTCCAGGATGCATCCATCTAAATAAAAATAAAAAAATAAAATTAAAAAAATATAAACAAAAAAAACAACAAAAAAAAACAGGGGAATGCTCTTGACTGCGAAGCAATGGCGATTTTTGATCGGAGTTCGAGCCCGCACTGAAGATTGCGTTAGAATGAAACATCGATGTCTGTAGGTAATAAATAATTAATAAATATTATATACATATATATATTAATTAATTTATATTAACATAAAATAATTAATAAAATTAATTAATATATATATATATATATATATATATATATATATATATACATTAGGGTTTTAAAAAGGAAAAACCGAGTTATACTAAATCAGAATGCACTATTTAATAGTAAGTAGAGAGAGTAGCAAATAAATGCTCCCTATCGGTCGCATTTCTTGCTAGGCTTACGCGTCACTTGGCGTCCACCTGTTACAAGATGATTGAAAGTTTACGTACACGCCTCTTGTGCACAAAAGAATCGAAAGTTTACGGACGCGCCTCTGGTTTACAAAAGAATCGAAAGTTTACGGACGAACTTTTGGTGTACAAACGAACTGAAAGTTAACGACCGTGTTTTTGTTGTACAAAAAAATCGCAGTTTACGAAAGCTTCCGGACGCTTCACGGGTGTACAAAGAATCGAAAGTTTACCTACACTATTAAATAAGCGTAAACATGAATAAAAAATAAACAATGTCAATGTCCCTTGCTTCCTTCTCACAATGACGTCATTTCCGGGAGAATGAGTCTGCAGTTTTCCAAATTAGTTTAAAGTCTTTAAAAAAGAAATAAGAATTTTATTTCGGGAAAAAATAAAATGTAAGACTAATTAATAAATTTCATCTAAAATGTGTGCGAAAATCAAACAAAATAAGCGAAAGAACACTCCCTCACCCTAAAAATGTAGGAGTGCATGCCTGAAAAGTAGATATCATGGCAACAGAATATTTAGTACACTACCTTACTACAAAAAAGGAGAAGGAAATTCTGGGAGAATGGTATCGTGAGGAACGAACGTATATTATAATGTCTCCCTCCCCTGAAAAGTGGAGGTAATGCCTGGAAAAAGTGTATCATGACGAATGAAAATATACTTCACAGAATTGATAGACCGGATTTAATCGAGTTATTTTTTAATGAAAAAAGTAATAGTTAATGCATAGGAGCATGCTATTAAAACGAAAGTTTACGTACGCGCCTCCGTTGTACAAAAGTATCGAAGGCTTACCGACATAATTTAATAAGCGTAAACCGAAATAAAAATAAACAATGACCACTGCCCCAGCTCCCCTCTTACAATTACGTCATTTCCGGAAGAATGAGTCTGCAGTTTTCCAAATATTTACATTGAAGTTTTGATGTAATTATCTTCCTTGAAACAGAAAGTCTGAGTATGCTTTAAAAACGCGATCGTTTTTTAATAGAATGTTTTAATTAATTGTATTAATAATTTAATTAATATTACTATCGAGGAAAATATTATAAATAGATATGAAAATTTGACAATACCAGTTATAACTGTATATTTCCGTAAATATATATATATATATATATATATATATATATATATATTCCGTAAATAAATGAATATATATATATGAATTAAATTAAATTATGATAAAAGCTTGCATTTTTTTAAAATCCATGATTTAAAGAAAGGCAAAAGTGTTTATTAACATATTCTTTATTTTAACTACTTGATGATTCAATACATATTGTTCTTTTTCAATGTTTCTTCTCATAATTCATTTCATTATATATATATATATATATATATATATATACACATATATATATGTATATATATATATATATATACATATATATATATATATATATTTGTATATAGACACTTATGTATGAAGAAAGTTAGACGACCCGTGTAAATTATGCCTAAATGAAAAATTTGAAATCCTAAATTTTAAAGAAGTTAGATAGTAGACAGCTGCCTACACAGAAATAAATTTACCTTAGGCTAACGATAAATAAATTAATTAATAAACACAAATAAACTAAAAAAAAATTTAACAATTTAAAAATAAAAACTTAAAATAGAAATACAAGGAACCACGTGTTAAAATAAATTCACCCTTTATATTGAAAGAACAAAGGAAACAGGATATAGGCAAATCTATAGAAAACAGAACAATAGAACAGGATATAGGAACGAAGTAACACTAACTACACCTTTGTAAGTGGGAAGTTCAACGATTGGCTGAGAGAACAACAAAGAATCTGATTGGTTAACTAGCTAGCTGTGTATATAAAAACACCCGGCAAAAATAACTTTTAGCCTGAAGACCCCCCCGGGGATGAGACGCGGGGACCTCTGTGTAGCTTTATTGCCATAAATATATTTTCATAGCTTACTATATATATATATATATATATATATATATATATATATATATATATTCTTTCTTTTTATTCCATTTTATATTCCATCTTTTATGACTTTATATCATATTATATTATATTTTTGATTATAGCCGTCCAATTTCAAACCACGTGACTTTCCAAATTTTAATGTTAAATTTATTTTATTTTATTTCCATTTCATTTTTCCAAATATGATTTAAGGCTAGGATCGGTGTTTAATCTGCCTGGAGAGATCTCAGCTTATAACAGCTGTTGATCGATAACATCGACATGCCGGTGTCTCAGATTTTGTACATGTCTGTGTAAATATATATATATATATATATATATATATATATATATATATATACACTAGTGAACTAAGTGTGTAAATAAGCAAGGCAAGGGCTGAACTGGACCGGGTGAAAAAATCTGGAAGTCAAATTGCCCTACCTAGATAAAACGTGAGTTCTTTGACGCCATTTTTGCATCCGTTCTCGTATATGGAAATAGCACGTTGCTCTTTATTAAAATATTGCAGAAGAAACTTAACATCGTAGTAAGGGAGCAACTCTCCGAACACGTACCTAGGATCGCAGCCATGATCAGGGAGAGAGGAACTAAATTTGCTAGTCACAGCTAGAGGTCTAAAGATGAAGCTGCCAACGATATTTATTTTGTGAACTCCAAAACAAGAATGTAGTTCAGTGGGGAGAGAACGCCAACTCCCGTAAAGCAACTTACAGAGAATTCACAAAGCACCTATGGGAGCTTTCCTGATGTGATGAAGGATGGAGCGACATGGTCTGAGAAAGTCAAGGAGATCTGTGACACACACACGACTTTTATGATGATGATGAATATACATCCTCCGTTAAAAATGTCGGAAAAATATGTTTCACTTGTTATTTTTTCTCGATATGTTACTAAAATATTTATATAAAATTATAAAATTACATCAGTATTTTAATTTTTCATGCATGAATTATCATTATAATTTCTGATGACATAATGATTAAAATAACACTCACTATTCGCTTTATATCATAGATTGGAGATTTTTTTTCCGAATTCATTAAAGGCGGCGGGGTAAGTCTGAGGTCGTGTTTTTTTTTTTTTGCTATTTGCTTTTTCGCTTCCCATCACCAAAGGTTTCGTTCACAGTCTAGAAAAAGGCACGTGTTTTACTCCCTAGCTTTTGCGTGACACATATTTATTTATAGACAAATAAATACGTAGGGGAATTTATTATTGATTGGAGAATAGTTCATAAGAAATGTATTAGCCCATGGAAACGAGGACAAATATGTCAGAAATCTTTCAAAAACTAGCTTAGACTATATACATTTTTGCTATTTATTTAGCAAATAATATATTGAACTAGAGTAAAGTTTATTTTTCCAATAAGTACACAGTTTTTAATCTGTGTTCTGTTTTAGTCGAGTTGTTTGTTGGTTTGTTCACATGTTTGCTTTCTTGTTTTTTTCTTGTGTGGAGCGTCGACATCTCTTGACCAATCGTAACCAAACCCGGTCAAAATAGCGGTCATGGTCTCACTTAAAACTGATTTACTTTTGTAAAATTCACGTCAAAGTCCAGGAAATGGTGAAAGTCACAATTTTTGCAATAACTTAGTTCTGCTCATTGTAGAGAGTCCCTACTTGCTTGAGATTGTAACTAATTGAATCCCGCTCATTAAGTATCCGTAACTTTGCAATGTTAGATTAACCTTTAAGATTTCGGTCAAGGTAGAAATTTTGACTAAATTTCAACGCCCAATTTTTTCAAATGTTATGTATTAATCTAATGCTCATTAATAACCGTAAGCAAATCATATATTATATATATACATATATGATCAGATAAATAGTTTTTGAGTTATCAACGTTTCCATGGTATAACTTCGAGAATAATTAATACAATATGGAGAAGTAAGGTCTAAATCATCCTTACGTTGTCAGGCGGGCGTGTGCAGTTTCACGACTGTCTTATGTTTTGTTTTCTATAAAAATATTTTGTTATCAATATTTTAATCTACTATATACTAAATGTGCTTAATAGAATTCAAATCCGGACTTTAAGTTTAACATTCCATCATCTCCAATGCTCAAGATTCTCGTTTAAAGTCAGATCATCTTTACACAGTTTCGAAATGTGTTTAGAATAATTGTCTTAATGTGTAATAATAGTTAGATTCGAGTTTGTAAACCAGGTTTAGATAATAAAAAAAAATGCTTAATAAGTTTTAAATTGCATAGGAAAATAAAAGAATTCAGTTAGAAATTAAGAGCAAAAGTATAAATACGTGTATAGGATGTTGAGTGATTGTTGGAAGTTGAAAATGACACGTAAGAAAGAAAAATATTTCACTTTGGTAGGTCAGTTGATTGTGTTCAGTCGCAGTTTGTCGAATCCCCGTTTTTGTTTAACCTCGAGGGCTATGGTAGTCTTATATGTTACCCTACGGTGTTGTGAGAGAATGAAGGAATCAACATTACGTGACATGAGTCATTGATCAACATAGTTGTTGGTGTTTTTTCCTTTATGTTGTAAAAAATTGCAACTAGCAGACAAAAGAGAAATATGCAAACTCCGGCTGCCACATCACCACTACGATTACAGAAATTCGAACAGTTGGATATGCTCACGAAGTGGACGCACTGTGGATATTAAAAGACCCCTAGCTACCTATAGCTGGTGCATAGACCACCGATTGGTCATAGCAAGTTACAAAATAATGGCATATTTTAAAAAGAAAATCAAAGCTAAAATGACAGTACAATTGTCCCGAACAACAGCTAATATATATATATATATATATATATATATATATATATATATATATATATATATATATATATATATATATTGTGAATTCAAGAGTTTTCTATGTTAGCCGGTCCAAATTCAGGAAGGGGACATTTTAGTCTTCAGCACCGTCCTCTTCTGGAAGACATGCGCACGGGGAACTGTTTAGCCTCAATACCGCCTGCTTGCTCAGAAGCGGTCTTTTTCAAATCAGCTAGCATGGGAGTCGGACGTCCGATGAGCTTGCGTTAGACGTTGGTCATTTTAGGACAAGTAGCTTGGTAAAATAGAGGTAAGCAACGCAGTTTTTTGTGAACCTTTTTCAGTTTTCGTTTTCTTCCAATTTTCTTTGTTTTGTTTCTTAGAACATGTTTGTAAGACTTATTTATTTCCTGTATTTACAGTTTTACGGTGAGAAAAATGTGTTATATTCAGCGTTGGCCACGTTCGCGCATAATAAATACATTCGCCTGTACTACTCGTCTTCCGAGATCTTTTGCCCCAGATTACTTGCTGTCACACACACACACACACACACACACACACACACACACACACACATATATATATATATATATATATATATATATATATATATATATATATGGAGAGAGAGAGAGGGGGGGACCAACGTGTATGTATTTCTATATAAATAAATTTCTTCGATTCCGTCTCACCATAAAGATAGCAAGTAAAACGCGTGCCTATTTCTAGCTACAAGACAAAACCATTAAAAGTGGTGCGAGAAAACAAATAAACAAATAGCAAGTCAGACAGCCACCTTAGACTTATCCCGTCGCTTAAAATGAATATTTTTAAAATTATCCACTCTATAATAAAACCTCAACGGTGGCCGTTTTTTAAAATATGTTTACGTTATCAGAAATGATAATAATATTTTTTTTATATGAAAAATTAAATTACTGACGTTATTCTATGATGTAATGAGAATATTTTAGTAATATATTAGATAAACAGAAGAAGCGAACATTGGCAAAGCATAATTTACTACCGTCGTTTTTTCATGGGGTGCGTACATTAGTAATAATAGTAATTTACAGTATATTCGTTTTGAGAGCGACAGTGGCTCCAAGTAGATTATGATAACTATCAAAAGTAGTTCTGATGTATAGTCATGCAGCTTGCACATCAATGCCCTCTAAAGTCCAACCCTTGTACACCGCAGTAAGGTTAGCTATGATGTCTGGCACTCAAGTACTTGGCAGGGACACTTGTAGTTGACAGCTTTGGCATCAAGAGGTAATAAAGCCGCAACCTGGCTAACAGGGCTCTGTTTAAAATCCAGAATGAATCGGCAACAGGATCCGTCGTCTTCTGGTGTAATTCTGTGTGTGTGTGTCAGGCGGGGAACCAAAAATCACTGAAGTGATAGTGACAACGTAGCTTCTGTCCGATTCATTTGTGTGTTCTGGACCAAACCTTGCACGACTTTGAATGGAACCGCTCTGCCTTGCTACTCATGGTGTCAGGAGTATAAAACCTGCAATCCTGCAGTTTTAATGAATATTAGCTGCACATAACGAGGAGGACTTATTGAAGACCAGACAATCCTGAGGCACGATCTTTATGTGCTCTATGCAAAAGTCCGACTCGGTTAACACAACAACCAACAAACAACACCAATTGGTCCAATAATAAGCAGAAGGGAAGTTTCCCGATTAATATTGAAAGCGGATGTTACACCAGAATGTCCCTTGTCCTTGTTGCAGAAAGTGCTTCGTTGAAACTTGGAGAAACTGTATCTGAGACGATTTCGGCTTAATCGTTGAAATGTTTTTTGTTTTTTTTCGGTTCAGGTCGCTGCACCGTAGAACACGCTATCAAAACCCGTAACCAGCCTGCAAGCGTCCGAACTTTTAAGTGGGCGCTGGATGCACTATGGCCTCTGATCTTCAGATAATTAGCCCTTACTTGTACAGCTCAGGATCTATTTTGGCTTACAACATGATTAATGGGAATTATATATTTCGAGTTTTTCACTCCAGGTTCAAAGCATGGTTTCCACGGGACCCAGTAAATGATGTATTACATGCGATTTAGTCTCAATAGAATGTAGACAACCTTCTTTGGCCGTGTTTGTGCTCCGTGGCACAGTTTACTAGATGAGGTAGTGACGACACCTACTATATATTGGTTTCAAGTCACCTTTGACAAGCATTCATACGGTTTATAGACCTTTATACACTCTACTTTTACGTAACGAAAGCCGTTATTTGAGTGAACCCTATAGGTCACACGTGACCTGACTGAATCCTCTCTCCTCCTGGCGACATTTCAAGCTACGAAAACGCGTGCGCAAACGCCGTCCTCGACATGGGGAAACGTGCGCTCATAATGTAGCTCGGTATAATGAGACAACCTATCTATCTGTCTATCTATCAACTTGCGATTATCTTTCTCACACGTGCACGCAAGTAACCCGTCACTTTAAAAGAAACAGGGAATAAATAAGACATTTCTGAGAAATACATGCTATAATAGTGCTCATAGAAAAGTCAGAGACTTGCAAAATTTCGTCTCTGAAAGAGAGGATGATACTGTTTTGAGGAAGGATACGTTCAATAAGATAAAAATAACTAATAGTGTACCAAAATATTGAGTCTTGATTGGACAATAATCTAAATATAAAAATGTATTTTCAGTCAATCAGAAACGCGCTGGTCATACACCTCCGCAATATTTCAAAATAGCGATGTTTTCTGTTATCTGCAGCAAATGATGGGAGGCGTATTAATTAATATTTGGAGCGGTCAATCTTTGTCTCATGTTATGGTTCTTGATAAGTTTCAAACGCATATAGGCGATTTGGTTGGCTCTGATTTTCTTGGTTACTGTTCATTTATGGTTACTAAACCTTGTTACAAACTAAACATCGGTGTCCGAGTGATTATATCTACAGACGATTAAGAACTTACGTTTCCGACGACGACGACGAGACCAGGTGTGTATAATGGTTTATACATGCCACGGACAACCAAAACTGGTAAACTAACTTTCCTTTTACATGGCGTGTTGCACGTTGCTATTAATTTTTAAATTAATCTGATTTGATGTTATTGAAACATGCACACTTTTTCATTTTTTTGACAGATACCTTGCAGAAGCGTTCTGGTCTTTCTGGTGCATATCTTCATTTATCCGCCTCATCTGAGAATTATAAAGCACGACCGATTAGAGGTGCAGTTATGAATGCAGTTTTTGTCGATTTGCCAGGAGATTCAATTTTTCCACCAGGATGACGGATGTTGCTTTCGCCTGCCAATCCTGACAGCGGAATCGCAATCAGAAACCAATGTATCACGCATCCCAGGGATGTAATCGCGTAATCTTAATGGGAAGTTAATCGCCTGAAACTTATTCTAGTGACGGCAGACAAAGCGATAACCGCCATACCTGTCGTTTAAATAAATAGAAAAGGAAAGGAGAATCTTCATCCATTCCTATTACGGAACCAAGGGAGGTAAGTAGGGGTAAATATATCGGTTTTCCAATTATCATTTTATTCCAACTCGTTACTTGATTTACCTTCTGTCTTTTTTTGTATATGTATTGTCTCTCTTTCTCTCTTTCATTCTTCCCTTCCTTCAACTCTGACAGCAAAACAAGCGGTTATATTAAAGCGGTTGATCCCAAAATTGTTTCTTAATTTTATAGACTATTTATGTCTCATTTCCCAAACAGTGACAGGGTAAATTAATCAACCGTATTAATTAATGTCTGATTTTTGCAGATTTCCTTTTTTATAAGCACTGTTTGATTTTATTATTTGTTTCTTATAAAACAAAACATACCCTACCTTAACTCTACCACAAACTCTAAGTCTGGGTGGCAATAATAATAAAACATTTTAATAAACATTGTTTGATTTTATTGTTTGTTAATTAAATAATTAATATTTGCAAAAAATTAATTAAAAATAAATGCGCAAAAAATAAGAAAACCAGAAAACGCAGAAATAAAATTGTATCCGCAAAACTCAGAAAACAGATTATTATTATTTTTTAAATAATCCGAAAAAAATCAGAAAAATTAATATTTGCAAAATAAAAAAAATTTAATATTAATCCGACAATAAATTAATATGGTGGATTAATTTGCCCTGGCAATTTTTCAAAAATTAGACATTACTAGTCGATAAAATTTCGCAGCCATTTTGGAAACTAAAGTTTACAAGAAACATGTTATAAAGATGCGTCTATTCAATCTGCAAGTCTAGTGTTGAAAATACTATTTATAACATTGGTGACAGACAGGCAGACATATGCACAGAACTTCTTATAAAGTTACGTCCATTCAATATACGCGCTTAACGATGAAAATGCTATTTCAAACTTATAGGTGACAAAAACACAAGTCGAGCGCCGGCTAACAGTGCTCTGGCGAAAATCCAGGAGGAATCGGCATCAGGAACCGTCGTCATCTTGTCCTATCTGTCATTGCGTGAGACAGACAGTTGAACAACTCAAAAACACAACAAAGCTCTTATTTTTTTTTTAGATAACAATACGTATTCTCCTTATGTACATGAAATGTTCGTAGGTAAAGGGGTCATGTATTTGCTTCTGGATAGTATTTATGGGGATATTTCTTCAACTTAACGATCGATGCGAAACGACTTGTTTTTCCAAGCTTAAAAAAGTCGATCAATCCGATTACAAGAGGGGGAGATAGAAGCGCTTAACGCAGTCTCTAGTTCACTGTGGGTGATTGTCTTTGTCTCTCTGACTATAACTGACTGTTCAATTTTTTTCGCGCAACACTTTATACCGGTCATTCAGAATAGCCAGGATCCAGTTTTTTGTCACAGCTAAAATGCGTTTGGATTAGAAGCTAGTTACCTAGGCTCTCACTTCGCGAAGTGGCTAGCCACGTAAAGTATGCAGCATTGGTTTCGTTTGCATATAATTCTCCCGCGAACTTAATTCTTCACAGCCAATATTTTCATCACTTGTGAATATACCTGACCCTATCTGACCCCTTTCTGACCTTTCCACGAGTCACAGCTTGGATTTCAGCTAACAGCATTTGTATCCGGCCCGTATTCAGAACACTTTTCTAAATGGGCTTGAATTTCATAACTCTGAAAAATTAATAGCAATTCTCTCGGTACACTCTTCCAAATGTATACTAGCGCCTCTAAATACACTTTCTCCTGTGTATGGCTCGACAGATGTCATACTTCCGTCATCTTCGCATAAACAACTACTTTTATAAACATATTAGAGAGAAGGAGTCGATGATTTCAGACAAAATTGCCATATATCAATAGTTGTCAAGTTGTCCATGCAACCCTTTGTGTCAGACTCTGTCGTAGGCCTTCGATACAGCATATATATATATATATATATATATATATATATATATATATATATATATATACTATATTTTATTACCAAGATTATTTCATTTTTTATTAATGTTAAAATAATAATAATTATATTATTATTATCATTATCATTATTATTATTATTATTATTATTATTATTATTATTATTATTATTATTATTATTGAGAGAAGTGGGAATGTGGAATGGTATGAGTTGTATTGGTATTGTTAGTATTATTATCGCTATTACAATAAGTATTACTACTACTACAATTATTAATCATAATAATAATAATAATAATAATAATAATAATAATAATAATAATAATATCATTAATGTCAGTTACTTCCATTACTAATCATTACAAATTTGACTTTTGTTATAATGTTAATTAAATTTATCCCTATTTAGACATAAATTAAAAAAATATTAAAAGAGAAAAATTAACTTAAACAGCTTTCCTTATCAAATATACCTTCTCTTCCCCCCCCCCAAAAAAAAACAAGCAGACCTCAACATTGAGTATAAATCTTAATATATATATATATATATATATATATATATATATATATATATATATATATATATATATATATATATATGCTCATCTCCCAAACTAATAAATGAATCATTATTATTTTTTAATATACTCTATGCAACACGGTGTGTAGCGTCGGTTCATTTTTTTGTAAATAGTATAACTTAGAATGGAATCACATATATAGTTTTATTTTAATTTTTATGAACCGATTATTATTAATTTTCGAATATATATTCTCTACAACCCGCTGAGTAACATAGGCACATTAGTTGTTGTAGGCTTTATTATTTAGGGGACGGGGTTCACCCAAATTTGCATACGTCCCCAAACACTTTTAAAATAAGCTAGATACAAAACATTTAATAGAGAAAAGAATTGCTACATAAGATTTTCAGTTATATTAATTAATACATTTTAAAGGATCGATGCGCGCATGAGCGTTAATAATAATGTGCTTTGTAAAATCCTACACTATTTTACTTATTGTTATCAATTATGGAATATGTATGTAACAGAGTATGTAATGTGGGAACATTATTATTTTTATTTTTAAAATTTACCATTAGGAGTGTTCTACCAAAACCGGACCGACCTCACCAAAGAACACACAAATACAAAACTAACGCTATTTATGGATTATACTTGTCCTGTGATGGATATTCTACTGGTACACACACACACACACACACACACACACACACACACACACACACACATATATATATATATATATATGTTATTATTATTATTATTATTATTATTTCATAGTAGTCTCAAGCTTTGGATGTTTTTAGTTGGAGTTTTCTTTTTTTGAACATCAAGTCAATTCCCTTGACCTTAGACATTCAAGCTATACCTTAACACTTTCCTGTTCCTAACAGGCAAGCCTTTTGTAGAATTGTCTCGTCAATCTGTTTAAGCCATTTATGGTGGGATTTTCGTTATAGTTTGAAGCGTTCCAATTACAATGTGTATCATCTTGACTTCTTTACATTTCCATAGTCTAACTAATTCCCATTTTAGGTCTTGATATATTTTTTCGTGTTCTTTCTCCTACAGTCTGGTATCGAAGGGGCAGGCTATGTCAATGATTAAGCAAGTTCTCTTGGTTTTTCTTAGAAAGATTAATCGAGTTTTGAAAGTTCAAGAACCTTATCAGTCTGTATGCGCATGCCCCAAAGAAGTTTGAGATTGTGCCAATTCCGGCTTATGCTCATACCACTTCTCATTGTAGTGCAATTCATAAAGTTTGCATATATCCCCGTGTAGTACCTGGGCGACTGTATCGTGTCTCCATTTCTAATACTGGTGTTGTGCTAGTATTGGTCATTATTGTTATTATTATTATTATTATCATTATTAGTAGTAGAAGTAGTAGTAGTAGTAATAGTAGTAGTAGTAGTAGTAGTAGTAGTATTATGTTTATTATGTGTATTATGTTTATTATATTTATTATTATTATTAGTTAAATTCACGCATGTGTTTGGTTAATAGACTATACATTACAAGAACTCAAAATATAATAATGTAATACGTGTTTTAAACTTGTTTAAAAAAACATGGTTATTCACATTATTGTTTCTGCCCATTTTCAAACAACAAATTACATATATTTTCGAAAGGCTTATTCTGTGATTTTTTTACCCGAATCTAATACCCCCTCCCCGTTAAAAAAGAACTGTAAACATCATATTGGTTCTCTTCATTTTACTAATTTAACCTATTTTTAAGCTGACCAATGAAAAATGTTGATTGATTTTGAGGTTGTGTTAATTGATTAGAGTAAACATTTACTGAGGAATCTTTTGAAAACATCTTGAATTCATTATCAAGACAAAAAGATGTTTTGAAAAATAGTCAAAAAACAGTTTATGAAAATATATTTTTTAAACAAATTCATCACATTCCGTAAATTATTAAATTATATATATATATATATATATATATATATATATATATATATATATATATCCTATAACAATACCTGTCCCCAACATTTATGTCCTCTTACGAAAAAAAGAAAACCAATTGAGTTAAAATTAATTAACCACTTATTTACAAATTGCTCCATACATATTACAGACAGAATAGTAAACATCTGTCTGTTTATCTTAGATATACATCGATAATAATTATTATTTTTCTGTGACACAAAACTAAAAGTACACCTCCGCCTCAAGTGCATCGAAGCCATCATTCTTTTCTCCTCGCGTAAAAATCTTGAAAAAAACACTCTCAAACAATATCAAATATCTCACACTGCACTATCCATACTGACCCCTTTGGATACTGTACACTTTTTATGGTTATTATCCGTTTTTCATTTTTTCCGTTTTTCCCTTTTCCTACGCGCTGTGTTTTTAGGAACCGTCACACATCTGGTATTGTGTTTACTTTTCTATATTTTACGTTTGTCTAAAAACATTAAAACCATTACTTTTCTTTTCTAAAGACGTTTGTACATCCGAACTAGAAAAGTCAATACATTTTTTTGCTTCGCCTGCGCTTATTTAATGTTGTCTTTACTTATATATATATATATATATATATATATATATATATATATATATATATATATATATATATATATTAGTATTTCATGTATCCACATGAAATTTTATGAGGAGATATATTTTTGTTATATATTAATTTTCAGTATTTACTTCAACAGTGCTCGATACGTAAGTAAAGCTAGGTAGTATTCTATGAAAATATATTTATGGCAATTGAGCTACACAGAGGCTCCCGCGTTTCATCCCCGGGGGGGGGGGATCTTCAGGCTAAAATGCCTAAAGATTCCCCCAGGGGATTTAACGTGGGAGCCTCTGTGTAGCTCAATTGCCATAAATATATTTTCATAGCTTACTATATATATATATATACATATATATATATATATATATTTATATATTATTAAATGTATATATATATATTCTTATTCAATATATATGTATATATATATGTATATATATATATATATATATATATATATTCATATAATTCAATGTTGTATTTATCTATATATATATACCGAGATAGAAACAAATGACCGTCTTTGACTGGTATTTTTCTAGCATATATATATATAAATATATATATTTATATATATTATTAAAAATTCTTATATATATATTCATATCATTGATTTTCTCTTCACATATATATATATATATATATATATATATATATATATATAAAGAGAGAGAGATGGAGAGAGAGATAAAGAAGTGGCCGTCTGTGACTCGTATTTTTCTTGTATTTATATATATATAAATATATATATATTTATATATATTATTAAAAATTATTTGAAAGAAGTATACAATAATGGTTTTATAATTATGTTTCTAATGGTGTCATGAAAAAGTACCCAATACAATATAATTATGCTCAATATTGAAAATACAACATAATTATATTTACTATAAGAGCGAAAATAAAAAATATATTGTTACACATTATAATTTATTATCATGTTCTTAAAACAGAACAAAATATAGGATAAATTCCTTCCATGACTGTAAACACCCAAAGCGACATCCACATATCTGTTCCAGATGTTGCCAAACTTATCCACAACCTTAATGTCAGCAAAGCAACTGGTCCTGACGTTATCTTAATAATCGTGATTACGAAAACTGCACCTGAACTACCTCCTATTCTTACAAAGCTGATCAATCGTTTCTTAAAGGAGAAATGCTTCCCAACACATTGGAAAACCTCGTCAGTTAGTCCTCTGCATCTTAGTACAGACTAATCGGTCTCTTATGCATCATGAGAAAGTTGCATGAATCTGTGATAAACCAGACAGTTTTTAATCCCCTTTGCAAAACAGCCTACCCAGCGACAAGCAATATGGGTTTCGTCCTCCTAGATCAGTAGCTGATGTGGTGATTGTAATATCACACGGGATCAGTGAATCTATTGACAGGGGGTTCATTTCTAGTACAATAGCTCTTGAAATATTAAACGCTTTTGACAGAGTTTGGCATAAAGTTGTACTTTACAAGCTCGCTAGCTATGCAATATTCGGAAATGTACTCTCAACCATCAAATCCTTTTTATCTGATAGATTTATAAAAGTAGTCGATGATAGACAGATGTCTAAAGCACACGGTATCAACGCCGGCGTTCCCCGGAGTTCCATTCTGGTCCCAATACTTTTCCTGATCCTCATACATGACCTTTCGAGCCATATCCTAAGATCATTCGTCGACATTTATACTGATGAGACAACCATCTATAGAAACACATCGAAGGGCATTAATGAGAAGGTTCTTTCTGGCTATTTCTCTTCCGACCTGCAGCAAGTGGTGCAATGGGGTGAAAAGTGGCTGGTTAGTGTTAATACGTCAAACGCCAAGTTCCTCTCCTTTCATCACCAACGCTCCGATCCCTACTTTGACCCAGTTGAAATGAACGGCCCTTTCTTTGAGGAAGCCCAATGCTCTGATAAGATGCTGGGACTGACCTTCTCTTCAGACGTGAAGTGGAAGTCTTACATCAAATATGTTGCTAAGACCTCTGGAAAAATGGTTGGATCATTTACTAACGCAATCATCTACCAATACAAGAGTCAAATTCGTCTTAAGATGGAGTACTGCTGCCACAAATGTGGAGGAGTAGCTCAGAGCACCCATTGATGCCTTAGCAGAGTCCCAAACCGATTTAGTAGGAGATGCCCCCTTATCTACCCTACAGTCACTCTCTCACAGATAAGAAATTGCTAGTCTTTCTTTGCTCTATCGTTATTGTCATGCCAGGTGCTCGACTATGCTCTAAACTTTTGTCCCTCTGTAAAACATTCACGACTAGAACCCGCCTAACTACTACCATTTCACTTTCTCCCTCTGCGTGTCCAAGACGAAACAAAACTTCCAAAATAAGGGTTTCTTTCCTAGAACTGCTCGCCTGTAGAACACCGTGTCGTGAGTCTGCTTCCCAGCCGACTACAACGTGGTCGTCTTCGAGTCTAATTTAAGTTTAGTTCTTGTTAAACCGTCCCCTTAAATAATCAACTTCTGTCACGCTACAACCATCGTGCCGGTTATCGCGATGTTGTTTCACCGTCCACCAGTCAAACTCTTTGACCCTTATCCTCAAGTTGCCTTTGCGACTTGATAAGCGGTGACCTCATTGTAATGTATATATATATATATATATATATATATATATATATATATATACTGTTTCCCTAAGTGTTTTTTCTGCTTAAATTCACATCAAATATATATTCTCCAATTGTTTATCGGGTTATGTCTATATAAAATCCTATTGTAGTTTCTTTAATTAGCCGTTATATGAAATGTGCTGATCAACAGACATATCTCTTCCTACGTTCCCAACATTCTCGCCGTTTCATTGTATATTGTTCCCCCTCGCTCTGATTATATATGCTCTCTAATTGTATCTTTTCAGTGTCGTGCCTTCACAGTTTATCCGTTTTCTATTTAAATTTAATCAACATTTGTTTTCCCCAGGCGTTTTCATCAGATTTGAATTACACATAGTACATGTTCGAAGAATTCGAACGTAAAACTTTCGAAATTGCGAAGCTCTCAGTGAAAAACGTGTTGCATTTAAACATTCAATCACACATTAAAATAAGCTTTTACATAATATGATATTGGCATATTTTTATTTATCTTTCAATTAAAATAAGCGTTTAGTCGAAGTCTAGAGTTGGTGCGTTCGTCCTTTTATTGTTTAATTTCTTAATTTAAAGAAATTGGATTCATCGCGTTTTGCTTTCAAATTTTTCAAATATTGCGGTCATCCTCGATTACGTTTTTTTCGAAATAAATCAACTTCACTTAAATTAGCCGTTATTTGCAATTAGTTTTACCTCTCTAACTATATGTTGTTTACCCCCTCCTATGACCTTTACTTATACAAGTGAAATCACTCTGCATTTATTAATCGACTTAAGGTCATACATTTCGCTGTTTTATTTGATCCTCCATATTTTGCTTGTACAATAGCAGGTGCGACTATATGATTTTTAAAAGTTCAGTCAGGCAAAACCTTTTTTTTTACTGATGGTCATCGCTTATAAAGGCCCAGGAGCCACTCGAGGATAAAAGTTAAAAGGATTGGTCGTTGGATTATGATCGCCGTCATGAGACGATTGTAAACAGTGGGTTGAATAGGCAGAAGATTACTTAAAAGATTTTGATTTTCCAAGAGGACGGCTCATAAAGATTTGTTTACATTAGACTTGAAGACGACCATGATGTAGTCAGGATTGGGAAGCAAACCTGCGGTATCTTGTTCCGCAGATGGGATGTTCTGGAAAAGAAACTTTGTTTATGTTTGGTTTTTGGTACAGAGAGAGAAAAGAACATTTTTTTTGCTGTGGTTGTATCAAGACGACTTTTTACGGGGAGAGGAGATTGCATCTTAGTTGAGCACTTACCACAAACCTTACTATAAAGTTGAGAGGCTAGCAACATCCCTTCTGTGTGAAAGAGCCTATAAGGAAGAGAACATTCCCAATAGATTGCGAATTCGATTATTTACTCTCTCAAGACAAGAAAGAGTGCTCTGAGCAGCACCTCCCCATATATGGTAGCAGTACTCCATCTTAGGATGAATCTGGCTCTTATACAGGTATAGGATTGCCTCAGTCGACAAGTCATTTCTGGAGCGGTAGAATGATCCAACCATTTTTCCAGCGACCTTAGCAACAATTTGATGTAAGTCTTCCATTACAAGTCTGAGATAAAAATCAGCCCTCGAAGCTTCTCAAAGGAGCCGACTTCTCTTCCTTCTCCACCTCCCCTCGCTTTTTATTTTAACTAAGAGGGACACTGCAACGAAAAAAAACTGTAGTAATTTAATTCGTCTCTAGATCTGGATAGAGCGAAAAAAGAAAAAGAAAGAGGGGAAAATATTGCAAGCAGAAAGAAAATAATGTTGGATTTGTCTATTTACTCTTTAAATTTAACTGCCTTTGCAAACTCATTTTATCATAGAAATATTAAGAAAAACTATCTTACACCATTCTTTGGGAGGGGCGATGGTTTATTGACAGTCATCCGAGGCGGCCCAAATGGAAAATACCGACGGGTCCGTGTTGGAGCTTTTTTCGTAAAATAAAATGAATATTATTTTTTGAAGTACTAAAACTACTTCTGTTATGAACTAGAAAATATCAATAAAACTTTACTCTTTTTCGATATTTATCTTTTTCTTGATATTTATGAATATAGTTAGATTTTCTATTTTATCTTATTTTCATTCCATTCGCCCAAAACAAGGCAATTGCCACTGTAAGGTAGGGAGCGACTATTAATTAGTGTCCATACCTAGATGTGTATCCTAAGTGAATAGTTGTGCAGCGAGATGTTTGTTCACATTACATTTAATCTTCTGCATAGTGGAACAGTCTGGAAAACAGGGTTGACAGTGAAAGAATTGCAAAGGTTAGCAGCTCAAGAAAAAAAGCTATTATAGTAGAAAGCCCTACAACATTTAGGTACCTTTACAGAAAAGGGGTAAGATTTTGCTGTCAGACGGGTATGTCGGGGTTATTTACGTGAAAGGGGGACATAAGTACAATACGTTCTTCGAGCACATTTCATTAAAGTACTCGTAAAACAGGAACAGGAATGAGACACTGAGGTGATGGGGCTGGAGCTTGGTAGATAATGTGGGACCTATTAAATTAGAGGCTCTTTTTCGGATACTGTCTAAGAGGGATTGAGTAGTAGTTTATACACCAACCCAGATATGACAACAACACTTCATATATTTTCGAAAAGTGTCTTTGTAGAGATAAAATTTATACACCAACCCAGATATGACAACAACACTCCATATATTTTCGAAAAGTGTCTTTGTAGAGATAAAATTTATACACCAACCCAGATATGACAACAACACTCCATATATTTTCGAAAAGTGTCTTTGTAGAGATAAAATGTATACACCAACCCAGATATGACAACAACACTCCATATATTTCCGAAAAGTGTCTTTGTAGAGATAAAATGTATACACTGTTGTGGTGGCAACCACTCATTTGCATATACGAATAACGTTACACTATAAATGGCAAGCCTAGGTTGGCCTTAGTGTGTGTTACCTAAATGCCACCGGAAGTGACGCCGAAGAGCGTACATGTCCTCCCACCAAGACTCTCTGACTCGACACCTTCATTTGTACATACTGTAACTATACCTTTTCTTTAATACACTTATTATTGCATTCTCCTTGTTGTTTGCGTCTTCATTGTATTCCTCACTAATTATTGTTCAACCTTGCAACCACAACAGTTGGCGATGAGATATGAAGCGTCAAATATAACAGTTTGACGAAGAACTATTAAAAAAAAAGTACAATGCAAAGTGTTGACGAGCAAACGGATTTTACGCTAAAGAAAAGTTTCAACTTAAGTGAAAAAAACCAAAAAACTCGAACGTGGCAAAAGCGACAATTTACGCCGTTTTCTGGGAATTCGACTTGCAAACGAATGTAAAAGTGAATTTTTGTTTTGTCGCTAAACGACAAATCTGTTTTGTATTACTAAAGGTCCAACTTGCAAACGAAAAGCGGATTTTGTTCTGTCGCAAAACGACAGGTCAGACTCGTATTACGAAAAGCAAGGAAGTAACCTACGAAAAAAAAAAGTTCACCAGTGGCTTCTAATTACTGCTCCCCGTTAGCAAAACAACAACTAAAGGAATCTTTTAATTAATAATTTGTTTAGCGGCGGTACTAAAAGGAAATACGATAGCTAGAAATTAAAGCTCAAGGAAAGGATTTTCTTTTTTTAAAAAGTTGTCACTGGATAACGGATAATACAGTAAAACGTCACGAAAAAAAAAAATGGGTAATCTCAATTTAAGAGTATTTTAATTACTAAAATACTAGAAAAAAAACTCCAAAAAACTAAATGTACTGCATACATTTTTTTCAATTGTGACTCGAAAAAAAAAAAAAAAAAAAAAAATGGAAGACTTATCAAAAATGTTCATGCAATGTTTACAGGCACAAGCTGACCGCGAGGAAAGACAAAATGAACGTTTTGCTAAAACACTGGAACTACTAAAGAGTAATCGAGAAAATGTCGACAGTGTTAATTTCTCCCATACAACTATCTTTAATAGTATGGACACATTTAATTATGTGCCGGAGGAAGGAAAGACTTTTGAAGCATACTATACAAGATACGATGATGTCTTTCAACTGGACTGCAAAAATTGGCCAAATAGCCAGAAAGTGAGCCTCTTACTCAGGAAATTGGGTACATCAGAAGACAGCAAATTCATAGATTACATATTACCTAAAAAAACTGCGGAATTAGAGTTCATGGAAGCTGTGAAATTTTTAAAAGAATTATTTAATCCAAATATATCTCTTTTTCATAAAAGATGGCTGTGCATGAATCTAAGAAAGATGGACAACCAAGATTATTTGACATACGCATCAGTTGTCAATAAAAACTGCGATAATTTTAAGCTTGCGGAACTAACGGTAGAAGATTTTAAATGTCTAATCTTCGCACAAGGGTTAGTTTCCACGAAAAATGCAGAAATACGCAGACGAGTGTTGTCTAAGCTGGAATCTGAGCAAGATTTAACACTCCAGAAACTAGCAAAGGATTCAAAAAATATAGAAGAATCCGGAGTGGCATATGTAAGAAAAGTTAGAAAACCATACACACCAACCAAGAACTTTACAAAGAAAAGCAATCGAAATGGAACGGGATATTACAATCCTAATAACCATAAATATAGAACAGAATATAACAAGCCTCTTCCTAGATATAACTGTAAGAGATGTGCAGAAAAGCATTGGGAATCAGATTGTCCTTATAAGAAGAAAAAATGCTACAATTGTAAGAAGGTGGGACACAAAAGCGATTGCTGCAGATATAAAGATTACACCAGAAAGAGAGTACAGCAAACAAAATCAAATACAAAATTAGACAAAGATCGGCGAAAATACGTAAAAGTGGAAATATTTAAAACACCAATAAAGTTACAACTCGACTCCGGCTCCGATATTTCTATTATAAACCTGAATACATGGAAAAAGTTGGGTAAAAAACCAACCATGATGAAAACGAGTAAATCAGCCCGGACGGTAACTGGTGGTGGTATAAAATTTGAAGGAGAAGTTGTCCTTCCGATAAAATTAAAAGGGATTACGAAGAAATTAAAAATATTCGTACTGAAAAATAGTGAAAATCTGTTTGGAATAGATTTAATTGAGACATTTGGACTATGGGATAAGCCAATCAATACATTCTGTAAAAAAATAGAATGTTCTTCTCCAACAACAGTAAATATAAAAGACGATTTAAAAGAATTATTTCCTGAAGCATTCACGACTAACTTAGGTCGCTGTAATAAATTCAAGGCCTCGTTTGAACTTAAAGAAAACGCCAGCCCAATTTTTAGAAAAAAGCGAAACGTTCCGTTCGCTGGGTTGGAAAAGATTAATAAAGAATTAGATAGATTGGAACAGACAGGAATTCTATCAAAAATAGAACACAGCGAGTGGGCAGCCCCACCGTATACGTAAAGAAAAAGAATGACGAAGTTAGAGTGTGCGCAGATTTTTCGACCGGGGTCAACTCCCTATTAAAAGATCACCATTACCCTCTACCAAGCCCAGAGGAAATATTCACGAAGTTAAATGGTGGTAATATCTTCTCTAAGATAGACTTGAGCGATGCATATTTGCAAATACCGGTCGAGGAAAATTGCTCAAAAATACTATGCATCAATACGCATAAGGGATTATACAAATACAACCGATTGCCCTTTGGCATCAAAGTAGTGCCTGCCATTTTTCAGCAAGCGATGGACACCATGCTAAGTGGTATTGAGTGCGCATGTGCATACCTGGACGACATTGTTGTCAGGAGCAAATCCCTACAAGAACATAAGGAACATTTGAAACAAGTATTTACTCGAATACAAGAATTCGGCTTTAAAGTAAAAGAAAGTAAATGTGACTTTTGTATGAGCGAGATTAAGTATCTTGGACACATAATAAACAAACATGGACGACGTCCAGACCCAGACAGATCTGTGGCAATAAAAAATATGCCAGCACCTGATAACGTAACAACCTTGCAGAGTTTCTTAGGACTCGCAAATTATTATCAATCTTTTATTGAAGGAATGCATAACTTGCGAGCCCCCTTAAATAATCTGCTTAAAAAGGATACACCTTGGAACTGGACGCAAGAATGTCAAACCGCTTTTGACAAAATAAAGAGCGCACTAACATCCGAATTATTCTTAACGCACTTTGACACAAAATTAAAAATAGTCGTCGCTAGTGACGCTAGTTCCTACGGCTTAGGAGCATGCATTCAACATATTATGCCGGATGGGTCTAGAAAACCAATAGCGCACGCTTCGAGAACGCTGATACCAGCCGAGAGGGCATATTCACAAATCGAAAAAGAAGCATTGAGCATAATCTTTTCCGTGACTAAATTTCACCGATATTTATATGGTAGACAATTCTTACTTGAAACCGACCATAAACCGTTAGTCACGATCTATAGATCAAAAAAAGGATTGCCGGTATACACCGCAAATAGATTGCTGCGCTGGGGTACAATCTTACTTAATTACGATTTCCAACTACAACATCTAGCATCAAAAAAGATTTACCATGCGGATGGACTGTCAAGACTGATACCACAGAAACACAATCTGGAAGAATCAGTCATTGCAGCAATTCGGACAAATGTTGAAGTAAAAAATATGGTAGCAAACATCATTAAGGAACTACCCGTAACTTTGTCGGACATTAAAAGGGAAGCCGAGAAAGACGAATACATAAAGGACATAAAAGAGAAAATTATAACGGACACAAAGGTGCAGGAAGTTTTCTCCATATGTAACGATGTGTTACTGTACAGTGAGAGAGTGGTAATACCCAAAACATTGCAGAATAGGATGTTAAGAGATTTCCATACGGGACATCCGGGGATAAATCGAATGAAGTCGTTAATGAGAAGCTACGTGTATTGGCGTAACATGGACACTGACATAGCAGCAACAATAAATAAATGTAAAGGATGCCAGTTAGCAGCAAAATCCCCACCTATAGTACACAAACCTTGGCCGAAAACCGACCAACCATGGTCGAGAATCCACATGGACTTCGCTGGTCCAGTAGGAGAAAACTATTATTTAATTGTAGTGGATAGTTACACAAAATGGCCGGAGGTAATGCGTTGCAGGAATCCAACAACGAACAACTCAATAGGGTTCCTACACGAGTTGTTTGCAAGATTCGGTGTACCAGACACACTGGTCACTGACAACGGAACGCAGTTCACATCCGCAGAGTTTAAGGAATTTTGCGACACGTTCCGAGTGAAGCACATCACGACTCCGCCGTATCATCCAAGGTCGAACGGCCTTGCGGAAAGGTTCGTGGACACGCTAAAACGAGCGTTAAAGAAATCCATTGGAACACCAACAGAAAAAGCTTTGCAACAATTCTTGCAAGTTTATAGAATCACACCACATCCTAGTACACCATCAAACATATCACCAGCTGATCTAATGTTTGCCAGAAAGGTAAAATCAGCGTTTGATAAACTGTTGCCAAGACAGGCAATTATCCGAAACACTACACACACGAGAAGAAAGAAATATAACTCGGGAGATCGAGTATAGTGCTACAAGAATAACACATCTTACTGGGAATGTGGAGTAGTGGATAAACGCATTGGTGATTGTACATATATGATTAAAGGTCCACAGAGTATACATAAAATGCACCTAAATCAGATAAAAAAACGTCATATCCAAGATGATGATTATACGACAACAGTCGAAGAGGAGGAAACCATAGATGTCATATACGAATCCTTTAATTTGGAACCGCCTCAATATACACCTGAACCCCGAAGATCAGGTAGGAAAAGAAAATTTAATGAACCATTGATGGTAAACCCAAAAAGAAAAAGATATTGAAATCTGTGTGACTTCAAATCTTGGGAGGGGGGTGTGGTGGTGGCAACCACTCATTTGCATATACGAATAACGTTACACTATAAATGGCAAGCCTAGGTTGGCCTTAGTGTGTGTCACCTAAATGCCACCGGAAGTGACGCCGAAGAGCGTACATGTCCTCCCACCAAGACTCTCTGACTCGACACCTTCATTTGTACATACTGTAACTATACCTTTTCTTTAATACACTTATTATTGCATTCTCCTTGTTGTTTGCGTCTTCATTGTATTCCTCACTAATTATTGTTCAACCTTGAAACCACAACATACACCAACCCAGATATGACAACAACACTCCATATATTTTCGAAAAGTGTCTTTGTAGAGATAAAATTCATACACCAACCCAGATATGACAACACTCCATATATTTTCGAAAAGTGTCTTTGTAGGGATAAAATGTATACACCAACCTAGATATGACAACAACACTTCATATATTTTAGAAAAGTGTCTTTGTAGAGATAAAATTTATACACCAACCCAGATATGACAACAACACTCCATATATTTTCGAAAAGTGTCTTTGTAGAGATAAAATTTATACACCAACCCAGATATGACAACAACACTCCATATATTTTCGAAAAGTGTCTTTGTAGAGATATATGATACTGGCAAGTGTGAGAAGTTTCCTAACTCTAGCTCGGTATAGAAAAGCCACCTCTTTGCAACAGCCTAGGCAATGTCTTCTATGTATGTGTTTCCATTCAGGTTACCTGTTAGTGTTAGGCCGAGGAGTCTGAATGATGGACTCTAAGGTAAGGTGCTATCAGCTATGGCAATCGGTGGTTGAATTATTTTTTTTTTTTAATAATTATATGATATTTTAATTTTATAAGTAAACGAGCTTAATTACGTTTCAAAACGTCCCGGAAATTGTTATCATTGTTTCTGTTATTACATTGTTTTCATTTGATCTTAGTAATAAAAACTCAGAAACCCGCATGATACTATATATTACCGAAAGAGTCGACTGCTGTTACTTTCTCTCTATCTCTCTCTCTATCTCTCTCATTCTCTGTCAACTTCTCTCTCACTTTTCTTTCGTCTTCGCTTCATTTAAACATCCTACTTGTTTTCTATATAGACGAAAAGAGACAGCGTAAAGACAAAAGGGGAGCAACGTCAAAGATCCTGATTCCTTTAACTTTAAAACTCAAGCCAATAATAAAGTAAAAGAAATATTACCACATGCAATAATACTATTTAAGCCGTAGCTGGAGAGCGAAAGAGGGGAGAGAAATAGCAGATAGAACGTGACTAATTTGGTATTTTATTATTTTTTTAAATGTAACTGATTTTAAAAATCCATATTTTCCTGATTCAAACAATTGAACCCGAGCTCAATGGCTGGTCCAACGAGTCACGTTTTTTTTCTAGCATAATGTATACGCTACAAATCTATGGCGACGAAATAAAATACATTTAGCAACACTAGAGTTTCATGCCAGTCGGCAATTGTCTTGACGCAATACAAAATCTATATCCTGAAGCTCTATTTAAAATAAATGTAATGCTCTGTAGTATAGCAAGGAATGTTCAGCTGGCTCGAAACAATAGGCAAGCGTCCGTTAGTAGTAATAAAACAAAAATTTATGACTACAGGTTGTCATGAGTTCGTTTTTAACGTATAATAAATCATTACGGTCTTTTAAATTCGAGATTTGAAATGTTTTAAAAGACATTCTTCGCCTTTGCCCCAGTGTGTATTCATAATTTTGTAATTTTCCATTTCATGTCATATATATACAAATATTTAGATGCCTACATATATATATATATATATATATATATATATATATATATATATATATATATATACATAACAAATGTATTATTCCTATGTCATGTATATACACAAACAATACTATAAGATGATATATATTGTATATATATATTTTCAGTATTTACTTCAACAGTGCTCAATATGGGAGTAGAGCTTAATGATAACATTATAAATAAATATATGGCAAGTAAACTGCACATAATTCTCGCAAGAAATCAGGCTAAATGCATTCAACTCGATGATTCTCTGCTTACTTGCCATATTGAAATTTCCAGCTGTATATGTATTACAATTTAATGTTGTATACTCTTTATGTTAAACACCTTTTCGGAGTCCTAAACGAGACGTGTAAGCGTCGAAACGTAAGTTGATCCGATTAGACCGTTTCTAATGTTTATTTAATTTTACTTATGAAAGCTCTAATTTATATCTAGCAGTTTTAGACAAGATATTGGTTTAAGTTCATGTTATCAATATATTTGCACTTATTTAATATATATATATATATATATATATATATATATATATATATATATATATACGTATGTGTGTGTATATATTTAGACAGCAAAACGTTATTCATGCAGGCCTCGTTTAAGACGACAGAATTTTCTCTTTTTATTTATTTTCCTTGTTAGCTTTTCGACGCGGCGAGCAAGTTTTCTGTTTTCTAGTGTTAGTTTAAACATTATGTTTCTGTGTGTATTTTCAATTGGTCATATCTCGAGCGCTTTCGATTTCTTGATCGTCACCAGGAGTTGTGTCTTAATTTTTCGTTTTCGTGCTGTTAGCAATCAGATTTAAATCAGACTTAAAACCTTTTGAATTTGTTTTGTTTAACTACTCAGTGCTTCGTATAGTAGCCCCCAACCGATTTTCTAAATCTACAGCGTACAAGCGCGTATGTTACTACTACAATAACTCTCCTATTTCCATCGGGGCACCTTACGTGCTCTCATGTCGGCGTTGGTGATATGGGATGTCGACAATGAAAACGAAGAAGCAAAAAATCACTGTAGCTGCTGAGGAAAACACGTGTGTGTCGAAAGATCTGACAAAAAAATAAATGTTTCATTTATTAAAATTCTCACATCGCTTCATATGTTCCTTAAAATTTACGGCTTCTTAAAACCTACTACAATTTCACCTTCCTAAACAAATACTAAAATAACAAATTTGAGCGGGGATGGGGTGTTCTTGCTTCAATTCCGGCTCACTTTGAGACCAGGATCTAATTTATTTTTCTGTCTTTAATTTGCCATGTCTTTAATTTCTTAAATGTTTTTTACTTCTTTTTTTCGCTACCTCTTCTCTTTAAATTTCGAAGTGATTATCAGCACTCGACAGGTATGTGTGAAATTGGAAAAAAGGCAAAAAAGGCAAACTGGTGTTAACAAGCGACAAGTACGTACTACGTCTAAAGTGAATTAGCTGACAGGGTAAAGGTTCACACATATATACACAGATAGAAGTGGCGTGGTATGGCAATTACAGGCGCAGACAGTGACAGCGCCTTACTGGGTTCAAGTTCTGTCGTGGCTATTGCATTGATTTGACTAATATCCTTAAGAAAAAAACATAAATTTCCAGCTATGAATTAAATAGAAGGATAAACTAGGCTCGTCAGGCTTGATTATGAAAATAGCCTAGTAGAAGTAAAACTCTGAAATAACATCTGTATTTCACATTTTATATCAGAATTACCTTCAGTTGTGTTGGCCTATTACTGACTATTGGAATCGATCAGTTGTGAATATGCAACCCTTGCTTGATGACTCACACAGACACCCTTACCATACTTACACGATCTAGCACCAACAGCCTACTATCCCTCTAGAAGTTTCAAAATTCAATTGATTGAGACTTACTGCAACAGAAAAACTAATATGATCATCGTTTTGACTTTAATAACTCCACCTTAATGACAATTATGCATAACAAATCTACACGACGATTAATCGAATCAGCTCTCATAGACAACTCAAATAATACAGTTAAACAAATACTCGGCTTCTATTGTCTCTCTCCAATCAATCTAACGTTATTATTAATGAAAACAATATAAACTTAGACACCAGAGATTCGCTGCTTTTTAATTAGGTCATTTAGATACCCTTTTGTTTTCTGTTTTGCTTTTATCTTGTACTTCCCATTTGCTAATATATATATATATATATATATATATATATATATATATATATATATGTGTGTGTGTGTGTGTGTGTGTGTGTGTGTGTGTGTGTGTGTGTGTGTACCACGAGTCGTTTGACGGGGCGTTGGTTAATCTTGGTTGCGGAACCAATGTAACAAAGTTGCTTTCCTGGTGGAGTAATCTTGGCACGTTTGTTTGGCGTAGCGACAGACCTTTTCGGAACGTTTTTCCTTGGCGTGGCATCCATGTGGCAGGATTTTTTTATCCTAGGGACGAATTGTGGCGAAATGTCGAACAGGAGACGTCTGACTGCATGTGCACGTAATTTACTCGCCGTTCTTACCTGTGAGCAATCATCGTCTAGACGATAATCACTGTCGTCCGCCTCTGGGATTGGCTGGCTGACGGGCTGACTGGCTGGGGACTATTGTGCTGCAAAAGAAACTTATTTGTAATAAGGAAAGAAACCATTTTTCCGTTTTCTTATAAAAACATATTTATTTTCTTCTGAAGCACATTTTTATAACTTTTCAGGGACTGCAGCAAAATGCGTGCGTATCTGTCCAAATTCAATACCACGTCTCTCTTATGAGAGAGATAAAGAGAAGGGGGGAAAGTGAGAGAGAATGAGAGAGAGAAGGGGGAGACAGAGCGAGAGAGAAAGAGAGAGAGAAAAAGGAAGAGACAGAATCAGTCGAAGTACATCTGCTTCTTTGCGTCTCGGGTAATATGTTTTTAGTTTAACTCAAATATATCTTATCTGTGACTCCATCAACTAAAACCTGTCACCGAATTGGTTTGACATTTATATTTCCTTGTCAGCTCTTGTGTAACGATCACACAAAGTAGAGAACCTCTCTTGTTGAACTTTCCTGCTTTCCTGAAATTTCAGCGCAAGTTTGGCACAAGGCCAACGAATGCAGTGGGGAGCCCTAAGCTCCCCAAAATATAACGCATTGTGCCATATATGTATTTTGTATATATATATATATATATATATATATATATATATATATATATATATATATATATATTTCGAGTACATATATATGTATATGTTCGTATGCATGTACATATTTGCAAATCTTTCCCCTCTAAATAGATGTTAATTTCATTAACACAATCACTATATATATTCCCCAATATTATATCTTCTCGTTCTTTGCTATTTTTAGCTTTTTCCACTCTTGATAAAGTCCACTAAACATCTCAGCAAAACGTTGAGTTTTAAATCTACCGTTTTTCGTTTTTAATTCATATATATATATATATATATATATATACATATATATATACATATATATACATACATATATATACATATATGTATATACATATATATATATACATATATACATATCTATATATATATATATACATATATACATATATATATACATATACAAATATATATATATATACATATATTAATATATACATATATATATATATATAATTTATTTAGATACTGTATGTTACATATTTCAGCAATGTACCGCGGTTTCATCCAAAAGGGCAGATTTAGACATCTTTAGTAAATCTGCTCTTTTGAATGAAACCGCAGTACATTGCTGAAATATATAATATACAGTATCTAAATAAATTATATTAGCTCTCTTATATGATCGAGCACTTTATTTGTATTTCTTTTCATATACAACCTGACACTCATATATATATATATATATATATATATATATATATATATATATATATATATATATATATATAAAGACAAACGGAAAAAACAAAATGCTTTTTCCTATTTCAGCGTCTCTCCGCGAGCGTTTTATTATTCTTTCTTTTTTAAATGTGCCAACGATGTATGTTTGTGTGTTCTTCTTTTTCTCATGTGTTTATTGTTATCGAATAAATTTACAATCTTCACTTATTCTGAAGACGTTCGTGGATCCAAACGAAACCGGTAAGACCTGTCGTTTCTTGATGATGTTTTTCCTGTAATTAACTTTTTTCCGTTTGTCTTTTTCACACATCTTGTCTATCACGGAATTTCATTTTATGATATATCGTGGATTTTATCCCATATATATATATTTATATATATATATATATATATATATATATATATATATATATATATATATATATATATATATATACTCGACTGTGATTCATCCAGATATTCGTTATTCTTTTTTAGTGCGTAAGGCTGGTGGGAACACAAAAATTGTACCTGACGACTCCAACGTTAAATAACTGAAATTTAAGTTCAAATTTAAAAGAGATATTACACCATAAGTCTACAAAACATAGGACGCTACTTCAACAACACCAGGAAACACTCTTACGAAAGAAAAATAATGGTAATACTTTTTTATTTGTTTAATGCTCTGATGAGGCTCGTTGTATCGATCGAAATTATTAGAAAAAAGGTCGAGATCAAAAAAAAATTTCAAATTTTGATTTTAATAAAAAATATCTGCATATATTTTGAAGGCATTTGACCTCTTTCTTTAAGTTTTACTTTTTAAATAAGAAGGTGGGGTCTTGACTTTAATAACTCAGCCTTTATAAATAAATAACTATATTTTATATGTATAGAGATATAAGTATGTAATATGTCGTATATACATTTTTTAGTATTTACTTTAACAGTCTTCAATACATGACTAAGGCCTAGAAGTAGTATACAAATATATCAAAGCCTGATGATTTTCATGTGGGATGAAACATGGACGTCTCTATATAGATTAATTCATATATGTTCGTATTACCATTTCTCTTTATATATATATATATATATTTCTATTTCATGTATCCACGTATAATGTTATAAGGAGATATACATTTTTATGTATCAATTTTCAGTATTTACTTCAACAGTGCTCGATACGTAAGTAGAGCTAGGCAGTAAGTTATTAACATTGTCATGAGTATATTTTCATAAATTACAATATATATATATATATATATATATATATATATATATATATGTATTACTATGAATGAAAATTTAAGAATAAATGTAGTATCTTTAAATATTGACCTATCGTGATAATGGAAAGCTCAACATACATATATATATATATATATATATATATATATATATATATATATATATATATATATATAGCAACCAAAAGAATTATGAAAATAAAAGATGGAAGAATTACAAAGTTTTATTAAATCATCAAAAGATTTTAGATTTCTCTTTGTTTTCGGTCTTTTGATAATTTAATAAAACTTGTAATTCGTCCAATATTTATTTTCATCATTTTTCTTGCTATTTATATATATATATATATATATATATATATATATATATATATATATATATATATATATATATATATATATATACTATAGGAAATATTAAAATGATGAAAAAAATAAAATTATATAATTTACAAGTGCATACCATAATCAGGTGTTCGAGCAAGGAATATAATAAACTGACTTTGTATCCATGGATTTTCAAAAAATTACTGTTCTCCTCTGAAAGAAAATGAAACAATAAAATTACTAATTGTTAGTAAGTATGAATTTGAAAGTCCATGCATTAAGGGTCAGTTTATTATATTCCTTGTTTTGAACACTTGATGATTTAATAAACTTGTAAATTACCAATTTTATTTTTTAATCATTTTAATACTTCCATAATAATACTTTATTTATTATTTTTTGATTGTATTTATATATGAATTTTTATTTATATATTGATTTTTTATTTATATATTGATTTTATTTATATATTTATTTATTTATATATTGATTTTTGATTTTTGATTTATATTTTTATTTAGATTTTTATTTACATTTTGATTTTTGATTTTTGATTTATATATTATTATTATTTTTTATTTATATATTGATTTTATTTTTATATCGAATTTTTATTTATATATTGATTTTTTTATTTTATTTATATATTAATTTTTTGTATTTTTTCTTTATTTATATATTGATTTTTTATTCATATATTGATTTTTATTTATATATTGATTTGTTTATTTATATATTGATATTTTAATTATATATTGATTTTTTATTTATATATTGATTTTTTATTTATATATTTATTTATTTTTATTTATATTTATATTTTTACTTTAATTTGATATTTATTAATTGAAACAATCGTGAATTATATATACATATATATATATCTTATATAATAATAAATAGTTACCGCCCCTTTTTAGATAATTTAATTAATTAGAGTTGCGTACCTTTAATTATGTTCTACATATAAAAATAATATTTTAATTTTTTTATTGTTATGAATTTTATTTTGTTTTATTTTATTTTCCCTTCTTTCTTTCTTTCTTACTTTCTCTCTTTTCTTTTCTTTCTTTCTTTCTTCCTTTCTTTCTCGTTCTTCACTTCTAAATATAGAATCTCTTACTTAACGGCTATTTTTCTGATCTAAGCGTCTCGCCGCCCTCCATTCCAAATTATGTGTGCATAGCGTTTCATAACGGTTATAAATGATTTTTGAAGAAATTCCATCATTTACTATTTCAGACTATGCTGAAGAAGACGGAATCGGGGATTTAAACCCGTTTCGTGTCAGAAACCACTGGTCCCTGTCTGATTAAAATCTGAATTTAAAATTAAAATATTACGCTCTTAATTTAATTTAATTGAGCACTCTACTGGTATTTCCTTTTTATTCTTTTTTTGAGTATACCTTTATACTTTATATATATATATATATTTATATATATATATATATATATATATATATATATATATATATATATATATATATATATATATATATATATATATATATATATATATATATATATATATATATGAATGTATGTATAATCAATAGAGGATTTGATAAACATCGTAATTCATTAAATTTTCATTTTCATGATACATTTTCTTATATATACACACATATATATATATATATATATATATGTATATAATAATAATAATAATAATGATAATGATAATGATAATAATAATAATGACGACGACGAAAACGAAAACAATAGTAATAATAATAATAATAATAATAATAATAATAATAATAATAGTAATAATAATAGTAATAATAATAATAATAATAATAATAATAATAATAATAATAATAATAATAATAATCATCATCATCATCATATTCATCATCCTGGCAAGGTAAACATGCACAAGATAGTAATGCAAAGAATTTCATCCGGACTTATAAAAAGTGTTCAATATCAAATAAAGCTTATATATATATGATTATTTTTATTATACAAACAATTATAAAATCTGGAGCACTGGCATGTCGATGTTATCGATCAACACCTATTATAAACAGAGATCTCATCAGCCAGAATTTGAATCCGATCTTTACCACAGATGATATTTGAGAAGGTCCCTCACAAATACAATCTGACGTTAAATATATATATATATATATATATATATATATATATATATATATATATATATATATATATATATATATTAGGTACGTGCAAAATCAATCACCGATTCCTAAAATGTAAAAACATTTTAACCCTACCTTCACATTAAACATCATCAAAATTCAGGAAATCAATCAATTTTAATGAAATTTGCAGTATTTATTATTCAACGATCACGTAATATAATGAAGCCATTATTTATTTTTAATCTTGGCGATAATTTATTATGTTTTTAAAACAAAATATACCTTAACCTAAGTTATATTTTTATGTTTCTATTAAAACAAATGTATCTTTTTTTAATTATGAAGGTAAAGCACCGTAGATGTTTTAAATATTTTTTTGTATTATTTCGTATATATTACGAAAAAGGCCGTAAATTCCGTGTTAATAAAATCATCATAACTCGAAGAAAAAATAATTTCTTGAATTCGCAATGTTATCATTAGATAAAGCATTGTTTAATCAATATTTTCACAAAATATAATATAATTGCAAAAAATATTTCATGTACTTAAAATGATAAGAGTTTTTGGAAAAATATAAAATGCGATTTAATTATATTTCTCTTTTGCACATGAGCGTGTCATCATCAGCGTAAGAAACTTTTTTAATAATCTTGAAAATAAAGAAAAAATAGAAAATTTGAGAACCAGGATCATTACGAAAACAATTAGATAATATCTACTAAAGATTGACTTGGAGAGGTATGGCAGCACTGTTTTGTAATAAACAAGCAGGATTAGCTCACGAACCACCACTCACTCCTCCCACACCGTCCTTACAATGTTATGTCCAGAGATTCAACAATTTCGTTAATTTCCCAATTCATCAGCAATTACTTATAAAGATAAAACGTAAGTTTGTATTTGTTTTGTCATTTTGTTCATTAATAAATATTATTTAAAAAGTTTAAAACAATTATTTATTAATAATTAGATATAATTCAAATATCACATTTTTTTTCAAAATTGAATTCTATTTATTTAATAAATATTTTTTAATGATTTAACTTTTTTTCAATGTATATTGTCAGTGTAGTCATTGACTTTAATTTACTTTTTCACACTAAAAATAAAAAATAATCTTTTAGCTTTATTTTAAATGAATTAATGCAATTTATCGTTACGACACATGAAAGAAATTCTTACATGTGTCGTAACAATAAATTGCTTATTTATTCTTTAAGAATTAATGTAATTTAAAATTATATTAATTCTTAAAGAATAAATTGAGTAATGTAATTGTTCAAGATTTTAATCAATCATCATGTAAAAATAATTAATGAAATTGACGCAGTTCGTTAGGTAAACATGTAAAAATAACTATTACGTGAGTTTGAGCCTTCCATACTTTGGGATTGTGTAGCCGTATATTCTGTTTACAATTACAACACAGCGAGAAGATATCTGGAACCTAACTTACACTTTTTTTGATAATCAAGCAAGTTTTCGTAAAAAAAGATGGGCATTCTTTTGTAATTCACTCTATTAAGACTTTAATTTAATAATTATCTTTGAAACGGTTCTAGAAAACTGATATTTACTTTTCCAGTGAATTTTAAACACGTTTCATTGAATCTGCCGTGTTAACTGATTTTTCGCTATCTTGATAACATTTTTAATTCTGAACTTTTTTCACACGTAAATATACATATGTTTCCTTTTAGATATTAACTTAATTCTTTTATCTTTCAAACACAATCAAAAGTTAAACGAAAACTACTTTCAAAATAAAGAAAATACACTTTTAGAAACTATAGTCAGTACAAGCGACGGACATTTTTGCACGTACATGATAGATATATATATATATATATATATATATATATATATATATATATATATATATATATATATATATATATGTGTGTGTGTGTGTGTGTGTGTGTGTGTTAAAATGAAATAAATCCAGTAGGAAATCCGAGTATGAGAGCTCGATGTGATAAACATAACACGAAATTCCATAATCATCGATGCACTAATTTATTTCAACCTTGTGTTTTTTTCAAGCATCCGATCCAGACGATTACATTCTAGAAACTGAAAAAAAAAATTATTTTTTTCAGTTTCTAGAATGTAATCGTCTGGATCGGGTGCTTGAAAAAAACACAAGATTGAAATAAATTATTGCATCAATGACTATATAATTTCGTGTTATTATATTTTATATATATATATATATATATATATATATATATATATATATATATATATATATATATATATATATATACATATATATATATATATACATATGCATATACATATATATATATATATATACATATACATATACATATATATATATACATATGCATATATATATATATATATATATATATATACATATACATATACATATATATATATATATATATATATATATATATATATATATATATACTGTTAGCAAATCTACAGTTCTTCTCACTTTCTGCTGAGCAGCGTGCGAATGAGCTCACCGAATTGGTTAAATCAGGCATTGATGCTTATGCCCCCACGCGAAAATTCTGCAGCAGACCCCACTTTCCTCAATGATTCACCTCGGAATGTGCGGCTGTTATTGCTGAGGGTAGAAGGCATTCCGAAAATTCGGCAGCCATAAGTCAACTGCGAATATACAGAAATTTATAGTGACAAGAAACGATTGCAAAGTAGTGATAGATGAAGCAAAGAGGAGGTATACAATGATAACCAAAAAACGCATTCAGTCACACAAATTTAGTGCTCGTGATTTCTGCAATAGTGTGATGAACAATGGGTAATCGACAATTCCCCCGCTATCAAATCACGACGATGTTGTTTGCACGGCAACTGATAATGCTGAACTACTTGCACAGCCTTTCGCCTTAAACTCCACTTCGGACTCAACAAATCACCCCCTCCCTAAATTCTCATTGCGTACTGAAGCCACACTTGAGAACCTAGTTATCACCTCATTTCAGGTCAAATACATCATAAAAAACCTTGACACCCCCAAAGCCTGTGGGCCTGATCATATACCAGTAATAGTAATAAAGAGATTCTCTGATGAGCTGGCCCCTATCTTCTCCCAACTGAACATCAAATGCCTTGCTGTATCTTGTTACCCTGGTAGTTAGACAATTGCCTCTGTGGTACCAGTCTGAAAAATTGTTGTGGACCTGGGTAAAGCTGAATAAATGACACAGAACACATGGTTTAAATGAACAAAGGTATATATTATATAATAGAAAGAAAGATATTACAAGGAGATGTTGCTCTCAACCGCCATTGCTGGTTTGCCTGGGAAGAAGAGAACAAGTGTCACGTGCTTCCCGTATTTATAAGGTGGACGAGTCCATTAGTTCTTTGTAGGTAGGTACGGCACCATAACACCCCCTTCCAAGCCTTACCTCCTCAGGAGTCTTAATAACGTTTCCTTTTCGGATCTATCTCTAGGTAGTCCGGAGCCATTCGTTTTCTTTTTGGTTGTCGTTTACGTGTGACTACCAGGGGTGCTGGTAAGTTGAAGGTGTCATATATCACGTCCATCACGTCTTCTCCTTGTGGGGCGCTGTCAGTGTCATCTGACAGTCTTTTTCTGATCTGATTTAGATGTCTCTTATGCGAGAACCGTGGTCCTTTTATGATATAGACCATCGATCCGATCCTCTTTTCAATTGTACCGGGTTCCCAGAACGATGCATTGTTTTTGAACATCTTAAAATATACCCTATCTCCTGGGTTGTATTTTTTCTTCGGTACCGTAGAGATTCGGTCATAATTATTATGTTTAGGTAATAATTTATCAAACACGGACTTCACATTCCGCGCAAACATCATCTCTGCGGGGGATAATGATGATGCTATGTTCATGTTTTTTGTAATTCTATATACTTGTAAGAATTGTTGTAAAGCCTTCTCCTTAGGAGTATCACCGGCCTTTTTTAATGCTCTTTTTAATGTGTCTACGAAGCGTTCCATCTGGCCGTTTGACCTAGGATGATACGGGGGCGTCGTTATATGTCTGATTTGAAACGTCGCGCAGAACTCCTCAAAATCTGATGACGTGAACTGCGTCCCATTATCACTCACCAAACAATCCACTACCCCAAAACGGGCAAATAGTTCATGTAGGAATCATCGTCACCTCTGACGTGGGACTCTTGCAACGTAGTACCTCGGGCCACTTTGAAAAACTGTCGACTACGATTAAGTAGTAAAATCCTTCCAATGGTCCCGCGAAATCCACGTGAATTCTTTCCCACGGACGGTCGGTCTTTGGCCATGGGCTATGCTTTATATGCGGTGCTTTTGCCGCTAAGGCACAGCCTTTACAAAGCTTTACTGCTTTTTCAATGTCATTGTCCATACCTGGCCAGTACACAAAACTCCTCATTAACCCCTTCATCCTGGTTATCCCTGGATGGCCAACATGAAATTCTTTCAGAATTTGCTTTCGTAGTTTTTCTGGGATGACCACCCTTTCGTTATGCATGAGTACGTCATCACAGAGTAAGAAACTCTTTGCCGCATGTAAATCCTTATCTACCAATTTCATTTTTGTTCTGGTGATAAATTCATCCTCTTGAGCTTCTTTTTTTATCTCGTATAGTGTCACCGGGAGCTCTCTCACTGCGTTGCACAAAATCTCTTTAAAATCTCCTTCTGTTTGAAGAGACGCAATCACTGTGTCTTCTAGAGTCTCTCTCTGTTTTGGCACTAATCTCGACAATCCATCTGCATGATAGATTTTATTTGAATGCAAATGATGCATTTTAAAGTTGTAATTTAATAAGATAGTTCCCCATCTTTGTAGTCTATTAGCTGTATATACAGGTAGGCCTTTTTTAGATCCATAAATTGTAATTAGCGGCTTATGGTCTGTCTGTAAGGTAAATTGTCTACCATGTATGTATCGGTGAAACTTTGTTACTGCAAATATTATTGCTAGGGCTTCTTTCTCGATTTGAGAATACTGTTTTTCCGCTGGGAGCAAGGTCCTTGATGCATGTGCAATGGGTTTATGGGTTCCATCAGGCATTTTGTGTAGGATACATGCTCCTAAACCATATGAACTAGCGTCGCTAGCTGCGATTATGTCCAATTCTGGGTTGTAATGTGTTAGAAATAACTCTGACGTAAGTCTTTCTATGATTTTATTAAATGCATCCTGACATTCAGGTGTCCATACCCAGGCTTTACCTTTTTTTAATAGCTCATTTAATGGAGCACGCAAATTATGCATTTCTGGGATAAAAGCCTGGTAGTAATTTGCTAGGCCCAGAAAACTCTGTAATGTCATGACGTTTTCTGGCACCGGCATGTTTTTTATTGCGGTAGCCCTTTCTGGGTCTGGTCTTCTGCCGTCCTTGTCGATCACATGGCCCAGATATTTTATTTCCTCCAGGAAAAAATCACATTTTTCTTCTTTTACTTTGAACCCATAATCTTGGATTCTCGCAAACACTTGATTTACATGTTTTTGGTGTTGTTCGATATCTTTGCTGTTAATCAAGATGTCATCGAGATACGCTATTGCGAAATCGAGTCCGCCCAGCATTGTGTCCATTACTTGTTGGAAAATGGCTGGCGCGACCTTAACTCCGAACGCTAATCTTTCGAATTTATATAAACCACGATGTGTGTTTATACATAACAGCTTAGAACAATCTTTATCCACCGGTATTTGTAGGTATGCCTCACTTAGGTCTATTTTTGAACAAAATCTTCCTCCATTTAAGCTTGTAAACACTTCTTCCGGGGTATGGAGTGGGTAGTGATAGTCCGCGAGGGCAGTATTCAGTCCTGTTGAAAAATCTGCACATACACGAATCTCATTAGATTTTTTCTTTACATAAACCGTGGGTGCTGCCCACTGGCTGTGTTGTACTTTTGATAAAATACCCATCTTTACCAGTCGGTCTAATTCAGCGTTTATTTTTTCAATCGAGGCGAAGGGTACTTTCCTTTCTTTCCTAAATACCGGCAGTACATTTTCTTTTAGACGGAATTTTGCAGTCATTTTAGTGCAGCATCCAAGACCGCCAGAAAAAAACTCTGGAAACGAGTTTTTTGATTCTCGTTGTAGTGTTTCCGATTCTGTTGCGCGACTATTTATTTTTTTACAAAATGTATTTATCGGCAACTTCCATGAATCAGATGCCTGCATAAAATCTGAACCAAAAAGATTATTCGAATCCTTCAGTACCAGTAGTTTGAGTTTTTTAGTATTTCCCATTAGGGACACATTTGTGATTAATTCTCCTTCAATTGTAATTCTTTCACCAGTAACTGTGCTTGCCAGCCTGTTTGTTCTTGATAGAGTAGGTTTATTTAATCTCCTCCATGTATGTAAATTTATAATGGAAACGTCTGAACCAGAATCCAATTGCAATTTTATATTTTTATCCAAGATTTTCACCTGTACATATTTTCTTATGTTCCTGTAAGTTTCCTTCTTTGTCCTAGTGGCTTGAATCCGCATTTTATTTCCTCTGCCCGTTCTGCAGTGCGAACTTTTATGTCCAACTTTTTTGCATTTCATACAGGTTTTAAAACGGAATGGGCAATCATTGTACCAATGTGGATTACGACAGCGTGAACAAGAACTTGGTGGCAATTTATTTATTTTTTTACTGGTTTGGTTTGTCTTTGTTACATCAAAATTATTATTTCTTATTTTTCTATAAGGTTGAGCTTTAGTTTTTTGATGTACCTTTTTTATGTGCGCAATGCCGGACAATTCAATGTCTTTTGAGTCCTGTTTTACATTTACAAATCTTTGACAGTCCTCAGCCAACTTTTGCAGCGTAAGGCTTGGTTCATTCTCTAATTTATTTAGAACTCTACGCCTTATCTCCGTGTCATTTCCTGAGATTAAACCTTGTACAAAAATTAGACACTTGAAATTATCTGCACTTAATTCAGCTAGTCTAAAATCGTCACAATGCTTGTTCACTATCGATGCAAAAGTAGCGTAATCTTCCTTGTCTTTCTTTACCAGGTTCATGCACTTCCATCGTTTGTGGAATAGTGTAGTTCTTAGACTAAACAGTTCTGTCAATAAACCAACCGCTTCTATGAAAGTTAGCTCGCTGGTTTTCCGAGGCAAAATGAAATCCACGAATTTCGTATGTTCTGTGGTATTTAGTTTTCTAAGAAGGAGGCGTAGCTTCTTCGCATCACTCCAACCACCGCAGTCAATTTTATATAGGTCTTCATATCTACGGAAATATTCTTCAAATGTATTATTTTCCGTGTATGAGTAATTATCAATACTGTTCCAAATTGCGTTCTGCGAAAACGTGTCGTCTTTTTCATTTTTTTGGTCACTGCGCGATATTGTTTGTATCAGAAATTCCAATCTTTCATCATACTCCTTTTTGTGTAATAAAATATTTTGGTTCTGTTGTAATAAAAGCTTTTGAAATCTTTCCTCAGTTTGTTGTTGCTGGGAGATTTGGAATTTCGTTGGTTCGGCGATTATAGACTTAATATCTTCCATATTCAACCATTTAGTTTCTGATTTTATTTAGAAAATTAATATTTTCTCATTATCTTATGATTTTATAAGAATTCTTTTCTTTAAATTAGCGTTTGCTAGGCGCCGTTTTAATTATAAAAAGATTATGAAACTTTTCCTTTTCTCTATATACGCGTATATTCACTTATTTTTTTATTTTTTTATTTTGAAAATTAATATTTTCTCGTTATTTAATGAATTTATAAGAAGTTCTTTTCTTTAAATTAGCGTTTGCAATACGCCCTTTTAGTTATGAAAAGATTATGTAATGTTCTTTTCTTATACACGTTTTTAATTTTAACGAAGAGAAAAAAAATCTGTTTCACAATTAATTCTTTCTGCATTTTAAAATATTTCAGTACAAGTCGGAAAAGAGAGAGAGAAAATAAAACTGACCTTTTTTTTATCGTGCGTCATTTTTTTTATGGAGTAACGCACGTGTGTTCATTTCATGTTTTTTTTCTTATCTGTTTTTAAACTGAAGCACGTGGTGTCGGTTTCATTTTTTTTTTGTGTGTGTGTTCGTAAAAAAAAACTCGCTGTGACGTTCGTCTAAAAAAACAATACTCGCTTAATCTTGGTGTTCGGTATTTCTTTTGTTTTGTTTTTTTAGTTTTCCAACCCAGAGAAAAAAAACGCGCATTCAATTTCAGTTGTTTTTGTTTTGTTTGTTTTTTTAACTAGTTTTCCCAAACTAGAGGAACGCGCACCCAATTTCAAGCTGTTTTTTTTTTCGATAAGCAGTTTTAAAACTTAGAGCACATGTCTATTTCAGTTTTCTTTTTCTTAAAAGAAAACAATTTTCTCGCACTTAAGAATTCAACGTGTTTTTTTTTTGTTGTTTCAGTTGAGTTCTCTTTTCTTCTCTCGACCGTACGGCAAAAACCTTTGTTTTTTTTTGTTTTTCTGTTTGTTTTTTTGTTTTGCGGCTTCCTGCATTACCCGTGTGAGAGCATTTTCACGTGGTATTTTCAGTTTTTTGACCCAAGAGTTCGAATTGCCTCGTCGCCATTTGTTGTGGACCTGGGTAAAGCTGAATAAATGACACAGGAACACATGGTTTAAATGAACAAAGGTATATATTATATAATAGAAAGAAAGATATTACAAGGAGATGTTGCTCTCAACCGCCATTGCTGGTTTTCCTGGGAAGAAGAGAACAAGTGTCACGTGCTTCCCGTATTTATAAGGTGGACGAGTCCATTAGTTCTTTGTAGGTAGGTACGGCACCATAACAAAAATGAACTAATCCTCTAAACTACCGCCCAATCAGTCTACTCTCGGTCTTTGCTAAAATCTTTGACTCATTAATCAATCTAGCGATAGTATGGCACCTAGTTAATGCTAAACTTCTTTCTGATCATCAATACAGATTAAGATAAGCACGATCTACTGCAGATATCCACACGGTTATCTCATACACTGGGCAAGACAGGTGAAACTAGGACGGTAGCGCTTGATATATCCAAGGCCTTTGATAAGGTCTGGCATGAAGGGCTTCTCCTAAAACTGCACCTATATGGACAAATATTTAATATAATTAAATCCTTTCTAACAAAAAGAAAGATACAGGTTGTCCTCGATGACCGTTCATCTAAGCAACATGACATAAATGCTGGTGTACCCCAGGGATCCATCCTTAGACCTCTACTGTTCCTGATTTTCATAAATGACATCCCTGATGACATTGAGACTGAGACAGGATATTTGCTGACGACCCTATGCTCTACTCTCGTCATGTGGGCAAAACCGACGCGCACATATTTGAGGCACAGCTAACATGAATTGGAATAAATACATTGAAGACATTGCCAGGGCTGCTGCAAAGAAGGTGATATCCCTCTACCGTGCTAGTAAACTCCTCACACCTGACATTATCCTATATCTCTACAAAGCCACCATTCGCCCATGCATGGAGTATTGTTGCCACATCTGGGCTGGGACATAATCTACTAGTCTCTCCCTCTTAGACAAGGTCCAAAATGAGTCGAAAACTTCATAGGTCCCTCACTATCCACCAAGCTTCAGAACTACTTCAATGGATTGTGATCTGATGAGCTTGCTGCTCTGGTACCCCCACGACGCAAATTCACTAGACCAACCCGACAATCTGCTAAATCCCATCTATTCACTGTGGAGGTCCCCAGATGCCGAAGAGCTTTCTACTCCTAAAGTTTTTTCCTCGTGGTTCTGGACTCTGGAACTCCCTCCCTGGTCCCTGTTTTCCTGACGGAGCTGACATGCAGAAATTTAAAACTAATGTAAACAGACATCTCGCTGCACAGCTCCCAATTTATGTTAACCTCCTCAAACTTTTACTCTTTTTTGTCAGTAGCCCCTTACTTCTACAGTGGCGGCCTGCTTTGTTTGGGGTGAACTATGTTAAAAAAAAGTCGTCACTGGCAATAAACTATCCATGTGAAATGAATAACCGGAAGCGGCATTTACGAAAATATATTGCTCGGCGTGATTACATATAATGGTCACGTCGCTGGAAGAATCCATTGGAAGCCATAAAATTGTTTTTATGACTACAGCTGTCAGTGAGTTTTACATTTTAATAAATCAGTTTGGTATAGAAAATTTAAGTTTCACATGTTGTATTTTGACGCAACTGAAATTTGTTTCTTACATTGTGGGCGTAGCTCGTTTTTACACAATTTTCTATATATCTATCTATATAAAACAATATTTTTAATAAATATTTTTTTATATCCACAGACATATATTTTTCATATTTTCTAGAATGACAGAAAAAATAACTGTTCTGTCGGTCGCACGATTCAAATTCCGGACTCGAATCACCTTTGACCCAAAAGCAACGTGGAATGAAAAGAAATACAGTCTATTACTATTGCAATCCACATGTTTGGCCTTTTGGCTAAGATCAAAGTGTAGTATCTGTTCCGATGGATACTGCACGCCTGTCCTGTGCAGTTCTAGGAGGTCCACCCTCCCAGGCTTCGCCTCCCCTCTTTGGGGAGGAGTAAGTTTATTGCTTACTGTCTGAGGCGCCCCTACCGGGGAATGCCGACGGGGCTGCCCAGGCAATTTTTAAATGGCCAGAGTGCTCACCTCTCGAGCGCTGGCTTTTAACCCCACTTGCTCGACCCGATCTTGGGTCACATCTTACTTGTGGGAGTAAGATAAAACTGGCCTTGTGCCTAACTCTGCGAGGAGTAAATAAAAATCCACATGAAGGAACTCTGCAAGTTTTGCTTATTTTGGAAGCCTTTTATTATTAAATATAAAGTGCCCATTTCTAAATGGGGATTTTTTTAAATTTATTAATTGCCTTAAAGAAGATCAGATCAAATCATTGGTTTAAAGACAGATGTGATTACAGTAAATGAATCATAATGTAACGTAAACAAACCGTCATCGGTTCCCATCAGCCACCTTTGAAAATTGGCGAAGTCACGTGTCCATCTGTGGAAAGTGTACACAGTTATCTGTTTAAAAAATCTTTATTTATTTATTTTTCCTTTTTAGGTAATTAAATTGGTGGGTTTGATTAAAAAAGAATTAAAAATTAAACAAATAGGTAGATTTTTTTTCTGAATATATATAAATCAAAGGTTTGTGTATGTGTGTATGTGCGTCGCGTCAGCACGGTTAAACGGCAGATCTGAGAGCCAAACTAATCGCAGATTTGGAGTTCGCACCTTTGACCCAATTTTTAAAACTATTTAAAAGTAAATTTACGTAAAATAACATTAGAAACAAAATGTTATTTATTTATGTGGCTTTACAAACGAATGACGGCGTATCAAGGCACAAGGGCAAATAGAGAATAAGCGTTAATTGACAGGTTGACAGTGGAACATTGAGGGGATTAGTAACGATGGTTGTAATAGTCCGTGGATAATTATATTTTATAGATATGGCTGAATCACATAGGTGAAAAGAAACAATTATTCTTACCTAGTATTTAGGTAAATGCTTTTTCCGTATAGTTGAGTACGTTCAATTATAAGTATTGCAAATAAAAATAAAACATAAAATGACACACCCACACACCCATATATATATATATATATATATATATATATATATATATATATATATATATATATATATATATATATATGAGAGAGAGAGTGAAGGGATCAGACTTTTTTAACTAGATGAAATTTTAGTTTCTAATAACTATTGGTCGATAACATCGACATACCAGTGTAGCGGCTTTTTGTGAATGTCTGTATAAATTAAAATAATAACATTATATTAATAGCTCTATTCACTATTGAGCACTTTCTTATAAGCCCTGTTGAAATTCTATGGATTTTTATCCTGTGGATGTTTACTTTACATGGATTACTAAGATTACCAAAGTGTGTGTATATATATATATATATATATATATATATATATATATATATATATATATATATATATATATATATATATATATATATTATCTTTTATTATAGCATTATATTATATTTTATCCGGATGTTTTACTAATTATGAGATAGTAGTTGACTCTTATATCTTTTGTTGGATAACTTTATATATATATATATATATATATATATATATATATATATATATATATATATATATATATATATATATATATATATAAAGATATCACCGAAGTTAAGCGGCGTCGAGCCTGGCCAGTACTAAATGGGTGACCATTTCGGAATACCAGGTGCTGTATGTGCTCTCTGCTTATCTCGGCATTGTTTCCAGTCGTCTTGTATTACTACTTGCCATTGGAATCAAGCAATGCCGACTCAGGAGAGCGGTTGTTGTGGATTGTGCAACCCTTGCAATTACAAATTCACGCGCGGGCAGCCCCTGGTGGGGCACTCATACGTCGAAATCGATGGGAGAGTCCATCATATATATATATATATATATATATATATATATATATATATATATATATATATATATATATATATATATATATATATATATATATATATAATAGGCTTCTTAATATTAAGAGTCGTTGATAGAAGTGAGTTAATAATAGGATCAATTACGAAAACATGGTCATTATTGTCAAAGGATGTGCGCAAAAATAATTCTTCATGACTTAAATTTAAAGCTTTTACACACGTTTGTTTTTATTCATCATGCTTCTCTAAATAGGTGATATATTTTTGTCGATAATTTAATCGTAATTCATTCAAGTAATTTAAAAACAAAAGATGAATGACCAAAATATGTTCCAACTTCTAAATAAGATATACAGACACACACAACATCGGTACACCCAAATTAATCGGCTCTCCCTATCAAGAGGAATAATTTATTTTATAAATTATTTATTTTTTGCCAGCCTCTCTTCTAGAAAAATCGACAAGCAAAACAATTTTAGGGAAACACTTTTATTTACAAAAAACATAGCTAACTTTTTTTATATACCTAATTTTATAATGCTGTACCTTCTTAGACAAACAGCTTTTTGACTTAATCCTAAATTATCTCTGTTATTGGATTCTATGAGTAAATAAAAATATATTTTATAAGAAAACATCCCCCATTCTTCGCTCACAAAAAGCTTTTTAATTTCTGGTGTGTTTACATTTTCTGTGAAAAATGCATTACTACCGATGTTTTAATAGCTCATTTAAATACCTTATTTGTAAAGTGTAGTAGAAGTATTAATAGTTTGTTGTTCAACGTATTGTCTAATGTTTACAGTATTTAAGATTGAACCTGCTTTTTATTATTCACATTGAAATATGAAAACAAAATTTGAGTAGTTTTCTTTCACTGATCTATCCAAATAACAATAAAAAATAGATTCGTATTCTTGTATTATTGTGCATTAATGTTACATAGCACACCAAAAACCAAACATTTGTTACGTTATCAACGATGAAAATCATCGCCACGAAAGTCTATTAAGCGCTTCTCAAAATATGAAAACAATACGAAAGAAATACGAAAAGTTTATGAAGCTTTTTCAAACTTTTTAAACACTTCTCGTTAAGGCACTTTTAAGAGGCATTTTTAAACACGTTTTTAAGGCACTTTTAAGCCTTTAAACTGTCGGTCCATTTTCAACACTACTCGTTAAACACATTTTCTTAAATTCTTTTCTTGTTAAAACTTCTTCTTTACATTAACACATTTTTCTCATTTAAAGATTTTACATTAAACACTATAAACATAGTTCTTTTTAAATTATTTTCTCATTAAACACAGTTCATTAAACATTGTATCTCATTTAAACACTTTAAACATTTTAAACATTTTTCGTTAAGCATATCAAATTAAGCATTGTTCCCGGCTTCTTATTGTTATAGTTCCTTCAGTTTGAAGTATCTCGAGGTCTAACAGATTATGACCCCAAAAATGTGATGCACAAAAAGTTACCTTACATTTTCTTTCGTCGTCTGGTTGTGATCGCCGTTGGTGCCGTCGGTTTCCATTGCGTATCTCTGGCCGTGATTGATGTTGGTGATCTTTGATCTGTGGATAAATTTCATCGACAGACAGAAGACAAACGCGGAGACAATTTTTCCTGATAGAGAGACAATCTTTTATTCTGGACTTCGTTGTGGAAGGGTTTTGCCCATTCGTTCACTCGATTCTCATTCATCATTCTCGCTGGGGGATATGGCTATGCACGGGGATTGCTGGTGGATCTCAAGGAGATTCAGCCATTACGACGAACGATTTCATCATCGACCTGACGTTCTCACTTCCAGAGCTCTTCTCTTTCATTTGAGGACCCATAAAGAGGGCGACTGTCCTGCTCGCTTCCCAGACCGTCACTCTTTTTTAAACCTTAGTTTCTCACGAAAAAGGATTGACGTCACAGTCCTTTGTCCTGTTATACAAATCATAACCAGAGCTGGTTTGACCTTTATTGAACCCCAACCTTTGAAGTTGGCCAGGTTTCACCAGTTGTTATGACTTCTTGAGATTACTCATTCTGAGGACAAATCTATCTGTCCTAAAATGGATGTTATTTAGACCTACACTTAACTCGGACAAGGTTCACCCCTCTCACAATTAAAACTAGTGGACCTACTCGCTTTGGGGCATACAGAGCCTCTCATAATGTAACATCAACACCCTCTGCTAAATGACTCCACCCAAAAAATGAGATTCTACTTATTTAAACAATTACGTGTGAACATTTTGAAAGAGTTTTAAGAAGAAAAAAACGAAAACAAAAATTATTTTCGTATTTAGAGCATGGGATCAGTTTTTGATATAAATTTAATAACAATTATCCATTCTTTCCGAACCATTCTAGTGTTTTAGAGTAGTTAACTAAAATAATGTTTTTTTATGAGAGATAAATCCTACGGATTTTTGGGAGGGGCGAGGATTCTACTTTATAGGCAATTATGTGTGGTTTTACGACCTTGTCACTCAAACTTCGGGTTAGTGTAAAACAATTTGGTTAACTACCCTGAAAAGATAGAATACCCCGGAAGTTGGGGGACAATATACATGAAGTTTTAATACGAAACTAATCTCCACTCTAGATTCTAAAATAATTATTTGTTTTTCTTTTTATCCACAAGTTTTTCAGGATATTCACACGTAATCAAGCACCTACCATGAGCATAATGATACAGTAGAGAGAGGGGCTAACAACATCTCTCATGCTGATGGTGTAATGACTAAAAGAATATGCACAATACGGTTTTAACTATTCAAAAACGTGGATTACGGCTGCATAATTAATGTACGAATGTTGTCTGTGTTGGTTGGATTCCGGTGCATTGTATTTGCATAAATACTCGGGAACAACACACACGTTTCGACGTAAATCATAATAAGTTATCGTAAATTGAAAAGACTTTGTGAAGTATCGAATGATGCAAAACAGGTTCCACACGGTGTCTTTCATTCTTAATTAGGATAACGCTGACCTCACACTACACAAAAGATCAAAGATACAGGAAAATATGACTTCGATTTGTCAGACCTTGTACAAAAAGACTATAACCTCTTTACAAGTTATTGAAACCATTTGAGCGTGTCAAGAGAAAAAAGCAATACATGATTTTGTTTCCTTTTTGTGTTCCGAACTAATGAATTTTAAGCGCGTGGTATTGGATTTGTGTTATTTATGTTTTTCTTAAAATAAGTTTTCACTCATTTTTACCAATATTTACATATGGAAAGAGGTCATAGAGAAAAATAGGGACGACATTACTGATTAAAAAAATATGATATTGTTTTATTGGGCTCTAAAAACTGATTGAATATTGGACGCAAGTTTTATATATATATATATATATATATATATATATAAGACATCGGCCTGCGTTCATTATAGTTTGATTACTACACTCTTTGGTGAGAAGTCGGCCTTCCTCGCGGTTTGCGTGATCTTTGTTAGCCAATAAACTTCCTTGTATGTGGCGTGGTGGCTCAGGTGGCTCAGGTTGTTCAAATGGCTCAGTACTCAGGTTTCAAAGTGTCCAACTGATGAGTCCAAAGTAGGGCGAAACTTGAGTTTAGTGCGTCCGGTCTGTTGCTTTCATGGTGTAAATTTTAGCAGCGGAAAATCCAGGAAAAGTTGGCGTCAGAAATTGCAGTAGTGGGCTTGTGGATAAGGGTTTGGTTTCAGTTCCAATATCTTATGTCATATTAGGTTCGAATCTCACACTAGATAATTATTTTTGTACGTTTTTTTATTCTTTTTTTTTGCTATAGCGTCCCAGTTAATTCATAGACCCTATCGATCATGAACTTGAAGCTTGAATAATCTTTTATTTTTAAATAAAAACTAGATAAAAAATATTTCATAAATATTCATAATTTCGAATCTTGGCGATAGAATTATTTAAAAGTTAGAGAAACCAGCATGTACGGGTACTTTAGCTAGTAGAGAAATAAAACTGAGAAGAAGAAAAGCGAATGGCGATGGTGGTGGTAGTTTAAGGGATTCTTATTATTTGAACTTTTGCCAAAGAGAAAAAGAGGGTATAGCGATATATAAAGAAAAAATGAGAGAAAGGAGTTTCTATAGTTGTTATTTTCCTCTTTTTTCTTCTTTTTCTCCTTTTTCTTCTTCTTTTCCCTTTTCTTCTTTTTCTGCTTTATCTTATTATTATTATTATTATTATAATTATTATTATTATCATTACTATATTAGAGACAGAGAGATAGAAAAAGAAGTAGATAAACATAAGTGAGAGTAGAGTTGAAGGTTGACGAGATAGAAAACCAGAGATAAAGTAGGAGGAAGAAGAGGGGGGAGAGAGATTGGGAGTTAGAGAGAGAGAGGGAGAGAGAGAGAAAGAGAAGGAGATAAAGATACTAAAAGACGTGAGAGAGGAGTTGAAATGTAATGCCAGAAAACTAAAGAAGGATAATAGGGAGGGAGAAAGAGACATTAGAAGAAAAAGAAAGAGAGATATATACGAGAGAGAGAGAGAGAGAAATAAAAAGAATGAAAGAGAGAGAAGAGAGAGGGGAACAGAAAGAGAGAAAAAAAAGAATCTGAGAGAGAGGAGAAATAGAAGAGAAATAGAAGAGAGAGAAGGAGAGAAAGAAAGAGAGAGAAGAGATAGAAGAGAGAGATTAGAGAGAGAAGGAGAGAAAGAAGAGAGCGAGAGGAGAGGTAAAGAAGTAGAGAGAGAAGAGAGAGAGGGAAGAGAAGAAAAGGAATAAGACATTTAGGTATAGAGATATGGAAAATAGAAAAGAGATGTGTTTGATTATTATTATTTGATTAGAGATAGATAGATAGATAGATAGATAGATAGATAAATAGATAGATAGATAGATAGATAGATAGATAGATAGATAGATAGATAGATAGATAGATAGATACAGTGAGTGAGAGAGAGGGGAGAGAGAGAGAGAGAAATCAACATAATAAGTGAAAGAGGAGGTAAAGGGTAACGATATGGAAAACAGGAGAAGAGGAAGAAGAAAGGGAAAGAGAGTGAAAGAAAAATAATTGAAGGGATTTGTTATCACTCCCTAAACAACGAGTCAATCAATATATCGATTGCTGTCCTCAAAGTCTGAAGCATTTCAACGACGAAAAAGGGAGAAAACGAAAAATAAAGCAAAAATTGATGTGAATTGAGAGAAAAGAATGTAATCCCATGTCGGTTCTTGGAAATGGGGATGTGAATGGGGAGGAAGGAGCGAATGTCCATTCATTAATTTCATTGGAAGTCCGTTGTCACGGGGACATTTTTCACAAAAGCTTAATTCTACAAGTCATGGATGGGGGGACAAACAAAACTATATAAGCTCCCTCACAAACGGACATGTTCGGACACGCGCAATGCTAACAAATACGAATCGACCACCAAATATAATAGTTTGCTTTTTTCATTTTTATTTTGGATGGGGGTATTTATTCTTTTTTAATATTGCTCGTATTTATTATGGTTGACTCATGGAATCATGCCTTACGCATTATTTTGTTTAAGCAGAATTTTATTTTCAAATTTAATTCATTGTGTTGGTATCATTTGACTCCCTATGTACTTGCCTCCTCACGAGGGCAGAGTTAACGCAAGATCGGTTTTTAAAATATGATCTTCTTCAAAATGTTACATTACTAAGATCAACACGTTTTTGAAGGGTATATCAAATTTATTTGACAAAAAATAGCAAAGTGACACAAGCCATGTAAAGTGACTGGTGAAAGCCATTTACATCCACATGCAGTCTGAATATTTTTCTAAGGACGATTTAAACTTGGATATGGTAGTAATCGTCACAACCTCCTCTGGTAGGAGGGAGAAAGTAAAGTCCTTTTAGGAGAGACCGACATGAGCATCATGAAGTGTATTTGCTATCCAAACTTAAGCTGGTATAGATTTGGTGAAAATTAGCATAATAATGTCAGATCTGTGAAAACGTAAACAAACCAAGAAAGAAGAACAATACAAGTATACTGATGAGGGAAATGGATACCCGTCTCCATCATAATAAAGGTTTGGCTGTGATAGAAGATGCATCTGACCCCATAGATGAAACAAGTAGACGACAACATACAACACACCATTGTAATAGAAAAAAATTCTTATTTTTTTTTTGGGGGGGGTGCTGAAAAAGGAATTAAAAATAACTACTAGTCATTTTTTTACAAAAGAGCACCACACATCCGTTGTAGATTTTATCATGTCAGAAAATTTGGTTTGTCCTCCAACATTATTTTATTTATGGTTTGTCCTTCACCAGTTTTTTATTCATGGTTTATCTTTCAGCAGTTTTTTATTCATGGTTTATCTTTCCTCAGTATTTAATTTATGGTTTATCCTCCAGCAGTATTTTATTCATGGTTTATCTTTCATCAGTATTTAATTCATGGTTTGTCCTCCAGCAGTTTTTTATTCATGGTTTATCTTTCATCAGTATTTAATTTATGGTTTGTCCTCCAGCAGTTTTTTATTCATGGTTTATCTTTCAGCGGTTTTTTTTTTATGGGTAATCCTCCAGCAGTATTTTATTCATGGGTAATCCTCTAGCAGTTTTTTTTATTTATGGGTAATCCTCCAGCAGTTTTTTATTCATGGTTTATCTTTCATCAGTATTTAATTTATGGTTTATCCTCCAGCAGTATTTTATTTATGGGTAATCCTCCAGCAGTTTTTTATTCATGGGTAGTCCTCCGGCAGTTTTTTATTTATGGGTAATCCTCTAGCAGTTTTTTTTATTTATGGGTAATCCTCCAGCAGTTTTTATTCATGGTTTATCTTTCAGCAGTATGTTATTTACTTCCTCTTCAAGAGGTTAAACACAAAGTCAGGTGTCGTTTCGAAAAGCCAGCACACCAGGATTAGTGCATTCAAGCCTACAAAACATGCCTGTACAGCCCCGTTAGCATCACACGGTATGGTGGCCTCAGGCGATTAGCAATAAACTAATACCTTTTTAAAGAGAAAATAAAGCCTGGGAGTGTGCACTTCCTACACCTGAAAAGAACCATACTTCAGCCTTACAGCAACAAAGTAACTGTTGGACTAATTGTCGAGAACGTATCTCAGACTCGTACGGACACCTACTTAACGGTGCCAGGCAGGTATACGTATAAAATAACGAAAAGTTGCAATACATTGCAATTTTTTTCAAATATCTCATATGTTCGTCATTAGTTCACACGCAAACTCCACCATAAGTTATGATTTATGATGAGTTAGGCATAACAAATGCTTGTAACTGTTTTTATTTTTTCTCCTAGAAGGACTCAGAAATACTCATTCACAAAAATTACACATTTTCTACAAATAAAATGTTGCATTAATAAGTTTTTGTAGAATTTCGATTATTCGGACTACTGTTCTCATCTTAAGTGTTATACACACAACGTTTGGGCATCTGTAAACTCCGGCTTTCTTCAGGTGTATAGTTTCCAACTAGGGAATATTTCTGTCGAATTCGGGAATCTGGAAGGGATTTTGAACTGAACCCTTTATTTAATCCACGGGGGAGCATACTCTAGTTACGTTAGTCATGACCGGAGAAGTCTTCAATGATTCGCAATTCTTCGTATAGCCAACACCGAGGATTGACGCTTCAGATGACTATTACTTAGAACTGAATTTTACTAAGTATTATATCCACTGCGCCACGGGTCCTTGTGGACAGCAGTTCTAGTAGGAATTTTGTGAGTGTTAAACCTATTCTTGTTTTTAATGTGTAGTCTTACTACTTATCACTATATATCAGTATTTTTATTACTACATATCACTGTATATATATATATATATATATATATATATATATATATATATATATATATATATTGTACATGTATATATATATATATATATATATATATATATATATATATATATATATATATTGTACATGTATATATACTTATATTATACATGTATATATATATATATATATATATATATATATATATATATATATATATATATGGGTAGTGGGGTGGAAACATTTCCACCAACAAGAGCAGTAAGGCGCCTTCTTCCCTCTGCTAGCCTGTGGGAGACCCTTGGGCAAAATCAAGTATCAACTTAGCCCCCACAGGGTATGTGAAGTCATCGCAGGCAGGGGATAGATGGAGGCCTAATTGATGTTAGAAACTGGTCAACCCTTTGTTTGGTGTAAGACAGATGATAATAGTTTTCTACAATGACTAAAGCAAGTTCCGAAGCAAGTTCAAAAGCAAGTTCTACCAAACATTACCGTTAATATACTATCATTGTTTACTGAATACGTAAGATTATTCTCTAAATACAAACACATACGTTACAAGTCCAACAACTAAGTTCCCCCTCTTAGACAGGGTCCAAAAAAGAGCCTCTAATCTAGTGATGTTTATACTATCTGCCAAGTTCTAGCCCCTGTCTAATCGCTGCAATGTTGCATCCCTGTGCTTGTTTTAAACAACGTACTTCTACGAACTTGTTGTGCTTATGCCACCCGACGAAAACACCCACAACCCATCCGACAATCAGCTAAATCACACCCCTTCACTGTATAGGTCCCCAGATACCGACAGTTTTTTTTTTTTTACCTTAGTAACTTTTTTCCTCGAACTGCTAGCCTTTGTAATTCTCTCCCTGCTCACTGGTTCCCTGATAGAATCGATATGCAGAAATGTAAATGTTATGTGAAAAAAATTCTCGTTGCACAACTCCCCATTAAGGATGCCCCTGTTGATATAGCCTCTAGATTAGTAGACCCTTATGTCTCAGTGAAAATGTGCCTTGTTTAGAGTGAGTAAAAGTAAAAGAAAATAAAGCGAACTTGTTAAAATAAAACAAAAAGAAACTGTATTACTTGGGTTATTCGGACTACTGTTCTCATTTTAGATGTTATTCTCTCATGAATGTGATGTAACCACTGATCTTCTTTTTCTGTCTTGTCCAACTCCGGAATCTTTATTTTATTTACCTCTCTAGGAGGTTAGACACAAGGTCAGAGGTTAAGTTAAAAAAAAATACAGTGCACTAGAATTAGCGCTTTCTGGCCTACAAAAATTCTTGAGCAACCCCGTCGGCATTCCCTGTGAGGGGCGCCGCATGCGATTAGCCATAACCTAGCCTCTTCTAAAAGAGATCAAGCATGGAAGGGTGGACCTCCTGGGACTAAACATGGTAAACAATAGATTGGGAAGAAAAGAGAGCAGAATTAATAAAGAAGAAAGGAATACAGAGAGACGGAAGGAAAGAGACCATACCTAAGCCCGACAGCAACAAAGGCATTATCGGACTAATTGTCGAGGACGAACGTCCGACTGGAACAAAGAGAAATAAGTTGGTTCAACTCCGTAATTTTTATGTCGAACTCAAGAATCTGTACGGAATTTCGAACTGAACCTTTTTTTAAATCAACGAGGGTAATATTTTTTTCTGCCATCTTTTTTTCCTTTTTTCTAAGAGAGTTTCTTTCTTTCTTTCTTTTCTCAAGTATTCTCCCTTTCCTTCTTTACTCTTTTTTTCTTACTATATATATGACTCTCTTTATTTCTTTTTAATCGTAATATTTTCTCTTTCATTCCTTTTTCTTTCTTTTTTCTTTGTAACTATTTTTCTATTTCACTTTTTCTCTCTTTCCTTCCGTCTCTCTGTCTTCCTTTCTTCTTTATTCATTCTGCTGTCTTTTCTTCCCAATTTATTGTTTAGCCTGTGTCTGTCTCTCATTATTTATTTATTTCTTAATTTTTATCTACTAGCGAGTCACCGATTATCAAGGCCCAAAAGCCACTCGAGGATAATTGTTAAAGAGTTTGTCTGGAATATTGGTAACGATCGTTGGGACTGGGCAGAGTTTGATTATTTAGGAGGACAGCTTAACATTGGATTTGAAAACTAGCATGTTGTAGTCAGCTGGGAAGCAGCCCAGTGTTATTGTGTTTACAGACTGGCGGTTCTTGAAAAGAAACTTTTCTCATGGAAGTTCCGTTTAGTTTTGCGTACACAGAGAAAGAAAGGAAAATTATGTTCAGTGATTGTAGCTAGACGAGTTCTTGCTGTGAATGTTTTACAGCGGGAGACAACCATAGATTTGAGTAAAATCGAGCACCACAAATACCGAGTAGAGAAAATAAATTATTCTCTATTTCTTTCTACCATGTCTCTTGTTTTTTTCTATTTTCTTTCATTATTTCCCTATTTACTCTCTTTCCTTTCGGTCTGATATTTTTTCTCTCGCTATCTTTTCGTATGTTTAAATTTTCTTTCTCTTTGTCGTCCTTATCTCTCCTTTTTGCTATGTCCGATTTCCTATCTTCTTTTTTTTCTTTTTTGCTTTCATCATTTTTTCCCAACATTTACTTTTGCTCTCATGTTGGTTTTTCTGGTCCAAATAATTTATTTATTTTCTTCCTTGTTTTATATTGTTATTTCCGAAATCTTGTCTCTTTAGTTTACTGACTTCCGGTTTACTGACTTCTTTCTATTTGTCTCTTTTTCTGGTTTTCTCTCTTTCTTCATTGTTCTTTCCTGCCAGCTGTTTTCTTTCAATTTCTGTCTTTTTTGACTTTATTCGTTCTTTCTTTATTCTTTTCTATTTCCTTCCAATCTCTTGTCTCTCTCTCTCTCACTTTCTAATTCTCTTTCTGTTTTCTTTCTTCCTCGTGTTTATCGTTTATCTTCCCGTCTCATGATTCTATTTCGCTCAGTTTGTCTTTTTTAGTTATTTCCTCATTCTCTTTTTTCTAAACTCCTGCTTTTAGTTCTCTCTATTTCTCTCTCTCTTTTTTTTCATTTTCTCCCCTTCCTTCCGATCTTGTAATTCTTTCTTACTTTCCTAATTCGTCCCTGTTTCCTTCCAATCGTGTGTTTTTATTAATATCTATCATTTTTTTTATTTCTTTCCTTTTATCCAGTTTTCTCTCTTTTCTTCAGTCTCTTGTTTTTATTTTACTTCCTTTCCTCATTATCATATTTTCTTTCCAATCACGTGTTTTTATTTCTCTTTATTTAAAAAGATTATGTGTGCCTTTCTTTCTTTCCAATCACGATTTTTCGTCTATTCATGTTTCTATCTTTCTTTTTCCTCAGTTTGTTATCTTTTCTTCAAGTATTTTCTTTATATTTCTTTGTCTTTACTTATTTTCATCCTGTTTATTCCAATAGCGTGTTTTCATATCTCTCTATTTTTATTTAATTTTTTTTATTTCTGCTTTTCTTTCTTTCTTCATTCGTCTCTCTTTTTTTCAGTCTTTTGTCTTCATTTCTACTTATTTTTTCCTTGTTTTTCTTACTTTCCATCCAATCTCCTGTTATTATTTTTCTCTATTTTTTCTTTCTTTCCCAAATTGTCGCTTTTCCCTTAAAATCATGTGTTTTAATTTCTCTCTATTTGTCTTTTTTTATTCCTGTCTTTTTTCTTTTTTCCTCGGTGTTGTCTCTTTATTTCTAATCTACTATTTTTATTTAATTGTCTTTCTTTCTTTTTTCTTTCTTTTCTGATTCTTCTTTAATTTTTTTTTCTTATTCTTTTTTCTCCCCCTTTCTTTAAAATCTCATATTTGTATTATTTCTATTTGTCTTTCTTCTTTTTCCTACTTTTTTTCGTTTTGTTCTTCTCTTTGCTTCTCTTTGCTTCCAATCTGTTGTTTTTACTTCTCTCTATTTTTCTTTCTCTCTTTTCCAATTCTTCCCTATTTTTTCTTCCTTCCTTCCTTGTTTTCTCCTTTTCCTTCAAATATTCTGTTATTTCTATCTTTTGACTTCATTTCTTTATCAAATTCTCCATTTCCTTCTAATCATACGTCATTCCAACATCGCTGCAGCCATTATGACTTCCAACGTTTCATCAAAGTAAGTTCTATTCAAACGCTCGCCTTTTGAATCCACAATTCTTAATATAGAAAACAAAAAAAACGTCATCACTCTTGATATGACAGTCCGTGGGGGTCGACAGAAGGTCCGCACCCGAGGTTTATCGATCTTACAAACAATGAGCGTGTGCGTGACACCCCCTCGTTTATCCGTTGAAAACTAATTCTACTGTAGACGACCGTAGAAATCAAAGGTGCCGCTGACGTTATTGGTCAAGTTAGGAATAAATAAACGGTATTTGCAATGCATGGAATTCTTGGACGACGTTGACGATATATATAATATATATATATATATATATATATATATATATATATATATATATATATATATATATATGATAGCAGGAATCGAAACGTATAGTCAGACAGTTATTTAAACCGAAGGGTAATATCGTGGATCGCAATTAACTGTTCTGAATATATTCTTTATTTCTACTCTTGTACAATATTAGAGAATGTGTGTAAGAATTAGATTAGTATTTTAAATTTTCACCTCGGGTAAAAATATGTAGAGTGGAATTTTCTATTTAAGATTAGAAGTAAGGCTGCGTGTCCTGACTGTGACGTCACGGGCATAGACGTGTGTAAAACTTAGATCAGTGTGATAAGCTTCGACGTTGGGTTAAAAATTAGGTAGAGTGGAAAGTTCCATTTAGGATTAAATGAAGACTACGTGTCCTGGCTGTAAATCACGGGCACAGAAATCCTCTAAACGGATGTATCAACAGTGTAGAGGGAACGTCTTTCCTTCGTCTGGACAACCGGAAATAGCGGTTGGCTTTCTGTATAGCTGCCTCTATACCCCCCTGGGAAAGGAGATAGGATTTGTTTTATGTGTCTGAATGTATACGCGTAAGAATGAATAAACATCGAAGCTCTTGATGGTTCTTTTTAATAAGGTTCGTAAAAGTGGTCATTATAAAGAAAAAAAGAGAAGATCGGCGGTAGGACGAGAGGATGCAAAGTGTGACTGCCAGACGAACACGGAAACTCTACCACCGGAACGCGGCAACAAAATGGGATCGAGGAGGACACGCCGTGGAGATTCAAGAACGTCTCATCGTATTAAATACTAATTTATGAAAAGCCCTCCCCCCCCCCCTGGTGAAATATGCCCAATGGACCCCTAAGGGGTGGGTTTATAGATTCGGGAATACTCTCACTCTGTGAATTGAATCCTTGCCCTTTTGGCAAAGATCAAAGTGTAGTATCTGTTCCGATGGATACTGCACCCCATACTGGTGTTGTCTTGGCCTTCGAGTCTTGATTTACGCCAGTCAATGGGTCTATCCTGTGCAGTTCTGGGAGGTCCACATTCCTAGGCTTTGCCTCCCCTATTTGGGGAGGAGTAAGTTTATTGCTTACGGTCTAAGGCGCCTCTACCGGGGGATGCCGACGGGGCTGCCCAGGCAATTTTTAAACCCCACTTTCCCGACCCGACCTTGGGTCACATCTTACTTGTGGGAGTAAGATAAAAACTGGCCTTGTGCCTAACTCCTAGAGAAGAGTAATTCAATACTCTGTGAATTTTACATGAGAATACACTTTTATATGTTATGTATATTCTCTAACCTTGTTTTAAAAACCTAAATTGTGTTTTAAACGTGAGTTATCGCACATCCTTAGCTATCCTCTACAAAATAAATTTCATTAAAAACCATTACTTGTTTTATGAACTTGAAGTATGACGTAATTTAATTACAACATAATTCAGCAACTTCAAATTACTATAAAATATAATGAAAAATAATTGAAAAGCCACCCAGCCCTGATGAAATATTCCCCATGGACCCCTAAGGGGTGGGTTTATAGATTCGGGAATACTCTCATAATCTTACTCTGTATTTTACATAAGAATACACTTGTATATGTTATGTATATTCTCTAACCTTGTTTTAAAAACTAAATTGCGTTTTTAAACGTGAGTTATCGCTCTTCCTTTGCTATCCTCTAACAAAAAAATTGTTTTATGAACTTGAGGTATTACGTAATTAAATTACAATATGTCTCAGTAATTTCAAATTACTATAAAATATAATGAAAAATAACTGAGAACCCCCCCCCCCCCGATGAAATATGCCCCATGGACCCCTAAGGGGTTGCTTTATAGATTCGGGAATACTCTCATCATCTTATTTTGTGAATTTTACATAAGAATACACTTTTATGTGTTATGTATATTCTCTAACCTTGTTTTAAAAACCTAAATTGTGTTTTTAAACGTGAATTATAGCAATTCCTTTTTCTATCCTCTAAAAAATAAATTTCATTAAAAAACATTAATTGTTTAATAAACTTGAGGTATTACGTAATTTAATTACGATATGATTCAGCAATTTCAAATTACTATAAAATATAATGAAAAATAACTGAAAAGCCCCCCCCCCCCTGATGAAATATTTCACATAAACCCCTAAGGGGTGGGTTTATAAATTCGGGAATATTCTCATCATCTTACTCTGAATTTTACATAAGAATACGCTTTTATATGTTATGTATATTCTCTAACGCTGTTTTAAAAACCTAAATTGTGTTTTTAAACGTAAGTTATCGTTCTTCCTTAGCTATCCTCTAACAAATAAATTTAATTAAAAACCATTACTTCTTTTATGAACTTGAGGTATTACGTAATTAAATTACAATATATCTCAGTAAAATACTATATACACCTATAACTATAGGTTTGTATAGTATTTTAACGCCATGTAGGATTCTCTGACGTCATAGTAATATGTACATGACGTCATCGTATGAGGTTTGGAATTTTTTTTCAACCTACTCATTATAGTGCACATGACGTCATAGTAATAGGTATATGACGTCATCGTTATAATTTTTAAATTTACAAAAAAATATTTTAACGTCATCTAGGAATGAAATAATGTTTTTTGGGGGCCGGCGGGAATGTTTTTTTTCTATTTTTTTCTTCTTTTTAAACCAAATATATTTCTATGTATGGGGGAGGGTAACAATTATTTTTTTTGGGGGGGGGATAAACATTTAGTTTAGGCTTTCTTGAGTTTCTAAATACTCGGCGTTGTCCGGCTTTTTTATCTGCACAATAGTCCGAAGATAAACGTAGATAACGTTAAAATATTATGCAAACTTATCACTACAGTAGCTCTATCTAGGATATTGAGCACTTTTCTCTCGGACAACGCCGAGTATTTAGAAACTCAAGAAAGCCCCAAGCTGCACAATAGTCTGAAGAGAAACGTAGATGGCGTTAAAATATTATACAAACTTATCACTACAGTTGAGAGATAGACTCACGTAGCTGGACAGACAGACGGACGCACGTAGGTCGTCTGATGGACGGCCGTTAGTGGACCGATTTACGGACGGACATATCTAAACGGACGGAAGTATCTGGACAGACAGACGGATGGCTGGACAGACGTAGATGGACAGACGGACGAACGTAGGTTGACGGATTGACGGACGGGCGTAGCTGGACAGACAGACGGACTCACGGACGTAGGTCGACGGATTGACGGATCAATATTTGTTCAAAGAAAATCATACTTATCATTACTCGTGAATTTTAAGATCAAAGTGTAGTATCTTTTCCAATGGATACTACACCCCATAGACTGGTATTGTCTTGGCCTTCGGGGCTTGATTTACTCCGGCCTATGGGTCGGTCCTGTGCAGTTCTAGGAGGTCCACCCTCCCAGGTTTTGCCTCCCCTCTTTGGGGAGGAGTATGTCTATTGCTTACTGCCTGAAGCGCCCCTACCGGGGAATGACGACGGGGCTGCCCAGGCAATTTTTAATGGCCAGAGTGCTCACTTTCTCGGGCGCTGGCTTTTCAAACCCCACTTTCCCGACCCGATCTTGGGTCACATTTTACTTGTGGGAGTAAGATAAAACTGGCCTTGTGCCTAACTCCTGGATAGGAGTAAATAAATACTCGTAAATTTAGTAAGGAAAATCGACGACAGTACTGAGGTTAATATCTTATGAATACACCCTTAACTTTGAAAATAATTTTTATTGTTGACCTTGAGATCAAGTGTATTATCTAGTCCTATCCGATAGGTGTCGATCTTACACTCTCAAATCAAAAATCAGACTGTAATTTTACTTTTTTAATTCTGTTTTCCTCGGTTGATAAGTGCTCCCCTAAAGTACGGCCTGAGGTGCTCACACTGGCTAGAGGGGCCAGTATCCCCATCCCAGATTTGGCCTAGGGCGCCCCACCGGCGAATGCCGACACTCCAAACCCTCAAATTTGGCCTGAGGCGCTCAAACCGGCGAATGCCGATACCACCTCCCCCAAATTTGGCCTGAGGCGCCCCACTGACGAATGCCGACATCCCCCCCTCTCTCTAATTTGGCCTGAGGCGGTCCACCGGCGAATGCCGTCATTCCCCCTCCCCAGATTTGGCCTGATGCGCCCCACCGGCGAATGCCGACACTCCCCTTCCCAAAAATTTGGCCTGAGGCGCCCCACCGGCGAATGCCGACATTCCCCTCCCCAGATTTGGCCTGATGCGCCCATCTGGCGAATGCCGACACTCCCTTCCCCAAAATTTGGCCTGAGGCGCCCCACCGGCGAATGCCGACACTCCCCCCTCCCCCAATTTTGCCTGAGGCGCTCACACTGGCGAATGTCGACACTCCTCTTCCCCAAATTTTGCCTGAGGCGCCCCACCGGCGAATGCCGACACTTCCCCCCCTCCAATTTGGCATGAAAGGAGGAGGTAATGCTTGGATGGATTATATCATGATTACAGAACGGCCATAGGGAGGAAGGGAGGGGGAGGAATATTAAGGTCTATTAATGATTAAGAAAGAAAGGTAGAAAGTGTGGGAGTGAGAGAGAAAGAAGAAAGAAAGGAAAAAAGGGTTGTAGTGTGAGTGAATTACTTCCCGGCACTCCCTTACTCTGACGTCATTTCCGGTTTATCGTGACTTTGCATTATTTTTCAAATTATACATGATAGCATTGATTTCTTCTCAAATTAGTATAAATAACGTTGAAAATCGAGGAAAAAGCCACCCCCATTGGAGAAAAGTGCTCAGTCGACCCCGGAAGAGTCAATTTTTTTTCCAGTTCTGAGATATTACACATCCCTGGGCTGGCCGGTCGGAATGATGTCAACCGTGTGACCTTTTGTTGGGTACTCTCGGAGGAGAAGCTTTACATACATACATACAGACATATAGACAGACAGACAGACAGACAGACAAAACGACAGACAGGTCGGATTTATATAATAGATATCGATGTTTCGATATGCCTCAGTGGACAGGAAGATACAAAACCGCCTAGAGACCTAACTCAACCAAAAACGATGTTATAAATTTCTTCTATGGATGAGAAGATATTATAAAACCCTATCGATCAGCCAAATTCAACAAGAAAACCAGTTACCTAAAAAAAAACATTGTCAAACGTTATCACCGACCAATCATTTTATACACACACACACACATATATATATATATATAAACTGTATTATTCTTGAATACCTACTCCATTATGAAAGAAGCTAAGTGTCTTCATTATATTGTTGTCACACGGTTCCTTTGTATTTTATATTTAGAAACCACGTTTACCTCAGTTTTAATGTGTTTTCTTTTTTTTTTAGTATTTCCATACATTAGTTTTAGACGTAATTCTTGATTTTCAAATTATTCCGTTTTGTGTCTGTTTTTCGTTGATTCTCTTGTGCCTTTGATCTCCCTGAGGGAATTCTTAATGTTAACCTTGGTCTAGCTCTGTTAATTTTATCATGTCTGAAAATAAATATTGTATGCATATAGAAATAATATATATATAAATATTAATATATATATATATATATATATATATATATATATATATATATATATATATATATATATATCTTTCTCTCGGACAGTGTTTGGCAAAACTGTGACCATTAATGCACATATTTTCTCATGAAAACGTACAATATCTGGCAGAGCTTTGATAAATTCGTCGATATATTTCTCTCTCTCTCTCTCTCTCTCTCTCTCTATATATATATATATATATATATATATATATATATATATATATATATATATATATATACATACATACCCACATACATACATACAATCGAACAATATTGAACGGATACACACTGCCATTATCATCGATGGTGAGGTTAGTCTTTATTCCTCTATGGAAAAAAGTTATGAATTGATTCATCTTTGGTTTACTTCTTCTGATTATCTATTCCTATTTATGAATAATAAAAATAAATAATAAAAAAGACTAACCTCGCTATCGATGATAATGGCAGTGCGCTGAATATTGTTCGATTATATATACAAATGTTGTCCTTACAAATATATATATATATATATATATATATATGCGTGTGTGTGTGGGTGGGTGTGTTGGGGGTGTATGTGTATATCTTTCTCTCGGACACTGTTTGGCAAAAACGTGACTATTAATGTGCATTTCTTCTCATGCAAACTGGCAGAGTGTTCGTACATGTCCATGAAAGCTGAAACGTATAGATTAGAATTTGGCCTCAACTATCAGACACACATCAATCGATTGGATGATAAATGCCGACCCTCTTCGCTCAACATGGATAGTTCAATAAGTTTGTTCACAAAACCAATCGGTGTCTAATCGATATGATATCGTGTAAACGTTGAAAGCATATAAGTCTTTGAACCACTGCTAACAAATCGAGCGCAAAAAAGAAATAAGAAATAATAATGATTTGAGTGATCGGTTACAGTTATCCAATACATTTTAATGAAGAAAAAAGTTACCAGCACTCCAAGTCGTATCACATAAATAAATTACCTATTTGTAATTAGAGTTTTAGTATTTATTAAAACATAAATCATTTGTATAATGAAGTAGAATGGCCGTCCTGGGACGGGTAAAATTACTTATTCAAACTGAAGAGTTTGGCCCTATTTTTATATCCCCTTACAAAGATTAAAATAAATATATAATAAACTTTATGTCTAGAATCCTTATTCCAATTTTGATCAAAATCCATTACATGATTTTCATTCTAGGAAATGTCTCAAATTTAAGTCTTAAGCATAACGGGTCTAAATAAGAAGTTACAATTGGTGAGGTGGTGTCTAATGAATATGGATCTAATTTAATTCAAATTTAATAAAAAATAAATGTTTAAATGGGGTGTCTTTCCCAAATTATACCCCCGCAACACCTTTTAAAATAATCCAAAGAAACTGAAGTCTGAAGAATATTTATTTATTGATGTCTGACAACCATTTTTAAATATTTCACACACAAAGGAAATATCTAATTTTTTACGAAGAGCTTTTTCGACTTTTTTACCTCTTTGCATCAAACTAAATTAAACACCCCATATTACTTTAAAATTAAAGATGAGCACTGTTAGGAGATATTTAAAATAGACATTTAATTAGCTACAAAGTGTTGAGTTCTCTAGTCTGTCTTGTAGCAGTTGTAATCGGCATAAATACAAAGCTTAAATTCTTCGTATTACGTGATAATTTCCTATGGCTGTAAAGATAGAGTGAAAGCGTGCGCAGTCAAAGGTGGCTCTGTGAACCGGGTTCGCGCCTTGTGACCGTCTGAAATTATCACTTCTCTACGCTAATGAGAGTAAAAAGCTTGAAACGGCGTCATCTGCAGGTAAATATAATTTTATATATATATATATATATATATATATATATATATATATTATACGCATAGATGAGTTTATATACAGAGAGACACATCAGAATAATGACATTCTATTTGCACAGATTATCCCTTATATACGCATTCTAAAACTTCCCCAAACATCACGCGTCTTTCAAATTTACGTAATTAATTTGTTTTAAAGCTTATAATAAATTAATATTCGCATGATTTTTTCAAATATATCTCTCGATAATAATCTTAATAAAAATTATAAATAGAATTAATTAAAGACATTGTTTTTTTAATCTATATAATTGAGTTACTTAATTAAATTAAATTGTAATGGAATATGATGGAACAGCCGCGCCCACTCCAACATTTGGTTACCCGCCCTCTGATTATTAAGTATAACGTTCTATTTCAAACGCACATAAAGTTATATTTCAAGAAATCTACAGGTGTTAAATAACGTCAGATTAGAGCGAGAGAGAGAGAGAGAGAAAGCGAGAGAGAGACAGAGAGAAAGAGAGAGAGAAATAAAGAGAGAGATGATTAAAAAAGAGAGAAACAAAGAGAGATCGACACAAGACAGGGACGCGGTATTTTATTAATAACATGGAAACAACACATTCTGAGATTTATCGTACGAGTCGCTCAAAAATGATATATTGATTTTGATTTTTGTATTAAATTTTTTTTTTTATCTTATTAGAAATTATGTTTTAAAGCACTAATTTATTGAATAAAATTGTTTAATTAAAAAAAATAATGAATTAGAAAAATTTTAAATTCATATAAAAGTTTAATACGAAAATGCGTTTAGTTTATAATGCTAACTAATGTAAACAATTGGCTCGCAGAATTATCTTGAAGTGCGAACTTACATGAGTTGATTCCAGAAAGGAGGGTGGGTCATCTATAGGTCCACCAAATATAAATTTTGTTACGCCGTCGTCTGAAACAATAAAATAGCTTCCAGTTAACTTTCTTCTATTTATCGAAGAGAATTTAAAGATTTTGTTTTCTAAACACTTTTCCCTGTGGTTACCTTTTACTTTATTTAAAATGTATTTAACTTAAAACAACTACCAAAAATATGCGACCGGAGTTAGCATATATTTGCTAGCACGATTAATAACCAATCACCATCTTTGCTGATGGAACGGTTTAATTCTTGTAAATGTGTGTAAATAGCGAGAACGTGCGTACGACCATGATATCCATTAGCGTGTTATTATATGGCTATTAAAAACAATTGAATTTTTAGGAATCTTATTCTGAATTTGAACGATTCTACGAAAGTGTGAATGAAATTATTTTTCAAGGGGCAAACACATTGAAAATAAGGTATCAAACCTATAAGTACCTATTTACTTGCCTTCACATAAGGGTAAAGTTAGACACAAGGGCACTTGTTAATGCTCCCCCAAAATGACGTTCTGGATTGGGGCCAAAATAAAAACTGCATAAATCTAAATAACTTCTTTTCCACTAACCGAGGACAGAATACACACCGTTTAGTATCAGAACAAATACTATACTTTGTTCCTAGCCAAGTTGAATATAAAAAATAAATAAATAAATATTTTGTATGGACAATTGACAGTCATATAATTTGACATCATATATTTTATGTTATACTAAATAGGAAAATGTATATTATTTTATGTTGCTAAAATGATGTAAACTATTTTATAATTTTCTTGATCCTCGGCTTTATTAGGAATATTTCTATTAATAAAAAAGTTTTACGTAAATTATTCAATGTAATTTTTATCTTTAATATTACTTTCCAAAAGTTATGTTTATAGGTTATCATTATTACAAGAAACAGAGCTTTCACGGATTAGGACCCATGCTAACTTTGACCCCGTCGTTATGGTTAGGGTTATGGCTATCATTAGAGTTATGGTTAGGGTTATGTATTAGGGTTAGAGTAAGGGTTAGAGTTAGCGTTTAGGGTTTAGGGTTAGGGTTATGGTTAAGGTCAAATTAGCGTGGATCCTAATCTGTGAAAGTAACCAATAAACTTTTAAGCAACAGACGCAGAGGCTTACTTATAATATGATTTCCTATAAAGATTTTATTTTTGTCGATTTGTTTTATCTATTTTTTTTTAATTATTATACATCGTTTAGAGTATTTTATAAGAAGACTTCACACATGTAAAGTATAGAGGAATGTTTGAAGTTGTGTAAAAGTATCGGGGCGAAGCTGATGAAGAATGATTTTAGTCGTCGAATGAGCTCAACATATTAGCATGAATTCAATCATGACTCAGAAGTCTTTTTCAATCGTCTTTCCGAGAAACAACGTCTCTCATTGGTACTTTACTCTGTATATACTCTAGTTATTTTGTTTTCTTGTAAAGTTTAGTGAACTTAAACTTAATTAGTTTATTCCAATCTGTGTTTTAATATTCTGTAAGACGCGTGAGCTTTCGCCCCCAAATAAAACTTATTTAGATTGAACAAAGGTGTTCGTTTCGCTTTCCGTTTAATTTTCGGTTTTACTTTTATAAAAACATTTTTTTTAATTCTATTCAACCCAAAGAAGGAAGACTTCTGCTGAGACTGTAAGGGACCAGATCCTAAGTGGGGGCTTGTGGAGAGAGATGCTTGTTCGCATTGCATTTAAATGTCTGCGTGGAAGAACAGCCGGGAAAACAGAGAGCAGGAAGTAAAATCTAAATGGAAGCAGTTCTCGGAAAAAGGTACTAGAGTAGAAAGCTTCCCGGCATCTTGGGACATATATACTGAAGGGGTGTGATGTTGCTGCTTGATGCGGTGGTCTAGGTTGTTACGTTGAAGGGGGGGGGGGTCACAAAAGCTGTAAGTTCGTCGGAAAACATTCTGTTAGAGTAATTGTAAAACCAACACAATGATGCAAAATTACGGCAATGGGACAAAAACAGGAGCTTGGTAGACTTATTAGATTAGAGATTATTTTTAAAGTCCTGTCAAAGAAGGAGAAACTATTGGTTGGTGCACCAGACGATGCGTGGCAATAATACTCTACGCATATATTTAAAAAAGAAAAACAATCGTATATAACATAACAAAATCCGATTGCTAACAATTTTTGAAGAGCTAACTAATTATTTCCTTTAAAGTCTTTAAATAAAATAATTAACTGATCTTTGCGATTCCGAATAAGATTACTACAAATTCAGTTTAGTTATGTTTTATTTTAATCTGTTTTCTTTTTGAAGAAAGAATCGTCGAAACAAATTGATTCGCAGATGCCAGACAAAGCGAAAAATGTCAGGGTTTTTTTAATCAATTAATTAGTTTAAATTATGAACATGAACAGAAGTAAAATAGTTTTCCTTTTTGTATTACTTGGATTATTAAGTGAGACTACTGTTCTTATCTTTGATGTTATTAATTATCAATAATAGATTATAATACAAGTAAAAATAACATATATATATATATATATATATATATATATAATTATTTATAAATAATATTTTTCAAATTAACTCATATACACATGTGTCTAATGCGAAACATACAGGAAACAATCCCTGCATGCCGCACGGTTCGAAGCCCAATACGAAAGTAGGTACTTTGTTACATTAGGACCCGGGCTAACTTTAGCCATAACCCTAACCATGACTCTACCGTTAATTCTAACCCCCACTTTGACCATAACCGTAACCCTAACGACGGGGTCAAAGTTAGTCGGGTCCTAATGTAACAAAGCACCCGAGAGTCATATTATACTCAGTAGTCGGGCATCAATGTGCCCCATGCATTGTCTAGAAATGGGAGAGTAATACAAAAGTCGGAGCGCATCCCGATGTGCCCACCACGAATTGTCTAGAAATGGGAGAGTAAATTAACGTCTTAATAGCAAAGTCAGCGACCATATAAGCAGGACGTCGAGAGCATTCAATAGGCGGAGTCTAGAGAGTTGCATTAAGCAGTAAATAACGCCCTGTTGTCAACTTACCGAGTTAAAAAAAGATTCCTGACATGAGTAACGTCGGAGGTTACATCGGCCGAAACGTTGTGAGAATAACATCCTAGATGAGAATAGTAGTCCAAATAATATTAATTATCAAAACCTCATCGAAAATTTCGGAAACATAATATGTTTATTTTAAAATTCTTTTACTGTGTCCTATTCTATTTATATACTGTTAAACAGTTATGGTATTTGGGGAGTTTTTCTGCCCGTACAAAAATAGGAACATGTGGTTAGTTGATAAAAAGGAATCGGCAGAGTACACATTACTAAGGTGATTTAATTAGAATTATTTACAAATGCTGTACCCGAGTTCGAATCTCACTTCAGTCTAAATGATTTTAAAGTGTACTCGAAACTGCTAGCAGCGACTGAATAATATTAGATTCGTTTGGAAATAAAATCTATATAACAGACAAATTGGTTAAAATGTGGAGCCAACACAACGGTATAAAGATCCTAAAACTGGTACAGAATATTCAAAGAACCTGTGTATATGTATACACTAATAAATCAGCTGCTGGTAATAGAGCTTGAGGAGTGGTCTACATTAAACATAGTTAACATATTTAACTGTAAAGTGCTCATCAGGTAATCTAGGGGTAGCTTTTCAACAATTGCTTTCATCACTTCACCAGCACGATTCTGACGGGAATAGAAATTTTCCAGTTACCAGTAAAAATAAAGTAATCCGTAAACTCCAAAAAATCAGCTGGAATTTCGTAGACTTTGTCTTTATGACGCTTAGGATGCAAGTATCAGAAAGTTTTATTTCATGTCCTGCTGACATAGCAGACCGAAACAAGGCCCAAGGCGTTTCCACGAATAGTGGCGATTGAGAGACGCCTGTAAAGCTGTCAGTTCTTGATGGTCCTCGGTGTAGCGTGTCGAACCTAGGCTGCTGGGTGAGTGGCGGGTCCTATCGTTCCACTCGTCTCCACAGCGATCAGTTTAAACACACATTCGTCGAGAAGACCGGCAAATTTTAATTGCTTGCAGCTTCCTGCTGACGCTGACGCATGTCCAACGTTTGTTTACGATTCTATCACTAGTAAGGGCGCAAGCGTGTTGGCACAAGTCGTATCCCGTTTGCACGGCAACTGACAAGTCTGAACTACTTGCACAGCGTTTCGCCTTAAACTCCACTTTGGACTCAGAAAACCACTCCTCCCTAAATTCTCATTGCGGACTGAAGCCACACTGGAGAACCTGGTCATCACTCCATCTCAGGTCAAAGTCATCATAAAAACCTTGACACCTCCAAAGCCGGTGGGCCTGATCTTATACCAGTAATAGTAATGAAGAAATAATCTGCTGAGATGACTCCTGTCCTCTCCAAACTATATTACAAATGCCTTGCTGAATCTTGTTTCCATGATAGTTTGAAAATTGCCTCTGTGGTACCAGTATTCAAGAATTCTGGAGATAGAACTGATCCTCTAAACTACCACCCAATCAGTCTACTCCCAGTCTTTGCTAAAAATGTTTGAATCATTAATAAATCTAGCTATAATCCGGCACCTAGTTAATTCTAAACTTCTTTCTGATCATCAGTACGGATTTAGACAAGCACGATCTAGTGCAGATATCCAAACGGTCATCGCTGAACGCATATATAATACACTGGACAAGGTAGGTGAAGCTAGGGCGGTAGCGCTTGATATATCCAAGGCCTTTGACAAGGGCTGGCATGAAGGGCTTCTCCTAAAACTGCACTCATATGGTATTACTAGTCAAATATTTAACATAATAAAATCTTTTCTAACCAAAAGAAAGATCCAGGTTTTTCTCGATGGCTGTTTATCTAAGCAACATGATATCAATGCTAGTATACCCCAGGGATCCATCCTTGGACCTCTACTTTTACTGATATTCATAAATGACCTCCCTGATTTCATTGAGAATGAGATAGAAATATTTGCTGGCGACCACACGCTCTACTCTCGTCATGTGGGCAAAACCGACGCGCACATATCTGAGGCAATTGCTGAATCTTTAGAAAATTACCTCCAGCTAGTAGTAGATTGGGGTAAAATATAGATGGTAACTTTTAATGCTGCAAAAACAAAGCTACTTTCCTACTAACGTAAAGTAAAATAGGGATTGTGGAGAAAAAAGAAGGCAAACAAGCTGCCCGAATGCAAGCAAGTGTCCGATTGCAAAAAAATCTGGTGTCAAAAAGTTCAGCGGAGTAAGTGATTTGTAGGTAGGTCGTTAGAAGGCACGGGAAATTAATAGGGAGGTTTCAAAGTTAAACTCCAGAAACCACCATCTTCAGGTGCGGCCAAAATAGATAGAATCCAGAGGGTAAAAAGTCCAATAGAGGGTTCGTTCGTGGATGCAACAAGGCTCAGTAATTCGAGAGGTGGGAAATATTAGCCATATTAAAAAGTCTTCCTGGGCTGAAAATCATGAAATAAGTCTAAATTGACGAAGAGACAGTGAATTAATATTTAAAGGCTAGGCCAAGATTCCAATTGCCCGTTGATAAACAGGATCGTCTGAAGAATGGCAAATATTCATGAAGAAAAAATTAATTGAATAAATTGCTTTTTTGCATTAGCGACTGAATTGGAAAAAGATCTGCCTCCGTCGCTTTTCTAATTTCTTTCCATCCTTCTACCTATATATATATATATATATATACATATATATATATATATATATATATATATATATATATATATATATATATAAAGGACAGAGAAATAAAGATATAATGTATATATTTGAAATAGAAAAGTAGCACCTAGATTGAGCAATTATATAAACAAATAAAAAATAAGAATAAATATTGTAAAAATACAATACCTATTAAGACTTTGAAAAGCCATGACTTAAGGAAGGGAAAAAACATTTCTTTTATTTGAAACACCTCGTTTTAAGCAACTGATAGATATTGTATTTTTACAATCTTTATTCTCATATTTTACTTGTTTATACGACACACATATGTATATATATATATTTTATATATATATATATATATATATATATATATATATATATATATATATATAGTATAAATTGTTATTTATACAAACAATTTTGGTTACATATAATCATACATGTTTCAGTTTCTCCACTTCCGAGAGCTCTAGAAAAAATTAAATGATAAATTACACACTTACTTATTCAATATATTGCCCTGGTTTGAATAGGATGGGTGCATAATAAAACGGGCAAGATTTATATCCAATTACACATTTGCGATTCAGCTCCTATCTTTTTGAGGTGTATTTAGTGTTTTTGACCTGACCGTTTCCAAATCCTTATTTATTTTTTATTAATCACTTGAGAATGTGCTTCTCTATATTTATACATATGTTAAGCTAAATTGTTTAACTACCAGGAAATCTGTTCATACCAAAACTGACCTATATATAAATCTTATTCCTATGATCCTACATATGCAAACCCATATTCTACTACGCCTATATACACATACATATCAATATACACATATTCTTACATACATACACAGACACATACATATATATTTATAAATATACACGCATACATATATATATATATATATATATATATATATATATTTGTAAGACTCTCTCTGAATGATAAATATAAGAAAATGTAATGCAAGTACGTGAAAATATTGGGTTGACATAATGGGTTAACGAGAAAAGGTAGTAGCCACTACTGGGTGCTCAACCCCGAGGCCCGGGCTTAGTGAAGTCAGTAGCATGGAATGAAATTAATGAGGAAGTACTTTCACATTTTTAAAACACTCGCATCATTTTTCCTTATAAAAAAACCTCACCACCTACAAACTTTCTGACATAGAAATTGAAGCTCTTAGTTTCGGCATAAAATTCGCTCCCGGAATACACTCTAACACCACTACCAACACAGTTCTAAACAATTACAGACATACTGACACAGATTTCACTAAAGGCTTCATTCAAGGAATAATCTCAACCACAACCACTCTTCCTAATGACCCCGTTTTACCCAAAATATACACATACACTCTTAAACACCTAGCTAACAATAATGACATAATCATATCACCATCTGATTAAGGAGCGGGCATAGTAATCATGGATAAAAACTCATATATTAAAAAATAACTACTCTATTATCCGACGAAATAACATACACTAACACTGACCAAAAAACCATAAACAAAAACATAGAACATTTCAACAAATCTTGCAAACACCTAATCAAGAACAAGAAAACATGGACATCACATATTGAGTATCACCCCATAATTCCTACACTATACGGGCTCCCCAAAACCTACAAACCAGACATCCTCATGCGCCCCATTGTATCAAGCATAGGTAGTACCACACACAAAATCGCCATAGCTAACATTCTCACTCCACTAATGGGCACCATCAGCCCCTCCCACATCAAAAACTCAGGCGACCTTCTTAACAAAATAAAAGACATCAACGTAAAAAAGAAAAACATCGCTTTATACTAATATCCCAGTTAAAAAATGCCTAAACTTACTTCACACTCATCTAAAGAAAATCAAAACCGACTTACCATTTCCCCCAACATTTTAATAGAAATAATTAGACTCACCACTGACGTAACATATTACCAATTCAACGAAGAATTCTACAAACAAAAATTTGGACTCCCAATGGGCAACCCCCTAAGCGGTGTATTAGCCTTCCTCTTCTTAGAATCCGGCCCTTTGAAATTTAGACTACCCCCTAACATCGAATACTTTAGATACATTGATGATATTCTAATGTTCCTCCCCTAAGATATACAAATCAATAACCTCAAAGACAAACTTAACACAGTAGAACCCTCCATAAAATTCACACATGAGACTGAAATAGACAGCTCGATACAATTCCTAGACACTCTTATAATTAAGTCCAACAACAAACTAGAATTCAAGTTACACCTCAAAAACACTCACAAAAATGACTACATACACTTCTACTCTCACCACAATAGCAAGATAAAACAGGTATGATTATAGGCTTCTTCCTACGCGCTCTTAGAATCCACAGTCCCCAATACATAGAGGAAGAAATAAAACACATCATTAATTCCTTAAAAACACTGCAATACCCCACACATTTTATATCAAACGCCAAGAAGAAAGCCTTTCAAATATTCTCCAAAAACAACACACAAAAAAATCAAACACCAAACACCTCTCTCATAGACAGACCCCTTCTCTTACCCACGCATTCCAATAACACATCCATATGCAACACACTTAACAAACTAGGCATTCCAACAGTACAAACCACAGCACAATCCATAAAACAAACACTAAACACATCAAGACACTTCCCCCAAAAAAAACACATCCTATGCCGGCTTATACACTGCCTAATGCAACAACTGCCATCAAATTTACGTGAGAGAAACACAACATGAATTGAAGAAAAGATTGAGTGAACACCAAAGGGACATAAAAAACAATAACTCTCTTAGTGCACTTTTCCCCATGCATTAAAGCACGGTCATGCTTTCAAATTTGGACAAGCCAAAATCACCAAATACATCCATAACAAAGCTCGGCGAAGACTGCTAGAAACCGCACTAATCAAAGCCTACAACACCATCAGACAACAAAATGGCTTTTATAATGTATCCCCCTTAATAAGCAAAATTATCCTCACTTAACAAAAACTCAACATAGATCATGGCTAACAGCTATTTTTCTCTTTACTATCAGTTATACTCACATACCAGTCTCCGCATACATACCCACACACAACCCCCACCCACATTTTCATTCACCACGAATCCAAACCTCACATTCCACACATTCTTGACATAGCAATGTGTATATATATATATATATATATATATATATATATATATATATATATATATATATATGTATGCGTCTGTATGTAAGAATATGTGTATGGGCGTGATTGAATGAAAATCTTCATATAAATAAAAATTTATACTAAAAAACAGCTTCACTTTTTGCTGAGCACGTTTTACAAACACTGTAGTTTCATTGGATTAAGATCTATAGAAACAAATATAATACATGTACTATATATATACATATATATATATATATATTTTTATATACAGGGTGTTTCAAAAGTCTTGGGAACATAACGATTTTTAATAACTCAAAAACTATTAGGAGTTGAAAAATGAAATTGGTACCGTTGGAAAGGTTAAAGTTTCAAGTTTTGTGGGGAATCTTCAAAGTTGCTCAATATGAGCACCATTCGTCACACGGCAGACATCTAGTCGATAATCCATTTCCTGCCAAACGCGTTCCAGCATCTTGACGTCAATGGTTCCCACAACTGCCGTTACTCGAGCCTTTAGTTCGTCAATATCTCTTGGAAGGGGCGGCACATAGACTTGTTGCTTGACAAAGCCCCAAAAGGAAAAAGTCACACGGGGTAAGATCTGGAGACCTAGGAGGCCAGGGCATGAGAACGTCATCACCTCGCCCAGATCTCCCAATCCATCTACCAGGCAGCCTTGTGTTAAGAAACTGCCTTACTCTAAGACTCCAGTGTGGTGGTGCACCATCTTGTTGAAAAATGAAGTCATCAGATTCTGCTTGTTCCAACTGAGCCATTAACCAGTCTTCCAGCATGTTGAGATAGGATTCACCAGTGATAGTTGCCTCTTCAAAGAAGAACGGTCCATAGACACCTTTCTTGGAAATTGCACAAAACACGTTCACTTTTGGTGAATCTCGCTCGTGCTCAAGAAGTTCATGAGGATTCTCAGTACCCCATATGTGAGTGTTATGCTTGTTAACTTTGCCATTCAGATGGAAGGTCGCCTCATCGCTAAAAACAAGCCGGTCATCAAAGCCGTTATATTCCAACTTCTCTTGCATTGCAATGCAAAAGTCACGGCGAAGTGGCTTATCAGTGTCTTTCAACTTTTGGACCAACTTGAGCTTGTAAGGTACCATTTGCAGTCGTTTCCTTAAGACACGCCAGACAGTTGCTGGAGCAAGCTGAAGTTCCCTGCTGGCTCTTCTCACTGATTTACGGGGGCTCCGCTGAAAGGCTGTCCGAACTTGCTCAACTGCATCTTCTGAAGTTGAAGGGCGACCTGTTCGCTTACTTGGGCACAAACACCCATCTTTCACAAATTTAGCATGCCATCTGACAATGGATTTCCTTTCAGGGGCTTCTTTTTTAAATTCCTGCGAAATGCACGCTGAACACATGTCCACGATTCAGTCTTTGCAAATTGTTTAGAGAACGACTGCACCTGGAAAGATAACACGAAAATCATTAGTATGACCAAAAACTTGATTAAGCAAGCTTTAAAATGGCACCAGTTTCATTTTTCTACCTGGAATAGTTCATGAGATATACGCATTTGTAATGTTCCCAAGACTTTTGAAACACCCTGTATATATATATATATATACATATATATATATATATATATATATATATATATATGTCTGTGTGTATTTGTATATGTATATAAGAGAGATCTGTGACCATCGTTTTTTTATTTCGGTCCGTTTTGGGGAGGGGATATCTAGAAGCACGTATAAATATACTTATTTTATGAGGGATTAAACATTGTTCTAATTCTTCAGTCAAGAATAAAATGAACGTCGTAGTAAACCTGGCATACGCGTTTCTACTGGAATAACACAAATGGTTACCGTTAACAAATAACTTGATAAAATAAAAGCATACTGAGAGGTTCACTTGATTTTATTTCTTGACTGATGAAGGCTGTAATGATTGAATTATTATTTCAACCAATCTTATAAAACTACAATTCATTTTGTTGTTTTATTTTCTACGAGGAAGGGGGGGGGGGCTCACGTTGCTCGGAATTGAATGAGGACCACTACTATGTACCTTTTTATTATGCACATGACACAATCCTGTTTTCTTTGATTTGACTGTCTCCTCATCCTCCTTTTTTTTCGCCCTCTAATGTAATTTTTACATATAGTAAACATTTCATTAAAATCGAATATTCGTATTTAAAGTTTTAAAAAGAGTTCTGTCATTATCGGTGACTTAGAGGTGGATAGGGGGCACGTAGATATTGGAAACACAGAGGGTAACGTTAAGATTCAGGACCACTTAGATTGTCTTTCCCCGGGAAATTATATAGGTATGATATGATATCTATCCCATCAAAATAGAATATATTTGATATTTTAAAGGGGCTAAATAGCTCGGTTAGGTTACGAGAGTAGAGACCACATCCATTGTGCTGCTAGAAAATGTTATACATGATTTAAATTTCACAAAAATTGGATATATTTAAAGCTTTAAGGGGGTTATGCTCTTCTATCCCGTTTAGGGGTGCACTTGAAGGTTTGGGAACACTTCCATTGCCTTCCCTGGTATATTTTTACATAATACTACACTTTTAGATTTTCTGTAGATTTTCTAACCATCATTTCTATGGGGAACACGCAAACCTTACATACACATACACACAGACATTGAGTGCTATATAGAAGGATCTATAGATATATAAAAATTATTTGATATAAATAGCTGGTGAATGGGTATTTAAAATACTAACACTACGCATTAACTTGCGAAACAGTCGTGGAAGATCTCTTTGCTTTGCTGTAGAATTTTTTATTGAAATAAATAATTAATTCCTATTAAACTGTTATGTAGTGCGATATTGCGACTTGCTCTTTTCAATACACATTTACGAAAACAAAATGGTTTTAAAGTTATTTTCATTTTTAACAACTGATCGTTGGCTAATCTTAGACCTTGAAACAGTAATTTTTAGCTCCTTACATCAAGTGGCTTCACGACTTGTCTTGAGCGATTTCCATTAAAATATATATTAATTTCTTATATACATATATATATATATGTATGTATATATATATATATATATATATATATATATATATATTTGTGTGTGTTTTAATTCAACATTTAAAAGTTCTTCAAATGTGTGTGTGTGTGTGTGTATGGTATATATATATATATATATATATAATGTAATGTTAATAAATAAAAAAAGCAAATTCAACATTTAAAAATTAAAAATTAAAAATTAAATATAGAAATGATAAATAAGCGTCACTTGAACCACTAATATAAAAGAATGTGAATAGATTGATGTAAATAAAAAATACCCCAGTGTGAAAATAATTGCCCAGGATTTAGGAATGAGCAACAATGTTCAATGATGACAACAGCTATTTTTCGGAAAAATAATAAGTGATTTTTTAATCAAGAATACATAAATAATTTAACATACTTTTAAAGTACAATTAAGGAAAAAGACGATAATGCACATATCATATAATAATATTAATAATTAGCAAGCGCATCACCCTTAGAATATAGCATTAACATTGTTACTTTATATTGTGACATAATTATACAGGAAGTAGAACATGTGTCTATGAAGCTATTATTGAATAAATTAATGGGATATACATTAGTAAACTAATATTAAAGAGGTATTATGCTATATGAATTAAAATGGGTAAATTTATTAATGGGAAGAAGGAGAATTGCGATATAAAATAAAAATAAAAGTTTAATGATATTTTAATAATACAGAATATTAAGTAACAATGACAAAACTAACTTATAAAGAGTATCATTTTATGGCTACTTCCTAGTGCTCAAGTTGATCCGGAAGTCTTCCATGCTACATCACGAATTGAACAGACATATGCAATTCAAGGTGAAAAGAAAGTGGTTTGAAAAATTGATACTTTTTGATGAAATGTCAAATGTGTATTGTCATTGTTTTTACTTATTGTACTGTTTGCACTTGGCACTGACGATTGTCAAACCAGAGAGTTTTTAAATGCTTTTAAACGTATTTTTGAAGCGTATTTTTATATATTTTAAAACGTACTTTAAAACGTACATCTGTAAATATTTTGAAATATTTTAAAATTCGTGAAAACGATATCCTTGGTTTGAGCTGAAACAATTGTTTGCCTTGATTAAAAACGTTTCTTTTTTGTAAACACCTATCCTTCATCATCATTTTAAGGGTAAAATAATTAAAACTTCATATATATATATATATATATATATATATATATATATATATATATATATAATTTAAGTTTCTTTTAAATTGTCAAAAAAGGTCGGTTTATAGCTCAATATTGTATGCAAAATATAAATATATTAATATGATTAATATTCCGATTTTTTTTCACAAAACATTTTTATTTCAAACAATTGTTAATGCCTATCCTCAAAACAACATCGACATTTCTCTCTTCATTTTTACTTAATTATCTTATTATCTAATATAGAAATATCTTCTACTTCCATCAACATCAATCAGTCGAAAAATGTTGTTTTACTTTCCTTTACAATGGCATGCACGATTCCTTTGATTAAAAGAATACACTAAAAATGATAATAGGAATGACTGTTTAGATTTGTTTTACGTTTTTTTTTAATATTTACGATAAGTAACCAGTAGTTTATAATACGGGTTCGAATCACCCATACTGTCGAATGTAAGGAACACGAAACATATATATGTATATGAATATTCAAAATATTTATTTATTAAAAGATATATATATATATATATATATATATATATATATATATATATATATATTAACAAATTTTTTTTGGTACAGAATTTTATGAAGGTTTTAAATAGGATGAACGGAGTCATAGGGAGTCGAGGACAATTTTACAAGAAAAAAAAGGAGAGCAAATATTAAGTAATGTATTTAATCGTCGGAAGACATTCGATTAAAAACTTTTAAAAAGAATAAAAAGATCGACTAAAATTAACACACTAAATCCCAAGGTACCTTTCAACCGACACATTGTCAATGGAAATGGAAACTATGGCATGAACGATTCCTTTGATTAAAAGAATACACTAAAAATGATAATAGGAATGACTGTTTAGATTTGTTTTACGTTTTTTTTTAATATTTAATTTTACAAAGTAAATTCCCTGATGAAGCCTTCTCATTACATGTTAAATGTATTATCATGATAAAATATGTGTTTTAAAGACGGACGGAGACAATTGTTTGAAATAAAAAAAATGTGAGGCCATTTCGGAACATTATTCAAATTACTATAAACATATACATGTCTATAGAAATAAAAAAAATATATATATTTATTATAAAATATATAATTATTAGGCTTCGATAAATTGAGCACTTTGAGAGAGATGAATCAAAAATGTTAATTTAGCCACGTTTGAGGTTCTCTCCGTTTAAGAGATTAGTACACTGTCTGAATCTCATTACCTGCGTTTACATGTAAAATACAAGGCGTGTATCTCTCGCATTTCTAAACGCGATCACTACGACGGCCTAACGATAAGTAACCAGCGTTTATAATACGGGTTCGAATCACCCATACTGCCGAATGTAAGGAACACGAAACATATATATGTATATGAATATTCAAAATATTTATTTATTAAAAGATATATATATATATATATATATATATCCTCCGATATACTGTTTCGCTGTATCACAGCCCTTCAGTGCAGCTAGACTAAAACCTATCCCAAATCAGGGATCGAACATTCAACCATCTCGTCGATAGTCGACAGCAGTCACAGCTAAACCACGGAAGAGGCGCTAGTGGTTAACGTTATATATATATATATATGTATGAAATTAAAATGGAATAAGCGGAAGACCTAAAAAGCTTAACGTTTCGCCCAAATGTTATATGGGCTTTGTCAAGAGCGAACGAAAAAATGCAAAACTGACAAAAAACGAGAAAGTCTATAAATTATGAGAAATATATAGTGGTAGGGTTCATGTAGAGAGGGAAGTTTTCTGATTTCAGGTGTTAGTTCGAGAAATGCAAAGCGCTCGCGAGAAGGCTGACGAAACAATGCTCGGAGCTATAATGTTTAAGTTAACACATTAAATCAGAAAACTCGCTCGCCGCTTCGAGTAGCTAACATGGAATATAACAAAAAGAGAAAACGCCGTTGTCTTCAATGAGGCATGCATATATATATATATATATATATATATATATATATATAGTATTTTAAATTGTCCCTTTATCTTTTAGATTTATTTACTTTCAATTATTGTTTTTAATTTATTGTATTTATTATATGATAATATATTTTGTTCGTTAATTATACTTTTCAAATTAATAATAATAATAATAATAATAATAATAATAATAATAATAATAATAATAATAATAATAATAATAATAATAATAATAATAATAATAATAATTTCAAGTCTCGAGCGTATGAATTGAAGACGTATTTTGGGTAGATATACAAATGTTATATTTATTGTGAATTTTAATTTTAACTAATAAGAAGCTTCTGAGATTTCAATTCGAGGTCGGGAGATAATATTTTTTGCGTTTTGAGTTGAACGTTATTAACCCCCCCCCTCTCTCTCCAAAAAGAAGCTTGTCACGTTAGAGATAGAGAACAGCATTGACCGTTATTTTTCAGCTGGCGATAAACATTTCAAGTCTCGAGCGTATGAATTGAAGACGTATTTTGGGTAAATATACAAATGTTATATTTATTGTGAATTTTAATTTTAACTAATAAGAAGCTTCTGAGATTTCAATTCGGGGTCGGGAGATAATATTTTTTGCGTTTTGAGTTGAACGTTATTAACCCCCCCCTCTCTCTCTAAAAAGAAGCTTGTCACGTTAGAGATAGAGAACAGCATTGACCGTTATTTTTCAGCTGGCGATAAACATTTCAAGTCTCGAGCGTATGAATTGAAGACGTATTTTGGGTAGATATACAAATGTTATATTTATTGTGAATTTTAATTTTAACTAATAAGAAGCTTCTGAGATTTCAATTCGGGGTCGGGAGATAATATTTTTTGCGTTTTGAGTTGAACGTTATTAACCCCCCCCCCTCTCTCTCTAAAAAGGAGCTTGTCACGTTAGAGATATAGAACAACATTGACCGTTATTTTTCAGCTGGCGATAAACATTTCAAGTCTCGAGCGTATGAATTGAAGACGTATTTTGGGTAGATATACAAATGTTATATTTATTGTGAATTTTAATTTTAACTAATAAGAAGCTTCTGAGATTTCAATTCGGGGTCAGGAGATAATATTTTTTGCGTTTTGAGTTGAACGTTATTAACCCCCCCCCCTCTCTCCAAAAAGAAGCTTGTCACGTTAGAGATAGAGAACAGCATTGACCGTTATTTTTCAGCTGGCTATAAACATTTCAAGTCTCGAGCGTATGAATTGAAGACGTATTTTGGGTAGATATACATTTGTAAATGTTTATGTGTATATATATATATATATATATATATATATATATATATATATATATATATATGTGTGTGTAATTAGTTCAATATAGACTGAATGTTTGATAACTTTGCGTCAATTTATTAGACAAACATAGGAGGGGAATCTATCATCTTTTTTTATTTTTTTTTATTTAAGAATATCCTAGAAAACTTATACTTATGTAATTAGGTAACATATATATATATATATATATATATATATATATATATATATATATATATATATATATATATATATGTATGTATATATATATGTGTGTATGTGTGTATTAGGTACGTGCAAAATCAATGGCCGATTCCCAAAATGTAAAAATATTTTGACCCTTCCTTCACTTAAATATTCAGGAAATCAACTAGATTTTATGAAATTTTCAATATTTATTAATCCACAATCACGGAATATAATGAAACCATTTTTTTTGCTTTTAAATCTTGGTGAAAACATATTATTTTTTTTAACACAAAATACACCTTTACTAAAGTTATAATTTTGTATATTAATAAAAAATACAATTTTTATTTTTTTATTTATTTATTTATTTTTTTTTTTTATTTTATTTTTTTTTTTTTAATAAAAATAAAGCATTGTAAGGTTAACAATTAAACAACATATTTAAACAAAATATATATTTTGTATATTACGAAAAAGACCCCCAAATACCGTGTTAACAAAATCACTATAACTCCAAGAAAAATTAATTTTTGTAATTAGCGATATTATTGTTTAATCAATATTTTCACAAAAAAAAAATAATATAATTGCAAAAAATATTTCATGTGATTTTAATGATTAGAATTTCTGGGAAAATAAAAAATGCGACATAATTATATATTTTCCCTTTCATACATGAACGTGGATCATCAGCGCAATTTTTTTTTTTATGTATAAATTGTCAGTGTAGTCATTAACTTTAATTTACTTTTTCACACTTAAAATAAAAAAGACACTTTATTTTAAAAAGAATCAATGTAATTTATCGTTACGACACGTTAAGAATAAATCGAATAACTAAAGTTTTAAATCATGTAAAAAAAAAAATGATAAAATTGACGCAGTTCGTAACGTAAAAATAATTTTCAACATTTAAAAGTTTTATTTCAAATTCTAAGAAAAAAAATTGGTAAACAGATGTCATCAATAATTAAAAACTAATACCAAGTTTAATATGAACCTCTTTTGTTAAAAATAAAATAAGATGTTAATTGCGTACACTCACAAATATTTTAATTAAATAAGCATTTCCCTTTTTATTATAACAAAATAAGGGTACTTAAATTTGTTTGTAGCGTTAAAAAGAATAAAGAAATTAATGGATAATAATTTTTCAACTTCTATAAATTATTACAAAACCATTTTTATATATAAAGTTAAAAATGATAAATTATAACATTTTTTTTTTCTTCCATATATTTTGCATAGCGATAGTCAATTAGTAAACAAAGTTGTTTGCCGATTATGTGACGCCGGATTTTACTCATTTATGACTTTTGGGGGTATAATTTTCATAACTTTTAGTAAAATGTGGGTTTTTTTTTTTCTTTTTTTTTTAACTCAATATCTTATGACTTTAATTTAATAATTATTATTGAAATAGTTCCCAAAAACTTATATTTATCTTTCAAGGGATTTTTACAAGTAATTTTCCCAAAGTTCACAATTCACTGCATTTTTGGGGTTTTCAGCCGCCGTGATTACATAATTTATTTATTTTTCACACGTAAATATGCATTTTTTTTATTTTTTTTTTTAAAGATTACGTTTAGGCTTTTATCTTTCAAACACAAGAGGCGGCCATTTTTGCACGTGCCTGGTGTGTATATGTATATGTGTATGTGTATATATATATATAATTATTATCTTTTTTATTTATTTATTTATTTTTATTTATTTATCAATTATTCATTATTATTATTTATTTATTTATTTTTTATTTATTTATTTATTTATTTATCTATTTATTTATTTATTTTTTTTTTTTTTTTTTTTCGTAAATGTTTCTTTATGTATGTGTGATAGTGCACCTTGAACCTCATGAAAATGAGAGAAACACTATCCCTGTGACAGGATCACAGGTAAACTAAGCCTGGGCCTGGTGTTGCCACAAACACTAAACCATGATAAATGTCTATACACACAAATAAACGCCGTGGGACTCAGAAGAAAAATCTGAGTGTCATGATGGGCAGGTGTTCCCTCGATGGCCAACATGGGGGATCCGGTCCGCATCCTGCGAATGTTGGCCCTTCTCATTTCAGAAACAAGACAACGGACAAGAACCAGGTAAGTAACCTCTCTGATTCCAGGTATGACAAGGACACAGACCAGAGACAAGTAAACCAGAGCGAAAACAGCAAACTGGAAAGATATAGAAAGAAATGGACCATGAAAGAAAACAGACTGGTGATGGAGTGCTACTATAAAAGCCGCTACCCTATAGAAAGAGGCTACCTAAAACGAATGAAACATCTCTGGAACATTGCTAGTGACCCACATACAACGGAACAAAGGATAGCAGATCAAGCAAGACAGATCCTCAAGCGAGGATGGTTCTCGGAGATGGAACTGACGGAAATCAGACAGAAGGCTAATGGCGAAACGGAGCAAGAAACACCACGAAAGGAGAGACCACAGGAAGAGGACAGGCAAAACATACACACTGAAACTGAAGAGATTGAAGACTACGGAATCACAGAACCAGGGGAGATAGAAGACTGCGGAACCACAGAACCTGCTGAGATAGAACTCAACGAAAAAGAAGCAAGTGAAGTGGAGAACATAAGACGATACATGTTAGAAAACAAAACAAAACTCCCATCTCTCAGGAATGAAGTAGCGAAGAAGTTACAAGCAGAAACAGAAAGAGTAAACAGACTCCTCACACACATCCCAACAGAAACTATTACAGACCTAAACAACCTGATATATGCAGGAGCAAAATCGGTAAGTATGAAACTAAGAAACGAAGAGAATGGACAAAAGAGAGGACCGACAAAACCTGGATGGGAAATCAGACTGGAAACCCAGATCACCAAACTTCGGAAAGAAGCTAAAACCGTGAACAGAAGGAAGGAGGACATGAAACGATTAAGAAGCAAAAATCAGAAACGCAAGGAAAAACTAAATGAGAAACATGAAGAAATAAAACAAAGGATAGCAGCAATAGAAGGAAGACTGAGACGATACAGGTACAAATCAGAACAGAGCAACCAGAACAGGACCTTTGAAAACAATGAAAGCCAGTTTTACAAAAACGTAAATGGAGAAAAAACAACGACAGAGCAACCGAACCCAACAGAAACAAAACAATTCTGGAGCAAGATATGGGAAGAACCAAAAAAGCACAACAAGAATGCCCAATGGTTGAAAAACATGAAAGATGAACTGCAAGAAATCGAAGAAGGAACCGAAACAGAAATCAACAAAGAAACGATCAAGAAAACCCTAAGAAAAATGGCAAACTGGAGAGCACCAGGCCACGATGGAATACATCATACTGGTTTAAAAAATTCACGACCCTGCATGAAAGAATAGCGCAGAAACTGAGCGGATGTATCCGCAAAACAGACGTACCAGAATGGATGACGGAAAGAAGAACAACACTAATACAAAAAGACCACAAAAAGGGAACGACCCCCAGCAACTACAGACCGATAACATGTCTACCAATAATGTGGAAAATTCTCACAGCACAACTGAGAGAACAAATCTACCAATCCCTGGACAAACGTGGACTGCTCCCCGAGGAACAAAAAGGATGCCGGAAAGGACAAAGAGGTGCACATGATCTACTATACATTGATCAAAAGACTCTGAAGGAGGTGAAGAGCAGACAAAAGAACATAACCATGGCATGGATTGACTACAAGAAAGCCTACGACAGAATCCCCCAAACATGGATAATTGAATGCTTAAAAATATACAAGATACCAGACAGGATTATTAATCTCATCCAGAAAGCAATGGAAACATGGAGACTAAAACTGACAGCCGGAGGACAATACCTGTCTGAGATAAAAATACAGAGTGGCATTTTTCAAGGAGACTCTCTATCACCACTACTGTTTATAATAGCCATGATGCCACTCAACTACATACTCAGACAGTGTGATGCCGGATACAGGTTTACGGATACAGAACAAAGAATAAACCACCTGATGTACATGGATGACCTTAAGCTGTTTGCAAAAAACAAAACAGAACTGGAAAAGCTGATGAACACAACCAGGATATTCAGCCAGGATATCCAAATGGAGTTTGGAATAGAAAAATGTGCACTGCTAGAGATCAAAAGAGGAAAACTGGAAAAGACAGAAGGTATAGAACTCCCCAACCAAGAGGAGATGAGGGCGCTAGGAGAACAAGATAGTTATAAATACCTGGGAGTTCTGGAAGCAGACACAATCAAATATACAGAAATGAAAGAGAAGATTGGAAAAGAATATCTACGAAGAACAAGGAAACTCTTAGAAACTAAACTATATAGCAGAAACCTAGTAAAAGGGATAAACACATGGGCTGTATCACTAATAAGATACTCTGGACCATTCATAGGCTGGACCAAAGAAGAACTCAGGCACCTTGACCAAAGAACTAGAAAACTAATGACTATGCACAATGCACTGCACCCAAAAGACGACACGGACAGACTCTACGTGAAAAGAAATGAAGGAGGTAGAGGACTGGTAAGTATAGAAGATTGTGTGGAAGACACCAAAAAAAGAGCTGGAGAAATATGTAACCCAGAACACGGAAAGACTGATCACCACAGCAAGAGACACCAGCCCAACAAACAACCCCGGAAGCACTGAACCCAGAAACAAAAAGACAAGAAAGGAAAAGTGGGAAGAAAAACAACTACATGGACGCTTTATAAGACTCACAAGCGATGAAGCCAATGAAAACAGCTGGGCATGGCTAAGAAAAGGAAACCTGAACAGAGAAACGGAATCTCTGCTGACGGCCGCACAGAACAATGCGATTAGGACAAACTTTATTAAAGCAAAGATAGATAAAACCCAGGAAAACAGCAAATGCAGATTGTGTGGACAAAGAGACGAAACGATAAATCATATAATAAGTGAATGCAGCAAGCTAGCACAAAGGGAATACAAGAACAGACATGACAGCATGGGGAAAGAAGTACACCGGGAAATGTGCAAACAACTGAATTTCGAATATGCAAGAAAACTGTACAAACACAAACCAGAAACTGTACTAGAAAACGAAAAACACAAAATCATATGGGATATGAATGTACAAACAGACAAACCCATAACAGCAAGGAGACCGGATATGATAATAATCAACAAGAAAGAAAAATCCTGCCAAATCGTGGACTTTGCCGTTCCAGCAGACCACAGAGTGAAGATCAAAGAGACGGAAAAGAGAAGCAAATATACTGAACTTGCCAGAGAATTGAAAGGAATATAGAACATGAAGAAAGTCAGTATAACACCAATAATCATAGGAGCACTAGGAACAGTCACCAAAAACATGGAGAAAATACTAGGAGAAATAGGAATCAAAGGGATAACTGAGACCATACAAAGGAGAGTAATGATCAAAACAGCTACAATCCTGAGAAATGTCCTCGAATGCGGAAACCAACCCACATAAGCAACGAATGGAGAACAAACACATGGAAGCACAAAACAACAGAACCGGGGAAAATACAACCGCACGAGAGAGGCGCAAGCATAGGCTGACGCCACGAAAATTATGGACAGAGGGTCGAGGAGGGAAAGCGCAAAACCAGACGTCCACTGGAAGAGCGCGGACAGCTCTGGGACCTTGGGAAGGCTTGTTGCCACTCGGGCCCCAGAGGGGACCAATGGCCCTTATCAGCGGGAAATCGTTGGTAGGTGGCTGTTGCGATTACCGCAAGGTCATCAGCGGTGATGAACGAAAAGAGGTGGAGCATACTGGAGGCCTGAGGAGACTTGTTGTCACTCAGACTCCAGGGAATACCACAGGTTGTCGGCAGTGGGTGACCACTGACGATGACCGGTGTGATAACTCCTAGTGAGTAAATAATAATAATAATAATAATATCTTTATTTTAAATCCAAACCCTACTAGGTTTTCTGTGTTTTTTTTTGGAATCCGATATTTAAAAAGAAAAATAAGCCTTACAGGTGTTACTTACTTATTGCGGCGTGTTTTTTTTCATGATTTATCGCAGGCTATTCACGCTCATTAATAATTCCCCATTTGGGTTTCACCTTTTTCGACAGGAGGTAAGTTTTAATCTTTAGACTTTCTATGTTTCAGTTTATAGATTTTAATTCTTAATTCTCCGACGCCGGAGACGAAGAGATAGCGATAAGAGGTCAAGATGACCTCTATCTAAATTCAAAGAAAAAAAAACTATTATTACTTGCCGACCACGGAAATATCGGCATAATTTGCGGCTGGAAATGCCGAATTAGTAAAAAAAATTAAGATGAAAATAAAGCAGAGGATCGAAATATCGTAAGAAATCACACAACTCGTGAGCCATTATTTTTCGTGGAAGCAAACATACACAGAGGCTGAAGAGAATCCGGTAAAGAAGACAAATTATAGGTTCCCTTTGTTTATATTTGAAACCGACGGTACCGATGCTGTTCTGATACATATATAAATAAATATTACGCTTTTATTTTTTTAATTTTTGGGTTCTCTCTCCTAACCTTACAGACACACACAGATATATATATATATATATATATATATATATATATATATATATATATATATTAATAAGTTTTTATAGGTACAACTTTTTAAAATTGATTTTAATAATAATGGCGAGGTAGCCATAATTACCAAGGACGGAGAGGCCTATAATACTAAAGCGAGAAATAAATTATTCCTTCCTTACTTTACTAAAGCGGTTAAAATATTAAAAAATTAGAATGGAGGAGAAAACAAAATGGTGGTGAAATCGAGACGTCTTTCGAGTCAACACATTTTCAAATATGTATATATATATACATATGTGGGAATTTCTGAAAGCTGATAGCTATGCAGAAAGACAAGAATGGTGAAAAAAGTATGAACAAAAACAAACAATCAGAGACAGTATTTGAGTTACGAATCTTCACAAAATCTATTTATTTTTCAGAAAATCTTTCACATATAAAATCACTAAATATGAGATTTACTGTTTAATATTAATCAAAAATATCCGGGATAGTGTAACATTTTTTTATAATTTCAGGAGAAACACTCCTTCTAAAACAAGGAATACAACAGTGGAACAGTCAAGCGCAATGAAGAATTAAAGATGGCTGTCTTTCTCTGAAAACATGAGACTCGCAGACACAACACAAATTGCAGTGATAGAGGAAATCAAATATAATATGCCTCTTTCTTATTAATATTTATTCCAGTTTAATTACTATTATTTAAGATTTTTTATTTATTAATTTTTTTATAATTTTATTTATTAGGTAGGAAAATTAAAATAATGTTAATCATATATTATTATTTTAGTTAATTAATAAATATTTAACAATCATCCAGTCAATATCAGACATATTTCCACGTGTGTGCTTACACTCCTAAATACCAGTATTAGTGATTCTGTAATAGAGTTATATATATATATATATATATATATATATATATATATATATATATATATATATATATTTGAGCACATTTTTGTGGTACAGAATTTTATGATGAACGGAGTCATAGCGAGTCGAGGACAATTTTACAAGAAAAAAAGGAGAGCAAATATTAAGTAATGTATTTAATCGTCGGAAGACATTCGATTAAAAACTTTTAAAAAGAATATAAATATCAACTAAAATTAACAGACTAAATCCCAAGGTACTTTTCAACCGACACATTGTCAAGGGAAACATTGGTGAATATCGCTTAAAAACGAGGAAAGAGTAACGTGGAGAGCAAAAAACACGTCCCACCCACAATGGACTCGTTCACGATTCATTTTTGCCACTCTTCATTATCTTACAGAGCTATTCCTATTATTATTATTATTATTATTATTATTATTATTATTATTATTATTATTATTATTATTATTATTATTATTATTATTATTATTATTATTACCATTTTTATCTCTGTTATTATCATTTTTATTCCTATTATTATTACTATTAATTCAATAATAATTATTATTATTCTCATTACTGTTACTATTATTGTCATTATTGTCACTATTACTGTAATTATGATTCCAAATATTAAGACTATTATTATTGTTATTATTATCATTATTATTTTTATCATTATAACTATCTTATTTTATAATAACTATTATAATTACTATAATTATTATTACTATATTTTCTTTACTATTCCTCTTATTATTATTTTTACTATAATTGCAATGGTTGTCACAGCTGTTTTTTTATTGTAAATCCTATTATTAATTTACCATTCCTATTATAGCTATTTACATTATTTTTTATTACTATTTTCATTGTAAGTACTATTATTATTTGTACAATTCCTATCATAGCTGTTTACATTATTTTTTTAATTCCTGTTATTACTATTTTCACTACAACCAGCATCATTATCACCACTATTATCATGATTATTGTTGTAGTAGTGACAAAGACTCTAGGTCTTAATTTATACTTTTAATACTATAACCTATTTTCTTATTCTATTAAAAGAGAAATGTAATGGCTTATGTCTAATTTAAATTGTATTATTAATTATTAATCCTTGAGTTAGCGCTAGATCTCCTAATTGTATTAGTTTACTTGGAGTCTACTGCTTGTAATAAATTATATCTATCTGGAGGTGTATTAATCTTTGCGTTAAGTTATTTATGTTAAATTTTCTAGATTGTTCACGAACTTATCCAGAGTCAGCTTTTTAAAGTGCTTACAGTTAACACTTATTTAGTCTCGTTGATACAGTAAGCAACTCGTAGCAGTGAACATAACAATGGCGAATGTTTCGATAAGGCAAAATAAGCACGTAGGGTTGTGTAGTGTAGCTGTTGAGGACCTTTGTTAAATACTTCACTTAACCACATAGAAAAATATTTTTATCTTTTAGGAATTTAATGTTGTTGGATAGTGAGGTTCTTATTTTCTTTTTATTTGGGTTGTAAAATAAGAATTTGTGGTTCGTGTACCTGACCTAGAAATCATTACTTGTACCCCTGTGTAAAATAATTTTGTGATTAGGATTGTTTTCTGGTAATACAGTTGCTAAATAAACTATATTTTGATGTAAACAATTTCCCTGTAGTGGACAATTGCCCTTATCTCTTCAGCTACATTCATTGTTGTTATTATTATTTCGTAAGTTGTTATCCTCGCTTTTAATTGTATGTATATTATGACTGTTAATTAATTTTCCAAGTTAGTTGTGCAACTATAAGTACGTTTAATCGGGTTTTTATTGAATATTTTATGCAGTGGCTTATTTATCGCGAAGTGTCGATTTAACAGGTTAAGTAATAAATGTCAAGTTGTAGATTTAACTAGTAGATAAAATGGGCGCGTATATCAGATTATTTTTCGATTCCTATTTCTCTTTCTTGTTCTCATATTCTTTCTATTTTGGTATTCAATGTTGGTATTGGTATTCCCGCTATTTCCTAATGCGTTGTTATGTGTATTGCTATTATTATTAAAGATTTCCTCAGTATATGAGTTGTTACTAATTCTGTGGCTAATCGGTGTTGGGATATGTTTAAGTACGCTAGGTGGGTGGGTGATATACATACATACATACAATTTTTTTTTAAATAAATATTTATAAGACATCGATATTTCATGTTCATGCAATCTTTAGTGAAGGCGATGTTAATTTTTGCCGATCGGAGAGTTCAAACCTAGTTGCAAGTCATCACTGACTCGCAGTCAGCCGTCTTACTTCTCGGCCATCAATTAACATAAAAATCAAGAGACCTTAAAGTCTATAAATGCCTAATCAGCAGACACCCATAGTAAGCGAGTTACACACTCAAACATCTATCTATCTATCTATCTATCTATCTCACTCTCTCTCTCTCTATCTATCTCACTCTCTCTCTCTCTCTATCTATCTATCTATCTCACTCTCTCCTTCTCTCTCTCTCTCTATATATATATATATATATATATATATATATGTGTGTGTGTGTGTGTGTGTGTAAGCGTGTGTGTAAGTGTGTGTGTATCTTGGTTTGGTCTGTGTATGTGCAAGTCTGTTATTATTACTTTTAATAAAGTATTTTAAAAGAAAGATTAAGTATTCGTTTCATTGAAATTATATAAAGACATTTCGTTGTTCGGTTGACATCTTTTAAAAACGATATGGTTTGTCCTTGACTCGACATAGACGGTATTTTCCTTTCGATTCATATAACATTTCGCTTCTCTTCTTTACAACCTTCCCCCCCCATCTCGTTTTTTTATTATCTTCACATTTATGGATTCTCATCGGACTTTTCAACGCGCATTTCATATTTCTCTCATTTTACTACGTTTACAGCCAAGTAACACAATCTCTCTTGTCTCATCTCACAAAGATGCTCAACTGATTCGATATAGATTTTCCTTATCACTCTTTCTTCATCTTCTACTTTTTCACTTTCTTCTTCCTCTCGTTTTTGTTTTGTCTTCTATTTCTTATTGTTTTTCTTCTTAACTATCATCACTTGGTGTTTCTTGCCTTTCGTCTTCCGTATAGAATTATTCTCCTCTTTGTACTTCTTTTTATTTTTCTACTGATTCTTCTGTGTCATATCTCTGTTGTTGTTGTTGTTGTTGTTATTCTTCTTTTTCATCTCATTTTTCATAACCTTCGTCTACAAATTGTTTCTTCTTTATCTTTTCCTCTACTTTTCTTTCTTCGCTTTCTTGTGCTTATTTTTTATCCGTCTTTCAACACGTTTTCTATTATTATCCCGTCTCTTCTTTATCTTCTTCTTCTTCTTCTTCTTCTTCTTTTTTCTTCACTTTTAACTGCTACTTCTTTTCTCCTCTTTGTTTAGTTTTTCTTTGTTTTCTTCGTTCATTCCTTATTTATCCGCTTCTCCTTTTTTTCCTTTCTCCCTCAATCCTCTCATCTACTCCCACATCATCATCATCATCATCATCATCATCATCATCATCATCATCATCATCATCATCATCATCATCAAGTACATTCTTCTTCTCCTTTCCTTTTATTTGATCTTTTTTTTCTTCTTTTTCTTCTTCTTCTTTTTCTTCTTCTTTTTCTCCTAACTGCTACTTCTCCTAACTGCTACTTCTTTCTAGCCTCGTTTCTTTCTTTGTTTCCTTCGCACATTCTATATTTCTCCCTCTTCGCCTTTCTTTTTTTTACTTCTCTTATGATCATCATGATTATCATCATGATCATGATCATCATGATCATCATCGTCGTGGTCGTAGTGTACGTTTTTCCACTTTTGTTATTTATTTTTCTTTCACCTCATCATTTGTCTTCTTTTATTTGTCCTCCATTGTAATTCGTATATCTAGCTTTTTCACCTGCTATTTCCTTTTCTACTTATTCTTTCTTTCATTCGCCCATTCTTTATTTTTACTCTCATCTCCTTTTCTTACATCATCATCATCATCATCAGCAGCAGCAGCAGCAGCATCGTGTACCTTCTTCTTCCTTATTATTTTCACCCTTTATCTTCTTTATTTTTCATTCCTCCATTCTTCTTTTCTCCGCATCGTTCAGCTCGTTCAACACTCCCATCCCGATTCTTATCAAAATTTTAATAGAGGATAAAACCCAAATCGAAAAGAATACGCGCATATCCAGCCGAACACCTTTTCGCGCACTTACACTGAATGTGAGATGAAAAGGCCATCGGCCGGCCGCCTTCGTTATCGATCTGAATCTCGATTCTATTTGGTTGGTTTGACATCAAACGGAACGACGCTGTGCATATTATTCATTGTACGTTCTTGTTACGCATGGACATTGACATATAAAAGTCGAAGCAAAAAACCACGTTTGGTTGCTGAACACTTAAGCATAAAAAGATACGAATTCGGACAGATATTAAAGGTTCACCTGAATAAAATCACACTCTTTACCCTTTCTCTCTCTCTCCTTCTTACTCTCCATCTCTCTCCTTGTCTCTCTTTTCATCATGTATATAGATGTTAGGTTATGAGACCATGGGTCTAACGTTCGCACCGTGCGACCGGCGAGGCAGTTGAATACGTAGCTACACTGATAAGTATTTAGAAGACGAAGCAAGCGCTTGTCTGTAGATATAAATATTATTGAATTTTAATATATGCATACATACATATATATATATATATATATATATATATATATATATATATATATAGCAGACACGCACATACATATATATGTATACATATATATGTATATATATATATATATATAAATATACCCAAATACATATACCTTTAAATTAAATCATACAAAATGAGTTAGCTATAAAATTCAATAATCAGCTAGCAAAAAAACAGCAGCTCAATATTCCGTTAATAGAGCTATATATATATATATATATATATATATATATATATATATATATATATATATATGTATATATATATAGTTATATATATATATATATATTGAAGATTTAAAGCATTTTTTCAAATCAAATCCCCAGTAAATGTATGTTAAATTTATTTTAATAATTACTAGTTTTTTAGCGAGGTATTTGACAATGGATCTTTATTGTGAATTTCGTTTTGTTTCTGGTGGAATTTGTGTTTTTGCTTAAGGGGCAGCTAGAGAAGATGAACTACTTTCATTATGTTCACATGCAAATTGAGCATGTGAATACACTTATATTTAAGGTACACTCTTAGTACATATTCGTTTTAAGAACAGAATGCACAGACACAAAACAACGTTCTCGTTTATTATATATAGAGATTATTAGATCTAGGTATATGTAGATAGGTAAAGAGAGAGACAGAAAGCGAGATGCAGGCACATAGACAAAAGGCCCGTGTTCGAAATATACAAAAATTTTGCACTTATATTTTATCATGTTAAAAAAGGAAAATATATTCGTTGATTTTATATAATATATATTTTTTAAAAACCCGAGTGCAGAATCGATATATCTAGTCTGATACTTTCCCAAGTGAGCATGTAGAACATTTGTTTAGTCGTATTTTAAATAACACTCATAAGTAAATTCCTATTGTATGTGCAAAATATTGCTTTCATAAAAAAGCAAGAATACTTCAATCAAGTTTCGAGGAGAATTCTTTATATTTTATGTACACTTTCTAATCTGTCTATCTGTAAACGAACAGTCACATACGCTATCTTTTATTATGTAGACGATATATATATATATATCTATGTATATATATATATATATATATATATATATATATATATATAGAGAGAGAGAGAGAGAGATATATATAGAGAGAGAGAGGGAGAGAGAGAGAGACAGACAGACAGACAGATGGGCAGGAAAAGAGAGGGGCGTTACGTACTGAATATACAAAAATGTTTCACTTACATTTCATTATACAAAAAAAGGAAATGAAATGCTTCGATTTCATAAAATTTTGGTTTGAAAGTTGGGTAGAATCGAAACCTCACATTCATTTTTTTCAGTCTGATATTTTACAAACACAACACTCCAGATATTGGTTAAATCGTCTTTCAAAATAACACTCATCAGTAAATTTCTTATGTTGTGTGCAAAAGGATAGTAACGTTCCTAATAAGAGACCTGATAGTTATGACCCCTTCCATTATCTTCTTAAGAAAAATTATACAGGTGTATGAATAATTATATTTTAGGTAAACTCTTAATCTGTATTTCTGTACACTGACAGTAACACACATACCCTTTTTTATTGTATAGAAAATATAGAATATGTACATTGATCTACATATAGAGATAATGATAAAGAGAGGGAGAGAGAGAGAATGAGAGAGAGGCAGACAGAAAAAAACAAACGGAGAGGTGTTACGTACCAAACCGTAACAAAACTCTTCACTTTCATCTTATTAAATTCTTCACATACATGACAAATGGAAAAATATATTATTTGATTTCATATAATTTTATTTTTCAAATATCGGTGGTGCTAGTCCTACAGAATGCGTGTGTCCACTTATTCTAAGGAACATGTATTATAGTTAACTCCACTAAAAATGTAAAGCAATAGAAGAACAATCACATAAGCACAGCTTCATAAAATATAATATAGTAGTAAAATAGTAGAAAATGTAAGCATGCGTTTGACTACTTATTCTAAGGTTCATTCGTTAAAATAATATAAAATGTAAGCATGCGTTTGACTACTTATTCTAATGTTCATTCGTTAAAATAATATAAAATGTAAGCATGCGTTTGACTACTTATTCTAAGGTTCATTCGTTAAAGTAATATAAAATGTAAGCATGCGTTTGACTACTTATTCTAATGTTCATTCGTTAAAATAATATGAAATGTAAGCATGCGTTTGACTACTTATTCTAATGTTAATTCGTTAAAATAATATAAAATGTAAGCATGCGTTTGACTACTAATTCTAAGGTTCATTCGTTAAAATAATATAAAATGTAAGCATGCGTTTGACTACTTATTCTAATGTTCATTTGTTAAAATAATATAAAATGTAAGCATGCGTTTGACTACTTATTCTAATGTTCATTTGTTAAAATAATATAAAATGTAAGCATACGTTTGTCTACTTATTCTAAAGTTTATTCGTTAAAATAATATAAAATGTAAGCATACGTTTGTCTACTTATTCTAAAGTTTATTCGTTAAAATAATATAAAATGTAAGCATACGTTTGTCTACTTATTCTAAAGTTTATTCGTTAAAATAATATAAAATGTAAGCATACGTTTGTCTACTTATTCTAAAGTTTATTCGTTAAAATAATATAAAATGTAAGCATACGTTTGTCTACTTATTCTAAAGTTTATTCGTTAAAATAGTAGAAAATGTAACATGCGTTTGTCTACTTATTTTAAGGTTCATTCGTTAAAATAATATAAAATGTAAGCATGCGTTTTTTTTATATTCTAAGGTTCGTGGTTAAAATAGTATACAGAACGTGATCCGAACGTCTTTTATCCTCCTAAAACGTACCAAGACTAGAGAAGAAATCACCAAAGCACAGCTTTGTAAAATAGCACACAGGTCAAAACGTCGCATCGTTTTGTACCACAAAAATAATGGTCTGCATATAGACATCCTCCTTCCGTTACACTTTCAATGTAAATGAATAAACCTGTTCTTTTCTATTACTTTTGATCCTATTTTCATCGTGGTCTTATTTAAAGTGAATAAACTTAATCGGGAGCATGTTTTGCATTGCTGTATTACTTGTTCCTCTATTTCTATTATGTTCTACGTACGGGTAACAACACTTTCGGAACACCCTGTATTAATCGATGTATTTAAATATAAAGAGATGTGACATTTGAAACTACGTTTTTTTGTAATAATCTGTGATGTGTTCAGCAATATACAAATATACAAAAACGAAATATAGTTTGGAATTTAGAAAATGTAGGAAGCCGACGGAAAAGGAAATGATGGCGCCATTATTCATTTGTGTTATGAATCGTTTATGTTTCAGCAATTTGAACAGAATAATCTGAAGAAAACGTCAAAATGGAAACCATTTATTTAGGAAATAAAGAAAGTTCTGAAGACAAAAAGAAAAGAAAAGTATTACTTTTAAGTAATCACATTCTTTCTATGTTATCTTGTGATAAATAAACGAATAATAGAAACTAGTTCATACCCGCGCCTTGGTATGTTGAACTCCATCTTTATCTAGCTTTTACCACTTTATAGCTATTATTAAGAACTATATTTGTTGAATTTCAGGGAAATATTTAGTATATGAATTAAAGATTAAGTAACTACAATGAATCTATTTACGTATTGTTTTAATTGGCAAAGAAAAAAGAAACATAATGTGGTTAAACAAAAATAATTCGCTTTGAACTAATTCCGAATACATTTTATGTCTACATTTTGGGGCGAATTCAAAAAAATAAATGCAATGTTTCTTTTGTGTGTTATGTTATTTTAATTTCTTTGGATTAATAAAACACCCATCCATAAAAAAAATCCTTTAGACTTACTTGAGATTCGTACTCGGGTATTGATATCTTAAAAAGGTCCTTTTTTCTTAACTAATTACATGTTTTAATTGCGTGCGAACAGACAAACTGCTCAAACACCATAACGTTTTAATAGTATATATATATATATATATATATAGAGAGAGAGAGAGACAGAGAGAGAGAGAGAGAGAGAGAAAGAAAGAGAGAGAGAGAAAGAGACTAGCCAAAATATCCTCCCTGCGGTCGTATATTTTTGCTAGGCTGCCGCGTCTCTTCCTCTTGTGACTGAAGAATTCCAGTCAACCGAGCGTTTTCAGTGAATTGTCTAAGTGAGTTTGTATATGTTCAGTCAGTTAGCTAGGCTGCCGCGTCAGAAATAAACGCTCACCCGTAAACCAATGGAGCCCCAGTCATATTTCCTGGGTAGTTAGATAATGATTTTCTTTGTTTCGGACCAAGACTGTTTTAGTTAAAAAAAAAAAGAAAAAATTTCCGAACACCCCCACCCAATTTTTTTCCCCTCTCCCACTCAAAGCAATATTTTTGCTTAATAAAAAAAAAAAGTTTGACCCGCCCCAATTTTGGGGGGTGGTGCTTTTGGGTGGCCATGAGAAACATTTTTTAACCCCCCCCCCCAAAAAAAACAATTTGTTACTCTCCTCCATCCATAGAAATATTTTTAGTTAAAAAAAAAAATTGCCCCCTATCCCCTCCTACCCCTACCCCTACCCCTCTCTACCAGTTTTGTTATTCTTCCAAAATGGTCACCCATTTAGTAATGGCCGGGATATGCCTTACTTAACTTACAACAAAACACCTTGTCTTAACAACGTAATGAGAATAAATAATAATAATGTGAAAAAATTATTTCACAATGACGTCACTTTCGTTATATTATAAGTGGATAGACGTTGCGTTTCTGTTTCGAAAGAACGTGTAACACAAAGGGAAGTAATTCAGTATTTGACGCGAGGATCAGCTAAATCGAAGTGCTACATAAAAGTGAGAAGCTTATGTTGATGAGTATGATGTAAATTATTTATTGTTTAAAGGAAAATAAATCTTATGGGGGCATTGCTGCTAATACCGGCACCGCAGCTCAGTTCGTTTTTTTTTCGGAGAGTTGAGTCGCTCTTGAATACGGTCATCATGACATATGGATTACTTTTGCAAGGGCAACTGAACTTGCTGAAAACATCTCGTTCGATTCAAGTTTCCTATATAAAGCATCGTTACCAAAAAGCATATGTATGATCTAAACGTAAGGTTAGAATAACATTAAGGAATCGTAATAAATGGAGATATTGAAACGTCGGGTATGTTTATTTGCCTCTTATCCAGGAAGTTACACACGAGGTAAAATGAGGTTTGAAAAGCCAGCGCATTAGGTGAAGTGTACTCTGGCCTACAAAAATTCCGATTAGCCTCCTCAGCATTTTCCGGTAGTGGCGCCCCAGGCGTTTAGCAATGAACTAACTCCTTCTCAGAGAGAAGGTAAAACCTTGGGAGGGTAGATCATCGCTGGACTTAACAGAACTGCAGCAACAAAGCTACTGTCGACAGCAACAAAGCTACTGTCGACAGCAACAAAACTACTGTCGGGCTGATTGTCAAGGACATTCACCGAATTGCACGAAACACACTTTGGCACAGCTTGAATAAGCTGTGCCAAAGTTGGATATGGCTGAGCAGATATGGAGGGAATAGGGGAATCATTTACCCTCATGGGACGAAGTACAATTATAGACAGACAAACGGCTGAGATTTATACGTCGCAAGGAAGCAGCACATATGTTGGGCGACAGTGGCCTCCTGAGTATAACTAGTATAGAATTCAATAGCATATATGAACTAGTAATTATAAATAATATGTTAGACCATCATCAACATATATATTGAAATAAGTAGTAAAAAATGAAAACGTTCGACCATAGTTGAAGGCGACTCGAAGGCTCCGTTTTTCTTAACTCCTACACCTAGGTGTAGGTGATGGCGCTACTCCTTTCCAAAGATTCCTCCACTTACACTTGATCCTCATCTTAAGATGCTGAATGTTTAACAAAGAGCATGAAGTCAAATTTTCTTAGTCTTTAATATGAGTCGACCGAGGATTGAAACTTGTTCCACCGGCCTATTAATGAACACTCTTTAAACTACACAGCTAAAACAACAATAAATTCAAGGCTCCTCAAATGCATACTTGAATAATGTAACAGATACATTTCTAATAATCAATTCTAAGATACGGTCTGCTAGAGGTTAAATGTTCAATCCTCAGAACGGGCGATACTAAGTATACAATTAAGAATTACTTAATAGTTGTATCATGTTTTTGCTGACAAAACGAGAACAAGTTAACCTCGTGGATTAAATAAAATGTTCCGTTAAGTCTGTACAGATTCTGAAGTTTTAAGAATTACATCACAGATCGAGAGATAATCGTAAAAAATAACAGAGCAAGACTTAAAGTCGAAGTGGGCTGACGTTCCGCCTCTTGTCTCCTCCAGCGGGGTTAAAAAGCTCGCTGTGTATATGAGGCTGATGGCGCTAAAAGAATATCGGCATTTTGACTAAAATAAAAAGTACTCAACGAAAATCCTTTCTTGTTAAATTCTTTATTTTCCCTGCAACACAATTCGTATTTTGTGACCATTAAAAGACGGTGGCATAACGTTAAGTATAGTGCAACTAATTTTTAACCCAGAAAAATCATACTTTGACAATTTCTGTTCTATTTTACTTCAGAAATCAAAGAGCTCCTTCCTGGGGCTAACACTTAACTTCTATGTGATATACATAGATATTCGAATATTCTATTAAATTTTACCTTTATTTCTCAAACGTTGAGTTAGTAAAGAAGTTAATAATATTAATTTCCTCTCACAAATTGATCAGTTCACCATGCTGTAGAATATCTTTCTTGCGGTCTCTTTGTCTTACCGGATGTCAGAACAAGAATTCATCTAGTCTGGTGGAGTATTCAGCTAAGTGTTGTTGCTTGAGGTAACATTACTAGGAGAAGGTGCGTTATTCCTCGTATGAGCAAGTGTATAGCCATGCTGAGGGATCTTATTAGTGCTGCGAATACTGTTATTTTAGATTTTGGGTCAGGGTTTACTTGTAGGGTGAAGTATCCTCATGTCCTGACAACCCCTTGTACAGAGAGACCGAAAACACTCGAAGATAGTGTCTAAAAGATAATTCAAACTCCCCCATAGTTTGACTCGTATTAGTCTGAATATTTCCTCTAAATTAGGAAAAATTGCAAGTTTTTACAAATCAAATATTACATTAATTAATGGCTTACTCAAAATCCAAAAACATTTTATGAATTATCTACTTCTATAAATTGCAAGTGTTTACAAATCAAATATTACATTAATTAATGGCTTACTCAAAATCCAAAAACATTTAATGAATTATCTCCTTCTATAAATTGCAAGTTTTTACAAATCAAATATTACATTAATTAATGGTTTACTCAAAATCCAAAAACATTTCATGAATTATCTCCTTCTATAAATTGCAAGTGTTTACAAATCAAACATTACATTAATTAATGGCTTACTCAAAATCCAAAAACATTTTATGAATTATCTCCTTCTATAAATTTCAAGTTTTTACAAATCAAATATTACATTAATTAATGGCTTACTCAAAATCCAAAAACATTTCATGAATTATCTCTTTCTATAAATTGCAAGTTTTTACAAATCAAATATTACATTAATTAATGGCTTACTAAAAATCCAAAAACATTTTATGAATTATCTCCTTCTATAAATTAAGTAATGTTCATCTATTTATGTATTTCCACGATGATTAACATGGGCATATTATTAATCTTTTGAAATTTCAACATTTAATAGAGTGCATGTATATAAAGTTAGTTGTATGCATATGTTTATATATTTCTATGCCAACGATTTATTCCTGAGCTAATTAACCGAGCATTATTCATTTTGGAGCACAGTTTAAAGGCGTAAGGGTATGTAATCTAAGATATTGGGTTTAGTTTAGTTTTATGCAGCAGAGGCAAAGAAGTGGGTAAAAGTCCGTCGGAGAAACTACAAATATCTCCGATTTTTGTAAAATTTAAAAAATATTTACTACACATCAATCCATAAATATTCGCTAAATTTCAGTTTATTTGGTGTATTTAAAAGGCATTTAAAAGGCCTTTAGAAGGCATAATATGGACACAAGCTCTCATTTCAAAATAAAAATCTTTCAGATTTGAATTGAATTCAATCCATAGTCATTGAATATCAATTAAGCACGATTTCAACTTTTTCTTAAGTCTCCTTGAGCTTAAGCGTTAAATTTTAGACATTTTCTTAAAACAAAATGATGTAATAGATTGTAATCAAAATTGGAATAAAGATACTAGACATAAGGTTTATTATTAGTGTATATTTAATCTTCATAAGGGAACATAAAACTGCTGCAAAAGTGTTATGATTTTTAACTTCGTAGAACGGGTCTTTACAAAGCCACCATCCGCCCATGCCTGGAGTATTGTTGCCACATCTGGGCTGGGGCATCATCCACTAGTTTCTCCCTCTTAGACAAGGTCAAAAAAAGAGTCGCCAACAGAAAAAGACACCTGGATTCATAGAAATTATAGCGATAATAACATGGCTCCATCTTTTTGGGCCACGCCTGTATCAGTAGAATAATTCTAAAACAAAAACTAAACATCATCGGATTTTTTTTACCAAGATAATAACCACAGCAGCCAGATCAAAGGATCCAAACAAATTGCATCTGTACATATACATTCTTAAATGGGGATGTAAAGGTACATATATCATGCATAAATGCAATTTGTATTAAACAGAAAATTATGATTTAAAGGGATCGAATGCAAAACACAATATACGCCATTTTCAAAATAAAAGACCTACACACGACCACACACCGAAAGTTCATACATTAGATCCATTGTTCTGTCTTCTTCCTGTAAAGTCAGTTCTCTCTATCGCTCCAAACACTTGTTCACACCTGAGGCTATTCTCTATCTCTACAAATCTACTATCAGCGTATGTATAGAGTATTGTTTTCATATTTGGACTGGTGAATCTCTGTCCCATTTGAGGGTTCCTAATAAGGTGCAGAAACATGTCTGTAATTTGTATTGGCCCTGCCTTTTCTTTGTCTCTACACCCTCTCTCTGTTACAGACGTGATGTTGCTAGTCTCAGTTTAAATAAATGTGTTATTCAGAATGCTGTGATCTGTTTTCTGCCCCTTTTGTGCCAGCTCGTTTGACTCGTTTGTCTAGTGGTCCCCACCAATTCGCTGGTTTTATACCTAATTGTAATACAGCTTCTTATTTTGGTAGCTTGTTTCCAAGAACCGCAGGCTTGTGGAACTCTCTTCCTGCTTACTGTTTTCCTCCTACCTATAACTTTTGTATTTTAAAGACTAAAGCAAATAGGCATCTCATGAATCTGCGATAATCATATTTTTCTTGTTAGCTCCTTACATAAAATTGCTCAATGCCTTGTCTGGAGCGATTTCCATAAAAAAATGATGTTTCACATAATATGATGTCGGCATAATGTCTTTTTCCTTTCAATCAAAAAAAAAAACTGTAAGTCGAAGTCTACATTTAGTATATCCGTCCTTTTATTGTTTAATGTCCAGTTTGGATTTATCGTGTGTTGCAGTCGAACTCTTTATTTACAAATGTTGTTAATTCTGTTAAAACTCTATAGCCGATTCACTTTTAGAAATAGATTTAACTTCTCTAACAAAAGTGGTTCTATGGAACTGACAGTCCCCGAAAGTATTCTCGTAATCACCGACACCCTATTTGCTAGTGTCATACAAAAGGGAAAGATGTGGATTCAGTTCGAGATTATGGGTTGTGTATTACTGGTTGCCCTCCCTAATGTTTTTATTTTTTTGCTTGAAAAACGAACATATTTACTTTCCTTATCGCCGGTCGTAATTTTAATGCTTATTGACGTGCGCAATATAACGCCTGGGGTGATTCAATGCTTTACAATATTTAACACGCTTTTAGAGTGAGTCGCTGAATACTTCACCAGAATTAGATTCTAAGCGAGTTCTAATACGGAATTTAGTATAAATATTGGAGTCACGCACTTAAATACCATAACTCCGGTTCCGTTGGTTGAAAAATTTCCACAAATCTCAGATTCCGTTTGATTCAAAAACGGAGTCAAAAATAAGTCGCAGAGTAAATTTTAAAATATTTCAGTCTTTGAAACAAAATTACTTTTTTCGCTTATTCTTTTGTAGGAACCTACGAAGTTAATTATATTTTTTTATTATTTTTTGTCTTAACTTTTATCATGTAGAGTTCATATTTACATGCCTCCCCACGAGGGCAGAGTTAGACACAAGGTCGGTTTTTAAAGTCTAGTTCCCCGAAAAAGGGCACTGGATTCGAACAAAAATAAAAATTGCCTCAGTCTAGAAGGGATTTCTCTTCTCTAACAGAAGACAGAACAAATGAAGTGTAGTAGCAGGGCAGTTATTATGGTGATGTTTAACTTTCTGGACTGAAACAATTTCGTTTCGTTTATTCTCCGTTTTTGTATTTTCTCTTTTTACCGATGTTAAGTAAATTTTGTACACAATATAAACTCTTTCTGTTGCTACAAAATCATGAAATTTGCAGTGATATAGCTACATCCCTCCAATAGTTTTAAAAACATTATTTGGACCCAATAAATTATTTTTTTTAAATATTCATATAAATTATTTTTCGCAAATAATTTTTTTTTAAACATTCTTCTTCTTGATTTTTTTTAAATATTCATATAAATTATTTTTCTCCAGATAATTATTTTTCAAAAAAAATTGTTACGTTTTTTTACCTAATCCTAAACCTAACCCTAACCTAACGTTAACTGACAGCCACTCGAACTTAGGGTTAGCGGTACAATTGGCCAGCAATAGAGATTTATTTTACGTTAAATTTATATACGAAACTAGTCTCCAACTCCAACTTTTTTTGTCTTTTTTGTGTTTTTCTTGTTTCCGCCACGTTTTTTAAGAAGCTTCACACGTAATTGCCCCATAACGTAGAATCTCGATTTTAGGTGGGGTAAGGCAGCGGAGTGTTTTAATCTACAAATGTACAAAAAACTTAACCGAAACGAAATTGCTCCAATCAAGAAAGTTCAAAAGTAGCATTATCATTGTCTATTTGCATTTTAAAAAACTATTGTTGTAAGGAATGTTTATACTTATATTCATACTACGTTTCGAACCTTCTTCATTGATGGTTGCCTCGTATTTAAATAGAGGTGTTAGTGGTTATTGTGTACGTTAATACGTTTCATACGTACTGAAATCCAGGGGAAACATGATTTTGACGTTTATTTCTAAAAAAAAATATACATCCAAATCATCATGCTCACTTCGAACGCATCTATCTATATACTATTAATAACATATAGTGTTTGTTTTGGATTATTTTTACTAATGGGTAACCACTTATCAAGGCCCGGAAACTACTCAAGGATAAAGATAAAAAATATTGTTACTCAGACGATTGTCGCCACCACGAAAGGATTAGACAAAAGAGTGGAATAGGTAGAAGATTATTTAAGAGTAATTGATTATCCATTAGGACGGCACAATAAGTATTATTTTACATTAGACTTGAAGACGGCCATGTTCTATTCGGGTAGAAAGCAGCCTTTCTTTATTTATCCACAAATAAACATTGTTCATTGATTATTCAAGAAGTATTGGTTTACTTATGTCAATGTTAAGTCGACGACGACGACGAGATAATTAAATTAATAACATTTTATTCGATGTTAGAACATTTTAGAACATTTAAATTTAAAATGAATAAGATTTTGGGAAACAGCAATAACACATGGCCAGCAATCTAACCTGACATGTTGTTACTGTACGAAACTGGCATGTGCCCGTCAGATTTGATAGATTCCTTCATGATTGTGACTAGGGTGTCAGCTCTTGGTATATCTAGGCCCTTCGATATAGTTTGGTATATCGGCGTGATCAACAACTTGTTTGCTATAGAATACTCGGAAATGTCCTCTCAACCATCAATTTCTTTTTCTTCGATAGGTCTATAAAAGTTGTTATTGACAGGCAAAATCCGAAGCACAGAGCATCAATGCCAGCGTACCTCAATGACCTATTCTAGACTCAACCTTCCTACTGATCTTCATAAATAATCTTCCAAAGAACTTCCCATCTGTGAAGGTTATACCACGGAGCTGCTTTCCAACTGACTGCGACATGGTCATCTTTCAAGTCTAATATTAACAAATACTTGTCGAGATGTATTCTTAAATAAACAAATTCTGACCATTCCACCCATCGTTTTCAAATTCTCTCATGATGTTGTTTATTATCCAACTGACAATTTCATTAACCCTTATCCTCGAGCGGCCTTTGTGCCTTGATTAGTTGTGACTCATTAGTATAAAACACACACACAGACAAACGGACACACAAACAAACGGACACCTTTTTAATGGCAAGATAGTCTCTCGCCATTAAAAAATAGATAAGTAACCAAATCAACGGATTTTACTTCATATTTTCAGTTTTCATCGTTTCGTTTTTCTGGTGTCATTCGTTGCAGACGACACAACTATTTATTGCAGCATTTCAGAGAACATGTTGTTCAATATCTTTCTGACTCTCTCTCTCCTCCGATTGGAGAACGTGAAGCATGGGGGAAGAAGTGACTTGTTACTTTTAACGCCTCTAGACGAAGCTTCCTTCTTGTCACAACCAACAGTTGGACCCTTACTTCTTTAAAGTCAAAATGAATGGCTCTCTCTCTTTGAGGGAACCCCTGTCTTTAATAAGCTCTTAGGACTGATTTCGACCAAGAGCTGATGAGGAAATCTGTTGCAACAGTTGATGGCAAAATGGTCAGAACATTCTACCGCTCCAGAATGTACCACACTTCTAATACAATCCTGTATTAAAGCCGTATTCGCCCTAAGATGGAGTAGTGCTGTCATATCTGAGAAAGTGTCGCTCGGAGCACTCTTTCTTTTATTGACACAGTACAAAATCGACCTCGCAATCTGGCGAGTGGAGCTGATTACTTCTGTTCCATACAGAAGTGTTTTGTTGGTCTCTTTTTAATGTATTGTAATGTGCATTGTAGGTTTTCGAGGTAGCTCCAATATCTGACCCTCCTGTAAAGCATTCATAATAAGTACTCGCCTGGCTACGACAACAGCAGAGACCTTTCCCTCCCCTCTCTCTCTCTCTGTACCAAAACATAATCGGAACTTCCATGAACAAAGTGTTTTTCCTAAAAAATCCCATCTATAGAATCTACTTCTAAGCTAACTACAGCATGGCCGTCTTCAAGTCAATGTGAACAAATACTTGTTGAGCCGTCCTCTTGCAAAATCTAGTCCTCTTAAGACAGAATATTACTTAAGAGGACTAGATTTTGCAAGAGGACGGCTCAACAGCTTAGTGTTTCAAATCCTTTAGTGATCATCGTCCAACATACAATCCTTTAAACCCTTATCCTCGAGTGTCTCCTGTACCTTTGTAATCGGTGACTTATCAGTAAAAAATATTATTTAAATCAATAAAACAAATGTTACTTTTTGAAATGTATTTATTTAAAATCTCACGGTTTCACTTGACGAAACATAGTTTTATTTAAGAACAATTTATCTTAAAATGGGTAAAGTCAGAATTAACCACATCAGATTAATCAACAATAACCATCTTCGCTGATCGGACGATTTCAGTTTTTAAATGTGCATGAAAGGTGATTACTTACACATTAGTGCATTATTATAAAGATTAATCATTTTACTCCAATAATTTTCCAGCAAAAAGTGGATGCATTTTGCACATTTCCATCAAGACAATTATATGTTCTATTATTAAATTCTACTTTTGAGGTCAACGTTTGGCTATACGGCCTGTTTAATGATAATCATCTCTTAGGACTTTAAGAAAATTACGTTTTAGTTCAATAACGAGTCACCACTCATCTTTGATGAGTAGTTACTCAATGAGCAGGGTTAATGGGTTTGTGTCAGGTGAATGGTTAGATCAACACCTTTACAAACACTTTGAGAATTGCAGACGATGGTGGGATCTGGGCAGAATTTTATTACTTCAGAAGACGACTGTACAAGAGTATGTTTACATTGGATTTGAAAACAACCATATTGTTGTCAACTGGAAAGCAACATCGTCATATTGCGTTCCACAGGCGGGAAGTATTTTGAAAGTAAACTCTGCTCAAGGAAGTTTCGCTTAGCTCCAGGTACACAGAGAAAGAAGGGAAATATTTTTACAGTTGTTATAGCTAGACAAGCTTTTGCTGTGAATGTTTTTCAGGGTTGAACCAGGTTGAAGCTCATTGAGCACCTACCATAAACATCACAATAAAGTAGAGAAAGACTAGCAACGTTTATTTTGTAAGAAAGAGGATATCCCTATTAGATTTCGAATTTGATTTTATACTCTGTCAAAGCAGAAAAAGAATGCCTTTAGCGGCACCTCTCTAGATGTGGCATCTTAGGACGTACTTTCTTTCTTACGGGAAAAATGTGGCACACAGTCTTTCGAGATCATTCATAATTCGCCATTGTTATTTTTCCCTAAGAATGTGATATTTAAAATATACGCCTGGACCAAACTCTTCTCCATCATTCCGAAATCCATCTTTTCAACAAGTTTCTACCTTATTCTGTCTTGCATATTTTCAAACCCTATCAACTACGTAAGCCCTCCTTACTATGACACAGAACTGCATCCAAGGGTGAGAACCTCTTTTGGGAGATTCGAGAAGTGTGGAGTCACATCTTATTTTCCACTACTCCCAGGTTCACTCTGATCCGAAGTTGTAGTATCTGTCAGAGTCATATTTATGTGGTAAATAGAAAGTATCGCTTACTTATTTGTTGACGAAATTAATCTACAAATTTATCTACACACCAATCGTAAACAAATCATATAGATGGTTTCAGTGTAAAAACATCTAAGAACGGTTGATATGCCGTTAGAAACAACTATAAATACAGGTTTGTGGTTTGAGAATAATTTTCTTATATCTGGCAAATTCGTTTAAGGAAGCGGGGTGGTCTGTAACCGTTGTCTTACTTGCTATTTGTTTTCTGCCCTGTCTTATCAATTGAAAGTGCTTTCGTCCGGGGGATAAAACAATTACGTGTTTTGCCATCTTCTTGCAGTCATTTGCCGTCATTGGCGGTATACATACCAGTCGAGGATCGGATATCGACAATCAGTCCAGCAGAAACTGGGTCATTTCGGTGGCCTTTTATCTGTCAGGCTAAAGTATTTGTCTTGGGTAGTCCAAGGACGTTGACCCCCAGGGCTTGCCCCCCTCGTTGGGGTAGAGTAAGTTTATTGCTGTCTGAGGTGATCCGACCGGGTAATACCAACGAGGTTGTCTAGGCTACTTTTTAGGAAGCGAGAGTGCCCCTTCTTTAGGGGCGCTCGTTTGTTTCTTTCAAACTTCTGGCCTTGTGCTACATTTTCATGGGGTGGGAAGAAAGTAAATACTGTCGCTAACTCTTTCGTTGCGTGAACTTACGAACTATTCCATAAAAAATGCCAGTATACTGAAATCATATTGTCATTAAGGGTATGCGAGCACAAATGGGCTATGTATTTTACTGGTAGGAATTTTTCTTCAGCGCACCTCACACACTCCATCCACTCATGCATAGAGATTTATACTGTAGTGATGTGATAATGAAATGTTTTGGTTGATATGTAGTCATATCCTTAATGACAATAAAAGTGTAAAAATTTGGGAATTTCCTTGCTTTTGTACATTTAGTGTATATGAATTTTCATCTTAACCCTATTAAGGGCATATGATTTCAGTATACTGGCATTTTTCATGGAATGTCACTACTTTTGTAAAAGCTATGCCTCAATACAATGTCTTCTCATAAGGTTTTTTGGAATTTTCTGGAAAACTAAGGTATATGGTAAACTGAAATTAAAATGCCATAAACTAGACCTTAGAACCTCTTTCTCTGCCCAAAATCAGCTGAATCCATCAAATAGTTGATGAGATACAGGGTGGCACATACGTACGTACGTACGTACACACAGATAACATGATTTCATGATTGAACTTTCTGGATCTCTGGGTTGCCTTGACTAATGATGCTGAAATTCTACACACTTATAGAACCTATCAAATAAAATTGTGTGCAAAGTTTTAACTAATTGGGTTTATTGGTTTTTGATTGATCAAAGAAATGAGATTTCCAGCATAGGCCATTCGTGTAGTTTTTTAAGGGATAGAGCGCTCTCGGTCCTCCCTTGATTTAGCGCGCTATTTTTTTCTGTAAGTAGCATATTCATCTGATTATGACGCGTATTTTGCAGCTGCACTTCTTCTAGTCACTGGTCTTACTTTTAGTAGTCCACTCGTCACTGTGTTTTCCTATTTGTTGTGAATTACCAGCTCGGGAAGACGAACCTTGTGTCTGATATTTAGTGAGTTTAACGTAAATATAACAACCGAACTTTAATTTAAAACAACCTAACCCAACGCGAGAGTTTGTCGCAAATATGCTGCCACGTTTGCCGCTAGATAACCTCACCACCTTCCGTTTAGGTGAGCCTTTTTAGCAACAGTTTCTTCAAGACAGTATAAACAGTTTGGAATTCTCAGAACGTTTATAGCGTGATTTTTTTTTTAACGATTACAAACATTTCATAAATACGGATGATTTCTCTTGAGATCGTCTAATTGTATTTGTTAAGGGCTCGGTGGTAGTATGATGCAATCCACTCAATCGTCGTTCAAAGTCTTAGCCTGAGATATAGATCGATATTCTGATCAAATGTCTCTTAGCCGACCTAAACATGTGATTTAGAGTCGTTGCCTGAAGGTTTTCTCACCGAAATCGTTTTGCAAAATGTGTTAAAAAGAAAGTTTAGATATTAAGAAGAGAGAAAAAGACAAGCAGCAAGAAGGAGGGGCACTGAGAGAGAAAGACGAAAGACGAGGCATGACAGAATATATTAAAAGAACTAAAGCAGTCGTAAAAACGACTTGAAATCATGAAATGAAGGGGAAATAACGAAATAGATGGTTAGACAGTACTTCGAGCATGCTATAAAGATCACTTCTCTACTAGACCGTTGAAGCAGCCAATCAGAATCTAGCATTCATTTCTACGTGAACAAATAGTAAAATGGAGTCGATCAAAAGAAAGTTATTTTTTAGTGTTGAATAACGCATGCGCAGAAAACGTCTGAAGTGTATATGCATGAAAGCATTTATTCGTCTTTTTATTTTATTTTTCTCGTTTCCTCGTTTCTTATCTCTAAATTAAATCTTTTTACTGTTCGTTGCAAATTCGATATATTTACAAGTAGAGGAGGGATGAGGAGAGGGGGAGTAATGAATGAGATATGAATCATCGACACCGGGACGCATCTTGTTCGCCATTTTTATTTTTGTTTTTAACTCGACCGACTTTACGTCAACGCATTTGCTTGACTTTATTTTAACCGCTATCTTTTCAATTCTCGGGCATCTTTTTCCCCCTTTTATCTCGCAATTTATTTTCACAAAACTCTAACCCTAATCCTAACGATAAACCTTACCCCGTTTATTTCCTTCGAGTTTTCTACATTATTATCATCGATTTTTACTTCGTCTTACTTTTTATTTTTACAAGTTCATATTTCTCATTAAAATATTCTTATTCGCATGTAGTTTCTTCGTTCTCAAATTTATTTCATTTTAATTTATTCCTATTAATTTATGTTTATTTTATTTTATTTAATTCTCATTATATATATACATATATATATATATATATATATATATATATATATATATATATATGATAACTCAGAAGAATACAACATTTATGACATAATTAATATGATATAATCATGTTCCAAAAAGTCCACATCAACAAATATGTATGCACATTTATGTTTCAAAAAGTATTCATAAAAATCACTTCTCCAACACAATATGAAACAAGACAAACGTCTATTATTTTGTGTTGAATATTTTTTTGTTAACAATTTCTGAAATATATTACACATACAGTTTTGTTTATGTAGAATTTTTGAACATTATTACATCATATTTATTATGCCTTATATTTTGTATTCTTTCTGTGTTATGATATATGAGCTCCTTGCGACCTTTAGTCCTAACAACCGAGCTGAATTTATGCCTGTAGTATTCACTGGTACTTTAGAGATTTGAATTGCTTCGCTTTTTATTTTTGTATAATTGAGGTAAGGTATTTTCTTGTTGCATTAGACTGGAACTAATATATATATATATATACATATATATATATATATATATATATATATATATATATATATATATATATATATATATATATAGTCGAGAATATGAATGCATACTGGAGAAAATGTGAATGTTTACTACACACTATACTAGAGTGTCTAAGGTCTCTCTGTACAGGGGTGTGTCAAGAGAACCTGGCATTAGGATAATTCCTCCTGAAAAGTAAACCCTAACCAAATATTGTAATAACATAGTATTCGAAGCCTAAATAAGATCCCCTAAGTATTACTACATAGTGGCTTATACGAGGAATGGTGCACCTTCTCCAAGTGATATTTCCTCTAACAGCTGGATGCTCGACGGACTTAATGAATACTTGTACTGAAATCCAGTAGGACCAAGAGATCAAAGGAAAAGTTGTACTATAACACAGTTAACTAGTCAATTTGGGAGAAGGAAATTAATGTTCTACACTTTTTTTAATAACTTAACGTTATATAGGTAAGTGACATCTTTAATTGAACTCTCGTCTTCACCGTTCAGCTGTATATAATGTCTCCGTGTACACGATTATTATTTAGCCGGCATTCTCTAGATTTCGGGAAGTTACAATTTTAGAATGGGGACGACTGGGGTAATAGATGACTGTGCAGATTTAACTTTCTTATTGTTTGAAGTAATAATAGTTTGTGTTATGTTAGGCGTTGTAGAATAGGACATTTTATAGTATTCTCATATAGCGATTAACTGTTTTCCCCATGAAAAGCTGCTTTGATTTCTTAGAACTTACACTGACGTAAAATGAAATAATATATAATAGTAATATATATATATATACAGGGTGTCCCAAAATAATGTATACACCCTTTGAATTGTTATAAGTCGTTCAATTTACTGATTTTTATTTGCAAGATTGATAAACAAGATTGAGTAAGAATATTCATCTAAAAATACTGACAGTAAAATTAACAAAAACATAGAAAATTAACTTTTAACAAAGATAAAGGCTACTTAGGGTAATTTCAGAATGTTCATAAAATGAACCCTCATCCTAACCCCAACCCGTTCTGCTCAATACACTTTCCATATAGTGAAGACGTGAAGAATTGTACCTACAAACGTCCTGCGACATTTACTCCGGTATTTGAGCACATTCTACTACAAATACTACTCCCATTTGTTTGCAATTACTTCAGGTTTCTTGCTTTAAACATTGTAGCCATTACGTTTATTAAAAGTTAATTTTCTATGTTTTTGTTAATTTTACTTTCAGTATTTTTAAATGTGTATCTTACTGTTCTACTCTTTTATCAATTTTGTTTGCAAATCAAACTCAGTAAATTGAACGAGTTATAACGATTCAAAGGGTGTATACATTATTTTGGGACACCCTGTATATATATATATATATATATATATATATATATATATATATATATATATAATATATATATATATATATATGAGAGAGAGAGAGAGAAATAACAGGAAAATAAAGATATAGTGTATACGTTAAGTAGAACCTATCATGAGAGAATCGATGCCTTATATACGAGATAGAGCAATTATATAGACAAGTACAAATGAGAATAAAGATTGTCAACATACAATATCTTTAAAGTCATCAGTTTCTCAAAACTTGGTATTTTAAATAAAAGAAATGTATTTTCCTTCCTTAAGCGATGGCTTTTCAAAGAATTAAATCTTATCATCAGAAGAATACAAACAGTCGATAAGGGAATTTACCAAATGTCATAATTTGAAAAGATTGAAAGCGTCATGGAAATTTTAGCAGCATGTTCGAAAAACGGTTAATCAAGGAAGATTGGCATTTAAAATTGTAAAATCCGTTGAATTTTTGGAGAGGCCTAACGATTAAAATGTCTAAATAATCTCGTTCGGAAAGGTTGCAAATTAAACGTTTAGGATCTAAGTTAGATATTAAAAGCTATTTGAGACTTCCATGGGATTTTCAGATATGGTTTTTATGGAGTTGAATTCAAAGTGAGAGAATAAGAGGTAGTTTCAATCCAGGTAACGAGCTAATAAAAACTAGCGTTGAGACAGAAATAATAAAAAAAATGAGTGAGCTTTTATAAAAATTGAAATTCAATAGGTTGCATTTGAAAAAGTGGGAGGTAGCAAAGTGGAGTAGTGGCAAGGAGAAGCCGGGTGAAAGGTTGGGATGGGGCTACATTGATATACGCTAGCTTCAGATGTAACAAATGATTTTAAAGCAGGAAGTGATTAAGTAGGGCAATAAAGTCTAGTGGTGCGGGAGCTAGGCAATATACTGAGTTATAATAAGTTATTGTTGGCTACGGAGGTTGTATCAAGGGAGGGGTGCTGATAGTATAGGATTACAATTGATATTAATGAATTAATGTCGGGGTTGCCTAAGGAGTTATCCTTAGGCAATGAAAATAAGGGCCAAATAAGAATGAGAATATCATTAAAGTATAAACTAGAAAATAAAAATAAATTTATTGCCGAACGTGTAAATAAATGAAGAAGAATAAAAGAAATACTATCTCAGGGAAGGAGACGTATGAGAAAAAAGGGCAGATAAAAGTATTCAAAAATATTACTAATATTTAAGGGGTTATTAGTCGCACGATGCTAGGGAGATCAAATGCAGAGTCGGGGTTAGGATAATTTTAAATTAATGTGTAAAAAGAAAAGAGTTAGCTAAAAATTTAATAAAATAAACTTAATTAGAGTGATCAATGAGACGAGGAAAAATATTGCTGAGAATAAAGCTATAAAAAGTTTGTGGTCGATTATGAATATGAAACTGCAAAATCTGTATTGCATGCTTTGTGAAAGAGGATAGAAGTAAGCGTTTGTGGAAAGAGCGAAATACATAGATTCGAAAAGAATAAAAGAAACAATATTAGAATAAAGAATTAGGGATATAAAAGCCATAAGATAGTGGTCGAATCAAGATTAATAAGATTAAAAACGGTGGCATACTTAAAGGATACTTAAATGTAAAATTACAAGAATGGGGTGTCTAATGTGAAGGGTATTAAACGGGAAGGTACGTAAAGGTCAGGAGTCGAAGTTTAAAGATCGAAGATTGAATTTAAAACTGTAAAAATTGAATTGGAAGATTAAATGAGGGTGTATATACCTATAGTTAAAGATTGGTATCACGATTATTGGGTTAATAACCCTCCATACAGAATTAAAAAAGTTCTAAACTTAGGGATGCAGAAAGTTCTTATATTCTTCGATAAGTAATAAAACAGAGGTTTGAAAAAAAACTAGGTTAAGAGAATGTTTTAGGTAATTTTAATGTAAGGCAATTGAGGCAAGTTGTCATAGTACTGGTCCCTTATTAGCTTATTGGATGGAGTTGTGGCTATAAAGGTGTATATATTTAAATGTTCTTTTATGCCTGCATGCCGAAAAATATTCGTTTTTAGAATTTATAATGAGTTTACTCATGGCAGCAGTGATAATCATGACGGTTTCTAAAGTGCATAGTTAGCAAAACCTAGATCCCGGTGTATCGGACGTAGATTTTTTAAAAAACGACCAATACACAAATTAAAGGATGTTGTACGTATAAACCTTTTGATTGAATTAGTTAAGGAAGTCCATTCAATTTAGTCTTTATTACTTTTAAAAAAGGAGACGTGGTTCAGTAAGTTTTTTATTGGGTAAGCACTGGCTCCTATGTAAGCATGTATTTTATATTGAGGGGTTATTGCATCAGGGGTGTTATTTTTTGTAGTGGATGCGTGTTCGGCCTGAATGTTTTAGTTCTGATTCGAGATTAAGTTGGAATTGTTTTTATTAGGAAACCAAATGGGGTTGAGAAGTTTGAGCAAGATTGTTGGTAAAGAAAAGTGGTTGGTGTTTAGAGTAATATTTTGGGTATCGTGATGCAGTGAGGGTAGAGAATGTGCAGTGTTACCGGGTCAGGGTAGTATACGTACTGGTGTTACTTTGTAGATTAGTGTTGCGGGGGAATTGCTTTACAGTGCACGCGTATATAACGTCTCTGTGTATACAATTATTATTTAGCGGGAATTCTCTAGATTTCTAGAAGTTAAAATTTTAGAAGGGTTCTACTGGGGTTATAGATAACTGTGCAGATTGAATTTTCTTATTGTTTGAAGTAATACAAGTTTGTGCAATGTTAGGCGTTGTATAATAGGACATTTTATAGTATTCTTGTTCAAGATCGTACTATGCTAAAATATTACCTGAAACAAAAATTCTTTAAGCATAATTACGCATAACATGGCAGAAAACAACTTGACCCTCAAAAACCTAGACCACATAAACGACTAAGGAGAAAGACCAACCTTTTGTTTAACTTATCCCATAATAGCAATGTTAAAACTAATATCTCTAGAGCATTCTATCAAAATTATTGAAAAATCTTTTAAGCATAAACATAGATATAACACGATTCTGAACAAAAGTTCTATGAAAAATTCTTAGTCTACAAGATTTCATTTTTTGAAAAGCCATGGCTTAAGGAAAGAAAACTATTTTTCTTATTTGAAAAACCTTGTTTTTAGTAACTGATGACTTAATAGATATTGCATTTTTACAATCTTTATTTTAATAGTTTACCTCTCTCTCTCTTTCTCTCTCTCTCTCTCTCTATATATATATATATATATATATATATATATATATATATACAGGGTGGGCAAAAATAAGGGTCCTATTTTTAAAAATCATAACTTTTTTATTTATTGATTTTTTAATTTTTGTTTTAGAATAAGTAAAGGACCGCTTCCGAAGCAAGCATGAGCCGTATTAGCCCTAAGGAACGTACCCTCATTTAGAAAACATTATTTTTGCTTAAAAAACTCAAAACAGTGTAAAAAACAATACTTTAGTTTTTGTAAGTTTTAAGAAGTGTTTTTCGGCTAAAATTTGTTTTGTTTATTTCAAAATATCTAGGAAGGGTCAGTCTACACACACATAAAGTTTGGTGAGTTTAACTTTTATTTTGTGGAAGTTATTCAAATTCAAGTTATTCAAATTTAAAGATAGGACCCTTATTTTGGCCCACCCTGTATATATATATATATATATATATATATATATATATATATATATATATATATATATATATATATATATGTACTAAAAGTTTCTGGATGTTTTAATTATGCTTATAACCGTGTACATTGCATCTTTACATGATATCTTTTGTGAAAGAGGGGTAGAATAACGTAAATACTATTCATTGAGAACATATAAGAAATAAATGGTTAGCGGTTATATAGTCTAAAATAAAATTCTACGATGTGTATTTGTCACAATAGTTTATCAATTGAAATACATGCCTATTCGAAAAGAATTATAAACGTATTATCTACGTCATATTTCTTGAATCGTTTTCAGTTTTTTTATTGACAAAAAGAATATTTGGGTGGGGCATATCTTCTGGCAGCCGCTATGATCGCAAAAGCATTCTCCCGCAACAACATCAGTGGCTCACACTGCAAGATCCACTTTGTTTCGGGGTGGGTCAGAAAAGGAAAAGAGTCAGTCAAAATCAGTACAGACAGAAAGGCAGTGGCTTAACAAGCCAATAATCAATTTTGTTTCTTCTTGTCGACTTTACTACCCATTTTATGTTTTAAATGCTAAACATTCAGAAAAACACGCAGCACATAACATTAACTGGGAACAATAAAAGCATACACTTATTTCAAGCTTCCATTACTATGAAACAACATAAGAAAAAGGTATGGTTCTCCTGCTGCTTTATTAAAAAAAATCAACCTTATGGTGACAATAAAAACACCGGTTTCTGCTCAGCCATTTAACCAGTTTAGGGGCAGACTTTTTGTAAGCCAGCCTTCTAACTTTTATGTTCCTATTAGGTTCTTGAAGGGCTAACTTTTTGGCTAGCCTGGGTTGAGTCCAGGAGATTATACTCTAGTGGTGGAATTTTCTTAAGGCTTGGTATGTCTTGAAGTAATTCTATCTTCCTCTCCCTTTTTTTATCATGATTTGCTCCTTACGGCAAGTTGCTGCATACCATTTATGGAGTGAATTCCATTAAAAAAGTACAGAAAAGGAAATAGAACGATTCCATATTGTACATTAGTGTCGAGAGGAATTCTCTCCCCACTTCTTCCCAAGATTAAACTATTCAGAAAACGGTGAACTTATATAAAAAGTAACATGTTTTATTTATTGGAATGTACCAATGGTTTAAACAAAACAAAATGGTTTTCTAATTCTTATTTTGTTTTTCATTCATATTCTTCATTATATATATTTTTTCATCTTGTCAATATCTTTATTTCGCTTTCTATTATTGTAATATTTATACGTTAGTACGTCCTTTCCTTACTTTTGTGTCACACTGTCATTGGCAACGGACGTAGGAAACTTAGAAAAAAGAAGAAAATATGAGGGAGGAAGTGAGAGTAGGTGAAACTGAAAAACCAACAGTCATATAGCAATAGTTTAGAAAACATACAAATATTTCCCTCTCGTTCAAATCTTTAAACATGCAACGTCATCATGTCATCAGGTTTCTAAATTATATTACAGACATTTTAATTTTTTGAGATACGAGAGATAAACATAAACATTAAATTATAAAATTACCGTAACTTCAGCAATTGCCAATTTGATTCGACCAAGAAGCCTTTTTATATTTGAAAGAAATAAAAAAAATAAAAAAATAGAGGGAATGATCGCCACTATCAACAGTAGAAAAGTGTTCGCCATTGGAACTTTGTTACTTGGTATGCTTTTCTCCGGTGATACCGTATTCAATGCAACAACGCGCTTTGCCATTACATCTTTATCACATAGAAGACTTTTCTCCAACAACATCAATCTTGGAAACAACGTGTTGCAACTCGAACTTCGTGACGTGGTATACTTTTCTCCGTACACAACATATATATATATATATATATATATATATATATATATATATATATATATATATATATATATATATTAAGAAAGAGAGAGGGGGTGATTTGTTTCTTTTGTCTTTCGTCGCGTTCTCGCTCGGCTGGCTTCGTTCCATCACCTTTCTTGAGTGCACGTTGTCGCTTTTCTACGAAATAATCACCTCTCTCTCTCTCTCTCTCTCTCTCTCTCTCTCCAACCCCCTTCTCTCTCTTTCCTACTCTATGTTTTGGGTCGATACATAACATAAGTTAATTGACGGTGTTTAGAGGTATTTAATTCTTCCGAATTAATGAGTCCAGGGCGTATGTTTAGATTACCGATCTGGAAATGTTCACACATAGCTTATACTGTAATCAGGTGAAATAAATGGGGAGGGACAGCCTCTCAAGTCTGCCCTAATCGAAGCTTACACATTGAAATCGAACATTTCCTCTTCTTCACGTGTGATATTTATTTTACTATTGGGGTCAAAACTTACTAAGACCATGAGCCACTCGAGGATAAGGGAATGTTTGATAGAATAAATATGATGAACACTGTTGGAGTAGTAACATTTATGGATGGTATAAACAACGTTTGACTATTTATAGGTCGGACCATGATAAGAATTTACTGACATTAGATGCGAAGATAATCAAGTGGCAATTAGCAAATATGCAGTTTCGCTGTAATTATGTTTCACAGACGGAAATCTTTTGCAAAGAAGATCAGTCCATGGAAATTTCGCCTGAGTCTAGGCATATAGAGGAAGAAAGGAATGTGGTAGCAGGACGAGTTCTAGCTGTGAATGTCTTACAAAAAAGGAGCCAAAGACTAGAGCTCAGTCGAGCACTTTCTATGGAGATAACGATATAGTAGAAAGAGACTAGCAACGCGTCTTCTCTGAAAAGTGTGTTGTAAGGAACAGAAGAGCCCACCCCGACTACTGTACTATGTCTTTGAAAGAGTGCTCGGTGCGGCACCCCTCCCGTTCTAGATGTGGCAGCAGATATCCATCTTTATTTTACCCTTATACATGTTGGGCTTTTATATAGGTAAAATAATGTAAAGTTTTCGACACCTTGCATTACTCCATCAGCATGTATATGTATGAAGCTGAGCCATTTGTGGCACTTACAGTGAGATTAAAAGGCCAACACGTCTTCACTATATTAGAAAACAGCTTTCTCTTATACTCAATCAGGTCTATTAAATTCACATCTGATGGTCAACTAATTTGCACATTGATTTGCAAAACAAACTCTCATTAATTAACTTTTAGTTTTTTTTGCCGTTTTTATTTGATGCTTATTTTATATTATTTTATCCTTATTTTCATTTTACTATTATCCACAGTTTAATTTACGAATATATTTTATATTATTAATAAATGCTTAGCATTTTCGATGAAAAGAATGTTTCCGGTCCTTTTCGGTCAATTTACGTCTAAGGAATGCGATTCTTGATTTTCTTCAATTTTCCGAAACAACGCCGGAACACGGGTCTCGCTAGCATGTAATATTTTACCATCAATTTATTTCTATAGTGTTAGTGCTTTCTTATTTTTATTTTTATTCATCTTTTTATTCTCTCTTTCTTCTTTCTTCTTTTTTTCTGTTTGCTTATTTGTTTTGTGCTAACTGTACCCATCCGGCATTGCCCGAGAATATTATATTTATATTATATTTTCATTTTTCATTTTTAGCTTTGCCGGTTATATTTTTACCAAATATTTTTTGTAAATTAATAGTTAAATTTAATTATTACGAAATTGTTTGGTCATTAAATAACTAATTGAAACGAATTATAATAAAGCTATAACATTTTGTTATAATAATGTTGTATTAATTTCTATTCATAAAATTATTCGATGTGCTAACTTCCATAACTTTCAATCATTTAATACATGAAGATGTGCTAAGTATTCTAAAGTCAATTTTTTTTATTCGAAAGTTTAAATGCTTTCAGATTCTTTTCAAGTGTGGAAGTAACACGAAGTAATTCATTTTTTTTTTCAAAATATTAAGAAAAGATTAAACTGGCTGACTTGTTCATATAGTCTTTCATAATTATCAGTCCTACTCTCCCTCTTTCCGTTAAATGTAGAGTCTGTATTATCATCCTTCGAGATAGTGCATTATACTTGATCATTAATTTCTTCATCTTCTGGTCCAGTTGCCTGACTTCTTTTGTCTATGAAGGATCCAGAATATCTTACTAGGGACACTGTCTATATATTTACTCTTATTACCAGAGTTTTTTCTTCTTTTTCTTCTTCTTCTTCTTCTTCTTCTTCTTTATTATTATTATTATTATTATTATTTGTACTAACTAGGAGTCCTCACACAAGTCATAGTCAGTGATTGCTCACTGATAATGACCGATGGTGTTCCCTGGAGTCTGAGTGATAAAAAGCTTCCACAGATGCCCATTACTCTCCACCTTCTTTCGATAATCATTGAAAATTACTTTGCGGTATCGCAATAAGCGCTTACCATTTATCTCTTCTTGGAATTGTATGGCAATAAACCTCCCTAAGGTCCCTGCACTCTTCCAGCGGAGGTCTGCTTAGTGTTCACCCTCCTCGGTCTTCCCATTTCCCTTGACAATTCACAACCATTTTGTGTGGTATCAAAGCCGAGGCTGGTACCATCAATTTTGTTTTGATGGGTAGTCAGTTTATGAAATTTCTTTGCAGTTTCTGTTCATTGGGTTCATGTGGTGGTGTCCTTTCTGTGGTTTTGTTTTCTTCCCTTTATAACTTCCATGCGACTGGTTACCGTTTGTAGCTTATGCTGGTTCGTTTTAGCATTCGAGTATTTTCCTTAAGATTGCATCTGTTTTTATCAATGCCGTCCATTCGATTGTCTCAGTAATCCCATTAATTCAAATTTCCACCAATCTTTTTCCCAGTTTTTTTGGGGGGAAGGGGGACTGTTTCTAGTGCTCATACGATTATTGGTATTATATTGACTATCTTCATGCTCCATATCCTTTCCAATTATCTGGCAAGTTCTTTGAATTTGCTTCGCTTTACCGTCTCTTTGATGTTCACTCTGTGGTCTACTGGAACCGTAAAATCAAACATTTGGCAGGATTTTTCCTTCTTGTTGACTATTATAACATCAGGTCTCCTTGTTGTATGAGCTTATCTGTTTGCAAATTCATGTCCCAGAGGATTTTTTTGATTTTCGTTTTCCAGTATTGTCGCTGTTTGTACTATTTGTCCGCGTGTTCGAAATGAAGTCGTTTGCAATGTACTCTTTCCCCATACAGTCGTGTCTGTTCGTGTATTCTTTTTGGAACAGTTTGTTGCATTAACTTATTATATGATTTACTGTGTCGTCTCTTTGTTCACGCAATCTACATTTACTGTTTTCCTGAGTTTAATGTATTTTAGCTTGAATGTAGTTAGTCGTGATCGCATTGTTCTGTGCAACTGTCAGTAGATATTCCGTTTCTCTGTTTAAATGTCCTTTTCTTAGCCATGCCCAGGAATGTTGGTTGGTCTGTTCTCTTGTATTGATTTACTTCTCTCCAGGAGTTAGGCACAAGGCCAGTTTTTATCTTACTCCCACAAGTAAGATGTGACCAACGGTCGGGTCGGGAAAGTGGGATTTAAAAATTGCCTGGGCAGCCCCGTTGGCATTCCCCGGTAGGGGCGCCTCAGGCAGTAAGCAATAAACTTACTCCTCCCCAAAGAGGGGAGGCGAAGCCTGGGAGGGTGGACCTCCTAGAACTGCACAGGACAGACCCATAGACCGGCGTAAATCAAGCCCCGAAGGTCAAGACAATGCCAGTCTATGGGGTGCAGTATCCATCGGAACAGATACTACACTTTGATCTTAGCTAAAAGGCCAAGAATAGGATGATCTGTTCTCTTGTAGCTGTTCCCATATTTCTCGTCATTTTGTTTCTGGTTTCAGTGCTTCACAAGTTGTTCATTGTGACGGGTCCTCTTGCTGCGGTGATTAGTCTGTTTGTGTTCTGAGTTATGTACTTCTCTGGTTCTCATTATTATTATTATTATTATTATTATTATTATTATTATTATTATTATTATTATTATTATTATTTGTACTAACAACGAGTTCTCACACAAGTCATCGCCAGTGATTGCTAACTGATTATAACCGGTGGTGTTACCTGGAGTCTGAGTCACAACAAGCCTCCCCAGATTTCTATTTTGATCACCATTGCAAATAACTTTTCGGCATCGCAACAGCCGCTTGCCATTGATTTCTCGTTGGTAACAACAATTGGTTTCCTTTGGGATTTAGGTTGCAATAAGCCTCTCCGTACTCTTCCAGTGAAGGTCTGCTAAGTAAGTAATTATTATTATTATTATTATTTAGTAACTAGGATTTTTTTAAACAAGTCATTATCAGTGATTGCTGATTGGCAATAACATAAGTGTTTTTGAATCACCAGTCTGCTTGAGTTTCCAACACTCCCCGCCTCTGGATTTTTCAGCAGTTTTAGTTCTTTGGCATTCGTGTAATGTTCTTTCTATATTTTCTATATTTTGGGTTTTATTTCTACTAACCTCTAGCTTATCGGCGTTCACTCATTATGCGGGTTGGTTTCCGCACTCGAGAATTTTGCTTATATTTTCTGTTTTTATCCTACGTTGTACGTTGTCGATCCTCACTTTGATTCCAATTTCTTCGAGTCTTTTTTCCAGTTTTTCGGAACTTTTCCTACAATTTTTGGTACATCCGTAACTTTAATCCGTTCGTTATTCTAATCAGCTACGTATTAAATGTATTTGCATAGTTCTTCAAAATTCCATCAATTTCCATAGTTTTTCTCCCTCCTTCTTCTTCTAGGAGGGAGAAGTCTACGATTTGACATGTTTTCTTCTTTTTTGTTCATTATTGTAATGTCCGGTCTCCTAGCTTGGAGTAGTTTGTCCGTTTGTACCCCAGAGTATGTTTAATGCGTCATTTTCATTTCTCAATACTATTTTCAGTGTGTGTCTGTACCATTTGTCTGTATATTCAAATTGTAGATATTTGTGTGGGTCCCAGTGAACTGCTTTTTCCAGGTAGTCGTGTCTTTGTTACTTCACTTATGTAGTTTACCGTTTTATCTCTTTGTTCAGGGAGTCTACATTTACTACTTTCCGGACTATTCTCTACATTGGTTTTTATATAGTTCGTTTAGAGCGCGTTGTAGTGATTCCGTTTCTCTGTTTAAGTGTTCTATTATGGGCATATCGTTTTGCTCTCGTAAGCTATTTCATTGGTCAGTCTTATGAATCATCCATATAGCTGTTTCTCATCCCATTTTTCTTTTCAAACTTTAATTTCCAGTTTCGCTGCTTTTGTATTGTACATTTTGGAAGTACTTTTTGCAGCATAAATCAGCCTTGCTTAATAGGTGACAAAACTTAAATTTCTGTCAAATCAAGTCACGCGCGAATTCCTTCTGTTATACTACGCTTCAACGATGTAAGCGTGGATCTTAGCATATTCTCTAAGACACAATATATTAACAAGCTAAGATCCGTGCTGCTACATAAAGGGGGCCACGTCTCCACAGTATATTTCGAAAAATTCGATAAATAAATAAAGTATACATTAGGTCGCCGTCATCACCATCGTCGTTGTGTAGCCAAGTTGTTTATATAACGTACGGCGGTACTCGTTTTAGTTTATAAAAGGTTTATTCAAAAATACATAAACAGGAAGTTTGCGCATATGTGTGTGAGAAAGAGTGGGAGAGAGAGTGAGTGAGTGTGTGAGAGAGTGGGAGAGAGAGTGAATGAGATAGTGTGAGAGACAGTGAGTGAGTGAGTGAGTGAGTGAGTGAGTGAGGGAGTGAGTGAGGGAGTGAGTGAGAGAGTGAGAGAGTGAGAGAGATAGGCCGTCTGACTACATATACAACTACTGTCTCTAGGTTTAGGACTGCACGCAAACATGCCTTTACTCATTCGAGTCTCGCTATCAAAGAGTGAGAAACAGGGTCTCGCTCTAAATTCACGTTACCTCCTCAACTCCCATCAGAGGAGACCTCCGAACTTTAAGTCTCCTCCCCTGAAAACGTAGACTATTATTTAACACTTCGTAAACATTTATTATAAATATTTTTTAGCACAGCAGCAATATACAACAAATGAAAGATACAACTTTGGCATTTCCACGGTTCTCGTTAGTCTATATAATAATAAGCTAAGCGATGTTATTTCGTACGTACGTAATCACCTTTCACACACAATAAAAAATGAAACTGTTCGATCAGCATAGATATCGATTGGCGATTAAACTGATCTCGCTAAGGTAAAAAAAAATCGGTACTCTTGCGTCGTCAACGTTCGGGCAGGTCTTAGAAGCGCCCGAGAGTTGACGAGGCGAAAACTGCCAAACGATAAATTGAGGACTGGAAGACGATAAATTCAGACGAAGAAAATCAAAGTAAAATACGTATATAAAAATAAAGAACGAACAAACCATAGCTAAACAACTGTTATTAATTGGATATTTATTTTAATTTTTTTTTTTGCAAAGGAACCATTGTTAATCATTTTTTTTTAAATAAAACCTTTTTTTTGTGCACTGAAAAGTTTCAAAATATATGTTTCTTATTTAACAAACAACGAAACAACTGTTTTTAACCAATTTCTTATTTGTTTGTTTTTCAATTTTTTAATGTTTTTTTAAAACATTTTTTGCGTTGGAGGTTATTGTTATGGTTTAAGGTTATAGTTTAGGATTAGGGTAAGTGTTAAGATTAGGGTTTAGGTTAAATGTAAGTAGTTCGCTAGAAGTGACGGTTGCTAACACAACTCAATGAGTCCTTTGGGAGATTCAACGCGCTTACACAGATCGTAGAAATTATTTTTAACGCGCTGCAGATCGTAGAAATTAATTTCTTCAAAAGTTATCGTCTGCTTGCTTGGAACCTGATTGTTTAATACCTGCTGCAACCTGATTGTTTAATGGTTTCGTCAACACTCGGGCACTTCCGAGACCTGTCCGAACGTTAACGACGCGAACTCACATCAGACTTTATCCAGGTTGAAATAACATTGTTGACTAAAATAGTACAATTTTAAATAAATACATTTCAAAGTTACATCCCCTTTATTGATTTGAATAATATTTAGCTGATAATTCTTTTTACGGGAAGAAGACAGAGAATATCTGTTGTTGTTGTTGTTGTTGTTTTTTAGAATTAAATTGCTACAATTTTAAATAAATAGGTAAAAGAGAGACATGTTAGTTTTATTTATTTGAAGAGTATTTAGCTGAGAATGGCAATCTTTTTAGGGAAGAAGGAAGAGTTAATTTTTTAAAAATCGTATTGACCCTGATAGACATTTATTATTTCAAAAGGAATATTATTATTATTATTATTATTATTATTATTATTATTATTATTATTATTATTATTATTATTATTATTATTATTATTATTACTACTACTACTACTACTACTATTATTATTATTAGTATTATTATTATGATAATGATGATGCATCATCATCATCATCATCATGATCATTATCATTATCATTATCATTATCATTATCATTAATTATTATTATTATTATTGTTATTATTATTATTTTTATTGTTATTATTATTATTATTATTATTACTACTACTACTACTACTATTATTATTATTATTATTATTATAATGATGATGATGCATCATCATGATCATGATCATGATCATGATCATGATCATTATCATTATCATTATTATTATTATTGTTATTGTTATTATTGTTATTATTATTATTATTATTATTATTATTATTATTATTATTATTATTATTATTATTATTAACAGTAAATTATACAGATAGATGTAGAAAACATAGAATTTCTGTAAAATCCCGCTAGGTCTTACTAATCATCATTATAATCATACATTAGGCGTTTTGATCATTTCTGGAGGATGAACCCCTTCCTGGTTTGCGTTCACCTTGTTTTGTCTCTGGCTAGACGTGGCCAAGTGGGGCTCAGTTGGCTGCCCAGGTCTTCACTGCATAGCGGTTTTGACCTTCTTCTTGGTCTTTTCCATTGCCTCAGGTCGGTTCCATCGCTCTATATAGCCACTTGCTGTCTGCATATCAAGAAACGTGACCTGCCCATCATTAAAATTATAAAATGATAAAATAACAAAATGATAAAATAACAAAATAATAAATACATGTTGAAAAAACCTTTTAAAATGTTGGTAGCCTTACTCCTTTACATATATACTTTTCTCTCGTTGGAACTGCACTAATACTGCACTACCCTCTTATATATATATATATATATATATATATATATATATATATATATATATATATATATATTATTTTTTAATTTCAGGTTCGATGTAATGTTATTTGCACTTACCTATAAATCGGTTAAGCCTTTATTATAGAAATGTAAACTGATTTTATTCATACAGTATATTATCAATGAGACTATTTCAACGATCTTTATTTCAAAACATTTGTAGATGTTTTGTTCAATATCATTTGATTTACACTGATATGGAATATCAAGAAAATGTTGTCGAATACAAAACGCACACTTACAAACACCTTACGTATAATAATAATAATTACTTACAATAATGACAATAGACATATTAGATGTGGTTTTTGTTTTTCGCGGTTAAAATAATCACCCCTCAGGACTATACGTAATCACAGACACAAAAACTCACACGCTTCTCTGAAAACAGTTTTTTTTTATCCAAACCAGCACTATCTTATTTGTCTATGAGTAACGAGATTTCACGTTTTTTTGCGAGACCCGCCAGCGTATAATTAGACGTAGCCGCCATTTTGCTTTTCTTTTGCGCTCGTTACCGAACTTTACAAGTTACACAAACTCATCTTAAAACTATTATTTTAACATTAAAAAAAATAACTGAAAAATCAAAATACATTCATTTTACTACATAAAACTATTCATTTATACAAGCAATATATTTTTTAGTTATTTCTTATTGTACTCACAAGTAAACACCTACAAAAAAGCATTAATTACTAAGTTTTTTTATGTTCAAATATGTTATATCTACTCCATTAAAGGCGCTGATACTTTACCTTGGTATATTAATGTCCATCTTTGTCTAGCTTCTATTTCTTTATAGTTATTACATAGAAAACTATGTGTGAAATTTCCTGGAAAATAATATGCTACTTTAGATTGGCATGAGAGAGTAAGTAACTACGATGATGTATATACGTATGATTTTTACTAGCAAAAATCATTATAAATTATATTTATAAGCTAATATAATTTGCTTTGAACTTATGCCTCTTTATGTCTATCATTTTGTGTATTATAAGAAAAGGTAAATTAGTTATTTTTTAATTATGTAATGTTTTTACATTATCATGTTCATTTGTTTAAACTTATAAAAACACGTAGATTAAAAAGTATTTAAATTAACGTGACATCAAACTCATGTATTTATAACGTCAAAACTACCATCTTAAAATGTGTACCCCGTTTATTTATCTTTGCGTACGTACGAAGAGAAAAAAAACTTTGTATATATTAGGTCGTTACAAAAATAATGGCGGATTTCAGAAACATACATCTATTCATGAAAATTTGTTCACCTTTCCACTACTCTGTAAATGACGTGAAACTGCTGCCGTGCTGACAGCAAGTGTCTGAGACATTTCTTTTACTCTTTGACGTTGATTTCGCTCAACATGTGCTTGTAATTGTTACTTGTCACCATAACACGGCAGTCCTCTACATTCTTCATTTATAAGTCTCCCATCTCCATTAAGGAGTTTCTGCAACAACCGTTGTACTGCCCGATCCCTTGTGGATCCATTTCCACATGCTCTATTAATATTGACGGAATTTTCGCAGGCATAGTGCTTAAGTTTGAACTCATGTAATACAAGGTGATGGTTATGTTTGATCATGTTCATCATTGAGTAGGTACGTGCAAAATCAATGCCCGATCCACAACACGTAAAAACATTTTTACCCTCGCTTCACTTAAAAATTCACCAAAATTCAGGAAATTAACCAATTTTAATGACATTTTCAGTATTTATAACTCAATAATCACGAAATATAATGAATCAATTATTTTACTAAGAATCTTAGAAAAAAGTATCATTTATTGAAAACAAAATATAGCTTTACTAAAGTTGTATTTTTAAGTATTAATGAAAAGAATGCAATATTTTTTTAATGAAAATAAAGCACTGCTAATAATTAAAATCTTTTTAACAAATATCTCATATATATTACGAAAAAGGCTCCTAAAATCCGTGTTAATAAAATAATTATAACTCGAGGAAAAAATAATTAATTGAATTAACGATGTTATCATTGAATACAGCATTGTTTAATCCATATTTTCACCATGAAAATAATATAATTGCAAAAATATGCTTCGATTTTAATCATTAGAGATCCTGGGAAATTTAAAATGCGATATAATTATATTTTCCTTCCGCACATGAACGTGTCATCATCAGCGTAAGAAATTATTTCTATAATCTTGAAAATAAACAGAAAATTGAAAAAATGAGGATCAGGCTCATTACGAAAAAAATTATTTTAATTGGATAATTTCTACTAACGACGGACGTGGATAGGTATGGTGGCCTTGTTCTATAATCCACAAGTGGGATTCGCCCTCTAACCACAACTCACTCCAACACCGCCCTCAAAAATGTATTTCTAGAGATTCCACAATTTTGTTAATTTCACATCGTCAATTATTTGGAGAGATAAAACATAAGTTTGTATTTGTTTTGTAAATTTTCTCATTAATAAATATTTAAAAAGTTAAAAACAATTATTTATTAATAAATAAGTAGAATTTAAATATGACATTTTCTTTAAAAATCGAATTCTATTTATTTATTAATGAATAATTGTTTTAACTTGTGTTTAAATGAATACATTGTTAGTGTAGTCATTGACTTCAATTAACTTTTGCACACTTAAAATAAAAAAAATACACCTTTAGCTTTATTTTAAGAAGAATTAATGTAATTTATCGTAAGAATAAATCGATTAACGACAGTTTTAAATCATTATGTAAAAACAATTGATAAAATTGACGCAAGTCGTAACGTAAAAATATTTTTTACAACATTTTTAAATGTTTTATTTCAAATTATAAGGAAAACATTGGGAAACAGACATCATCAATAATTTCAGAGTATCAGTGAATTAAAAACAAATACAAAGTTAAATATGAATCTTTTTAGATAAAAATAAATGAAATCTTAATTGCGTACATTCACAAATATTTTAATTAAATAAGAATTTCCTTTTTATTACAATAAAATAAGTCTACTTAAATTAATTAAATGTATTTATAACCTTAAAAATAAAATACAAAAATTAATGGATAATAATTTGTCAATTTCTATAAACTATTACAAAACCATTTTTATATATAAAGTATAAAATGATATATTGTTACATTTTTGCGTTTCATATATTCTGCATATCGATAGTCAATCAGTAAACAAAGTCGTTTACCGATTAACTGAATGCCGGATTTTACAAAACTATGACTTTAGTTTAGATAGTTTTTGTAAAACGTAAGAATTTTTTTTTTAATTCAGTATCTTACGACTTTAATTTAATAATTATCTTTGAAATAGTCCAAGAAAACTTATATTTATCTTTCAAGGGATGTTTACAAGTCATTTCTTCAAAGTTCAAATGCACTGAACTTTTGTTTTTTTAGCCATCATTTTTTATTATAATTTTTTTTCACACGTAAATATACATTTTTTTCTTTTAAGAGATTAAGTTTATGCTTTTATCAATCAAAGTTTACACGCAAACTAATTTAAAAAATACAATAAGCGTATTTCAATAATCATAGTCCGTACAAGACACGGTCATTTTTGCACTCACCTATCATTGAGGGCCTTATATGCTTCAAAAATACTTTCTATCTGAAAAAAGTTACAAATTAGTAGTCAGAACACATTAATTAGCATATATTTTAATATTTACCAGAAATAAACAAAAGTATGTGTTCAAATGACTTTGATAAACCCAGCGCTTCACGAGGCCATTATTTTTGTAACGACTTAATAAAAGGTTCCAATGCCAAACGCAATAAACGTCATTTTCAAAGCTGCCATTACTTTTATACTATATTCCTTAATAACATTAGATTCCAATCGCAATGTTTCGTTTTATACAATTTCGAATGCATAACGCAATAAACGCCATTTTGAAAAATGGCAAACTATCACTACAAAAGTTGTTGCATTTCAATGCTCAATTCAAGAGAGAAACAGAGAGAGTAGTGGAGTATATTTGGTTACGATACCACCTTCCTAGGCATTACGTCCTTCTTTTTGGTAGATGTAGTGTAGTATCGTTTTGTCTTCAAATTTTACATAATGTGATATCGGCATAAGTTTTCTGCTTTCAATTAAAGTAAGTATTTAGTAGAAGATTTGATATTTTCTTGTTTATCTTTTAAATTTCAAGAATTTGGATTCATCGCGTTTTGCATTCGAACTTTTCAATGCTTCTTATTTATTTCTGCTTTTGTTGTGTTAAATTACTGCTTTTTTATTGTTCGCATAACATAAGTGATTGTGCAAATAACCGTGTACTAAACGTCATAGAGACTGGTTTTCTGTAGTTGCCATGACAACACAAAAGTTTAAAAGTACTGCAAGATGGACATTAAACGGATCGATTATTTGACGCGGAACAATAAAAAGCCAACCTCCTCAAGTTCTACTTTTTAATTTTTCGCTTTCAATTGCTTAGGAGTATCCGTTCTATTTTTAATGTTAAACTCGCTTAAACGAACGCCGGCTTTCACAAACCTTTTTCTTCTGCACGTCAGTTAAAATGAAAAAAAATCATAGTTTGTTATCTAAACTTTAAATTGCAATACAAAATTGACATAACTAATATCCCTGTTAATGATATCGGCTAAGAAATAACTAGAACGCTATATGAAAAAGTAATGATCTAGTGTATTAACTCAAGACATGCTTCCCTTTCTTTTTATTCATTTATTTTAATTTAATATCATAATGTCATTTTAACTTCTGACGAATTTTTTTTATGTATTTCTTTTTTTTAATTAATTGATTAAGTTATTACTTTGTTGATGCCTAAACAATTACAACTCCAAATATACTACTTTTTTATTTTTAGGTTTTGTTTATTTATTCGGTTTTCATTTATTAATATGTATTAAATTGTGTAAAGTTTTTTTTTACAACCAGAAATATACTTCCTTTCTAACTTTTAAAACATTACTTTAAAAACAGTTATAATAGTTTTGTAGCAATTTTATTATAATATTATTTTATGACTGAAATATGGTGTACTTAAATGTTAATTTTGAAATCATATTAGAAAACATAAGCAATTGTGTATCATAAAAATGGTGTAGTTAAAAAGAAATAAGCTAAACAATAACGAAAGTTAGATATTGCTAGTATATATATATATATATATATATATATATATATATATATATATATATATATATATATATATATATATAACTGTTCTATTGTTCTATTTTCTTTTCTTATTATTTTTCTAATATCTGTTTTCTTATTTTTATATTTTTCTAATTATAAATATTTTTTCGATTTTCTTAATTATTAACATATATTTCTAATCTGTATATTTTGTAATTTATCTATTTTTATTGTTATTGTTTACTATTTTAATTAAACAATTTAATCTAATTTATTTTAAAAATTATTTTCCAATTATTCTTTTAATTACTTTTTCTTTAATTCTTATATTTTTCTTATGATATATTATCATTTTTTCGTATAATTATAATTTTAAAATTCTTTTTGCGGCTTGTTTGTATGTTAAGGACTATAGATTTCTATCTTCAAATGACTTTAATTTTTCTTTGTTCGAATCTTAACTTTATTTGTGTAATATTTATTATATGTTGTTTTTTATTATTATCTTTTATTATTTTTCAACATCCTTTTTCTAATATTACAATGTTTTAAATTACTGTTCTAATTTTTAATTTAGATAGTTATATCGATATATTTTTCTTTTGTAGGTTTAAATATTTTAAATGTATTCATATATATTTCAAATACTTCTATCGGTATTATTGTCGATTTTACAATTCGAGTACTCTGCAATTGTATGATAAACAATTCTGGTTTCCCCAAATTAACGGGATATGCGTTATTTTTAAATGATGCTAACAGATGATGTGATTCTCTCTTGACTTCTGTATGCGATTATATTATAAGCGGGCTTGATGAAAATACTTTTTGGATGAATCAAAAATATAATACAAAATTAAATTTTCCAAATTATTTTAGAAACGATCGTACGCCAAATATTTGTTGTTTCCATTCTTGGAACTGATATGAATAATGTTTTATTATTATTTATCCACACTTACATTTTATATATATATTTATATATATATATATATATATATATATATATATATATATATATATATATATATATATATATATATATATATACATAGTTCCGATAACAAAAATAATAGTAACGGTAGTGATAATAATAATTATAATTATAGAATGAATAATAAGAAGAATAGAAATAGGAAATGTAGCAAGAATAGAAACGAAATTGACAGGGATAAACATGGCAAAAATAGCAATAATAATAAAAATTATGATAATCATAATTATAATAATAATTAGAATAGATATAGTGATAAGAATAGTATTAACAAGAGTAGTTCTTATAACAAAAATAACGATAATAATAATAGCTGCAATGTTTATTATTATTATTATTATAATAATAATAATAATAATAATAATAATAATAGTAATAATAATAGTAATAATAATAATAATAGTAATAACAATAGTAATAATATAGTAATAATAATAATAATAACAATAATAGTAATAATAGTAATAATAATAGTAATAATAATAGTAATAATAATAGTAATAATAGTAATAATAATAATAATGATGATGATGATGATGATGATGATGACGACGACGATGATGATGATGATGATGATGATGATGATGATGATGATGATGATGATGATGATGATGATGATGATGATAATAATAATAATAATAATAATAATAATAATAATAATAATAATAATAATAATAATAATAATAGACCATTCATAAGCTGGACTAAAGAAGAACTCAGGCATCTTGACCAGAGGACTAGAAAATTAATGACTATGCACAATGCACTACATCCAAAATACGATACAGACAGACTCTACGTTAAGAGAAACGAAGGGGGAAGAGGACTGGAAAGTATAGAAGACTGGGTGGCCGACACTAAAAAAGAGCTGGAGAAATACATAAACCAGAACACAAAAAGGCTGATCACCGCAGCAAGAGATACTGTCCCAACGAACAACGCAGGAAGCATCGAAACTGGACACAAACAGACAAAACAAGAAAAATGGAAAGAAAAACAACTACATGGACGCTTCATAAGACACACAAGAGAAGAAACCAACGCAAATGGCTGGACATGGCTAAGAAAAGGAAACTTGAACAGAGAAACGGAATCTTTACTGATGGCTGTACAGAACAATGCGATATTAAAGCTAAAATAGATAAAACCCAGGAAAACAATAAATGCAGACTGTGTGGACAAAGAGACGAAACAATAAATCATATAATAAGTGAATGTAGCAAACTTGCTCAAAAAGAATACAAGAACATACATAATTGTGTTGAGAAAGTAATACACAGGGAACTATGTAAACAATTGAATTTCGAATATGCAGACAAATGGTACAGACATACACCAGAAATAGTACTAGAAAACGAAAAACACAAAATCCTCTTGGATATGGACATACAAACAGATAAACTCATACAAGCAAGGAGACCTGATGTTATTATAATAGACAAAACGGAAATATCTTGTAAAATCGTAAACTTCGCCGTTCCAGCAGACCACAGAATGAAGATCAAAGAAACAGAAAAACGAAGTAAATACACAGAACCAGCCAGAGAACTGAAAGGAATATGGAGCATGTAGAAAGTTAATATAATACCAATAATCGTAGGAGCACTAGGAACAATCCCAAAAAACCTTAAGAAAAGACTGGGAGAAATTGGAATCAAAAGAACTATCGACACCATACAAAGGACGATAATGATCAAAACAGCTGCAATCTTAAGGAAAATCCTTGAATGCGGAAACTAACACGCATAAGCTACAAAGGCTAACCAGTCACAAGGAATTTACAGCGGAGAAAACAAAACCACATGAAGAACACCACAACAAGAGCCAAGGAACAGAAACTGCAAGAAACAGCACTTCATAACTCCCCCAATAAATTACACCGGCCTCAGCTATCGCTACACAAAAATGAACCAAAGAAACAGAAATTACAAGAAACACTATAAGCTCCTCCCTCTCTCCCCACCCAACATCCCCCCAAAAAATTTTTAATTAAAAAGAATTTTAAAAAAATTGTTTATATAAGGAAAGAGAAAAGGAAACAATTAAGAAATTGAAAGGATGTTTTCCTTTCAATTCCTTAATTTTTTCCTTTTCTCCAAATTTAATTTTTTTTTTAAATTAAACTTTTTTTTTTTTTAAATTAATTTTTTTTTTAAATTATTTTATTTAGTGATTCATTTATTTATTTATTTATTTTCTTAACTGGTGCCGGCCTAGGCTGACACCAGACAACATATTTGTAAAGGGTCGAGGAGGATGAGAAGACCGAAGAGGGACAGCACAAACCAGACCTCCACTGAAAAAGTGCAGAGAATGCTGGGACCTTGGGGAGGCTTATTGCCACTTAAATCCCAGAGAAGACGAATTGTCCTTACCAGCGAGAAATCAATGGTAAGAGGGTGTTGCGATACTGCATCGTTATTGAAAAGAGGTTAAGAATACTGGAAATCTGGGGAGACTTGTTGTCACTCAGACTCCATGAAATACCACTGGTTGTTGTCGGTAAGCAATCACAGACGATGATCTGAGTGAGAACTCCTAGTGAGTACAAATAATAATAATAATAATAATAATAATAATAATAATAATAATAATAATAATAATAATAATAATAATAATGATAATAATTAATAATGATGTAATCGTAACAGTGGTGGGGGTAGTAGAATTAATAGTAAGCGTAGGTTGCAAAGAAATAATAATAGATAATTAATAACAATAGTAATGGACAATACAGTTATTTTTAATATTAGGTGTTTTAGATTGTGCCAGCCTTCCGTAGCGTTCTTTCATAGAAATACTTATATTATCTCTTGCTTTATTTGACTGTTGACTTGTTAATGTTGTGGCGTCCCCCAAGCCTGTTCGGCCTAACAGGCGTAGATCTAATAGTCATACGACTAAAAATATGCGAGGAAGCCGACTTACATAAGTGCAAACTTAATGGGCTAGCTGACCTAGACTTGACTAAAATGGAATTTGGTCGACTTCTCGACCTCTTCAAACAAACTTCGTTGCCCTTCCTTCTCTCTTACAAACTGGCTTCAGCTGGTGTTTTCCAATGTGATGTTCTACATTCATCATTTTTTATTTTATTTTTATTCAGCCTTTGAAAAGATGCAATAGTATCGAAATGGTGGTTGATTGGCGTAAGGCTCTCTTCGGATATTCTTTCTATTTGCGAAAATGGGTGCATTTTTCACAATTTGGCGTTACTGTGCATGGGTGTGCGCGTGTGTGTATGTGTTTTCATATCTTTTACTTCTCTGGGTCGAAGTATGTTTTTTTAAGCATGTATGTTTCTGGCTAATCTCTGCGGCCATCTTCGTGTGTGGCGATTAAGTAAATTTTGGTAAGTTTCGTTGAGAATTTATTGCGGACTCTGTCGTCACAGTGTTAGTGCATGTGTGTGCATGCGCCTCTGTGTGGAGTGCATGTACATTTTGATAAGTGCGTTAGTTTGGACTTTTGTTTATATATATATATACATGGTAAACAGCTGATGAACCCCGTGTTAATATTAGACGCTTAAGGCCTCTTATTTTTGTTTCACTGTTAGATACTTAACCCCTCTTTTAATTTTTTTATTTTTTTTATTTTTATTTTATTTACTTATATTTTTTTTATCTATCTATGAATTTTCCAACGAATGTTAAGTCTGCAATATCTTGAATTTAGTTAGTTTCTCTGGGAATTCAAACTGCATTTTACTTCTTTTTTTTGTTAAAATGACTTAAAGCTTCTTTAGACTATATATATATATATATATATATATATATATATATATATATATGTGTGTGTGTGTGTGTGTGTGTGTGTGTACACATATATACATATATACATACACTCATATATATATATATATATATATATATATATATATAGAAAGAGAGAGAGATAGAGGGGGAGGGGTAAAAATAAAAGCAAGGAAAGAATAGTTATATCAAGAATTTAATTAGCTTTTAGTAGTTATTTATGGAAACGATTGGTTGACGGCTACCGTCAGCATTTAGAGAAAAATAGAAAAAATTATAGGATAATAAATAGATAAAATGGAATAGATAGGAAGATGGATAGATGAATAGATCGATAGACAGACACACATACACACACGCACCTACATCCATGTTTATATACATGTATGTAAACATACACATACGCGCATGCGTGTGTCATGCATCTGTTCTATGTATGTGGATGCGTGCGCGTGTGCATGTGGGTTCTTATCTATACACGTAATCACATTCGTTTTTGATATGCATGCAGATGCGTGCGATATTTATGTTGTGTTTGTTTAGTTATCATCTGCTCAATGCAGGCTTGAATCTTAATATAATTTCTTTTTCTAAATAAAATTAGCATATGAAATGATGCATATCAAATACTTCTTTAATCACAGCAAAAAATAACCTAAATAAAATGTATTTTGGGGTAAATCCTAAGGTAAATTTTAGGGTAAATTTTCAAAAAACATTGCCAAGTTTCACCTGCATAGTAGAGTAACACAATAAAACTTGGCGGATGTTTGGGCTCTCCGAGTGCTTTTGTTATACAATTATTTGTCATCATCGTACTCAATGTTATTTTAAGGCACTTACGAATTAGCACAAGATGTATTATGACACGCTCCACATGCTGTTGAACAATTAAGCCCATGCTGCTTGCAAGTAAACTGTGCTGTATTGCAATCTATTTTGCAGTTACACCGAAGACGTTTTGGTGCTGGTGGCATATCCGTCATTTCTGGTATCATGACACCATTGATCACCTGCCATCCTCAATCGATGGGATTTAGAAAATTATTTCATAACTTTAGCTGTACTTGATCATACACACATGAAATGGAATTTAGCAGCAGCTTATGTTGCATGTAATACATTTAAATCCACTGTGATTATATTTTTGGTTATCTTTCGGAAAACCGGTGATAGCACCATTTATACAATTTCCCTTCTGGTGTTCCTCCATATACAACAACTCGAGCATCTTCACCAGATGCAATAATGCTTATATGTGATGCTTCACTCTGACATAAGACCTCTGCAGAAAGCTGTAAGGCTTTGTATTTTTATAGCAACTGCTTTTCCCACATTGAATAAACGTGAAGTTGTGTCACATCAAAGTAAGCCATGAAGAAATGGTAAATATAAGCATATGCTTGGGTCAAGAGCAGATTTCAAACAGTGTATATTCCAAATTCTTAATGGAGTCCCTTTCATTAGTTAATGCAGCATTAAGACAGTTTTAGCACTTGAATGAACATGGTAACAAAGGTATCATCAGTAACAACAATGATTTCTTTATGATTGGCAGCACTGAGAGCAGTTTCAACAATAAGACAATCAGCATCACCATTGGCATAGATACACTGACATCCTGCTTGTTACAAACATTCAGACAACATCTGTATAAATCTATGTTTATTAGATTTATTTGACAAAAAGACAATTTTCATTGCTGGAACCATGGTTAATTCACAGTGTACTGGCACACTATTTAATCCTCTTCTCAAATAAGTCATGTCTGTAGCTGAAATGTGTTCACTGTAACAATCAAATATAGGAACGCCTTAGCCATATTAGCGCACTACATATTTAATACATACATGACATATTTCTTTAAATGTAAGAACATTATGCTAAATGATGCGATGTAGTAATGCCCCCCCCATCCAAAACAAAGAGTCCACCAGAAGTTTGCATTATTGGTATCACCGCTGGTTCCAAAAAGCACTCCAGTGGAATCAAACATTGATGTTGGAAAACTACATTTTTCATATTTAAAGAGGTCCTTATATTACAATTTTCCTTTGTCGCAACTAATGAAACAGTGCTTGTGGATGAATATGCACTGCTTCTTTGTTCATTGTCACATCTGTTTGCTCGAAGGGTAACTGCCTGTTTATTTTCGCTTGAATGAATAGTTTAATATATATTTTCCATTCTATACATTGAAGAATCTTATAGACAACCTTGTCTGCTTGATATATATTTACTGAAGCCCGGGAAACAACACCTGAGATAATGCTGGGCCAGATTTACTGAAAAGAGTTCCTGCTTTTGAAAAGCTGATGTGCTTTTCTGTATCCTTGCAGTCTCTCTTTTGCCGTGTGCTAGTTACTATCATCGTATCTGGATTAGCAATGAGTTGTGCAAATATGTTTTGAGCTGACGTTATCCAACTTTCTGCTAAATTGGTACCTCTTTCTTGAATTGTATCAAATATCTCTGTCCCTTGTTAGTCTTCTTCACTTTCAGTTTCATTGTGAAATACAGAGGTGTGTGGCACAAGGAGTTTCAATGTGTCTGCAAGAAGTAATATATTAAGTACAACATCTGTTAAGAAATTACCTCTTCGTGCTCTAGTAAGAGTATTTCCACTGAGTATATTTGACACAGTGTTGTAGTATGGCATAATGCGTAATATTCGTGATCCTTATGGCAGACTTGTTTCAAGAACAGTGACTCTCTGCGTTTTGGAATCGCTGAGTGCACCTGGGCCTCAGTCATATTTGGAGGACTAAAAGTCGGTGTCAAAACAATTCAATGACAGGTGCATGTGATGGGGGTCACAGGTCAGGCAGTCGTCGTTCGAGAAAATCAGTTATAAACTCAAATATAAACATTTGACAAGGCGTACACTGATTATACCAGTATTCCCTCTTTCTCTCTTTCTCTCTCCCTCTGTCTCTCTCTCCTTCTCTCTCTCACTTTCTCCTTCTCTTTCTCTCTCTAATGAGAGATTGTTTTTTTTTAAATTGTTGCGTTCCGTGTAAAGTTATAAAATGTGCTTCGGAAGAAAATAAATATATATTTGTATATTAAAATTATAATGGTTTATTCCATTATTTACGTAAGGTTCTTTTGCAGCACGATGGTCCCAAGCCAGTCAGCCAGCCAGCCAGCCAGCCAGCCAGCCAGTCCCAGAAATAGACGGCAGTGACTATCGTCACATGTTGTAACATATCGTCCCGTCGTCACAAAAGTATGATAAAGATCGCCCTAACGTCCCTAAGCAGATAATGTTGCCACATTGGTTCCGGTCCCGAGCTGTCCAAGCAAACGATGATATCACATTGGTTCAGCGACCAAGATTAACCAACGTCCCAAACCAACTTTGCCACATTTGTGCAGCGACCAAGATGTACCCTTGCCAGTTGGCAAGTCATATTGTTACAGTAGTCATATATATTTTCTAGAATTTCTGATAATCCTGCCTTTTACCATTAGATAGCTTATACACCCAGAAAAACTTACTTCCATGTGTAGTCCGGTAATTCTCAGTACTACAAATGCCAGACGGCTACTAGATTTCTCATTAGCTATAATAATTTGAGCCTTCACATACAGTGGCTGGTGAAATCTGATAACAGGAGTTGTGTTGTTAAGATGTGCTTGTTCAAGCAGGTATATCAATGTAGAATAGATACATAACATATGTGATGCATCTAAGTCGATGAAAGGCAAAAACATCTATTGTAGCCTTACCTGGATCATTTTTTGTGTGTACCATTTGCATGAATTCTGACCACCCTGGCTGTGGCCATTGCAGAAAATAGGAAAATGTGCACAGGTAAATATGTGGATTTAGGGATATTATCACAAGGCTTAATATAGGTAAGTTAACCAGAATGATATCCATTATCTTTGTGATAAACGTAGTTATGAATCGTTACTTGTCCAGACTTCAGAATCTCATTAGTAGTTATCTTATGCCGGTGAATCACACGAGTGACAACTTTTCCTGGTGTAAATATGGCAACCCTACCCATCCCATAAAATATACCATATCAACCAAGAGTTTGTATATTGTGGTCAACATTGTCTGCTTCATATTGCACAAATTGACCTTTTGTAACAGTGACACAATTTTGCTGGGTTATAGAAGCATTTCGTTCAAATGTTCGGACTAACCCCATGTTGATGTAATGAGTCTATCAAAATCTGGAACAAAAATAGTAATTCATTTGTATGGCTAACCCTCATTGTAAAGGAGCAATCACCATGCTTGGTCGAACAGCTTGAATAATAAGATGTCCCATGGATATCTGCGTATTCTCTGTATAAAGTAAGCAACACTATCAGAGAGAAATGAGAAGGTGTTATCTTAAGTAAGTTCATATGTGGATGGATAATTTGAGTTCGGAGTGATATCTCTTATTTTATTCCTCGTAAATTTTCCTGTAGTTTCCACGATGCGTTTGGTCTCTTCTTTAACATTGCTATATGTTGGTGTATTATAATAATTATACAATATGGCTGAAGCATTGGTTTTAAATGGAATAATATTTGTCTGCAAACTGGATCAGTAAAAACACTTTTTAAAATATTCTTGAAAGTTTTGCTTCATATATTGAACAATATATGGTTCTTTGTTTGACTATTTTGGTGCATGAAAAACATGGTCACCAGAGATTAAAACATTGAATTAAAGTTCCTTTCTCAGAACTTTAAAAATTAAATTAGAATTTTATTTCAGGGCAATAAATACAATTAAGACCAACAATCGATGTTATTCTAAATTAGGGCAAAATAGACCAGAAAACCTGCCCCTACAATACAATTGAACCAAATCTTGTTAATGTAACTTAATCTTAAATTAACTAGCTTTTTAAAATTATTAGCAACATGTGAATTAAACATCCAGTGGTGAGGCCTTCACTTGGGAGCTGTGGGTCATGTGGTTTTCTCTTATTTGCCATTGCCCCCAGCTTTACTATGGCCGGGAGTGGTAGTATATGTAAGGGATCCATCTATGGGTCAAATATAACCTAATGTCGCTATCAGATCAGACTGTCTGAATTTATTGACTTCCTGACTCAAAATGCAACAAACATTGATGTTTCATTTTTTTTCTTTGCAAAACTCAATCATGTTCTGCACAAACCCAAAACAAAAAAAAACAATTTCACGTCTTCCACATTTCCCTTCGTCTCCTCCCCTCTTTCTCCCTCTCTCAACCAAACATCATGAATAAATATATAAACATATAAAAACTTAAAATATAAACACTTTAACGAAAATGACCGAATTCAGCATTAAATAACCTGAAAAGGGTTTATATGCCGTACAACAAAACAACTAAACCAAACATCGCAAATATATATTTGAAGATATAAACAACTTGAAGCATGAGAACTTTTACCAAAATGACTGTATTCTGCATTGAATAGCCCCGAAGGAGTTGATATGCCGTAGATCTAAACAACCAGAACAAACACCAAAAATATTAAAATATATAAACATTTTTTTAAATGATATTAAAATGCATCAACATATTTTTTAAATTATATTAAAATACATAAACATTTTAAAAAATGATATTAACATGCATAAACTTTTTTAAAAAACATATTAAAATAGATAAATATCTAAAAAATGATATTAACATACATAACTATCTAAAAAATGATATTAAAATGCATAAACATTTAATGAAATAAAATTCATAAACATTAAAAACTAATGTTTCGGCATGAAATTACCCAAAACAAGTTGATATGCCGTAAACAACCCAAATCAAACCAATGTAACGCATAGCTTTTTTTTAGAAAATAGAAATAATTACGAAATATAATTCTACACATTGTTGCACGGTCGATGCACATAGTTGCTCCTTATGCAAATATATAAATAAATAAATGCCAAAGTTTTTGTTTGCTAATCACACCTATATTATCATCAAACCGGCTTATAGTCTTTTGAAATACTATATATATATATATATAGTCTCGGAAGTTTCTCAACCATTAAAACTATATAAAAAAATATATATATAAAAAAAAAAAAAAAATTAAAAAAACTTATAGTCTCAAGTCTTCCAGTGGAAAATCACTCATGTAAGTAAATTTATTTTTTACAGTTATTATATTAGTTAGTTTATAACACTATTTTAAGGAATCATCAGTTGTTTACCATGAAAAACTGTTTCGGAAATTTTATATATATATATATATATATATATATATATATATATATATAATAGAAAGCAAAGACCCAAACACAGCTATTTGTATACCTAATTTGCATAGCGTTTGTTGTTATTTATTTGTAATTTAATTGCCCTATTTTTATATATTGAGTTGGCCGAAAAGTTCGTTCGTTTATTAGGAAAAAAAAGAACCCAAACACCAAGTTTAGAAACATAACTAAGTTTATACAATTCATTTTCCACACTCGATTTAGAAAATTTTAAAATATTTGCAGTTTGTCTGGTTGTCAAACGGCAACCCTGTTCAACTACGGCTTTCACTTGGTCACAGTTGATCATTTTGGGCCGGCCAGAACGAAGAGGCTCCTCTTACTGAAAATGTTCCTTTCTCGAATCGAGCAAACCATTTCCGCCATACCAGTTCTGTAACAGCCTTCTACCCATACACATGGCATATCTTTATGCAGATGTCTGTATTTTTTTCCTTTTCTGTAGTAAAAAAAGCATCAGATGTCGGTAGTGCTCTGTATGATCTTTTATTACAAAGCCTGCAATACAAGCAAGGAGGCTTATTATACACCGACGTCAACATTATCGCTACACCAAATACAAGATTTGAAAGAATAAGAATATAAAAAAGATGTTTAGTAGGACGGAATGATTCATTCAAAACCAACTGTGTAGCCAACCCAATATAAATGCAATAGTTTTGTCGATATTAACAGTAATTAATTGAAGTATTTGATAAAAACATAAATAAATAATCAAAACGTTTCTTGAAATATTATGTTCATTAGTTTTTAAGAGAGGTAATTTAAATGAAACTAATATTTTAGTGTTATAGTGGTCTTTCATATTGCGTCACTACGTGGACTCTTCCCGACACTATAAATAATTATAATGCTGATAACAGACATATTCACTGTGACCAAGCCAGGGGCGATCACTGACAAAACATTACTTCCATACTTTTTTTGTAAATACGTACTCTTGTCAACTCTACCAAATTGTGTTATTTCTATCCGGTCCTTTAGAACCGCAAAACTTGGTTAGCTATAAAAAAAGGGAATTCATAAAGAGAGGGAAAACGTGACAACTCTCGCTTGGTCTTTCTTTTCTTCCCCTCTCTCTCTCTCTCTTTCTCTCTCTCATATATATATATAAATATATATATATATATATATATATATATATGTGTGTGTGTGTGTGTGTGTTATAATGGAATAATTCCAGGAGGAAATCTGGGTATGAGAGCTCAATGTAGTAAACAGAGCAAGAATAACATAAAATATAATAACACGAAATCACATAATTGTCGATGCAATAATTTATTTCAACCGTGCGTTTTTTTCAAGCATCACTCAGACAATTACATTTTTGAGCCACTACTGGGAACGAAGGACCAAGGTCCGGGCAGAGAGTAGTTGGTGCCATGGAATGAGATTAATATGGATGGCAATCAGTTAAAAAGTGGAGGGCTGCGACTGAGTAAAATTAATGTGGATGGCTATGAGTGAGAAAGTGGAGAGGTGGGGAAAGAAGAGGGGAGGGGCACTCATAGCCATCCACATTAATTTCACTCACTCCCACCGCTCCACTTTTTCACTCACTGCTATCCACATTAATCTCATTGAGGAAGTCTTACGAATGAAGACGAAACGTTGATGAATACATAAAAAAATAACATCTTTTGGTTTTTCCTTTTTCAATTCCCATGTATATATATATATATATATATATATATATATATATATATATATATATATATCTGTAATAGGGATGTTTTAAAAGAAATGTAACTATCAATTTTCAAATGAAATCAATGTAGAATATATAATGGTTGTTATTGTGACCCAACGGGTCACATATGTTATATTTTCACTCACCGATTAATGTATAAACAATTTATTTTACGTTGTAAACCGAGGTTGTTGACAAAACGCATGCGAGCTGATCTTCTCGTCGCCATCGCTGTGAAACTCAGATTGCCTTTTGGTTGTTGATAAAAATCCCGTGAACACCAACACGCAGTTCTTTTAACAAGATTTTTGTTAATCTGAAAACAGATAGACTTCTTATGTGTGATAAAGAGAGAAGGAGACAGAGAGAGAGAGAGAGAGAGAGAGGGGGAGGGAAAGAGAGAGACACACACAGAAAATACATATATAGACAGATAGAATTCCGCCGCCACCCTCACTGACACCTTTCGGGAACGGCGACTTTTCGGTCCGCTTTAGTTAGTTGTTAGGAAAAACGAGACCGAAGACCCTCATCAACCATGGGCATGAAATCACCTAGTTTCATCGACTTTCGCTTATAGGTCACCTCGTACCTTTAAGGTGTCACTAAAACGCCTCTATCCAAATACCTACCTTTCTATCTCTCACAGGTACTACGTCTAGTATTATAAAAAAGATTGACTTAATTAATTACGCAAACAAATGTCAACTGAGAGATTTTAGTAAATATATATGTAAAGAAGAAGAAAGAGAAAAAGACATTCAACTGTCATAAACCGTGCACATGATTTTACAGTCGTATGTATACGCTTGCTCTTTTGTTTGAGATCGTATATAAACATTAGGGTTATTTCTAAATTCCGCATGTAATACACAAATGTCAACGGAGGATCTTACCAGAAAAAATAAAGACAAAAAATCGAATGTGTCTCTACTCGTTATGCAGAGTCAACGGGTGCAACTGGCGGGTTGTTTTTCTTTTTTAGCT
>OY744516.1:57591691-57614191 GCA_963556195.1 Sepiola atlantica
GTGTGCTCTTTCTTTTAAGCGAATGGAATTGGATCCTTTCCAGTTTGGGGCGAAGTCAAATTTTGTTCAGCTCGTTATGCTGGTCCAGTCGATGTATACATAGGTTCGTGCACAATATTGTATAGTGGCATGTCAAAAGAATCGTATAGAATCTCCATTGGCACTTCTTCCTCGCTTTTTTTTATTATTTTCAGTATATCGTTTTCTAATTTGATTAATGTGTCTTCTACACACACAGTTTTTACTTTTTCTGGTGGAGACAAATTTGCCAATCATTTTCTGAATTATAACATCCATCCAATAACGTTTTTCCACCTTGGAGATTTTTAAAATATACTTAATATCTCCGGGAGTATCTAATAATGTTTATAACTTTTTAGCAACGTTTTTCTTTCGGATAAGGTATTAATCTATCGAAAATCGATCGTATTTTCCTTGCGAACATAAGTTGCGCAGGGAACAAGTTCGAATCGTTGTTTTCATTAGGAGTCACCCTATAAATTGCTAAAAATTTCTCGATAGTTTTTTCTACCGTGCCCATATATTTATTTTTTTGTAAGGCACGCTTAAACGATCTAGGATAATATACTGGTGTATTAATGTGTTAAATGTCCAATGAAGTGCAACCATCAGTAACCATTGTCCAGGGGACCCCGAAATGACTGAAAATTTAATCTAATGCACTGATGGTGTTCCTAAATGTAGAATGCTTGCACTTGAATACTTCAGGCCATTTCAAGAAAGAGTCTACTAAGATCAAGTAAGAATATCCATTAATTGGTCCAGCATAGTCTATATGTAGACGTGCCCACGGAAAATCAGTTTTTGGCCAAGAATTTGTTTTGACCGCCAATTCACAGCCTCGGCATAGTTTTACAAAACATTCTATTTCTTTGTCTAGTCCTGGCCAGTATACGTAGCCTCGCATTCGTGATTTCATCAGGGACATGCCAGGATGACCGGTATGAAATTCTCTCGACATAACTTTACGTAGAGATTGACGTATTACAATTCTATCTGCGTGCATTAAAGTGTTCTCGCATATTGAAAAAGGTGAAATCTTGGTTCTTTTTTCTTTTCTCCGTTCAATCTCGTCTGGTCCTTTATTTTTAATATAAAATCATCTTTTTCAGCTTCCTTTTTTATTTGTTACAAATGTTTTATTTGTTGCAGGTAATTATCTGATAGTGTTTAAAAACAAACCTGAAATTTCTTTTTCCTGTTTGAGTGCTGCTACAACCGTCTCTACTAAAATTTCTTCTTTTTGGGGGATTAATCTTGACAGTCCATCCGCATGCCCATGTTTTTTTTGGATGCGATGTATTCCATCCTAAAATGATAGTTCAGCAGGGTTACACCCCATCGCTGTAAACGGTTAGCAGTGTGGGTAGGAATTCCGTTTTTATCCAAATATATTTACTAACGTTGTATGGTCTGTTTGAAGTATAAATGATCTACCATGTAAAAAGCGATGGTATTTTTTAACTCCGAACACAATCGATATTGCCTCTTTCTCAATCTGACTATAATTTTCTCAGCCGGTTGAAGAGTCCCCAAAGCATGCGCAATCGGTTAAGTAGTACCATCTTCATATTTGTGTAGCAGTGCAGCATCCACTCCGTATTCACTTGCATCAGTCGAAACGATGATTTCTTTCACAGGATCATAATGAGCTAAGACTAAATCTGAGATCAATTTTTTTCTTATTTTCTGGAAATCCGTCTCGCAATCTTTTGACCATATTCATTTTTTGTCTTTCCTTAATAATTCGTACATTTTTTTAAAAGGAGATCGCATAATATGTGGCCAACCCCCAAAACGATTGTAGTTTTGAAACTGTGTCGGGTGCAGGCATATTTTTAATTGCATCGCTCCTCTGTGGGTCCGGCTTCCTGCCTTCACTGTCTATCACTTGTCCGAGGTATTTCATTCTTTCCATGAAGAATTGACACTTCTCACGGCTTAATTTGAAACTAAATTGTTTAAGTCGTTTGAACAGAGCTCTGATGTTTTTTCAGATGTGTTTTCAAGTTTGTGAGTTAAAATATTTCAGATTAATATTAAATTTGATTCATAGTCATTAGACACCAATGAATCAAAATTCCTTGGAGTTCAATTTCTTGTTATCACCTCTTCAGCTTAACACTAACATTTTAAACACTTTTTAGGATCAAAATCATATAATGGATTTTGATCAAACAATTAATGAGGATTATAGATAGAATTTTTTTAATTTTAATCTTCGTAACGGGTAATAAAAGTGGTGCAAAACTGTCTGTTCGAGTAATTGATTTCATCCGCCTTGGAATGTGTATTAATCCAGTATATACATATATATATATATATATATATATATATATATATTTAAAAAATAATAAATGGCCGATAACATTAAGCGAACAATATGAGAGCCCATTTAATTCATGTCAGTTGATTGTAATGTTTTTAATACACAGTGACCACTTAGTAAGACTACAAGCCGCTCAAAGATATGGGTGATAAGATTATTAGTTAGATTGTGGACAATTCTATGCGATGTTGTATTATTTTGAGTATTCGGACAACTGTTCTCATCTTAGGTGATATTCTCACAACGTTTCGGCCGTAATATCGCACGTAATGGTGATCGATGTATTTGCTACGCATGTTTAACATGCATGTTTCAGCCAACTTAATTACAAAGAAATTGCGTGTAAATACAAAAATAAATAGATCTCAGCTAAAAATGGCTGTAAATCTTTGTAAAAAGGTGAATTAATAAAATGGCAATTGAGATTGTTTTATACTCTAACTTAATTTTAGGTGTGGGTAATGTTAGTGTTCACGCGTAAACATGTTTAGAATTAATGTTTAGAGTTACAGTTTAGTATTAGTTTTAGAGTTACTGTTAATAGTTTTGTCACAACAAGAATTAAAGTTTAAGATTAGCTTTATGCTAAGAGACTCTTATTTGGGTTTAGAATATTTGCTGTTCGTTTAGTTTTGCAGCAATTAAAAGAAATATTGGTGGTCGTCAGAAAACGCTTCTCCCTTTCTCAATAGAGAATTTATGATGCAACAATATGTTCCGTGACCTCTTCTTTACAGCAGCTTCGCGGAGGGGTCTTCGTGGAAACTCGTAGTAGCGGTACCGGATACGATTTCGGCTAAATCATCGGAAGGCTATATTATCGGTTCACTTCGCTGCATCGTGAAGCATGCTTCCAGAAGCTGTGGTCAAGCTACAGACGACCAAACAGTTCAAAATAACGCTAGATGCATGATGACCGCTGATCTTTGAGTAATTACTCCGTACTTGAGCAGCGGAGGATGCATGGGGACATTTTATTTAAGCGTAAAAAACTATCAAACAATTTAAATATACATTTCGAGACGTTTTTCACCTCAACACTAAGTCGTGGTCTTCACGGGATCCAGCAAACGATGTATCATAGTCGCTTTCGTCTCATTAGAAGAAATGTAATATTCTCTGTTCTGTTCTGCCTTGCAGAACAGCCTACCAGATGTACACATCTTCTAACTGTCTTTTTACATGGCTTGTTTCACTTTGCTATTCTTTGCTAATAAATTTGATTTGACTTGATCACCGATTAGGGGGTGATAGTGTGTGAAATTAATAAATGAATATGTTGAATATGCTAAGTCCTTTTTTTGTGATCGATTCATCGGTATATTACATGTACTCCTAAAGTAAATCGAAGATGGTTATCCTAGTTGCGCACGTGGTGGATCGAGATACCAGATGAAAATCCAGGGACATAAAATCCCATTGGTATAATTTTTCCCCGACAAATTCAAATCAAATTTACATTAACGAAGATGAATGATTTAAATATAGCTATTAAATAAAATTTCTTTTCGCGTCTTTGTTTGTTTCTTTCGTTTTCAAGTTTTATCGGAAGAGATTCAAGCATAACGTTGTAATATAATCATGTTTTACAAATTATGTGAAATTCTTATTCGCTCGTTTCCGCTGTTGTTGTTAAGCATAGAGATCACGAAATTGTGTCTCAGTATTGTGTGGCCTGCCTTAAGTCCATCGTCTGGGTCGCAACTATTCGTTAACCTGTAAGATTGCAGGTATTTATCCCCTACATTAAGAACAGCAATGCTCAGCAGTTGCATGCGATGTCGGAGAAGGTTTACCGCAGAACACATTAAGAAATAGCCCAAGAACAATGTGTATCACTCCTACTCCATTGAGTTGAGGTTATGTGCCTGACACGTTTTTTCTTGTCAGATGCAGAGACAGAGACGACTAGAGGACGACAGATCCTGATACCAACTTCTCTTTGATGTTCACTAGAGCTGGGTAACTCTGAAACTACTATGTTTCAACTCCTCCTACCACGGGGAGAAAAAGTTGTACTTTAGTGGATAGTGTTGCCACTGACTTCGTCGAAGTCGAAGCTCTCTACGTCTGTGCGTAAAGCCCACTCGTAAGAAATGAGAGTAAACTCAAGCAAATGCGAAATATTTTCTTTTTCTAAAGATAATTGAGATAATATATCAATTGTCAAGAAAATCGTTGAAAACAAACCTGGAGATGTTATCTTCTTGGCTCAGTGATTCCAGGATCCTAATCTTACATTAGAAGAATAATTCAAATAACTACTCTGCATGTGGACGTCTAAAAGAACAGATATGGAGAAAGAAGGACGTAGCAACGCCTCAAGTTAAGACTATAAATAGAATGGGAGTTCCTATAGTTATATATGCAAGTGTAACATAGACTATACTAGTAAATCACAAAAGGAATCTCAATGTCTTTGAAATGAAATGTTTCAAAACGATTCATGAAGTAGTTTTTGTGGTGGACTAATACATGTAGGTAACGGAAATAGGCTTAATATTAACAGCTCCATCAACAACTTTATTTGATCCACTTGAGTTTTGTCCAAAAGATATGCCGGCAAGATACGAGATCGCCTAGGCATGAGATATGTTATATTCATAGATAATGGTTGGCCATCATCAGAAATGGACCTTTTCCGGTGGTCCCGGTGATATCTATAGATATTCTAGCAGAGTGAATCAGTCGGCTCTCTGGGTATCTCACTGTCAGTTTGGTCTTCTGGGTGTGACGATCAGTTTATTTTTGGTGAGCCTCTGAAACAGATGGTGTGTTGGTGTTCAGTTGGACTTGGGTTTTGATTTGGTCGGGCTAAAAGAAGGATATATCAACGCCGCTGAATAATATATATATATATATATATATATATATATATATATATATATATATACATATATACATACCTATATATGAAGTTCCTATTGCTGTATATGCAAGTGAAACATTGATTGGCAGAGCATGAGAGGAAACGCACTTTCTTTGAAATGAAATGTTTAAAAACTATCCGTGAAGTAATTTTGCGAGATAGACTAAGATATACAGATAGCAAAAAGAGGCTTACTACTAAGAGACACATCGTTAACGTCATCCGAAACAAAAAGATCTACATGGTTTGGATTTGTTTTCCGGTTACCAGACTCCAGCGATGTAAATAAATCATGTCAAAACGATACCATTCGAGAAAGATCAAGAGGGCAACCACCAAAGAGATGAGCCGACCAGATAAGTGTTGAGATTGGCATGCCATTCATGAGAGCTGAAATTCTGACCCAAGACCGTGATAAGTGATAGAATTTTGTTTTCAAGCATGTGGCGAAGCTCTCTTGAATATTCACACAAGTAAAGTCAATTAATTTCTCGTGGCTCAATGTATGTCAATCGCTTGCTTTAAAACGAGGTTTAAACGATAAGCTGCGGGAATTGAGTTACGCATATTTACTCAATGGGGAACTATGAATATTGTTCGCCTGTTTTGAGCAAAGCTGTACTGGAAAGAAGTACTGCTACGACGATTTGAATATTAACTATATTTTCTGATACTAGTAACAAATACTAGAACAGTTTGCTTGAATAAGATTTTTTCCCTATATACTTTAATCACATGATAAGTTCCTCAGCTTGTTGACTACAATCAATGTGTAGTATATGTTCTGATACTACACCTCATCTTATTGTCCTCGGTCAATGAAGGAGAAATCCTTCTAAACTGAGGCAACTTCAAAAAATTGTTCCAATCCGGAGTGACTTTTTTTTGGGGGGGGGGGCTGTTTTACCCCCACACTAAAATCCGACCATGTTTCTAACTCTGCAGTCGTGGGGAGGCAAATAGATACGAACAAATCTGTTGCTAAGTTTCTATCTATAGCTTCAACCTTCTCTCACTCTATGCTATTAGATCCCCGCTCGACCTTTATACAATAACTATCACTCTCATTTATGTGACTCTCTCTACCTCTTTGTCTTTATAAACAGTCGAATGTCAGAAAAGAACACTTTAATTTTATTATTTTGTCTCTGATCTTACCCTTATTTTCTATGCTATGTATGGAAGGCAATAAAGGATAAATATGTACTAAAGTACATATTTTTCATTTATAGCCTTCCATACATAGCAATTTATTTTAACCCTTTTTTCACCCTTTTATTCAACTTTTATGTTGTTTTTATCCTATTTTGTTTTCTATTTTACCATTAATGCAGTTTTATCACTTATTGCCTTCCATACATCGTACCTCCACTTTCCCCTTAGCACAGAACCAACACCTTTCCATACCGGAACACACATATTCTTCATCTTTTAAATCTTCATCACTGCTGACACATCTTGACATAAACCTGCTATTGTTCCTCGAGCTGAATGTGTTAATGTTTTATTTTTCATTACTACCTTAAATTCTTTTAATTTAATCATTGACATTTAATTTACTTTTCATCTAATAATATACTAATTTAATTTTTATTTCAACATGAGCTAGATACGACACATATTATTACATACTTTTCCCACCTAATATTCTTAGGGTTCAAGGACAATTAATACATTCACTATCGACCATATATATATTTATTTTTATTTGTATGCTTTTATTTTCCGTTCCTTATTTTTAATATTTATTTGTTTATTTAACGAGGATTTCCACAATCACAAGTATTAAACATTGAACTTGCTGAAGAGCATGGATCGATGTGAGTGAATACTAACGAATACACCTGATATCCCATACAATCTGTAACCGCTGGTATCAATACATGTTTGAAATTTTAACTGTAAATTATTACGTATAAACAATGTAATATATTTGTATATATGTGTGTAGGAATATATATGTATACATGTATATATACATGTACATACATATATATATATATATATATATATATATATATATATATATATATATATATATATATATATATATATATATATATATATATATATATATATATATATATATATATATATATATATATATATATATATATATATATATATATATATATATATATATATATATATATATATATATATATATATATATATATATATATATATATATATATATATATATATATATATATATATATATGAGTGTATATGGGAGGACAAGTGGTTATAGCACTTGTCTTTGGGCTGGACAACCTGAGTTCGATCCCATTCACGGCATGCGAATTTTCGGGTCTGAAAACTCCCTCTGTCCACCCAGCAGTAAATGGGTACCTGACTAACACTCAGGGAAAGTTCAAGGCAGCGGAAAGAGGAGAGATTGGCTCCGCCTTCCATATGCTGTGCTCTAGACAGATATCACCGCCGCCATGTCGGCAGTGTGCGATGTCGGAAATGACACTCGTGCGACCTTTACTTTTACTGTTATGCATATGTATAAAAGTATATATATATATGTATGCATATGTATGCATATGTATGTATATGTATGTATATATATGAATGTATATATATATGTATATATATGTATGTATGTGTATAAATATATGTATATATATGTATCTATATGTATATATATGTATATATAAATGTATGTATATATATGTGTATGTATATATGTATGTATAAATATATGTATATATATGTATATATATGTATATATATGTATGTGTATATATATGTATATATATGTATATATATGTATGCTTATATATATGTAAATATATAATTATGTGTATATATGTATATATGTATGTATATATGTATGTGTGTATATATGTATATATGTAGATATATATATATGTATATATATGTATATATATAAGTATATATATGTATGTATGTGTATATATGTATATATTTATGTATATATATATATGTATATGTGTGTATATATATGTATATATGAGTGTGCATATATGTATATATATAAGTACTATATTTGTATGTGTATATATAGATGTGTATATATGTATATATTTGCATGTATATAAATATATGTGTATATATGTACATATATATGCATATTGGTATATAAATATGTATATATATGAATATATATATATGTATATTTGTTTATATATGTATGTATCTATATGTATGTATGTATGTATGTATGTATTTGTATGTATATGTATATATATATGTATATATATGTATGTATATATTTGTATATATATATGTATATATATGTATATATAAGTATGTATATATAAGTGTGTATATATGTATATTTATATAAGTATGTAAATATGTGTATATATATATATATGTAAATATGCATGTATGGTAATTAAGAGGAGGCTCCACATTCCCCAAAGTCCGTAAGCCGGATCTCACCATCGGATGTAGTTTAAGGTCATATCCAGGACCGGGAGTAGGGTAGGAAAAATAAAAATAAAAAAGGGGAGGGAGAAAGGGAGAGGGGCTGTTGTTTTTGTTTTTGGTTTTGTGGAACATAATTAAGTTTTACAAAAAAAAAAAAAAAAAAAAAGTCAATGTAGGTGAATTTCGTCTCAGGGAGCCACAGGGCAGCCTGATCTGGTATCACCAGGTATATATATGTATGTGTATATATATATGTATATATATGTAAGTATCTGTATGTATGTGTATGTATATATATCTATGTATATATATATGTATATATGTATGTATATATGTATGTATATATGTATATATGTATGTATATATGTATGTATACATGTATGTATGCATATATGTATATATGTATGTATATATGTATGTATATATGTATATATTTATGTGTATATATATGTATATATATATGTATATATGTATGTATTTATGTCTGTATATATATATGTATGTATGCATATATGTATGTATATATGTATGTTGTATAAAAGTATATATGTACGTATATATATGTTTGTATATATATATATATATATATGTTTGTATATATGTATGTATATATATGTAATTACATATATATATATGTATAAAATGTATATATATGTGTATATATATGTATATATGTATATATATATGTATATGTGTATATGTAAGTATGTATATGTATATATTTATATACGTAGAGGTGTATGTATATATGTATATTTATGCACGTATATATATATATATATATATATATATATATATATATATACTAAAAGAACTGTCTTCTAAATAAGGAACATTTTAAATTCCGAACGGAACAATTTTGCTTCAATTTTACGTTTTTTTACGAAGATTAAAGTCTTCAAAACCTTAAGGCGATTACATGATTTGTAATCTAGAACATGTCTAGATCTGAGAAGTAAGCAAAGGATGTTACGAAAATATTATTAAATGGTGTCGGATGATTATGGATAAAATATCATGAACATCTGATATCTTAGACTTTTAGATGTGATTTTTTGCTGTTTTTTGTGCTTACTATAAGAATTTTAAATACACAAAAGAAACTGAAATGTTGAGAATATATAATAATGTGTGTGTAATGATTATTGTAACGATTGTTTAAACATCGGAGCTATTTGTATATCCACGAAGGATTTTTAGCCTGTTTGCATTGAACTAAAGGAAACGAAATATAGGCCAGATAATGACAACTTACGTGTATTAGCTGTTCGCTATGATGATAGGTTAATTGGTTTATGAGTTGATCTTATACACACAAATATAAAAACATATACACATGCATAACTTATGTTTTAACAACGGAGCAGATATAACTAAACAATACGATTCTTAATTCCAATGACCATTTCTTTATTCATTTTTCAAAAATCTATATAACTTTACTCTGAGTCTAAAAATCATTTCCAGTAAAAAAAAAACATCAGAAAACAAAGACATAAATACCACATTTACATAAAATACAGTTCCAGTGAGGAATGTGGTGTTTTATAATTGTCGCAGAGTTAGGAAAGATATGTATAAATTACTTTAATGTAAATGAAATGCATTTTTAAAATTTTTAAAGTGGATGAATAAAAAGAAATTTAAAAAACCTAAGTTTAAAGAACAGCGAGAAAAATGGTTATTTCTAAATTTGAATATACGTAAACATGTAAATTTAATAAGAACAAATGTAATTAAAGAAACGTATGAATTAATCAAATTGCACATCAAAATAATCTGTAGGTGAATAAGGAAAAATCATAACATATTATTTTGGAGTTAATTCTAAAACAATTTTTAAAAAATAATCATATGTAAAATTTAATAGATAAAAAGAATAGGAAATTTTAAATTTTAATGAAAACAGTAAAATCTAATCGGAGATATAAACTCCATACAAAAAGCAGTAAGTAAAGGGCAGTAATCCATCAGATTTCGTTCATAAATTAACTTTTATATATATTTATTTATTTTATTTTTGAGAAATTAATTTTTAAATATTATATTCACTTTAAAACCTATACAAACGCAAACATAACAAAATATTAATATCATATATACGTCATGAAAAGAAGCTGGAATCTCAGTAAGATCTCCATCATCCAGTAATTATAAGAGCAACCGGACTCATAAATATTTCCGGTGAACCAAGTGCAAGAGATACAAGAAATTGCACTTAAAGAGACGGTTAGAATCTTAAAAGAAAACTCTCGGCTGGAGTGTCTGAAATAGCGGGTGAACGTATGGCATCCGTTAGGATTCCTTATTCCCAGCAAAAGCAAAAAGATGAGAAAATTCAAAAATAAATATGTATATATATATATATATATGTACTGAGTTTGAATTACCTACTTGAGAGTTTGAATTCTCTACTAGACATCATCATCGAGTGTCTTCAGTCTCTCTGTACAAGGGTGTGTCAGAATAACCTAACATGATGATACTTTACCTTATAAGTAAACCCTGACCAAATATTCAAAATAACATAGTATTCGAAGCCCAAAAGATCATCTCGACACGGCTATACACTGGTTCATACGAATAATGGAACACCTTTTCCAAGTAATATTATCTGAAGTTACAGCACTTTGCTGGATACTCAACCAGACTAGATGAATTCTTGTCCTGAAATCCGATAAGACCAAGAGACCACAAGAAAGATATACTATAACAACGTTAACTGGTCACTTGGTGAGAGAAAAGTAATGTTCTTAAATTCTTTACTAACTCAACGTTTGAGATGTAGAAGTGTACTTTAATGTAGTATTCGAATATATATGTATATCATATAGAGATAAAGTGTTAGCCTCAGAGAGGTGTCCTTGATCGCTGAGAATTTCGACTGCAGTAAAACGAAACAAATATATATATATATATATATATATATATGTGTGTGTGTGTGTGTGTATGTGTGTGTGCGTGTGTGTGTGCTTCTCTCTGTTTTTGGTGTTAGCTGGGAATGGGGCATCTACCGGATGCCAGACATTCACCAGCTATTTCAGAGGTTTAAACCGAGAGCTTATTTTAGGATTCTACCCGTCTCATTTAGACGCAATTGTTTTAATTTTTTTAATTGTTTTAATTCTTCAACTTAGTTCACCGGGTATATTCGCCAAGTAGATTTGTTAAATGTGCCTATGTGTGTGTGTGTGTGTAAATGGTTTTTTTGCTTACGCATCTTAATATATCTGTTCTATATTTCTGTTGTAAATGAATGTAGGTCACAAACTTAATAATGTCGAACGAGATACTCGGAGTCGCTTTTAATATAGTCGTCACAACGTTTCATGAGTTCTTTCTAATTTTTATAGTTGAACCCACTTTTGTGGCTTTTCATCATCCGACGTCACTCAATACTTTCACTTTCGATTTCGATATATTTTCCCTTTGCAATCGGACGGATTTCATCCTTTAGATGTCACTAGGCAGCACCACGAGATGTTTGGCTGTCGGTAGATCGGTCACGATTCAGTTTAAAACACTATTTAATCGCAAACGCAATAGTCGAATGGACACATCTTATTATAGATGCGTTTAAAAAATATACAATCAGATTTTGTCTCTGTCGGTCGGTTTGACATAACATGCTTGTCTGTAATATTTAAATTGCACATTGGGTTTTGCTATCTGGCAGAATAAAGTTTGAAATTACGTTTCTGTTGGTCTGTCACACTGAAGTTTGCAATAATGTATTTGCTTGTCTTTCACATTTAAATCTTAAATTAGATGTTTGTTTGTCTGTCAGGCTAAAGTTTTAAATAACATTTTTGTTGGTCTGCCACACTCAAATTTCAAATTAGAATCTGTTTGTCTGTCAGGCTAAAATGTACAATATCATTTTTGTTGGTCTATTACACTGAAGTTTGTAATAATGTGTTTGTTGGTCTGTCACACTCAAATTGGTTTGTTTGTCAGGCTTAATTTTTAAATAACATTTTTGTTGGTCTGTCACATTTAAATTTAAAATTACAGTTTTGTTTTTCTGTAAGTCTAAAGTTTTAAATAACATCTGTGTTGGTCTGTCACACTATAGTTTCACATAACAGTTTTATTGGTATGTCAAACTCTGATTTAAAATAAGATTTCCTTTGTCGTTTTGTTTGTCTATCACACTGAATTTTGTAATACAATGTGTGTTGGTCTATTACATTCAAGTTTCAGATTGCATTTTCGTTTGAAACAACATGTCTGTTAATCCGTCACCCTTAAATTTCAAATTACATTTTCGTTTGTTTGGCAAGCTACAGGTTGCAATAACATTTGCTTTGGTTTGTCACACTTACGTTTGCAAAAACATTGGTTTTCATATTACTATTAGTAACAGTTTTGTTTGTATGACACTCTGAAGTTTTCAAATAGTACATAAGTCGTTCTGTCATGCTTAAATTAGAAAGAGCATTTTTTATCGCTAAACGCGTACGTTAAAATGACGCATCTTAAAAATATGCGCACTTTTTGTTATTTCTTCTTAATATTCCATTATCAGTTTTCCTATTTGCTTCATGCATAAAATTCTCGTATCCAAAAGGATCAAAGAAATGTCACTCTCTTTCCTGTATTCAACTTGATTGGATTTTAATCACCGATCGATACAACATGCTTAGTATTTCTTTCCATTATCACAGTGTTTAATGTTTCAAGTTGTTCTGTCAATAAGTCGGTCCATTTGTATGCCACGCATAAGTTACACATAGGATTCCATCGAATAACGCGCATAGTAAATGAGCCACATATTATTTTTGCAATGCGTAAGAATCGAATGGTGCAAATTGTTAACAAAACCATATTTGAAATTATTTCCGACCAGCAATATATCTCCATTCTCGGGCAACGCCGGATGAATACATCTAGTACCCTATATAACAAAATTGTCATAAAACATATCGTCTGTCTGCGTTAATTCGCGTTCAAATGCTTACATAGATTAAGTGTTGTATCACAACAGATACTACGCTTTGACCTTAGCCTAAAGTATTGTACATATTATTGTGTCTGAAAAGTAGGAATATTTTTAATTCTGTTTTTATGTTTTTTCGAACGCGGGTGTTGGACTTTTCTCCCCACTACGAGCATTGCCATTTTGTATATTGTGCTTTCTTAAATGCACACAAAGTCGGAATAAAAAGATATATTTTGTAGAAATATTAGACTAAATATAATTTCTGACATGTGTGTTGTTTAATAGGTCATCGTTCGGTGTTCTATTAGAAGCTGTCCTATTTCTAATTATACAGAAAAGTTAGGGATGGAGTTAACACTTACATTTCCTATTCTCCCTATCCCTGCAGTGTATGCCTGAGGTGGGCAGATCTTTAAGACCTCCCCTCTGATCATAAAACAACATGGACAAAGCCAAGTGATTTTTTAATGCTGCCTGAGCATCTTAATTGATGAGATTAGAGGATTAGGATGTGTAAGTGCGTCATTGCAGGTGAACTCTGTCGTTTTTGTCATCGCATCAGGTATTGGATTGTGCCTGGATCTTTTAAAATAAACTTTGCGAAAGGTATGTCATAATTGTGAACCATGTTATCCAATTAATGTAACATGACCACAAGAGGCCATAAACAAACCAATTAAACTTCAAGAAAATCTGATTTAAAATCAGTAAAAGAAAAAAAGACTAATATACAACAGCTGTTTTTTATATTATTTATTATCATGTCTATCTGACCTACGAAAGCTGACTCAAGAAACTTAAGCTTTTCTCCTTTGAGCGCTGACATTTCGCGGTTATCTTATTTTAGCCTACCATCTCCTCATGGCGATTACAATCTCTTTGAATACCTATTATCTACCCATGCACCAGAATGATGTCTACCCGGGAATCACCAAAAACTGTTTCACCGCCGATTTCGATTGAACCGGAGGAGAGCCGCTTTCTCAATCAGGGTCCGTCGACCTTGGAACTGACTTCAAAGAGAGGTGTTAATGCACCAACGACGCAACAATTCAAGTCGAATTTGAACAGCTGCTGAGCAACTGTGTTCTCTTTAGTGTAAATGTCTACCACTCTTTCCTTACATGGCAACTGAAACATTCTTGTTTTATTTTTTGTCAAATTTATTGAATTAAATTGATATCATAACAAGCCATGCCAGACAGTTTATCTGTCACGCTAAAGTTCTAAATAGCATACTAAAGGTGTCTGCACGGATGTCTCTATCAGCGTCTCAATCCATTAACCTAAAGTAAGAAATCGCATTAAATGCGCTCCCATATTATTCTTGCTACGCGTAAGACTCATTATAGCAGGCCATATTCGGCAGTCTCTTTCGCCTAAATTTGAAATGAAATTTCACATGTGTCTATGTGCATATCTCTGTCAACGTCTCAATCCATTAAGCTTATGTTTGAAGTAAATGTTTGATAAGCCTTCACGAAGTCCAAGTGTCAGTCTATTACGCTTAAGTTTGAAATAGACGGGTAGATGCATATAAAATATTATTTAAAACTTAAGTGACACACGGGCGAAAATATTCTCTCGCCAAGTTGAGGCATATAAAAATGTCATTTCAAAATGAAGCGTGACAGACTGAGGCGTGGACCTAGATAGCCCCGTGGACGCATATAAAATGCTATTTCAAACTTAAGCATGACGGGTTAAGATATAGACATGGATAACCCCGAAGACGCATACAAAAATGCTGTTCCAAGACTAAGGGTAACGGATTGAGACGTGTACGAAGATATCGATGTCGACGCATATAATAATGTTATTTCAAACTTTAGCTGCTATCTCCGTTTACGTCTTAAGTCTGAAATAGCATGTTTATATGCGTCCACGGGGTTATCACCGTCCACGTCTCAATCCGTTAAGCTTAAGTTTTAAATAGCATGTACATGCGTCCACGTGGCCATTTCTGTTACGTTTACGCGAAGGGACACATCTTCAGATTATAAGTTCTTGTTTTATGGTATATCCTGATTTATGCGGGTTCATTTACCGAGTAATACAAATAGCCTTTCAGACACGACTCATAAAATGTGTATAGAAAATAATATATAAACACGTCAATATGTTTGTGTTTCTAACAACTTAGAACATTTACATATACGATATAGAAAATTAGTAGCATTGTCGTCATTTACGCACCGAGATTCTTGGTAATTATTTGCACCTGTAGTTCCTTCTATAATAGAAATGTTAATAGTATAATATGTGTAGCTTAAAATAAATAATCTGCGTCGGTATAAAGAAATTGACAAAAGGGTTGATATGCCGTAAAACAGATAAAGTAAACAAAACATAACAGACAAATCGTCGATCAATATTAAAATGCATTTATTAACATATGAAAGATACATACCATGAAATTCTTGGCGATATTTGTCTGCCACTTTGGACGATATATATATATATATATATATATATATATATATATATATATATATATATATATATATATATATATATATTGTGAATGCAAGAGTTTTCTATGTTAGCCGGTCAAAATTCAGGAAGAGGACATTTTGTCTTCAGCACTGTCCTCTTCCGGAAGACATGCGCACGGAGAACTGTCTTGCCTCAACACTGCCTGCTTGCTCGGTAGCGGTCTTTTTCAAATGAGCCAGCATGGGATCCGGACGTACGATGAGCTTCAGTAAAATAGAAGTAAGCAACGCAGATTTCTCTGAACCTATTTAAGTTTTCGGTTTCTTACAATTTTCTTTGTTTTGTTTCTTAGAACATGTTTGACTGATGTATTTCCTGTATTTACAGTTTTACGCTGATAAAAAAGGTGTTATATTCAGCGTTGGCCACGTGCGCGCATAATAAATACATTCGCCTGTTCTACTCGTCTTCCGAGATTATTTGCCCCAGAATGTTTGCTGTTCCACACACACACACACACACACACACACACACATATATATATATATATATATATATATATATATATATATATATATATATATATATATATATATATAGGTATTTTAAATATTTAATATTTATTTATAAAATATTATTGTTTATCAGCCCCATCCCACGGAGGTTGGGCAGTTTTCGAGGAGCTTTAATAACAAGCAGTACAAATAGCTATATGCATGGTCCGACGTTTCGTAGATCACTCTTAGCTGCTTGGTGAATAGTAGTCGCCGAATTCCGCTATTTACAGTTAAAATTCCTCTCTATTTACTAACTGGTTGGCAATGGCCTGCGGGTAAGATCTCCGACTACGAATCAGTGGCGATTTGTGTTCGGGGTTCGCGATTAGTTCCTAGACTGAAGATTGCGTTAGCATGAAACATCGATGTCTCTAGGTATTTTAAATATTTAATATTTATTTATAAAAATATTATTGTATATATATATATATATATATATATATATATATATATATATATATATATGTATACACGTTCCCTGGTTGAGCTGCCTTATTCAATTGCTATTTCAGGTCCTAGTACATCTGATCTAAGAGGGGAAGAAATAAATGTCCCACTACGGAGAAAAATTAGGATAAAGCGACCAGCCACCACCTGTAACTTGTGTGATCATACGACAATGAAGAGGAACACTTGCCAGCAGGAAAGAGGATGAGATGCTTTGCATGTTGTGTCTGCAGTGTAAAAAAAGGGCTTCTCTTCATGAGTGAAATTTTTTATAGTAAAGTCTGATTTGCATATGTGGAGATCAGCTGATATGAATAAAGAGGACAGCTGGGAAGCAACAGAAGCGATTTAGATTGCATAGAGAAAAGCAGATAAAAAGTGGTTGTATCGATAATTGGTGAAGTTGAATTACCATCAAATTTTATTTGTTGTTTTTTTTTTTGTTATAGAACAGTTAGCTAACTAATCTCTTAATCCAGAACCTACATTTGCTGTTTTCCTGAATTTTATCCATCTTAGCTTTGATATAGTTAAGTGTAATCGCACTGTTTTGTACGGCTGTTTGAAGCTATTCCGTTCATCTTTTTAAATATCGTTTTCGTAGCCATTTCCATATGTGTTCTCGAGTCCTTTTTCTTGTTATTCTCATGAATCGTCCGTGTCGCTGTTTCTCTTCCAGCTTTTTTTTTCACGTCTTGTTTCTCGTTTCTCTGTTTACTGTATTATTGATGATGCGGCGCTTGTCTTATGTGTCTTTTAAAGTTATGTGTGTCTTTTCCACAGTCTTCTATACTTACCAGTTCTCTTTATTCGTCTTACCTTTTCACGTAGTATGTCAGTATCATCCTTCAGGTGTGGTGCATTGATCATGCTCATTCGTTTACTAGTTTTCTGAACAATATAACTTAGTTCTTTTTTAGTTCAGCTCATATAATGTTATAAAATATCTTGGTATTTATACTGCAGATGTGCTTATTTCTTTTAGTAGATTCCTCTTTTATTATTCAATTTATAGCTGTTTTATTGTACTTCTCAAGCATCTTTTTCTAATCTCTTCTTTCATTTCTTCCAAAAGTCCAAAATACTTATAAATATCATGTTCACTTAGTGTCCTCATCTATCTTTGGTTGGGCAATTTCAATACCTCCGCCCTCTCAAGTGTTCATATTCTCATCTCTAGCAGTGCACATTTTTCCATTGCGAATTCCATTTCAATGTCTTACATGAAGATTCCGGTTGTGTTTATTAGCATTTCCAGTTCCTTTTTGCTTTTCACGAATAGCTTAAGGTCGTCGTATATATGAATGAGGTTGGTTATGTTTTCTTCTGTGTCAGTAAACTTGCATCCGGCATCACATTTCCTAAGTATGTTGTTGAGTGACATAATGGCTATGATGAACAGTATCGGTGATAGAGAATCTCATTGGAAGATGCCTCTCTGTGTTTTTTTATATCATATAGGTATTGTCCTCCAGCTATCAGTTCAAGTCTCCATGTTGCCATTGCTTTTTTAATCAAATTCATAATCATCTCTGATTTTTGTACATTATTATTTTTATTGTTGTTGTTTTTGTTGTTGTTATTATTATTGTTATTATTATTATTATTATTATTATTATTATTATTATTATTATTATTATTATTATTATATCACTATCAATATTATTATATCAATATAAGATCATCATCAGTTATTGCTCATTGAAATAATGTGTTGATGTTCTTTGGATTCTGAGTGACAGCAAGTCATCCAAGATGTTCAGTACTCTCCACCTATTACGATAACCATTGCAAATTGTTTTGCGTTATCGTAACTGTAACTGAAACTTATGATCGCTTACAGTTTCTCGCTTCTGACCTGTATGTTCTTGCTGATGCCAGTTATGTTGTTGGTCATCACTTTGGGTTTTTTTCAATGCCGTAGACTCTCTCGGTTTTAGCATGGCTTTCCAATTGGTTGACCAGTTCTTCTCGACTTCTTGCTAGTCCATCAATGTCATGGGAAAATGTAAGTTCGTAATTGTTCTGCCTGCGTCGGCCATGATTCTATCCAAAAGGATGTATGGAGGAGCAGACATCCCTAGCTGATTCAGACTGTCCTCCTGAATCACTCCCCTATGCTGCCATTGAAGTAAACTGAACTACTAGCTTTGTCGTAGAGGTTCTTTATGACTGTTGCCAGACGCAAGACACAAGTATCTTAAAAGAAAAACACTTTATTTGACGAGCCAATTATCCTAGCACAGGTTGTTTCTCTGTTGATTACAAATTAGTTGTCGTCAAATCCAAAGTTAACAAATTCTTGTAATAAACCACCCCATAAGTAAAAATCAGTCCATACCATTGATACAATGGTAGTACTCTCATAGTTTTCCTCATCTTTCGGCTGACAAGCATTCTGTTTCTTTATCCATGAGTGGCTCTTGGCTTTGATCAGTGGTTGCCAGGGAGCATCATACCAACACGTTAATTATCGCTGTTCATGAATTCTGTCACATTTTCCTGTAAATGTGATATTCAGTAGGTGTATGTGGAAATCGTTCGACAGTTTAAACATGTCCACATTAGTGACATTATTTTTACGCATGTAATTCTGCATGCGTGTCTAAAGAAAATGATAGCGTTACGAGATTAATACTAGTATTCTGTTACGACGTGATAGAATTCGTTTAGAGAAGTCCGCCATGTTTGCGCGTAGGTGTTTCATATAGACAGCACGACACAACTAATCACTAAATATTGTGAGAGAATTTGCTTTGCAACTTTTTAAATAGCTTTTCCTTGTCATTTAACCTCTTTGTATAAAACCGAATTTAACCTAAAATATCTGATATGCAATATGTAACACACACACACACCACACACACAAATATATATATATATATATATATATATATATATATATATATATATATATATGTATGTATGTATGTGTGTGTATATAATTTATTACTATTCCATGATATATACATATACTATTACAAATTTATCTAATATATTACGTGTATATATTTCTAGTATTTACTTAGTAGATCTTAGTTTTAAAATATAATCACGGTAAATCACTTACACAGAGAGGTTTATGTTTCATTAATGGTAAAAATCAGCAGGCTGATTGCACAGTAATGTTATAGTAACACCCTGATTATTTCTCCCGGAATAAAATATAAACTTTTCTGTTTAGCTTACTTGCCATAAATACAACTTAATACTAATATCTCTCTCTTTCTATCTATGTCTCTCTCTCTCTCTCTCTCTCTCTCTCTCTCTATCTATCTATCTATCTATCTATCTATATATCTATATCTATATAACTATATATATATATATATATATATATATATATATATATATATATATATCCCTACATTATGTGACAGTTTCTAGTGTCCACGAGGATAAGGCGACTGCTTGCAGATTCTAGTCAGATTCTGTGAACCGGCTAACGCCTCTCAACCGTTTGAGATTGTTACTTTTGTGCACTGACAAGAGCAAAAAGCTTGAGACGCTAGCGTCTGAAGGTTATAAATATATAGCATTATATAAAATGTAATAATAAAATAAGGTGCGAATAAAATTTTATTAGAATTCAAAATTCAGGTAAAGTATCTCAACGTCCTTAACTCATGAGTTTTCAAAGATAATTCTTCTCCTCAGAGGACCATTACCGCAGTGACGTCACTGCAGGTGATAAAATTACACTTTGAAAATATATAAAAATATATACAAAAATACATAAAAGTATATAACACATCAAATATATCAAGCCAAAAACATACTTATTTGTTAAAGTTATAAAATCCATCCACGTCATACAAATTAAAACATATTCAGGAAACAAATTAAAACATATTCAGGAAAGATATCTAGGAGGTTGATTGAAGATCGATCCAGGTCTTGAGTGACAGTCCAAAAGCGAAAAAATTGAAAGAACTGAAAAACCAAAAAAGTAACCCAGTCGGGAAATACGTCCGCAATCGATGCAGTAAATTACAGTGAAAATGCATCCAATGTTTATGTTAATTAATACAATGATAAATGAACCAAATCGAATAAAAAGTTCAATGAACTCACTTTGTGTTGAAATCATCATGTTCAAAATTCATGATTCAAATGATTTGATCGGAGTAGCACAAACCAAAATTTGCTGGTTAAATGGAAAATCCGCTAACTCCGATTTGAATAGAATTAAATCAAACTGAGTCAATATATTCGGCCATTTCTTCTTCCGGATTCAATAAAGATTATTTCAATGAATAAAGTTACATTTGAAAGTAATAACTCTCCCGTAAGCCAAGTAAACAGAACCCCTTCTCGCCGATCAGAACGCAATACTAAAGTCGCAGACTGCCTTCTTTTTCAAACGACCTTATCCGAGCGGATGTTATATTTCGAAGTTAACAAATATATTAAATCAATTCAACCATACCGGATGTTACTTGTCTGGGTCAAATCATAAGTCTAGGTCAAACAGGAAGGGGTGTGTAAATTTGGGTCAAAGCATTTAATTGCCCTTCCATTCCACGTAGCTACCCAAATTGTCTGGCCTAAGCATAAAACAACAAAGTTCACAGATCTTGCCCTATCAAATAATTTTGAAGAGTTATGTAATTAATAATTACGAAGTTATTAAAGTAATTAGAATTTAATAATTTAATAGTTTAATTTAAGATTTAATTTTATCAAATTAAGAAGTTTAGGAAATTTAATTTAAGATTTTATTTTTCCTAATTAAAAAATTGTAAAAATATTTAGAGTTTAAAAATTTAAATATTTAGACTTTTACAACTTAAAAATTTGAAGGGATATATAGGCATTTTCAGAGTCTAAACCTTTTAGGCAGGGAGGATTTAACGAACACATCTCCAAAACTGGACACCCCCGGTCCCGACACTCACTCAATCAGCTATGGTAATTTGGTGGTGGTTTCCACTGTGCATACTTGAATGTCCTTCTATGTCGACATTTGGAGACTAATTAAATTCTAGAATTGATCGGATTTAAACGTTTAGGGGCAGTGGCTATCATTACGGCTGTTGAATTGCATAGACTGCAAGATCTAGATCCCGGGCTATAGGAGTTTGATTTTTAAGGATGGACCATTTTATATTGTGTGGAATATTATTGGATCTTAAGTTTTTAACTAAAGTGATCAGTGATGTTTTGTTGTTACCGACATCGTTATTAAAGGAATAATTATACATAGATATGCGGGTTTTAATTAAATTTGCTGTGGCCCCAATATAAGTGGGTATCTTAGGATTTACTATTGTTCCTGAGCCATTTATATTCCTATTCACTGGTCTACTTCTATTTACTGTATTTTCATGATATGGATTAGGTTAGTTAATTGATTGTATATTATTGTATGCGTTATTGTTAACTACCATTGGAAGGTCATTATCGGCTTGCAGAGGTGGCAGATGGATAGTAGGATTATTAGGTATAGAATTATGGTTCAAATTAGTCGTAATGCTCAGTTGTGGAGTTTGAT
>OY744516.1:57616691-57726691 GCA_963556195.1 Sepiola atlantica
TCATAGGGAAGTGTCCTTCAGAAAACTATTTACAGTGTCAACATGAGGACTTATTTTCTGGTAATTACACCAGGGTAGGTCTCTTTAACCATATTCTTTATTATAATTTATTTTCCTCTCTCAGTTAGTGATTTTGTTATTGTTAAGAAATGCTTAAATTAGTTAAAACAATGCTGAGTAAATTGAACTTTTATTAGAAAGCTATTATCGCTGGTCACAGTGTGCACTGATCAAATAAAAACTAGAAGTCAGTCGTGAGACTGAAGACTTCCCCGTAAACCCTAATGATGAGCAAAGGTCTTCTCTTGACCTTACTTCTTAATATTGATGTCCCAAACTTATGCGATGAAAACGTTGAGAGCTCAGAACATGTTTATGTGTATAAAAGTTACTGTAATTAATAAGAATAAAATCAATACATTAAATTTAGAAAAAGCGTAAGTTGAAATACTTATTTTTCACACAAAATATATAGGCATCCACATACAGAACGTTTCACTGTAATACTACGGTTTGACAAACAAATACCGCAAACCGGGATCAAAACTCGAACGTCTAAATGATAGTCGGCGCTTGTAACCCTTACAGAAACTGACTTCTGCTCAGATATATGAAATTACAATGTAAATTTTGGCGAATGCCAGAAGTCCATCTTTTTACACGCTTGTAGCAGTTTGTTATTTTACTAAACAGGATGCTAAATCCAGGAATAGAAGAATATTTTAGTCATCTACAGACAGACATTTTCGCTGCATCACAGCTTTTCAGTGCGGTTAGACAAGCAACTGTCTAAATCCGGGATCGAAACATTTTAATACTAGTAATATATACATATATATATATATATATATATATATATATATATATATATATATATATACGTACACATATATATACACACACACATATATATATACACACATATATATATATACACACATATATATATATACACACATATATATTTACACAAATATATACACACACATATATATACACACATATATATACATATATATATATGTGTGTATATGTATGTGTGTATATGTGCACATATATATATGTATATACATATATATACATATATATACACACATATATATACATATATATACACATATATATACACATATATATAAATATATATATACATATATATACATATATATAAATATATATATATACATATATATATAAATATATACACACATATATATATATATATACATATATATAAAAATAAGAGAATAAAGATAAAAAGGAATACGACAACAAGAAGAATGGAATGAGAAGAGAAAGAACGGGAAGAAGATAGAAAAAAGAAGGGAAAAGTAAAGAAGAAGAATAAAAGAAGGGAAGATAAAGTTAAGAAGGAAGAAGAAATCAAAGGGAAGACGAAAAAGAAGAAAACGAAGGAGAAGAAAAAGAAGAAGAAGAAGAAGAAGAAGAAAAGAATGGAAGAAGAGGAAAGAGTAAAGAAATAAGAAATGAATAAAAAAGAGAAAGACAAGAGAAGACTAAAAACGAAGAAGGAATGAAGAGAAAAAGAGAGAAAAAGGGGAGAAGCAGAGAAGAATATGAAGACAAAAGGAAGAAGTGGCAAAGACTAACAAAACAAGAAGAATGGAAGCATAAGGGAAGAAAAAGGAAAGAAGAGCAGAAAAGTAGGAGAAGACCAGATAAAGAATAGAAGAATAAGAATCTTTAGTCAGAATATAAGAATAGAATTCGGAATTAAAAAGTGTGCATTACTTAAGAAGAAGAAGAAAAACACGTAACAATGGAAGGTATACAATTGTCTAATCAATGATGGCACTTAGTTAATGGACCAACTATGAATGGACATTCTGTAAGCGACACCAGTTAAATCAACAAACTAGAAAGAGATAATCCGAAGAGAACACTTGAAAAGAACAAGAAAGTTCCTTGAAACTAAATCAGATAGTAGAAACTTGATTAAAAGAATCAGTATGTGAGTAGTATTCCTAGTAAGATACTCTTGACTATTCATAAACTACACAAAAAGTACTCAAATATATGTATAAAAAAACAGGGTATTAATGACTATGCACAACATGTTGCACTAGTAGAATAATACTTACTGACTCTATACAAAAAGAACATAGTGGCAAAAGACTTGTGCGTATTGAAGACTGCGTGGATCATTCTATAAAAGGACTAGAAAAATATATACCACAAAATAAACAAAGGCTGATAACGTCCGGGTAAAAATTCTATAAAAACTGATACAAGTAATTAGGTAACTTAATATATATATATATATATATATATATATATATATATATATATATATATATATATATATATATATATATAGTTTCGGAAGTTTCTCAACCATTAAAACTTTAAAAAAAAAAAAAATTTTAAACCCTGAAGTCCCAAGCCGTTCAGTGGAAAATCACTCATGTAAGTTAATTTAGTTTTTACAGTTATTATATTAGTTTGGTTCTAACATTATTTAAGGGATCATCAGTTGTTTACCATGAAAAACTGTTTCGGGAATATATATATATATATATATATATATATATATATATTTGTAAATGGCATTTATGTGCGGTAGTGCACTCGATCTTCATGAAAATGAGAGAAACACTATCCCTGTGATAGGATCACAGGTAAACTTAGCCTGGGTCTGGTGTTGCTAAAACCACCAAACTATGAAAAATGTCTACAAATACAAATAGAATCTTTAGTGCTAGCTGCACAGAAAATGCAATTAGGACAAACTTCATAAAAGCTAAAATAGATAAAGCTCAGGAAAACAGTGAATGCAGACTGTGTCGACAAAGAGACGAAACAGTAAATTATATAATAAATGAATGTAACAAACTAGCCCGAAAAGAATAAAATTACAGACATGACTGTGTAGGGAAATCAATACACAGGGAACTGTGCAAACAATTTAATTTCGAATACGCAGACAAATGGTAATAACATAAACCAGAAACAGTGCTGGAAAACGAAAAACACAATATTCTCTGGGATATGGATATACAAACAAATAAACTCATACAAGCAAGGAGACACGATGTTATAATAATCGACAAGAAGAAAATATCTTGCAAAATCGTAGACTTCGCTGTACCAGCAGACCACAGAGTGAAAATCAAAGAAACGGAAAAACGAAGTAAATACTCGGAACTAGCCAGAGAACTGAAAGGAATATGGAGCATGAAGAAAGTCAGAATAATACCAATAATCGTAAGAGCACTAGGATCAAGCTAAAAAAATCCGAAGAAAAGACTGGGAGAAATTGGAAGCAAAGGGATCATAGAAACCATACAAAGGACGGCAATGATCAGAACAGCTGCAATTTTTTAAATATCCTCGAGCGGAAAACAACCCGCATAAGCTACAAAGGGTAACCAGTCACAAGGAATTTACAACGAGAATGAAGCAAAACCACACGACCAACATCGCATCACGAACCAAAAAACAGAACCTGCAAGAAACATCACTTCATAAGCTCCTACCCCCAATAAATTACACCGGCCTCAGCTGACACCACACAAAATTCAACCAATGAAAAGAAATTGCAAGAAACACCATAAGATCTCCCCCTCCCTTTCCCCCCTTCCCCCCCCCCGGGAAAAAAATGGTGCCGGCTTTCTAATGGGTCAAGGAGGATTAAAATACCGAGGTGGGACAGCACAAGCCATACCTCCACTGGATGAGTGCGGAGAGTAATTGGACATTGGGGAGGCTTATTGCCACCCAAATCCCAGAGAAGACCAATGGTCCTTACCAGCAAAAGATACATATTAAGCTGTTGTTGCGATACTGCAAGGTGATTTGCGGTGGCTATCGAAAAGAGGTGGATAATACTGGAAATCTTTGGAGGCTTGTTGTCACTCAGACTCCAGGAAATGCTATCGGTTGTTGTCGGTGAGCAATCACTGATGATGACCTGTGTGGGAACTCCTATTGAGTACAAATAATAATAATAATAATAATGATGATGATGATGATGATGATGATGATGATGATGATGATGATGATGATGATGATGATGATGGTGATGGTGATGGTGATGATGATGATGATGATGATGATGATGATAATAATAATAATAATAAGTGCAGAGAATACTGGGACCTTATGCAGGTTTATTGCCAACTAAATATCAGAAATGACCAATGGTCGTTCCCAGCGAGTAATCTATGATAAGCGACTGTTGTGATAATGCAAAGTCATTTACAATAGTTATCAAAAGAGGTTAAAAGTACTAGAAATCTGGGGATAACTCAGTCCAAGAAAAACCACCGTTTATTATCAATGATTAATCACTGATTATGACCTATGTTAGAACCACTAGTTAGTAATAATTAATAATAAGTAATAATAATAATAAATCATCTGGGGCATGGACGTACAAGGAGATAAACTCATACACGCAAGGTAAGCAGACATCATTATGTCAATAAGGAGGGAAAGGAACTGCCAAATTGTAGATTTTGTCGTCCCAGCAGACACAGGGTAACGATCAAAGCGATAGAAAAACGAAGTAAATACACGGAGCTTGTCAGAGATCTGAACGGAATATGGAACATAAAGAAAGTCAAAATAACGCAATAATCGTAGGGGCATTAGGAACACTTACAAAAACCTGTTAAATAAGACTATTTAAATTGGAATCAAAGGGAAGACTGAGACTATACAACTGACAGTAATGATGAAAACAGCTGATATCTTCAAGCAAATCTATAAATATAGAGACCAAGTAACATAAACTACGAACAATAATAACCGCATAGAAATTGCAACAGAAGTAAAATAAAAACATGGAAGGAATACTACATTAAACCAAGGGAACTGAAACTGTTAGAAAGATAATAAATTGTGTCCCCCAAAAAGGCATCAGAAAAATACCTGTGAATGGTCAAGGAGGATGGGGAGATCGAGGAAGGAAAACACTAACACGGCCTCCATTGGAAGAGTGTAGAGAGTACTGGGACCTTGAGGAGGCTTATTGCTATCTTAATCTAAGAGAAGACCAATAATCTTTGCCAACGAAAAATCAATGGTAAGTTTCTTTTGCGATAACGTTAAGTCATTTGCAATAGTTATAGAAAGAGGTGGAGAGTACTAGAAATCTGGGAGACTCCAGGAAACACCACCGGTTATTATCAGTTAGTAATAACTTATGATTACCTGTATGAGAACTCCAAGTTAATAATGATAAGTAAAATAACAGAACAATAGGAAATACAACCAGTCATAAACTCTCAGCCAGAAGTCAGATACAATATAAATGTTGAAACTGTATAACCTACAGAACTAGCCGAGGGAGAAAGAGCACTAATTGAACGCATCAAGAAAGTTATGAACGAGGATAAAATAAACTACTATCCATAAGGAACGAAGACTGAAAGTAAAAACAGAAGCGTAAAAGGTAAACAGTCCCCTGACATATGCCATAAGACAATATTACAGACATGAGCTACTTATTTTATGCGAGGGTCGAATCTGAAATTACGTAACTAAACATAGAAACAAAACTCTTCTAAGAGAATGGATCACACAACGCCTAATGGAAAACTTAAATGAAGTCCCAAAATCAAAAAGCTGTGAATTAAACATAAAATATGGCTGACAAAGAAAAAAAGCTATCCAAGAAACAAGAAGAATTAAAGGAAATAAATTAGGTATGTAATAAAAACTGAGAGCTACACATAAAATTCTAGCAATATAAATTAAACAGAACGCTTGCAAATAATGAAAGCCAGATTTACTTAAATATTCACAAAACAGAGCAACCGAATTCGGCAGAAACCAGACACTTCTGGAACAATATATGGGAAAACCACATGTGGTTGTAAAAGATAAACAAATAAGGATGGTGGAGCTAAATTTGACACTTTCCGGTAAGGAAAAAAACGTCATATTTTTGCCAATAATTGATGTATTATCAAAAGGAAAAGAGTATCTCTAAGGGTATATATTAATGAATACAGCTCAAGCGATGAAGCTTCCCTAAGCTTCCACCACCAAACCCAGGCGTGATCTGAACCTGGAACACGGGGCCTAGAAATTTCCTTCCGAAAGAAACTTTAACACCAGTTAGATTCTGACAATCAGCTCGTCCTTACTGTTGCAAGCGGTATGGTTGGTGTTTTTCTAAACTATGTGCGACACAGAATTTTTTATGAGGTTGTGATCAGGCGAGTTCGTAGGGCAGATTGTGGAACTTGTGAAATCGTGGAACTTCTAGACATACACTTCTTGGTTTTCTAGGATGTTTGATACCCTGCTGTCACATTTCTTGCATTCTTGCGGCAACCCTATTCAGCCAGCCCTTGACAATAGTTAGTGTGGCCTTAGCTGAAAACAAACCACAGTTTGATAGAACTTGGTATTTATGGATGTTAGGCATATGCGTTTCTTCGCGTTTTGAAACTGGTCCCGAGACAAATCAAAGCATTCTCGAGTCGACTAGGTGTTTGACCTTGTTGAGGGTGTATTGGCTATACTAAGGGTCTTGATGGTGAGTAGTCACTCTTACGTAAATATCTTTCGGAAAGGACGACATTACCTTACCTGTACCATTGCGCCACTTTTTACAGCTTCTCTATGAATGTCCTTGTGTAGACACACTTAAATGACCTGCTGTGAACCTTTCCTGCTAACCACTGCCACCACATCTCGGTCACAAGTCTATAGAATATGGTACATTAAAATCAAAGGAAGTATTGCCACCATACAACTTACAGTATTGATTAACAAAGATGGTTTATTAAGAACAAATCCTAGAGCGCGGAAACCAACCTATATAACTTGGTGACACTTAATTTAAGAGTAGGGATAGAACATATTCAATCAAGCCCAAGTAAATTGTTACTACTTGGGCAAAGCTCGACGAACAAGACGAGAACTCACCCCTCACCCCAAAAAACAAAAACAGAATCTAATAACACTGGTTGGTAGCAAGAATAGTGGTCGTAAATGGTAGGAGAGGATGAACCCTTAAGGAGGCTTATTACCCACACATTCTAGAGAAAACAAAATGGTGTTACTAGCGTTAAATCAATGCTAAACAGCTGTTGAGATAAGGCAAAGTGATTTACAATGGTTACCGTAAGAGGTAGAGAGTGATGAAAATCTGGGGATACTTGTTGTAATTCAGATTTCAGGGAACATTGTTTGTTATTGCCAGTGAGTTCTCACTGACAATCACTTGTGATAAAACTCTTAGTGAGTAAATAATAATAATAATAATAATAATAATAATAATAATAATAATAATAATAATAATAATAATAATAATAATAATAATAATAATGATATGTTTTCATTTGAATTGCACGATTGTTGATTTTCAAAATATTTCACTTTAATTAAAAGATGTTGTCAATTTCCTTACTTTAAAAAAGCGCCAATCTGTGCATAACATCGTCAGGACTACACTTATCCTAACGTCTTTAAGAACTTGACGTCTCTTTCTGCTTATATCGTGATTCTACCCCTCGGGGTTAATACCATCAAAATGACGAGGAAGAAAAGAAGAAAAAAAACTATAAGACAGTCTCGCCTGACAAAGTTCTTCTACAACGAAAGCTTGCCAAAAAAAAAATTAAATGAATGAATTTTTCATTTAAATTGCACGATTGTTGATTTTCAAAATATTTCACTTTAATAATAATCTATTATTAATGAAGATTTAGTAGCTGTGTGTCTAAAGCCGAAACTAAACTATTAGTTCTATTAAACTACTTTTTATTATCTATAAATGTTCAATTCAGTTAATTATTTCAGAATATCGTACTTTTGCAAAGTATAATTCAAGAGAGTATAGTAGTATCTGTTGTGTTGTCATGAGACATTTAAGCTAGGCATTGAGGATGTAGTATATGTTCGTTTGTCATGGAACTATCTTCCCAGGTATTACCGTTTCCTTTTGGGAAAGCAGTGTCATGTACCTTCTCCCAAGTTAGCAAAAATATGCGACTGGGGGGAGCATATACTTTTTAATGATAATAATAGTAATAATAATGAGACTACTGCATGGGGTTAGAACACTGGGAACTATGCAACCGATTGCATTTTGAACATGCAGACAAATGGTGCAGACACAAACCAGTGACATTACTCAGAAAACGAAAAGCACGAAATCCTCTGGGACATTGAGGTACAAATAGATAAACCCATCCAAGCAGAGACCGGACATCATAATAGTAAACAAGAGAAAAAGAAACTGCTAAATTGTAACTTTTTCCGTTCCAGTAGACTATTAGATGGAGATCAATGACACAGAAAAACGAAGCAAATACACTAGCCAGAGAACTGAAAGAAATATGGAACGTGACGAAAGTTGATATAAACCAATAATCGTAGGAGCACTAGGAACATTTGCGAAAAACCTACAGAAAATATTAGGAGAAATTGGAATCAAAGAGAAGACTTTGACTATTAAACAGACGGCATTGATAGAAACAGCTGAAACTTTTAGGAAAATTCTCAAATGCGGAAACAAACCTACATAAACTACGAACACTAATCAGCCACATGCAAGTTGACACAACAACCAAAATTATGTACGGAACACCACGTGAACCCAGGGGAACTGAAGCCGCAAGAAAACTTATAAACTGGCCTTCCAAAAAAATGGCATCAGCCTCGACAGATACCACACAGAATAGTCGTGGAGGGTCAAGGAGGAGACAAATACCGAGGTGGGAGAGCACTAACCCGACCTCCACTGAAAGAATGCGGAGAATACTGGGACCTTACGGAGGCTTATTGTAACCTACATCCCAGGGAAGACCAATGGTTGTTGCCAGCGAGAAATCAATGATAAAACTACTGTTGCGATAACGCAAAGTCATTTGCAATGGTTATTGAAAGAGGCGGAGAGTACTGGAAAGTTGGTGAGACGTGTTGTCACTCAGACTCCAGGGAACACCACCGGTTATTATTAGTGAGCAATTACTGATTATGACCTGTGTAAGAACTCTTAGTGACGTAATAATAATAATAATAATAATAATAATAATAATAATAATAATAATAATAATAATAATAATAATAATAATAATAATTAATAATAATGAAGAAAAAGAAGAAGAAAGACAAAGTGTTTAATCGTCGGTTTATTCAAAATATTATATATCTAATGGAGGAATTATGTTATCTGAGTGAAACGGCTTCTTACTGGAAATTGTGCTTGAAAAGAACAGACGAGGAATACAAAAAGGAAGCCATCTTGAAAAGCTGAAATCAACAGACAAGAAAGAATAGAAGATAGAAGAAAACGCGGGAAAGGTGAAAGAAAGACAAGACAAAAAAAGATGAGATGAAGAGAAAAGGAAAGATGAAAGTAGTACATCAATACATCGCATTTGCTGTTTATTTCGAAACACTTTCTCATGTACATATAATGTGTGTTTAATTGAAGTTCTTACACGCAGTATTACCAGTGATCGCTCATTAGCAAATCTCAACTTTTTTCGGTAACCATTGCGAATCAATTTGCATTATAGTAATAGCCGTTTATCATGTATTTCTCCCTAATACAGAGCTTTGCTTTTTTTCTGAAACTCGAGTCGTAACAATCCACTTAAAGGTTCTAGTACTCTCTGTGCCCTTCTAGTAGTCTGGGTTGTGTTCGCCCTCATCTTTCCTGGCCATTCATGATCGCTTTCTGTGGTACCAACCGATACTGGTGCCATCAAGCGTTCTTATGAGAGTCAAATTATGTGATTGTTTAAACTATTCTAATAGTTTCAGTTCCATCGGTTTCGTGTAAACTTTATTGTTATTCTATTTCAGTTTATCTGTGCTTGGTCGGCGATATCTAGATTTCTGAGTTCGTTTCCGCACTCGAGGATTTATTTACTATTATTATTATTATTATTATTATTATTATTATTATTATTATTATTATTATTATTATTATTATTATTATTATAAATATTAATAATAATTACTAATTAGGGTTTTTACACAATTGATTATCAGTGATTTCTCACTGACAATAACCAGATGTGTTTCGTGGAGTCTAAGTGACAACAAGTCTCCCCAGATGTCCATCCTTTTCCACCTCTTTCGATGAACAGTGCGAATCAGTCTGCATTATCAACAACCGCTAACCTTTGTTTTATCACTGGAAACGACCGTTTGTCTTCTCTAGAATGTGAGTGGCAATGTTGCTGTACTCTCCGTCCCCTTCAACTGAATATCTGGATGGTGTTCTCCTCCTCGATTTTTCCATTCCTTTTATACCCTACACTACCATTAAGGTTGATATCAGTTCATTACGTGTCAGTATATCGGTAGTTTCAGTTCCATTGGGCTCGTGTGGAGATTATTTTTTATTTCGACCTTAAAATAGTTATATAATACCGCTGTATTATTATCTTAATGTTAAATGCTCTTATTATTTTTAAAATGGTAATCGCTCCAGGCAAAGCATGAAGCCATGATGTAAAGATCTAAAAACATACTACTTCAAGGTGAAAAAACTAGCCAACGATAAGTGTTAGATGGATAGATTCCGACCCATAAAACACCAATTCTTCCCCCGTTGTCAGAAAAATCGCTGATATAAACCAATAATCAACACGAGTTTTTTTTATTAAAAACATTTCTTTACGTTTACGGATGTAATATTTTTACGGATGTAATATTTTTACGGATGTAATATTTTTCGCAAAAATCTTGGTGAAAATATCAACTTTGGTTTAACTTTGTACTGATTTAATTTCGGAATATCTCGGTTAAAAGTTAAGGTCAGGCTAACGGAAAAGATGAAAGTCACACTTTTAATGACAACTTTATCCTAGAGTCTCGATAATTGAACCATTTTGTACCCAACAAAGTCCTACACGTTATATGACCTTGACCATGAAAAGTTCGATCGTGATCGAATTTTTTACAGAATTTGAACTTTCGATTTTTCCAAATGTGATGTATGGATCGTATGCTCTTTGATAACAGTAACCACCATATAAAATTATAGCCTGGTAAGATATTTTTTGAACTGTACACGTTTTTATGGCATAGATTCAGGGATACTTCATACAATATGAAGAAGTAGCTATTCTGTCTGTTTACTGGTTTTAAAGAAGTTAACGAGATCAGACCGCAATCTGCGTTTTACACGTGTTGTGGTAACAATGTTTCTCGATCTTTCTTTCCGACTCCATCATGGGCGACTGATCTAATGAATACTGCTACGGACTATGGAATCGGCCATGCCGAGTTCAAATGTTATCGGATCTATTATGGTCAGCCACGCACTGATACCATTAGTAAGGGTACGAACTTCGAATTCCCAACCAACTATTGGTAATAATAGCAACTTGTGTTCAATTAAGCGTATACGATTGATTGTTAACGAATTGTATTGTATTTCTGAATTCATGACTCAAAAGTGATTGATTTGCTGTAAAACAGAAACCCAAAATCAAGTCTCTGTATGAATTAAATTGTCTTTACATTGGATAATACTTGCGGACTTTCCCTGTACATATTCGATGTCTGGAATTATCTTCCGGTTTCCATGACGAGAATTCAGTGTCTACAATTGACAACCGGTGCGTTTCTTTTTTTTTGTTTCATTCGGTGTTGTTTCTTGTGTTCGTGTGTACGTGAGACATGGATAGAGACAGAAAGAGGAGAGCTAGAGAACGAGCGAGTGAAAAGAATAATACAGAGAGACATAGCAATACAGAAACGAATTTGACAATGAGAGTGAGAGAGGGGGGAACACTAATGTAGAGATACAGAGAGATATACAGAGCGATAAGGAATGAATCTAACAACGAGACAGAGACAGAGGGAGAAGGGGATATAGAGTGAGAAAGGGGGATACTTATATAGAGTGGCAAAGTGATAAGTAATGAATTTGAGAAAGTGACAGAAAGAGAGAGTGAAGCAGATAAGGAGAGGCTAATACAGAGAGACAGAGTGATATACAGAGCGACATGGAACGAGTCTAACACTGTCCATACTTATTCGTAGCCATGGGCAATAGCACAGAAAGAATTCTTAAAAATTCGAACTGAGGTGATGATAGACATCAACGCTGATGTCCTCCATCTTGCAGCCGATAATCATCGGAGCTCGTATGAGCTTGGCCAGTATCTCTTTACCAGAAACACTTGATTTGCCTCTCCTGCTCAAGTCGCCCGAGGCGCATGTTCGAACTCGGCTAACCTCTTAAGTAAAGATGAAGGTGTATGTTTAGACCGTCCATATGTTTACTTCAGCATCGAAATTATATTTCTTAAATCTTTTTGGAGTAACTTTGTAGATTGACACCCTAAGCTAAATTACTCCCGCCGCCTCCGCAAAAGAATGATATTCTACATTTTTAGGCGATTACGTATGAACACCCAGAAAAACTTATCACGAAGAAGAAATTTTTTTTTTTTAATTTAGACGGGGAAGATTCAGTTTTGTATATAAATTTAACGTAAAATGTACCCCCATTTACGGACCATTCTAATTTTAAGATTGTAGCTAAATTTTTAGACCACTAATGCTAAGTTTGACTGACAAAGTCGTAAAACAACATGTAGTAGCCTAAATAGTAGTCCCTCTCTAAAAAAATAAACGTAAAAAAGGTATCTCCTATAGCAGAAAAGAAAATATGGTTAACTGTTCTAAAACGTTAGACTGACCAATAAATGGGGGATTAGTTTACGTTTTATGTATATATACGAAACTGATCCCCAACTCAAAATTCTTGAATAAATTTTGTTTTTTTTGGGAGGGGGGGTCGACAAGTTCTGTAAGATTGTTCATATGTAATCGCCTAAAAAATAGAATCTCATGTGGGTAACTGAGCATATCAATTTACAATATCTATTCTGGTAGAGGGGGCTAAACTATAGTTTATGGTAGATAAAGAGATTTAGGAAGAGAGTGAGAGAAATAAATAAATAGAAGTTACTAAAGTAAATCAGGTGTTCAATTTACATTCTTCACGAGAAGAAGACCCGCCATAAAATGAGTAAAATTAATTAACCGAACAAAAGAGGTTTGCACCACTTTTATTTATCTTAACGAAGATTACAATCAACATACAATGATACTAAACCTTATGTCTAGAATCCTTACTCCAATTGTGATCCAAATCCATGAAATTATTTTATTCTAGAAAATATCTCAAATGTAAGGCTTAAGCTCAATGGTCTTCAAAAGAAATTGAAATTCAGACAATCTTGCTTAATTAGTGTTCAATAACTATAAATCAAATTTAATGCGAATCTGAAATATTTGAATTTTCGCATGGAAGTTTCGCCGACATTATGCCCACCGTTTTTATAAGGCAAAATCTGGGCACATTTAAATATTTCCAAATACTAAAATTTGAGGAATATTTATTAATTGATGTGATACGTATTATTAAAATTTAACAAAAAATCGAAGGTATTTTAATTTTCACGAAAGGCTTCAACCCAATACTATGCACCCGTTACATAAAACTAAATTCAACTAAATATAGTCCACACTTCATACCTTTTCACCTAGCATGTGTGGTTCAAAATTCACAATGATTGGGAAATTAGCTTAGGTGTATCCTATACAAGCAAATATATAAACATATATACATAGCTAACTGCATATTAATAGAGATTTAAAAAGGTTTTAATGAATAATTTATCGTAGCATGGATTTCTATGTTGACACTTTCATAGACGAGACCTTTTTTACCTGTCTAATAAAAGAAAATTTGAAATATCAAAATTCATTTTAACGTTTTTATATCATACCATCTTAAAAGATTTAATATTATGGACCTAGTATAGAATGTAATACGATAGAGAACCATTGATTATAAATAATAAATTAAAATACCATTAAAAACAACCATGAATATTTATATATAGTGTACTTATTTTTTATTATTAAATAAAGGTCTCTGATGAGCAGCCCGTACAAACTAAAGACTATGTATATTTCAAAGGTTGTGAAACTTTCTTAAGACGGATAAACGAAGGAAGAGAGATAAAGGTGTACGAATGACAAATCTATTTAAACTTCGATTGTTCAATGCAAGGTGTACTCAATAAAACATGTTTCTTTTTCTTTTCTTAAGCCAAGGCTTTTCAAAGATTAAAATCTCATTATCAAAGGAATTACATAGATGGATAAGTTGGCAGTGAAAAAGCCCAAATTCAAGATTTTAAAAAATATGAAGCAATGGAGTGTAAGAGTATGCGTGTAAAAAAGGAGTCTGTCTAATTGGTGAATGTCTGTATGTTAGTTGGCAAGTTAAAAGAAATTGCTTGACATTGGTACCTGCAAGAAGCAGAAGCCATCCAGCAGAGAAAATCACAGGCGCAAGCTATTCTGATGGCATTGCAATCGTTGCTGACGCAGACAGAAACCCTACTACACTGTCTTGAGAAACGGAAAATTGCATTGGGCTTTATGTACACAAAAGCAAAGCACATTCTCTTGAACCAATATGGAAATATCTCTTCATTAAGTGGGGCTTGTCTAAAAGATGTCCACGAGTTTACCTATCTTGCCAAGAAAACATTTACAGGGGGTGAACTGAAGGTGCGAATAAACAAGGCCTGTCCAAGAGTGAACAAAATAATAGCGATTAAACTTGACTTCTTTGAAGCCATTGTTGCATCGGTATTCATAAATGAAAGTGAGAAATATGCAATTCGGAGACAGAAGTTTGTGTTTCATACAGCAATGGGGCGTTCAGTCCTGTGCGATTAAAGAAGACAGAAAAAGATGAATATTTAATTTGTATCGTATAATCCCTTGAAAACAATATGTGTTTCCTGTACGTCGTTACAACACAGCGTGCTGGCTTTTTTCGTATTATTGAATCTTACCTCCTCGCGTCTTTATTATTCGCAAACATTAATTAAATTTCTTTTAAACATTGTCTTTATTATTTTAGTTATTAAATGTGATCAATTTTATTGAAAAAATATTACTTTATATAGGTTTATTTTCATCATTTAGCGTCAAGAATACCCTGACACACATCGCTTTTCTCCCTTTATTGTTAATATTTTTTTATTTCTGAAAAGTAACGTTAACTATATAACAATCCGAGAACAATGAATTATTGTATCACCATACGAAATTTGAAAGATAATTTGGGAGAGTTTTAACTATCGAACAGAAAGTAATTTTAGTCTAACCACCATAGAAAGATACCCCCTTCCTCGTCTCTATTCATAGATATGCTGGTGTACCCCAGAGATCTATCCTTGGACCTTTACTGTTCCTGATCTTTATAAAAGATCTCCCTGATGACATTGAGTCTGAGATTGGTATATTTGCTGACGACACCATGCTTTACTCTCGTCATGTGGGCAAAACGGACGCGATCATATACGAGGCCATGGCTGAATTCTTCGAAAATGACCTCCAGACTGTAGTGGATTGCGGTCATAAATGGTTGGTAACTATTAATGCTGCAAAGACAAAGCTCTATCCATTCTATAACTACAAGAAACCTCTCCAACCATCGATTGTCATGGCAAATAGCACCCTACCTGAAAGTTAAACATTCAAACTCCTCGGCCTAACCTTCACAGGTAACATGAATTGGAACGAATACATTGAAAACATTGCCAAAGCTGCAGCAAATAAGGTGGGCTCGCTCTACCGTGCTAGTAAACTCCTCACACCTGACATTATCCTGTATCTCTACAAAGCCACCATCTGCCCATGCATGGAGTATTGTTGACACATTTGGGCTGTTGCATCATCCACTAGTCTCTCCCTCTTAGACAAGGTTAAAAAAGAGTCGCCAACTTAATAGGTTCCTCAGTATCCACTAAGCTCCAGCCCCTGCCCTATCGCCGCAATGTTGCATCCTAGTGCTTGTTTTACAAATACTTCAATGGATTGTGCTCCGGTGAACTGGCTACTCTAGTGCCCCCTCGACGTAAATACACTAGACCAACTCGGCAATCAGCTAAATAACATCCATTCACTGTGGAGGTCCTCAGATTCCGGAGAGCCTTCTACTCCAATAGCTTCTTTCATCGTGCTGTTGGCCTCTGGAACTCCCTCCCTACGCTTCGTTTCCCCTACAGTACCGACATGCAGAGGTTTAAAACTAATGTAAACAGACATCTCGCTACACTGTTCCTAACTTGAGGTGACACCCAAACCCTACACGCTAATTCTCAGTCAGTGGGCGGCCTGCCTTGTTTGGGGTAAATTATGTGTTTTAAAAAAATGGTATGTTAGTTCACACCGAGTCATTTGCAAAGTGGCTGACACAGAAATAATCTTGCGAGCACATGACTCTGTAAATTTGAATAGATACGTCAAAAGTTCAACTAAGTTTTCTTTGCATGCTTAAATATCACTGATATTTTTTATTAATTGTAACTTGTTACCTTGTTTAATTGTATTTATTGTCTATGTCCTTATTTGATTTTTGTTTTATTCCGTATGCCTTATTGTAACCGTACTGGTCGGATAAATGCTATTCCAAACACGACTTAATCTTTCTAAACAAAAACAAGAGAACTTATCTGATAATGTATATAGCTATCCCTTCGATACCAGAGTGTAGGACAAAGAACACGAAATAATAAATAAATATCAAGATGTAAAATAGGAATTAAGTAGACGATGTAAATGTAAAGAAATCAAGGTGATCCCCGTTTTAATTAGAAAAGTCACCATAAATGGCTTAAACATATTGACAAAACAATTTATTTCCCAATGCTTGCCTGTTGCCTGTTAGGAACGGCGAAAGTGTTAAGGTACAGCTTCAATGTTTAAAGTCAAAGGAATTAGGTTGATGTTTAAATATAAAAATCCAACTAAATACACCCAAAAGTAAAAACTACTATGACATAATAATAATAATAATAATAATAATAATAATAATAATAATAATAATAATAATAATAATAATAATAATAATAATATAGATAAATAAACTTGATGCAGTTGAAGAAAAGTCTATGGTAGAAACAACAACAAACTCTGAGAACGAAAATATTGTAATTAATGGTAATCAGGCGGTTTCCACAGATGCAATCGTAAAACATATGACAGAACATGGGATGACTGAAGAAGATATTGATATTTTCAGATTGTTAGGCGAGAAGCTAAGAGCTGGCAATTTAGAACAGCCGCCGAACCCGAGATTTATCATTAGGAAAATACTTAAAACTGTCATGACTACAATTTTTATTAATAAATGATATTGAGCAGTGTAATAAAGTTATTAAAGCTGCTGCCAATACTGTATAAATCTACTCGGAGTAGAAAAATAGAAAAAGAAGTAAATAAAGAGCCCTGGTGGAATAAACGTGTAAATGGTCAGATAAACAACTTAGAAAGGATTTAAGTAAGGTGCAAGCTGTCGAAAATAGCGAACTAAAAAGTTAGAACGCTAGTGAAAGACTAATCAATAAGTTTTACATACACTGAAAAGGTTTCAAGTGTGAAATTAGAGAACTGAAACAGCGTGTCATAGCTACGACTGTCAGAGTTAAACGTTACAGCGACAGGATTGAGCAGTATCAACACAACAGACTGTTTGAGAACAACCATAAACTCCCTTTTGAACAACTAGAAGGAATTAAAAGAGGGAATGACGTTATACCTGATGCTGACCAATCTAGTGCATTCTGGAAAGGCATTTAGAGAAATGAAGTAAAGCATCAAGATAATGCAGAATGTATCAAAGACATTGAAAGATAGTTGTCCTCTCAGTCATCGTTGAGATGCTGAAGGACAGGGTTAAAAAGCTGTCAAATTGGAAAGCACCTGGACCTGACCGGGTTCAGAGTTACTGGTTTTAAAACCTTCCGGCTCTCCAGCCACATCTTGCAGAATGATAAATGGATGTTTGACGAAAGGTAGCTCCCCTAAATTGCTGACAAAAACACCACAGTCTTAATCATAAAAGATAAAGCAAAAGGGGGTAAAGTGACAAAATTGAGACGAATAACTTGCCTCTCAGTTATGTGAAAACTTTTCAGTAGCATATTGTCTGAAAGTATTTATGGTCATTTGGAATTTGCTGTCTGGGGAACAGAAAGGCTGCCGAAAAAGATCACATAGCACCAAAGATCAGCTTTTGATAGATAAAATTATATTGAGAAAATGCAAATGAAGAACTACTAACCTTGCCATGGGGTGTGTAGATTATAAGAAAACATTTGACATGGTCCCTCATTCATGGAAACACAAATGCCTGGAGATTTTCGAAATAGCCCCCAACATTCAAACAGCTTTCAAGAATAGTATGAAAAATTGGGAAACCAATTTAACTTCAGGTGTTGCATTGGGTAAAGTGAAAATCCGGAGAGGGATTTTCCAGGACGATAGTTTTTCCCCTTTGCTTTTTGTCATTAGTTTGATCCCAATGACACTTCTCTTACGTAACGTGAACCCAGAATATGAAATTGAGAAAGGACTTCCTACAGTCCACCACTTACTATTCATGGATAACCTAAAGTTTTTGGAAATAATGACAACCAAGTTGACACCCTAATGAATACGGTTACATTATTTAGTGACGACATACGAATGGAATTTGGCATCATTAAATGTGCCATTCTTGTTATAAAAAGGAGTAAACATGTCCACTCAGATGGCCTTGAACTCCCAACAGCAGATTTGATAAATAATGTACACAGTGAGAAGGGCTACAAATACTTGGGAATTCTGATGGCGGATAACATTAAAAACAAGGCCATGAAAAACCAGGTCACAGATGAGTACAACAGACGAGTAAGGTATATTCTAAAATCACACCTCCACAGTCGAAATACAATATATGCTATCAATGCCAGAGCAGTAGCTATCATTCGATATACTGCCGGTATACTTGACTGGAATGTAGATTAACTAAAATGTTTGGATACCAAAACACGAAAACTACTGAGAACACCTTAATGGCAGCCCAGGAAAAAGCTACCCGCATTATGTCCATCAAATATTACATTGACAAAACTGCAGAATCACCGATGATATGCCCATTGTGTAATGAAAGGGAAAAATCTTTAGCGCATATTGTATCTAAATACTCAATGCTAGCACAGCATCACTATAAAAAATGGAGACACAACAAAGTCGCTCGGGTACTATACTGGAATATATGCAAACTTTATGAACTGGACCACAATGAGAAGTGGTATGAGCATAAGCCATAAGTTTTACAAGAGAACGACAATGTCAAACTTCTTTGGGACATGCGCATACAGACTTAACATTCAAACCCCGACTTTCTAAACAAAACAAGAGAAGTTAATTAATCATTAATATAGCCTGCCTCTTTGATACGAGAGTGCATGCAAACGAACACAATAATTAAATAAATATCAAGACCTAAAGTGGGAATTAGTTAGAATATAGACATGTAAACAAGTACAGATGATTCCCGTTGTAATTAGAACGATTGGAACCATCAGAAAAAACAACAATAAATGGCTTAAACAGATTGACGAGACAATTTATTGTCCAATTCCGCAAAAGGCTTGCCTGTAAGGAACAGTGAAAGTGTCAAAGTATAGCTTAAATGTCTACGGTCAATGGAATTGACTTGATGTTCAAAAAAAGAAAACTCAAACTAAAAACACCAAAATGTTAAGAATACTAGGAAATAATAATAATAATAATAATAATCTTGGATTTCAATTTTCTCTTTTCTGTGTCCTTTTTTATGTTCGATGTCGACTTAGTGGGTTTCCTCTTTTTGTTTCTTTTGTCCTTATATTGCTCTTGTGCTACCAGATTTGGCTGTCTGAACTGTCTGATACCAGTTTCCTGACTAAAAATGTGCCAAGCATTGATGTCATTGTTTTCTCTTTTCCCTTTACAAAACTCAATCTTGTTCTTAAAAGACAATAACACAAACCCAAATGCTCCCTTACAAAATGACCAAACCAAACACCATAAATAAATACTTGAACATATTAAGAACTTGAAGCATGAAACGCTTTTAAGAAATGGCAGGATTCGCCATTAAATAACCCGAAAAGGGCAAAACAACAAAACCATATGTTGATATTATATGCGTGTGTATTTCTTTTGTTTCTTCTCTTCGTAGCCGTGTTGTCGTTAATGGTAAACGGCTGTTGCGGTGAGAAATAATGACTTGCAACAATTATAGAAAGAGGCGGAGAGAAATGACTACCTTAGGAGAATTGTCGTTTGTCGTCACTCAGATTCAAGAGGACACCACATGTTAATGCAATTTAGTGATCACTGATAATCACCTCCATGTGGAAAAATCATGGTGAGTAAATAACAAAATAATAAATTACTTAATCTCAGATTTTTCATGATTAATGCAGAAACAAGCAAGATTATTATGACTTAAAATAAAATATATGTCAATTTTATGAACAAAAACACTAAAGATATTAAAATCTATATTGAAAAGTAAACATAACCATTTCTGTGATTCAACTGTTTAACTGCGATGCAACGAAAAACATACACACATACATACAACTTTGCTTTATTTATGTGTGTATATATATATATACATATACATGTATATATATATATATATATATATATATGATTATTATTTCCTGTATACACGTATAATATTATACAGAGATATACTATATTGTGTAGAGTTTTTCAGTATTTACAGTGTTCAATACATGAATAAAGCTTAGTGGTAAAGTATGAAAATATATTTATGGGAAATAAGCTACACAGAGGCGTCCACGTTTCATCCACTTAGTCTTATAAATCTATACTGGGATGAAACTCGGACACCTCTGTGTTGCTTAATTGCCATATATATATATATATATATATATATATATATATATATTCATGCTTTACTATATATACATTATAATATAACCAGATAACACGGAATCCTACTCGCCTTCGACAATATGGATCGGACAAGAAAGATTAAAAAGGAAAAAAGGTTTTAAAAGCCTATTTATTTTTATGAAATTGCCTTCTATTCACCGAAAGTCTCAAGACATTAAAATACATTAATGTTTATTTTAATATAAAAAATATTATTAACGTTGTGGCTTCAAACAAAAAAATAATTACATTATACATTTAAATATATAAATATATATATTAATATATATATAAATATATGTATAAATATATATACATATATGTATATGTATATAGATTAATATATATATATATATATATATATATATATATATATATATATATATATATATATATATATATATATGTTTATATATATATATATATAGTAAGTTTTGAAAATATATTTATGGAAATAAAGATACACAGACGCGCCCGCGTTTTATCTTCGTAGGGAATCATTAGGTGATGTGCGAACGATATATATATATATATATATATATATAGAGAGAGAGAGAGAGAGAGAGAGAGAGAGAGAGAAAGAAGCTCAGCCATTGGATAATAAAAATATTAACCCATGAGAGATAGTAACAACTTATATGATTGGTAAATTTGCTGGACTTATCACAGGATGAATTTATAAAACAATCAGTAACACGAATTTCATGATTTAGTCTGGCGATTCACTACGGGGAAGAAACACGAACGCCTCTGTGCTGCTATCTACCCTACGAAATCAGAAAAACTCATCTTCCCTTCAATTCTACCCCTTCTCTTTTCCTCCTCCATGTTTTCTAAAGCGGTCTAAATAATTCTCGTTTGTCAGTTGACGGTGTTTGGCTGCCTATATCCATGCTAAGCCAACAACGATAAACTCAGTTTTCGCACCGCTTAGTTAATAATCCCTCGCCCTGTGAATTGACCGACTTATTCAATATCTGTTACTCACTCGATGTTCTATGCTTGCAAATAACTTGAACTATTTTATTATCTGTAAGAACTTTAAAATGATTACGGATGTTAATTGACCAATATAAAGTCCCAACCATCGGAATACAATGTGAGAAAACTAAATCTTTACTTTAAATTACCAATATTCCTTCTCAGAAGGAATATTAATTTACGGTTGGTCATATTCAAGGCTACGCACTCTTTCTAAACTAACCTACTTAAACGTATACTTTGAAAATAACCTCGTTTATTGCTTGACTTCTACCTTTTTATTCCTTTGTTTTATGCTCTTTTTTGTCAAACTGCTTTTGTCTCATATGTGATATGATATATGTAAACTGTTCTTGCAAAATTAATTTCATTTTATTTTTATATATGTAAACCCTTTTGTTCACTTGCACTTTTGTGTTAATCCCTTAGTAACTTTTGTATAAGTTCTCCCTAGCAATATTTTTCTGACTGAATATCATTCTATCATATTGCAGTTCTAGTAACAATAACAACAATATTGCTCTTGGTGTGTTCATTGTTACTGTGATGTACTTGGATTGTTATTACTATTACTTTTTTCTTATCCCCTAATATTCTATTTGCGATCATATCCAATATATATTAATTATTATCTATTGCTTTTACTATTAATAGTATTATCATTAGTGTTGTTATTATTATTATTATTATTATTATTACAAATTTTATTTTTATAATTATCATTATTCTTACTGTTATTATCATTGTGATGATTAGTATTATTACTATTGTTACTATTATTTTTATTTTTATTACCTTGAGTATTTGTGGAACTGATATAAGTTTATGTACATGTATTCTTTTTTTTCCTGTAAAAGTATGATATATTTGTGAAAAAAGTAGAATATGTTGATGTTTTCATGACCTTTTGTAAAAGGAATTGAAGAAGCAACACATCGGAATTCATATGAAAAAATAAGTAAATCCAAACAATTCATAAACTGATTTGATCTTAAATTATTGGAACTGTAATAAATATTGTTGTTAATTTATTTATGTCTACTACTTTATATATATATATATATATATATATATATATATATATATATATATATATATATATATATATATGCGTGCGTCTTTGTCTGTGTGTACTAGTATTGGGAGGATTAATCGCAATCGGAAATCGAACAAATCGAAAATTTTGGGGGTATCAGAATCGAAAATATTTTAGCCAGATTTCAGATTCCAAAAACGATTCATGTCACTTTTTTCATATTTTGAGGGATTCAAAAACTTCATTTTCCATAACTGTTACTAATGATGAAATGATATATATTTATTAATTTTAAACAACCAGTAAAACTAAAATCTATAGGTCATAACGAATTCAGGTTGTAAATGGTACCGAAAAAATATCACGATAGAAATGGCATATTTGAAAATGGCACTAGTGATAAAATATGAAACATGGCACAAGTAAAAAATATATATGAAAATCTCACAATAATTGTACTTTTAAGGGGATTACATTTGAGCACCCTGAAAACCTGGGGAAGAAATCCTAATAATTTTAGAATTTAGAATGCAGGACATGTTTCGCATATAAATTCACCGTAAATGGATCACCCTTTACCCGGCCAGTGTCTCATTAAATAGCATTTTAATGACATATAATCATATTTGGGGGGATCTAAGGGAGAAAATATCGTGTGTTTTTAGGGAGACGATAAAAATCAACTCTCCCTTAACCCTAACACTAATCCTAAATCCGGGTGTCAGCAGCTCCCCCCTCAATAAAAAATCAGCAGCCCTCAATAAACCCTACTACTAACCGTAAGTCCGGATGGTAACAAAATTCCCTCTAAAAGAAAGAACGAAAACATGGTTACATTTAAGATTTTAAATAATAAAAAAGAAGCTTTAACTTTTTAGGTACATGTTGAGTTTGTGGGTGTTATCTCATATTTCAAACCTAGTCTCAATAATTAAGACAAATTGATATTATTTGTTTGAAAACATTATTTGAAATATTCATTTTTGTAACATTGGTAAGCGGGGATAAGCCTCTATTTTTAACTATTATGGAGAGACCCTATCCCTACTCTCACCCCTCCCGAAACTTGGAGTTTATTTAGTCGAAAACAACAGAATAAATTAAAAATATATTTCTTCTAGAATATTGGTGGGGGCTTAGCCCCTGTTTAAAACTACAGGGGATAAAACCTAGGACCCCTTCAAACTTCAGGAAATCGATTTTATTGGCTTGAAAACAACAGACTATAAGCCCGTTTTGGCCGATATAATCTCCAACTTTTTTCAGATGCGTCTTGTCAAATTCGGGAATCTTTATGTCGAACTTTGTCCCATCAATTCACTTGTGCCATTTTTACTTGTGCCATTTTTGCTGGTACCTTTTTCTACCTATGTGATATTTATCGTGCATCGTTATGAAGATAGCATCAAAATACGATAGAAATGTTTTTTACTCGTATAAAAACATGAAAGTTTCGATAAATTCACTAGATAACCGGTAAAAGAATGCAGTTGCATTTACAAGGTTCGGAAATTTATTTAAGAATTTAAAAATATTTTTCCAGAATAAAATACTGACAAACACTATTGATAATTTTATTGTAAAAAAAGTTAAACATAGAAAATGTTTTATTGTGTTATTCATTTATTCTATGCTGATGGGCTTTTGTCCGTTTATTTTATTTATATGGTGGACTTTTGTCCGATGGGCTTTTCTCAGGTGGGTTTCCCCAACATTGGCAAACATTATAAAAAGTGAAATAAAACCTTTGAACATTTTACAAAGCTAAGTGTGAAAATCAATTAGGTATAAATGAATTAGTTGATTTAAAGATGTCCATGTCTATGTGCGATAAGTCAACACTTTGGCCTCAGTTCTTATTTGATTATTAGTTTCTGTGTCTGGACTGGTTGGAAAAAAATGTTCATAAGACATAAAACATATTTAAACTCTTATTGCACACAACAAAATTGTTGCCACAAAAACACCTTGAACATTATTTCATACAAACAGAAACAAGTTCCAACGTACGGTATAGTCCCTATTTACTTACCTCCCGACGAGGGCAAAGTTAACACAGAAAGATCCAGCTCTCTAAAAATTAGACATTCTGGATTGGGACAACATTTAAATTACCAAAGTCTAGAAAGATGTATTTGACGGAGGGAGGACAGAAAATATTAAGTGTAGTATAAAAACAGGTGTCGGTGAGTAGCCATTAAAAACCCAATATTATGTACGTTAAAAAATTTAGAATTTTGTATTAGGACAAACAAAACGGTTTATATTATGTCATGCCGATTTGTGATTGTGTAAAAACAATGGAATTTTAGGAAAAACAATCAAGTATTTGTTTTTATTTAAGATTTTCCCAGACAGACTCGGGCGTCCATCTTGAATTTTAGTGTAAATGTGTTTCATATAGTTTTACCTTTAAATCACTAGCAGACTACCACTTTGAAAACGACATGAACAAAACCATCAATAACCTTTTTTAATACCAAACAATTACTAGATCAAATATGAAATAATTTTAGACAGAAAGGACTACCATTATATGTGCATATGTAAAGTGTAACAGTTTCCTTTGACGCGTCTTTTTTATCTAATTAGTATAAACCACTGTGACGTCAGAAGATAAACGAGACTCAATGGAATTACGTTCTCTTCACGAATGCCACGGTTTTAGAATCTCTGGTGAATTCTATCTTATACAATGTGCATTTACAAAGAGAATGATGCTTGAACATCTTCTGTTCTGAACAATTTAACCACTATACCAAAAACGTCAAACAAAGTATTATACAGCTTTTCAGCGAGTAACTTTGTGTATTTTAGTAGTTTTTACACGTATTACTTCCATATTATTTTATAACATATTTTTTAAATAGGATGGTATTTAGAGTTTCATCGTAAATCATTTGTATGATCCAATATATAGTTACCAAATTCGGAATTATCCTACCTTATTAAAATTACAACATTTTCAGGACAATATTAAGATTATAAAATAAAATTGAATAAATTTCCTGTTTAATTTTTAAATGAGGAGGAGAGGTCACTTTGCCATGCAAGTTGTAATAAATGACTCCCTATGTGGTATGAGGTAACATTCTCTCGTCTAAGGGGGGGGCAATTCTTGTTAAACTAATATAGTTAACTGGACACACCTGTTACACCTCTAACATCAAACAAGTAAGTTGTTCAAAATAGGTTTTTAATCATCTTAAAAGTTGTTGCTGAATAGAGTGTACTGTACAAATATATGATGTGCGCACCTGTGTAATGTGCGCGCATTATATATGTAATGTGCGTACGTTATTTTAAGCATTCAATTCTATAAAAAGCAGTGTATAAATAACTGCACACCCTTAAACATGTCAGAATTGCCAGACGCAAGTAAGTGGTATCTATTTTAGTGGTATTTAGCATGATTTCACTTAGGAAGTTAGAAATATATTTTCACTAACGCGGTTGGTTGTTTGTTTTACGGCATATCAACCCTCCTCGGGTTATTTAATGCCGAAACCGGTCATTTTGGTAAAAGTTTTTATGCTTCAAGTTTTTATATGTTCAAGTATTTATTCATGGTGTTTTGTTTGGTTGTTTTGGAGAGGAAAAATGTTGTTTTTGTTTTTTGGCTTTGCAGAACATGATTGAGTTTTACAAAGGGAAAGGAAAAAGACAATAACATTAATGGTTGGTGCATTTTTGGTCAAGAAGTCGGTATCTTCAGACAGCTTGATCTGGTATCACCAAATTTTATTGTGTGATACATACATTAAATATTTTCTTAGAGAATAGGACAGCGGAGGTAGAATTGGATGTTTTCTTAACGTGAACACCACCTCATCTCCATAAGTTGATTGTTAGAAATGAAAATCAACTTTGTAATCTTTGAAGAAAAAGAAACAAAAGATGGTACACTTTTGTGGCCCTTTTTTTTTCTTACTTTCCTCGTTGCAGTATTTACATTTTTTAAATTAGTTACCTCCTAGTCTATTCAATTATAAATGCCAGTATACTGAAATCATGTGCCCTTAATAGAGTTAAGATGAAAATTCATATACACTAAATGTACAAAAGCAAGGAAATTCCCAAATTTTTACACTTTTATTGTCATTAAGGGTATGACTATATATTAACCAAACTATTTAATTATCACATCACTACGGTATATATCTCTATGCATGAGTGGATTAAGTGTGTGAGATGCGCTGAAGAAAATTTCCTACCAGTAAAATTCATAGGCCTGTTGTGTTCGCATACCCTTAACAACAATAAAAGTGTAAAAATTTGAGAATGTCCTTGCTTTTGTACATTTAGTGTGTATGAATTTTCATCTTAACCCTAATAAGAGCATATGATTTCAGTATACTGGCATTTATCATGGAATGTCATTACTTTTGTTTAGGCTATGCCTCAATACGATGGTCATTTTTAAGGGTTTTTTGTGTTTTTCTGGTAAACTGAAATTAAAATGCCATAACCTAGACTCTAGAACCTCTATCTCTGCGAAAAATGAGCTGAATCCATCAAATAGTTGATGAAATACAATGTGGTACATACGTACGTACGTACACACAGATAACATGATTTCATGATTGAACTTTCTGGATCTCTGGGTTGCCTAGACTAATTATGCTGAAATTCTACACACTAATAGGACCGATCAAATAAAAATGTTGTGCAAAGTTTTAACTAATTTGGTTTATTGGTTTTTGAGTTATGATTGATCAAATAAATGAGATTTCCAACATAGGCTATTCGTGAGGTCTATTTAGGGATAGAGCGTTCTCGCGCCTCCCTTGATTTTTTTTATAAATACAAAACACATCTTAGTCGACTATTTTAATTGTTTACGAAAAATTTCAAAAAACATTTTGTCAACTCACGACGAACTACTTCAAATCGGCTTTGTTTTAAACAAGAAATACATATTTAGTTGCCTCACTATTTTCAATCAATTACGGGACAACAATTTAAGAAAATATCTACGCCAAAAAAATACAATTACGCGAGTAAGTGTATTTTTTTGCTTAAATATATGCACATATAACAAGTTGTATATGGTCATCCGAAATTTTTTTAAAAAATTGTATCGGAATCCGAAATTGAGTACAGATTCGGAAATTGTATTGGAATCGCAAAAAAAATATTAAAATGGTCCTATCACTGATGTTCCGTAGATTATTCAATACATATGTGGTTGTATGTGTAAATATTTATGTGTATCAGATAAATATATATATATATATATATATATATATATATATATATATATGTATATCAATTTGTTCATGTCCATGCTTTTGTCAATATATATGCACACACACCTATATATATATATATATATATATATATGTATATATATATATATATATATATATATATATATATATATATATATATATATATATATATATATATATACTCGGTGCTTTTCGATTAAATGTGTTTGCGAATATAATAACCTTATTAAATTAAAACCGTATTCCAATTATCCATGGCGCTGTGAATATATAAAATATTCAAATAGAAAAATAAGTTACTCTCTGTTGATTCACTATGTTATCAACATCGTAAATAATTATAAAGCCCACACAAAAATGTAGCGTTATACATTGAAAAATGTGGTTGTATATATATATATTCCATTGTATCACTTATACGTGGGTGGGTAATAATTATTTATAATTAAATATATATATATATATATATATATATATATATATATATATATATATATATATATATATATTATACTAGTAGGGCTACCCGGCGTGGCCTGGGGCCATATAAAACAAAATAGAAGAAATTACGTAGTGTGTGGAAATATTTATAACAAACCTTCTATCTCTCTCCCTCTCTCCCCAGCCGTCTCTTTATCTTTCTCTCTTTCCCTCTCCTCCATTTGTTCATCCTACTCCTCAACCCTCTCTTTTTTCTTCGCCTAGACCATTCCTTTTTCTTAGTTTAATGCTCAATGTTTAATTCCTTACCCACCTCAATTTCAACATATTAAGAAGGTACGTAACGTTAATGAAGTCAACAGGTCGAAGAGAGTTAATATATGCCAGTTACCAAAATTAATACTGTAATCTTACAATTGTGTTATCCTTGACAACGCCGAGTAGAACAAATTGTTCTGATCAATGTCTTATTCATTTAACGATATTAAGAAGATACGCAATATTTATGAGGTCAGTAGCCCGAAGATATTTACTATATATGGATTACTAAAAGTAATACTGAAATCTTACAATATTTGATCCCAAACAACACTTAGTAGAACAAATGTTTCCGGTAAATTCCCAATTGTTTGTCCCCACCCCTCCATTTTACATTAATATGAAGATAAATTATTTAGATAAACGCAATAGTCCGAAGAGATTTACTATATACCAGTTACCGAAAGTAACACTGTAACCATAGAACTTTTAATCCAGGACACTGCAGAGTTGAACAAATGATCCTGGGCAATTCTTAATACTATCTCACTCTTTCCCATACGACTCCGACTTCTTCAATACTATACGACGCGGACATGTTCTAATGCCATCTGACGCTTTCCATACAAACATTCCCGATACTTACCATACCATGAGACTCAATCCCGTACCATCAGATTCTTTCTCATACAATCCGACCAGGACTTTTTCCCATACTATATGACTCTGCCTCTTTCCCATACCACCTGACTTAGATTCCTTTCCATATCATCCAATGCGGACTCATTCCCATACCATCCGAGTCATTCCCATACTATCAAACTCGAACTCCTTCCCATACTATCCAACTCGGACTCCTTCCCATACAACCTAACTCTGACTCCTTCCACTACAACCTGATTACGATTTCTTCTTATACCATCCGGCTCGGACTCCTTCTGATGCAATTCAACACGAATTCATTCCAATACCATCCGACGAGGATTCCTTCCACTACATTCGGCGCGAACTCCTTCCCATACCATTCGATTTCTTGTGGGTGATGGTGTGAATGAGCCATAGTGGTGGTGGTTGTGTCGGCGGTTGTGTCGGCGGTGGTGGTCAAAAAGAAGTGTTGGGTGCGGTGCGGGTGGCGGTGGTGGTGGTTGTCGTGATGGTGAAGCAGAAAGAGAAGTGGTGTTGGCGGTGGTGGTGAAGGAGAAGAGGGACTGGCAGTTGTGGTGGCGGTGGCGGTGGTGATAGTGAACCAGAAAGCGAAGTGGTAGTTGTGGTGGTGTTGAAGTAGAAGGAAAAGTGGTGGTGGCTGCGGTGGTTAGTGTGGCTGCGATGAATAGGACGAGAAGTGGTGGTGGCGGTGGTAAAAGAAAAGGAGAAGTGGTGGTAGCGGTGGTGGTGGTGGCGGTGATGAAGGAGAAGTGGTGATGCTGGTGACGGTCGCGGTGGTTGTGGTGCTGGTGGTAGTAAAGGTGAAGTGGTGGTGGTAGTGGTGGTGGCTGTGCTGAAAGAGAAGGAGATGGGGTGGTGACAGTGGTGGTGGTGGCGTAGGTAAATGATAATGAGAAGTTGTGCTGGCGGTTGTGGTGGTGATGGCGGTTGTGAAGGAGAAGTAGTGGTGGCAGTGGCAGTGGTGAAGGAGAAAGAGAAGTTATTGTGGTCGTGGTGTCGGTGTACGTGACTGTGGTGATGGTGGTGTTGAAGTTGTTGTTGTTGGTGGTGGAGGTGGTGGTGGTGTGGTGGTAGTGAAAGAGAAAGAGAAGTGGTGGTGACGGTGGTGGTGTGGCGGTGATGAATGATAAAGAGAAGTGGTGGTGGTGGTGGTGGTGGTGGTGGTGGTGACAGTCGTGAAGAAGAAGTAGTAATGGCGGTGGCTGTGGTGGTGACCGTGGTGAAGGAAAAAGAGAAGTGGTCGTCGTGGTGTTGGTGTTGGTGGGGCGGTGGTTATGGTGGTGGTAAAATAGAAGTCGTGGTGGTGGTGGCGGCAGTGGTGAAGGATAAGGGGAGAAGTGTGGTGATGGTTGTGACGGACGGTTGAGGTGGTAAAGGAAAAGAAGTGGTCGTGGCATTTGCTGTGGTAGCGGTCGTAGAGGAGAAGAGAAAAGTGGTTGTATCGGTGGCTGCAGTAGTGGTGGGAGTGAAGGAGAAGTGGTGGTAGTTGTGGTTTTGGTGTTTGTCGTTACGGTGGCTGTCGTGTTGGTGCTGGTGGTGGCGGTGGTGATGATGATAGTGGTGAAGCAAAAGGAGAAGTTGTGTTGGCAGTGGTGATGGTGGTGACGGTGGTGAAAGAGGAGGAGTAGTGGTGGTGGCGGAGGTGTTGTTGGTTGCGGTGGTTAGTGGTGGTGGTTGTTTCGGTGGTGAAGGAGAAAGAGAAATTGTGGCGGCGCTGGTGGTGGTACTGGCCAGGATATGCGTTGCTTAACTTGTATTGTACTGCACCTGGTCTTCCCAAATCGTCACCCATTTAGTACTGGCACAGATATGCGTTGCTTAACTGTTATTGTATTGCACCAGGTCATCCTAAATCTTCACATATTTAATACTGGCCAGGATATGCACTGCTTAACTGTTATCGTACAGCACCTGGTCTTCCCAAATTGTCACCCATTTAGTACTGGCCAGAATATGCGTTGCTTAACTTGTATTGTACCGCACCTGGTCTTGCAAACTCGTCGCCCATTTAATACTATCTAGGATAGGTGTAGCTTAAATTTTATTGTATTGCACCTGGTCTTCCCAAATCGTCACCCGTTTAGTACTGGCCAGGATATTCGTCGCTTAACTTCTATTGTACAGCACCTGGTCATCCTAAATTGTCAACCATCTGGGCTGGTGCATCGTCCGCTAGTCTCTCCCTGTTGGACAAAGTCCAAAAAAGAGTCGCCAACTTGATAGGTCTTTCACTATCCACCAAGCTCCATCCCCTGTCCCATCGGATTGTTTGCCATTGTATGCTTTTTATCACCCAAGTATTTAATGTATTTTATGTATTTATTTTTATAGGTGATTTTCAGCTCGTTGTTATTGAGCTTACTATTATTTCAATTGTTTCAGAAAACTCCATTATCAGTCACCCTAAACTTCAAAGGACGTATTTTAAAGAGAGGAGAATAAAAAAGAGTGATTTTAGTATAGCTCTGGAGGCCTCCTTTATTTTATATTTATAGAAACAAGTATTTGGCGTTGTCCGGGAATAAGACAATACAATGTTAAAAACGTTCTATTGTCATTATTATTCTTCGAAGTGAGAAGATAAGCAACGCATATCCTGACAAGTACAAAATGTTCTTTCTTGTGAGTTGCGCTGTTTTGTTTTTCGCAACTTGTAAACCAGTTCTTGTGACCTCGGCGATCGCCAAGACGATGACACGGCCAGAACGAGAACGAAAGATGACAGAGAAGACAACAACGGCACACAATATTGGGCTCGGCGATTGTCGCGAGGGAGGTGGCACACTGTCTTACAATGAGAGAATCAGATAGTTGGTCGAGAATTACAAGAAATTAAAGTTCAGTTAGGGTCAACTTGCTGAACTGGAGGTTTGGATTACTAGACTGTGTGAACTGGTAGAAACGGATATGATGTCACATGGATCAAAGAGAGGGTGCAAGATAGGAGAGACAGTTCTTTGGAAGCACTATACGTGTGAATTTGTTAATTTAAAATTCGCTGATAAGATATGATTAAATAGTGACTATCAATCTTTCTGTGTCTATTATCACCTCATTGGTCCGTGATTTGGAACGAAAATCAAGTCGAATAAATCCCCCTTGTCTCTCAATAGTGTTGTCTTATCTAAGTCCTGTTTGAAAGTACTCATTTGCAGGGGGTGTTCCCCCAGTCTTATATAATATACTTCTGTGTGTATATGTGCTTAAATATCAGCGAACGCGCGGTAGTTGTAGATGCACACATCCACTTCCATCTGACGTTTGTGCAGGACACCAGAATACAGTGCTGATTCCTATCTCTGTAAGATAAGTAATTAAAACAAAATTAATTCAAATTAGAATATGCAGAAAAATGGAGAAAAGTAAAAAAACACTAGCTAATTACAGAATTTAAACTTTTGGTCGCGATCAAAGTGTAGTATCTGTTCCGATGGATACTGCACCCCATAGACTGGTATTGTCTTGGGCTTCGGGGTTTGATTTACGCCGGTCTATGGGTCAGTCCTGTGCAGTTCTAGGAGGTCCACCCTCCCAGGCTTTGCCTCCTCTCTTTGAGGAAGAGTAAGTTTATTGCTTACTGCCTGAGGCGCCCCTACCGGTGAATGCCCACGGGGCTACCGCTGTGGGAGGTAGATAAATAAATGTAATTGCTTCCTTTTGAAGGGAAATGACTCTAACTGACTCCCATCTCCTTTCTTACAACGAGTTATTTCCCTTACATCACGCTTACACAAATTATGCAAAACGCACATAGCTATAATAAATAAATTGATTAATTATAATTACATTAAATTAAAAAACATGTAATAATTATATAATTATTACTGGTGAATAATTATAACAATAATGTAATAATACCAAACACAAAATACCAGCACACACTTCAACAATAACTTCATCCTTTTCTGCGAGTCTGTTGCAACAGACATCCCATAACTTCCGGGTGATTGGCCAAACCACACTCCAACCAAGTAGTTATATTTTGTTTCTTTCTGGAGATGTGGTTTATATCGAAAACTCAAAGAACATAACACCGCTGACACCACCATGGCTTGACGCGTTACGTGATTAAATTAACAAAGCCACAATCGGGCTGATTTGTCAAGTCATATAATCCAAATCAACTAATTAGATGCCACTCTGCACATGAAACCACGACCAACTTACGAGTCGAGCCTTGTCAATCACAGCTGGTAAATCTTTGCATCTGACATTACACTACACGTAATTTGGAATAAATTTTCTAGCTGGCTCAAGGCCATAGACTCGTTATCGTGCCATTATTTTCAAAATGTCGGCTTAAAAATTGTTACCGGATATTAATTGCGATCTCATCCAGTCAGCGGTGATAATTAATTGTTTACTACGTAAATTCGTGAGATTAGAGTTTTTATAATAATCAATATTTAATGGTGTAGCTTTTCCAACACGTAATGTTCAAGAATTGACATTATGTTAGACGTTTACTTCTATTACAAAAGAAAAGGTGTACACAACATCATTTAGAAGTATTAACGTTAAATCACACTTGGCCTCCAAAATAAGATTGTACTTACGTGTGAACACACTGAAAAACTTGGAGGAAACAAATTCAAAAGAACAAAACAATTATTTTAAGATTTAGATTGAGGGATACATTTCGCATATGAATTGAATGAATAACAATTCGCTATTTCAAAGCTCTTGAAATACAATACATATTTGAAGGGGTATGGGTAATCATTTCTGTGCGTTTTGTTTTTTGCGGGAGGGATTTACATTTGTAAGCGAGTACATATCGTTTTACCATCTTGCCAGTTGGACTTCGGGTTAGAGTAAAAAATATTTAGTAAACAGCCTTAATGTTTCGCTTCCGAGACGTTGATTTTATATATATATATATATATATATATATATATATATATATATATATATATGAAGAGTTCGAACGCAAAACGCGATGAATCCGATTTGTTTACGTTGAGACCTTAATAAAAACACGAATATATTAAATCTAGACTTCGAATTAAATTAGATTTTAATTGGAATCAAAAATAAATTATTTCGGTATCATATAATGTAACACATAATTTTGGGGTGTCGTCAAGTGTTGAAATCCAACACTTATTGTATGTACAGTTTCGCGGTTTATTAATATGGCGTTTATCGCGTTTTGCATTCGAACTCTTCATATATATATATATATATATATATATATATATATATTTATATATATATATATCAATCAAATAGTGTTAAACATTACATAATCTTCTGCTTGATTATACGTTTTTTTAATATTTTTCGAATAGTTTTTTCTGTGTCAAAATCAAAATAAAAAATATGAATGTTCCATAAGTATCTCTAGCACTTTCGATTCTTCGGAAAATCATTTTCAGGGGACAAAAACAAATGAACAAAAAAGAACTGCACAAAAATGTGAATTTTAAAAATCAGTCGAGAACGCTGTATGTAAAGTTGTTAGAGGTTAAAACAACAACCCGGTGTAGTTCTAGAAGAACGCTTACAATTAAATTTCCGGGACGCCAGAATTAGCGTCGCCGGATAAATTGTATTTACGTTAAGCATTTCAAAATTGTGTTACTCGTTTAATAGCAATGATATTCATTGTAGACTGCTGAATTTTAATAAATATAACTTAAAATATGTTTTTATTAAAAAAAAATAGTTTTAGAATTCAATATGTTTGTGTTAATAACTAAAACTAAAAGGGGGGGAGTTATGTGTGTTTAAAATGCTTAGGTTAATGATAAGTCTACAAGAAAGTGTAGTAGTTGTAGTGAAACAAATGTAGCTATTAGCTTTATTATTATAATTATAGCGGAGTAATTTCCCAAAAGAGCATTTGAACTTATAGATAACATTGGTTCTTTTAAATATTTTTTTCAGTTGGGAGATAGTTGCGTGTACCTACAAAGTTTAGGGTCTTAAATTACTTGTAACAAATAATATGTCTTATCTTATTAATGTCATAAATAAGAGGTATATATCGGTATACAGTATTTTAAAGGTGTTTTCAACTAATCTAATGTTTGGTTACATTTGAGTGCAATAGTATATTTTTTTATGGAAATACCTCCAGACAAGGCATGAAGCCACTTGATGTAAGGAGGTCACAAAGACAAATATAATTATCGCAAAGACAGGAGATACCTCTTGGCCTTAGTCTTAGCAAGACCACGTTATAGGTAGGAGGAAAACAGTCTGCAGGAAGAGAGTTCCACAAGCCTGCAGTTCTTGGAAAAAAGTACTAGAATAAGAAGCTGTATTACAATGAGGTATCAAAACAGCGAATTGATGGAGACCACTAGATAAACGAGTCAAAGGAGCTGGAACAAAAAAAGCGGGGAATAGATCACATAATTCTGAAGAACACGTGTCATGATATAATTTGTAGAAAAGACTGAAACTAGTAATATTATGTATGTGAGAGAGAGGGTGTGGAGAAGAAGAAAGAGTAGGGCTAATCAAATTACAGATACGTTTCTACACCTTATCAAGAACCCTCAAATGACAGAGATTCAGCAGCCCAAATATGACAATAGTACTTCATATATGGTCTGAGTGTGGATTTGTAGAGATAGAGAATAGCATCAGGTGTGAGAAAGTGTTTGGAGCGATAGAGAGAACCGGCTTTACGATAGCAGAAAGATCAATGGATCTAATGTATGAACTCCAAGAAAGATTTGATAAAAGAGAAAGACCAAGAGGTTTCAGAGTCGAGTTCTCCTTAAAAGCAGAGCCATCCATAAGAATCTCAGGAAGAAAAGGGTCAGAAAAGAAAGTAATAGAGTTTAGATTAGTATGCGTGATTTAATTATTATTAGTAGTATCTTTTAAGTTTCGAATGATTAATCTGATTTGTTTATCACGATATAATTAGGGGATTCGTTATTAATAAAAAAACATGTTTTATATTTTTAAATTCAGTAAATATTATAATTTAAGAGACTAGAGTTTATATATGCATATATATGTAAATATATATATATATAGAGAGAGAGCAAATCTATATTTTTAAGAGCATTCTGCTATTTTTATTTTCTATAAGCCCTCTCGCTTGGGATGTGAGAATGTTTTGTGCTAATTTGCAAATTATACATTCTTTTTGCGGCTCTTCAGGGTTTACAGAAAAAAGTAATTCCAATCTACTCGACTTTTCTACTCATGTATAAGAAAGAGAGATGGTTTCAAATGTTTACTTTAAGGGTAGTTGTTAAAATGAGTAAAACGCTTCGACAGGATTTCGCTCATTGCAAAATAGCTCGGTAGGAATGAATTTAATGCGGCTTTGCGGAAGAGAGTTAATTAGACCAATTCGTCATAATCCTGTGTTAAAGTAAAACAAAAAGCAATTCAGAGTCGATCTTTTTGATTTTTTTTTAAATTGGTGTGCCGGAATCTGATTGGAGGGGCACACTTATTGCCATATGGTATGATATGTTAAGTCAATTTATTTACGTCATTATGAAATGAAAAATATACGTACGTAACGTCGCCCCGTTCTTTACTGGTCCACAAATTGAAAAACATTGTAGCTCAAATGAAGAAATCGAAAAACTTAAAAAGGGGTTTACAATTTATTGCAAGTTGAATAAGCGAAATCCTTTGATCATACTCTGCTTAATATTTGCAGTCAACTCCTCAAACCCCAGCTGGAGAGAGCACAATGCTGAACATATGCTCACATCGATGTTCAAGTCTATTCTATTTTTCCTCGATCTTCGCTCTATCGGCGACGTACGTCTCCAATTTTTATTAATATATTTCTCAATCAATATACTTCAAAGTACGTCTACAATTTTTATTTAAACATTCCACAATCAGTATACTTCAAAGTACGTCTGCAATTTTTATTTATACATTCCTCAATCAGTATACTTCAAAGTACGTGTACATTTTTTATTTATACAATCCTCATTCAGTATACTTCAAAGTATGTCTGCAATTTTTATTTATACATTCCTCAATCAGTATACTTCAAAGTACGTCTACAATTTTTATTTATACATTCCTCAATCAGTATACTTCAAAGTACGACTGCAATTACTATTTATACATTCTTAAATCAGTATACTTCAAAGTACGTCTGCAATTTCAATCTACACATTCCTCAATCATTATACTTCAAAGTACGTCTGCAATTTTTATTTATACATTCCTCAATCAGTATACTTCAAAGTACGTCTACATTTTTTATTTATACATTCCTCATTCAGTATACTTCAAAGTATGTCTGCAATTTTTATTTATACATTCCTCAATCAGTATACTTCAAAGTACGTCTGCAATTTTTATTTATACATTCTTTAATCAGTATACTTCAAAGTACGTCTACAATTTTTATTTATGCATTCCTTATTCAGTATACCTCAAAGTACGTCTGCAATTTTTATTTATATATTCCTCAATCAGTATACTTCAAAGTACGTCTGCAATTTTTATTTATACATTCATCAATCAGTATACTTCAAAGGACGTCTAAAATTTTTATTTATACATTCCTCAATCAGTATACTTCAAAGGACGTCTGCAATTTTTATTAGTACATTTCTCAATCAGTATACCTCAAAGTACGTCTGCAATTTTTATTTATATATTCCTCAATCAGTATACTTCAAAGGACGTCTACAGTTTTTATTTAAACATTCCTCAATCAGTATACTTCAAAGGACGTCTGCAATTTTTATTTATACATTCCTCAATCAGTATACTACAAAGTACGTCTACATTTTTTATTTATACATTCCACAATCAGTATACTTCAAAGTACGTCTACATTTTTTATTTATACATTCCTCATTCAGTATACTTCAAAGTATGTCTGCAATTTTTATTTATACATTCCTCAATCAGTATACTTCAAAGTACGTCTGCAATTTTTATTTATACATTCTTTAATCAGTATACTTCAAAGTACGTCTACAATTTTTATTTATGCATTCCTCATTCAGTATACCTCAAAGTACGTCTGCAATTTTTATTTATATATTCCTCAATCAGTATACTTACAAAGTACGTCTGCAATTTTTATTTATACATTCATCAATCAGTATACTTCAAAGGGCGTCTACAATTTTTATTCATACATTCCTCAATCAGTATACTTCAAAAGACGTCTGCAATTTTTATTTATACATTCCTCAATCAGTATACTACAAAGTACGTCTGCAATTTTTATTCATACATTCCTCAATCAGTATACTTCAAAGTACGTCTACATTTTTTATTTATACATTCCTCATTCAGTATTCTTCAAAGTATGTCTGCAATTTTCAATTTATACATTCCTCAATCAGTATACTTCAAAGTACGTCTACATTTTTTATTTATACATTCCTCAATCTGTATAGGTCAAAGTACGACTGCAATTACTATTTATACATTCTTCAATCAGTATACTTCAAAGTACGTCTGCAATTTCTATCTACACATTCCTCAATTAGTATACTTCAAAGTACGTCTGCAATTTTTATTTATACATTCCTCAATCAGTATACTTCAAAGTACGTGTACATTTTTTATTTATACAATCCTCATTCAGTATACTTCAAAGTATGTCTGCAATTTTTATTTATACATTCCTCAATCAGTATACTTCAAAGTACGTCTACAATTTTTATTTATACATTCCTCAATCAGTATACTTCAAAGTACGACTGCAATTACTATTTATACAATCTTAAATCAGTATACTTCAAAGTACGTCTGCAATTTCTATCTACACATTCCTCAATCATTATACTTCAAAGTACGTCTGCAATTTTTATTTATACATTCCTCAATCAGTATACTTCAAAGTACGTCTGTAATTTTTATTTATACATTCCACAATCAGTATACTTCAAAGTACGTCTACATTTTTTATTTATACATTCCTCATTCAGTATACTTCAAAGTATGTCTGCAATTTTTATTTATACATTCCTCAATCAGTATACTTCAAAGTACGTCTGCAATTTTTATTTATAGATTCTTTAATCAGTATACTTCAAAGTACGTCTACAATTTTTATTTATGCATTCCTCATTTAGTATACCTCAAAGTACGTCTGCAATTTTGATTTATATATTCCTCAATCAGTATACTTCAAAGTACGTCTGCAATTTTAATTTATACATTCATCAATCAGTATACTTCAAAGGGCGTCTACAATTTTTATTCATACATTCCTCAATCAGTATACTTCAAAGGACGTCTGCAATTTTTATTTATACATTCCTCAATCAGTATACTACAAAGTACGTCTGCAATTTTTATTCATACATTCCTCAATCAGTATACTTCAAAGTACGTCTACATTTTTTATTTATACATTCCTCATTCAGTATACTTCAAAGTATGTCTGCAATTTTTATTTATACATTCCTCAATCAGTATACTTCAAAGTACGTCTACAATTTTTATTTATACATTCCTCAATCAGTATACTTCAAAGTATGTCTACATTTTTTATTTATACATTCCTCATTCAGTATACTTCAAAGTATGTCTGCAATTTTTATTCATACATTCCTCAATCAGTATACTTCAAAGTACGTCTACAATTTTTATTTATACATTCCTCAATCAGTATACTTCAAAGTACGACTGCAATTACTATTCATACATTCTTCAATCAGTATACTACAAAGTACGTCTGCAATTGCTATCTACACATTCCTCAATCAGTATACTTCAAAGTAAAAAATAGAACATTCACAATTTAAATTTTAATTCTCAACCTTGCAATTATCAAAAAAATAAGAGTCGCATTTCAAGCGCGACGCTGACCCACGCTTTTGACCTATATTAAGTTACCATCTTGTTTATAATACTCATCATGTATCCAGACTTTTTGCGATTACCCCGGGGTAATGTCGCTTCTCATATACGTAAACGTTACTGCCACTCTAGTGTAAGTATTATAAAAGTCTGATATTGTTTAAGGGAAGGCATTCATTCATTCATTTCTTTCTCATTAAGAAGATTCTTTTATTGTTATCATTGGTTTCCCCGATCTATTACTAGTAAGAATTATTTCTGGAAAAACATCGAGTACTTACAGGAAGGACCAGGTGAATGTTGCCAATATCCTAAGTAAAAGTGTTTCCGTGGAACGAACTGGATTCGAACTTGTTACACCCAAGTTGTCAGTCTGTGTCGTTAATTACTTAGCCATCGTCAAAGCAAGTGAAGAAACGTAAACAATTGTTGAGTATTTAAGCTTTTAACAACGAACATAAAGGTCAGGTTAAAACAAATAATTGCTTGCCAGGATTCTTTATCCTCTTTATTTCAATTCTATCTTTCACATCGTATTTATTGTCGCAAATTTTTTATTTTTCACAAATTCATGGAGATTTAAATGTCTTCCTGTCCTTCATTGGGCTAAACACCTGATCATGTGTTGAAAGAATTAAAGAAAACAACAGAAGGAAAAGAGGTTATTTGTTGGTGGAAACAACGTCTTCCCCACTGGAACTTTGTTTTGTGGTATACCCTTTTTCAGGGGACATCGTATTTAATGCAAGAACTTGTTTGCTAATAAATCTTTACTTTTCTCCAATAATACTGTTTTCAATACTGAACTCGGGAATATTGTGCTCGCCACTAGAACTTAGTAACGTTGTATACTTTTTTCAAACAACACCGGTTTCAATGCTAAACTCGGGAAAAGTGTACTCGCCACCGGAACTTCGTAACGCGGTATACTTGTTTCCAACACGACTGTTTTCAATGAATACGTCGGGAATATTGTACATGTTACCAGAACTTTGTAACGTGGTATACGTTTCTCCAACAACGCCGTTTTTAATGCTGACCTTGAAAACATTGTGCTCGCCACCGGAACTTCGTAACGTGGTATACTTTTCTCCAACAACACCGTTTTCAATACTTTCTCGAACACATTGTGCTCGCCACCTTGACTTCGTAACGTAGTTTAATTTTCTCTTCAAACACCGCTTTCAATGTTGAACTCTGGAACATCGTGTTCGCCACCGGAACGTCGTAACGTGGTATACTTTTCTTCAACAACACCATTTTTAATACTTATCTCGGGAAAAGTGTGCTCGACGCTGGAACTATTATGTGATATACGTTTCACCAACAACAGAATTTTCAGTACCGATCTCGGTAACAATGTACTTTCTACCAGAACTTCGTTATGTTGTATACTTTTTCTCGAACAACACCGTTTTCAATACCGATAGATATCGCTCAATGATGTTAGTCCTTCAATTGCTAAAATTTAACTAACAATTTTCTATTATGATTGTACTTTATTGACGACAAATTATGCCGATCATACGTGGTCGATACGCAAAAAACTCTTGTTCCAGCATGCACTTGTTCTTTCTCACATCCACGTTCTGCACGCCAGAAAGAAAAAAGTATTTCATGGTGACAATAACGTAAGTCAAGGCTATTTCAAGCAGACGATTCCACGTCCGCCACATATGCATGTTCCGATTAATATTGTGACATATATATATATATATATATATATATATATATATATATATATATATATATATATATATATATATGTGTGTGTGTGTGTGTGTGTGTGTGTGTGTGTGTGTGTGTGTGAGCAATAAATAATTAATATTTATTTATAAATATTATTAAAAGCCCCCTTTACTAATGCCGGGCACTCTGAGTGAGTTTAATAACCAGCAGTACTACTAGCTTCATTGCGAGTTCCAACACAGTTTGGTGTTGTAAAATACCCGCCGACTTCGTATTTACAAAGTTAAATTTCTCATTAATGCTAAGCTAATTTGTGGTGGCCAACGGGAAACGCTCTTGACTGCGAATCAGTGGCGATTTGTGATCGGAATTCGCGCCCGCCGACCGTCGAAAATTAACTTACTGCACTGAAAATTGCGTAAACATGAAACATCGATGTCTGTAGGTAATACATGATTAATATATATATACATGACTTCTGGAACAACTTGAACTATTCGGAAAACAACAAAATTGAGCGTGATTGAATAACAAACAAATATCGAAATAGAATCAGAAAAAAAGAAAAAAGAAACAACCAAAGAAAGGATGATATGTAAACGGACACAAGAGATAGTAGAAGAAAGGACAAGAAAGAAAGAATTAACGAATAAAATAAAAAAAATGTTCTTAAAATGAAAATAATATAAAGAGATGAATAAAATACAAGAGCTGAAAACTCATCTGAAAAAAATTCATAGATCCTTCACCATGTTTCCGGCTAAATTCAAAATGGTCACCATGTACAACCTTCTTTAGCCGTCGCCTCTGCCTTAATAGCCGTCAGAAGTTATCTGTTCATGTCGACATTCACAAGCCACTGCCCACGAGATACGCAAATGTCAACTACTCCAGATACAATAAAAGGTCATGTGACTGCAACGGTATTGAAACTGTATTATTTGTTAGTGCCTTGAGATGGGTTTTTTTCCGGTTCGTTAGCACACTTTATCTGAGCTGTATGTCATGTATGTACAGAAGGTATTTTGAAATCCGGACGCCGCCGTTAAAAACACGAACAGCGAGTGTGAATATTTAGAACAAAACACACACCGAACAAAAGCTCTTTAAAATCTACCAATAATGTTTCACTATGAACGGATGGTAATATAAATACGAGTAGAACAATGCTTACCGCTAAATAAACGTATAGCAATGAACAATATACGTGTATATAGATTTATCCTCTTCTTTATGTCTTCATTTATTTAGCTCAACCTCGTACTGTCATTCGCGTGCGTAACTACTACTACTACTACTACTACTACTACTACTAATAATAATAATAATATTAATACATTAGTATTTTGTATTGTCTTCTTTATTTATGTCATTTATTTATTCACGTTACCATATAATTGTCGTTCTCTTTCTACTACTACTACTACTACTACTATAATATTAGTATTTTCCTTTCTTCTTTATTTAAGTAATTCATTTAATCACTCCATCCTATTATTGTCGTTTTCTTTCGTTGCCACGACGAATACTACTACAACACCTACTACTACTACTACTAGTGGTAGTAGTACTACTACTACTATGTAATTAGCATGTTTCTTCTTTATTTGTGTGTGCGTCATAGTATTATTGTGACTCTCCAGCGTTGCTACTTTTACTACTACTACTAATAATAATTTATCAGTACTTTTCCTTTTATGTCATTTATTATCGTTCTTTTTTGTTGCTACTAATACTACTACTACTATTACTACTGCAACTATTACATTAGTATATTTTCTTTTTTATTTATGTCGTTTATTTATTTACGTCATTCTCTTTCGTTTCTACTGTTGTTACTACTCTTACTACTACTATTAATATTTTTCATTGTCTTCTTTATTTGTGTCATTTATTTACGTAATACTTTTATAGTCGTTCTCTTGTGCTGTTACTGTTACTCTTACTACTACTACTACTACTCCGTCTCCTCCTTCTACTACTATTACATTAGTGTTTTTATTTACTTCTTTATTTATGTCATTTATTTATTTACGTCATCGTCTTAATATTGTTTTACACTGCTACATCTGCTACTCTGTTTGTTTCTTCCCACCACATATCTTACTGATGAACAGACTTTAGTATCATTTATTGAGTATGTATTCACCTTTTTATTTTCTCATCAAATATCTGAAGCGAGGAGAATTATAATAGACGTCATCAATTGTGTGTCTGATAGTGGCGTAAACATGTATACCTGTAAATAAAAACGTGCGCACTTGTATAAAGCGTAATATTTTCAAAATTTGTTTGTTTTTGTTTTGTTAAAGTGAAAAGAGATTGAAAATAATCCGATGTCATCTATTATTCGACTAAATGTGAGTTTGTTAGCTATTGTATGACTGCATTCAATAGTACATAAAATGGTCAGTTGAAAATAAAAGGATGTGAAATGTTAGCAGGGTACGGAATGCGTGAGAAATAAAAACTGATATGGAGTGATAAAATATGATTAAGCAGTGATTATCGAGCTCTCTGTTTTCCTCCTTAATAGTCAGTGATTTGGAACGAAGATCATGTTGAATATAACTCCTTTGTCTTCCAAACATTTTCTGTCTTGCCTTAGCTTTGTCTCAACTTAGTCTTTTTAAAAGTAGAAATAAAGAGCTTTGATTTTAAGACGGAAATCCCTCGGTCTGTAAGGGTTACAGGGGAGCGCATGAATGCGAATATGCAGATACCAATGTATGAATACAATTTGTAAGCGTTTATGTTTCTGTAACGATTACGGTAACTTGGTTGTCTGCATGTATGACAAAACGTTGAAACAAAACTCGTGTTGATCAACGTTTGTTTACATCAAGCTTTTTTCTCATATACTTTGATAACATGCTAAAATATATACCTTAGTTCTGGAATTGAATTATGTTTGAAACAAAATCGGTTTTAATTGTTCTACATAGCTGCTATTTATAATTAAATCAACAGATCTCTCTTTGAGCTATCTATGCATTTATTTCGCACCTCATCACATCATTTTGATTTAAGTTATGCAAGATAAATATCTTAAAAGATATGTCGCAGAAAAATGCCTGAGCAGCTATATCGGCATTCCCTGGTAGGGGTGCTTCAGCCGATTAGCAATAAACTAACCCATTATTAGAGAGAATGTAAAAACCTGGGAAGGTGGACTATCTAGGACTAAACATAAACATACCTCAGCCCGACAGCAACAAAGCCACTGTCGGACTGATTGTCAAAAACGTATTCGCGACAGATACGAACAGCACTTACTGAAGTTGTGTCACGTATTGTTTTAAGTAGGTTTCATTTTAAGTATCGAATGAATATACTTTTATTTAATTTGTAACCTTCACCGTAATCTATGGTCATTTCATTAAAATCGATTTTATATTGTAGCATCCTTATTATATTTTTACAAGTAAAACGTATAATCCCATTCTAAATATATTAAATTATTCTTTCCATTACTACCTGCAGAAAAAAGTGGGGAGTATATTATGTTGTTAAGTCAACCATTTTAAGAAGTGCATTCTCTGATGTGTTATGGATATATGTAAGCAGTATGTTAATTGGAGAATTAAGGGCAATCATTCCCAAATCCAGGGTCGTGAGAATATTGTTATGAGGGTTGCCAGAGTGTACGACAAACATATATGTTCACAATCTACAGCAAGTCAAATTTATTGAGCTTCAGGAAAATGAAGTGCAGATACAACGCTTTGAAAACCTGTTCTGATACTACAATTCATCTATTCTATCTTAGTAGTTTTAAGATAGCCATTCGAAAACTTTTGGACTTTTGTAATTTGTTGTACTTTAATTGTATTGTAGTGAAACAGAGAGCAATAAAAGGAATGTATACCGTTGGTAAACGTTTTAATCACAAACGAATATGACAAATGTGACAGTGAAGATAAGAGGAAATACAATCGTCCTTGTGTCTAGCGGCAGGAAGACTAACTAACGAGTTTATTCAGGGGGAGATAATAATGTAATTTACAATAAATATGACAAATGCTAATTGTCAAAGTATATTATTTGGTTATTGAATCAGCCATGTGTTTATGTAATTCATTGTATTAATATTGTAAATTAGTTACATTTACCAACAAATTATAAGAATGTTATTGCTAAACACTATCGAAAAACTATCCTCTAAAACGCTGTGCAAATATGTTTTTTTTCTTTTTTAACTTGTTTTCATTCTGTTTCGAATGTATTAAACTTCATTGTGCTAGTCAATATAAACTAAAATATAATAAAAAAAGCACATGAACATGTTTAGATTTATCATTAAAATTAGAGTCGCTGATTCAGGTTGAGACTGTATTTAGGGCCGCAAACAAAATTAAGTTGTGATGCAATGTATAACCGAGGTTAACTGCTTTTATATTTGAAAGTAGTGAGTCTGTTCATCTTGTTATCTTTGTTTTATTTATGTCTCAGTTTGTAATATACAATTATACCTGTCCCAAGATGGGTAAAATTAATTCCCCAACAAAACAGTTTGGTATAATTTTATGCCCCTTTTATGAAGAGTAAAATCAAGATATAATACTACTAAACCTTTTGTTTAGAATCGTTATTTTTACGGGAGAGAGAGAGACAATTCTTGCTTACTATTATTACATTTTGCATAAATTTATTATTTTGACAGAAATATTATCCTTAAAAGTAAATTATTCAGGTAGATGAAGAAAGCTAGCGTAGAGTTTCCGCGGGTTTCTGCTAACTAATTACGTAATTAATTGAATATGGTTGTCTAACAAGTACATGCTCATGTACAAACAAAGTGCCCAACGCCAAATAACAGAGCGGTATATCTAACATATAAAGTTATTGATGTGACTTTTAAAATAGACTGCGCCGACACTAGGTATTAACTTCCTTTCCACTGAACGAAGATGTGGCACAAGTTCGGAAGATATAGAGAATCAAGCCAGTTCCCCTAAAGAAATAGCACTCTGGCCTACTAAAAATTGCTTGACCAGCCACGTCAGCATTCCCCGATCGGGGCACATCTGGCAGTTAGCAAAAGCTTAACTCCTCCCCAGAGAAGGAAGACAAAGCGTTGGGGTGGACTTCCTTAGACTAACCAGAACCAATACCTCAGTCCCATAGATAAAATGCCATTGAAATGGAAAAGTTTCTGCCTGACTGATTGTTGAGAACGAGTTCTCGACTAGTATCTTCCAGTCAAGAGTCTCTAAGCAACAGAAGCTGCTCCAAGCTTGCGTCGGGACTTCGTTGTAATGTCCTCTATACATAGAGTCTGGCAGATTTTATATATACACGAAATAAGGTATATCACCATCACACCATGACGGTTATCTTGTGACATTTTAAAAGGTTGACGTAAACAGTATTCACCTTTACATATCCAACTTTGCTTCTGACAAAAGAATTTTGACTTTTTATTCGTACAATGTCACTGGCACTATAATAACGTACTTCGATCCACTGTATTTGTTTTAAAATGTATGTAGCCCCGCTCGGACAAGTGATAATATGGAAACATTTTAAATTATGACTGGAAAATCCAAATTAGCAAACCTTTAATTGAAATATATAAAAAGATGTTTCTTACTTACAACTTAAATTTTGTTTATCTTACTGTATAAGTTTTTAAAATGTGTAAACAAATAAAAGCTAAAAAATAAAATTACTTCACTGCATCCCGAGCAGTGTCGGACAGGAACAGCTAGTAACATATAAAGAGATTAAACAGACCAATGTAAAGTAAAATACAATAAGCATGACAGCGGCAAAATGTTAACAAGTGACTATCGGGTCGTTTTCTTGTCATATATTAGGGAAGTAAACCCACTACTATATAAAATGTTTAGTTGATAATAACAGGAAATGAAAGGTCAGCTGCAGTCAACTTGCTGACTCGAGCTGATGATTAACAGGTTGTTGGAAGAAACGGATGTGACGTCCTGAAAGATATATTTGGTTAATTAATTACTATTTCAGTCACGTAAATTATTTAGAGTTGAAAGAACATACATAATACCAGTATATTCGCCTTTTTCTCGTCCAGATTTTTTTTTAACATAGTTCACCCCAAACAAAGCAGTACGCCACTGTAGACGTAAGGGGCTACTGAGAAAAAGAGTGAGAGTTTTTTTACTTTATTTTAGGGGGGAACCTAAATTGGGAGCTGTGCAGCGAGATGTCTGTTTATATTAGTTTTAAATTTCTGCATGTCAGAACCGTCAAGAAAACAAGGAGCAGGGAGGGAGTTCCAAAGTCCAGCAGCTCGAGGAAAGAAGCTTTTGGAGTAGAAGACTCTTCGGCATCTGGGGACCCACACAGTCAACGGATGGAATTTGGCAGATTGTCGGGTTGTTCTAGTGAATTTGCGTCGTGGGGGCACTAGAGCACCAAGCTCATCAGAGCACAATCCATTGAATCCATTGAATCAAAACTCTGGGCCAGTAGTTCAGCCTTATCAGTAACCGTGCAAACAACATCGTTGTGGTTTGATAGCGGGGGAATTGTCGATTGTCCATTGTTCATCACACTAATGTAGATGTTCCAGAAATCACGAGTACCTAGTTTTTGTGACTGAATGCGTCTGTTGGTTATCTCTGTATACCTTCTCTTTGCTTCATCTATCATTACTTTGCAATCATTTCTTGCCTCTACAAATGTGTGTCTGTTCGCGGCCGAATTTTCGGAATGCCTCTGCTTCTCAGCAATAGCAGCTGCCCATTCTGAGGTGAACCATTGAGGCGAGTGGGCTTGCTGAAGAATTTTCGCGTGGGGACAAAAGCATCAATGCCTGCTTTGACCCATTCGGTTAGCTCATTTGCACACCGATCAGCAGGAAGTGAAAAGATTTCACCCCATGGTGCGTCGCTGATGTGATCCCTGAGGGATTCAAAATCAGCTTTCTCATAGTTTCTCGTCGTTTTGAGCAACGGCTCTTCAGCTTTTGGACGAGATTTTAAAGTGATAAGTATCATTACCACTACGTGATCAGAGTTTCCGAGCAGGCTATGGGCATTCGCCACACAAGCATCAGGTAGTGAGGTCAGAAACAGGTCGAAAAGTGAGGCGTGCTGGTCAGCACGATCAGGAAGGCGGGTCAGAAAAGAGAGAGGTCGTGGGCTGAGGAGAAATTAAACGTAGAGTTCCCAGCTGCATCAGTAACGCTGGAAACCCCAAGCAGTCACAGTGATGTACATATGGATATTTGTGAATGCGAGCCTCAAGGGCGGAGGCGAAGATGTTTTTTCTTTGGGTGTCTGGTTTATGGTTTTTTTATTTTGTAAATTCATGTTTGTTTCAAGTTAGAGTGGGGAGGGCAGAGTGGGTGCTTATTTGGTGCCAATAAGCCTACACAACTAGTCTATTAGTCGTGACTTGGTCCAATGTGGTTGTGGCCTCGGGAAAGCCCACCGAGTATAATTGTAGGGTCGCTTTCCATGCGCGACATGACACATACAGTTACCCACGATATCATGCAACTGTTGACAGCCGTTCTATACGCTACCTAAGAGGTTGGGCTCCTAACTACCAGTCGGAAACAGCAGCCATACAAGCTGTCTAACCTGTACCCTCAACCTGTCCGAACAAGAGCGACCCAGACTAGTCATGCAGGACTTAGTGACAAAAAAACTTTCCCAAGTTGTACAGATACAGAGGAAGAGGGACGGCGTTCATTGCCCTAGTCAGGAAACAAGGCCAAGCACTAGGTGTCTTTAAAGGCGTTCCAGTGCTTTTACCTCTACGCCTGGCTAATAGATAGAGAAGGGATGCCAAGGTCGGGCGATAGGCAGAGCCCATCTACTCCTTAAGCAATTATAGGTATGCAAACCGGATACTTTTTTGAGATTCCAGCTCTAGGAAGGTTGTCGATCAAGACTATAAACGCCTCCCTCCTCAACGGTTTGCTGCCAAGACGTAAGTAGTTACTAGCAAGGTTTATTATCAAAGTGTTCCTTCTCTTAGGTCTATGACCTGACAAGGTCTACGGTCCGACACTCCGAGAGAGGATAGCTTGCGCCCGTGTACTGGTCGGGTATTTCTGAGCCCCCGCAGGTTAAAAAAAAAAGCAACAAAAAATGCATCCACACATGCACACACACACACACATATATATATATATATATATATATATATATATATATATATATATATATATATACTTATGTACGTAGAATAAGTTCACTGTACACTTAACAGACCAAACAGAAATTTCAAGTGTGTTTCCTTGTCACAAGTTAGTACAGAAAAGTAATAGACAGCCTGTAGGGTAGCAACTGAGAAAGAACTAGTTAACTATTTATACAATGAAGGCTACGGAGAAAAGGATTAAAATTGAAACTCAAAATTAAATTTTAAAATCAAGGTAAATACAAGTAAATTTGGTAGCATTGTTAGAAATTAGTAAAAATGTCAAATACATCTAAGATAGTAAAAAGAACTTTAATGCTTCTATAAGGATTACGGCTCCTTGGTTTTCTGAGTTTTAATGCTTCAATAAGTGTTGTAGACCCGTTTAGGGGTACCAACAATGAAATAAAAGAACAACAGGTTTAAAGATAATAATAATGAATTGTATTGAACAGAGAAATTATACACAAGTCAGTGTTGGCAGTGCTAGTGCCTAAATGTGCCTATCAAATGTTCTCCCGGCAAAACCGGTATTTATGGTAGCCGGTTGCTACCATTTAGTTATTATTAAAGGGTAGGTAGGTCACCCACAACACCCCCCTTCCGAAACTCATTCCCCCGGAATCTCAGGGAATATCTTTTTCATAGGATTCACGTCGAAACTCCCGGTTAATTTACGTTTTCTTGATGAATGTCTCTGTTCCGGAGGCGTTTTTGGTGTTGGCAGCTCAAATACGTCGTATAGATCTTCCATGATGGTCTCACTCTGATCCGTTTGGTTAATGTGTTTTTACAGGTGCCTCTAGGACCCTCTACAATGTACACCATCCGCCCCAATCTTTTTTGTACCTTTCCCACTTCCCACACGGTTTTGTTTCCATGGTGTTCCTGGAAGAACACCTTCTCTCCATCCTCGTAACTCTTCTTTGGTGCCGTAATGTTGGTCGGTTTCACCTGTTTTGGTAAGAGTTTGTCGAATACCGACTTTATTTTTCTTCCAAACATTACTTCCGCCGGTGGTATCTGGGCTGGTGTGTTCTCGTTGGGTGTAATTCTATACACTTGAAGGAACTGCTGGAGTGCCTTTTCTCTCGGCGTACCCGTCGATTTTTTTAACGCTCTCTTCAAGGTATCAACAAATTTTTCTGCCTGTCCGTTTGACCTCGGATGATAAGTCGGAGTGGTGATATGTTTAATTTGAAAGTCTTCACAAAATTCCTTGAAATCTTGTGAAGTAAATTGTGTACCGTTGTCCGATACAACAATGTCCACCACTCCGAATCGGGCAAAAAGTTCATGCAACGCGCATATCGTGACATCCGTTGTTGGGTTTTTACATCTAACAACTTCTGGCCATTTTGAGTAGCTGTCGACTATAATTAAATAGTAGAAGCCTTCCAATGGCCCCGTAAAATCTATGTGAATCCGGGACCATGGTTGCTCTGCTTTTGGCCATGGACAGTACTGAATAGGTGGTGCTTTCGCTGTCGACGCGCAGCCCGCACAGGCCTTCAATTTCGTCTCTATGTCCCTGTCCATGTTTTTCCAATACACATAAGATCTCATTAGGCTCTTCATGCGTGTCGCTCCGGGATGCCCCTTATGGAAATCCTTCAGGATTTTTTTTTAGCGTAGCTGGGATTACTATTCGCTCCCGGTATAATAATGTGTCGCAACAGACTGAAAAAGCTTCTGCCGTTTGCTCATCGTCTGTTTGTAATTTATTTTTAATTTCGATAATAAAATTATCTTCTCTTGCCTATTTTTGTATATCGCCAAGTGTGACTGGCAGCTCTTTTATTGTGTTACACAGAACTTTACTATAATCATATTCAGACCGAAGGGATGCTATAACTGTATACTCGAGCGGTTCCGTGTACTTTGGGATTAACCGCGATAAACCATCTGCGTGTCCTAGTCTTTTTGACGGTAAAAATTCCATCTCAAAGTCATAATTTAACAGAATTATACCCCATCTCTGTAGGCGGTTTGCTGTGTAGGTTGGCAAGCCTTTTTTTATCCAAAGATGGTGATAAGTGGTTTATGGTCTGTTTGTAGGATAACATGACGGCCGTGTATATCCCGGTGAAATTTGGTCATTGCGAACACAATACCCAACGCTTCTTTTTCAATCTGAGAGTAATTTTTCTCTGCAGGAAGTAAAGTTCTTGAAGCGTGCGCGATGGGTTTCATCGAGCCATCCGGCATTTTATGCAAAATGCACGCCCCAATGCCGTATGAGCTAGCGTCACTTGCAATATTAGTTTTTAGCTCTGGATTAAAATGAGTAAGAAATAATTCTGAAGTTAACTTCGTTTTTAGGTTGTCAAATGCAGATTGACAGTCGGCGGACTATTCCCATTTACTATCTTTCTTAAGTAACTCATTTAAGGGGGATCGCAATTTGTGCATACTGGGAATGAATTTTTCGTAATAGTTTGCGAGACCCAGGAAGCTTTGTAGTTGGGTAACATTGTTCGGTTCGGGCATATTCTTGATGGCTATAGATCTTTCTGGGTCGGGACGTCTTCCATTCTTATCAATGACATGTCCCAAGTATTTGATCTCTTCTAGAAATAATTCACACTTTGACTCCTTGAGTGTAAAACCAAAATCGCTTATCCTTTCGAATACTTTGTGGACGTGCTCACGGTGCTCCCCGACGTTCGTACTTTTCATTAAGATATCGTCAAGGTAGCCGATCGAAAAATCGAGCCCGCTCAACATCGTGTCGATTACCTGCTGAAAAATCGACGGGGCCACTTTAATTCCAAAAGGGAGACGATTGAACTTTAGTAGTCCCCTGTGTGTCGAAATACAGAGAAGCTTAGAGCTATCTTCCTCTACAGGTATTTGCAGATAGGCCTCACTCAAGTCAATTTTTTAGAACAGTTTTCTACCGTTTAATTTTGTGAAAACCTCTTCTGGAGTCGGCAAAGGATAGTGATAATCTTTCAGCGCATCGTTCAAACCGGTTGAGAAATCGGCACACACTCTGATCTCTCCAGATTTTTTCTTCACGTAGACGGTTGGGGCCGCCCATTCCGAGTAGTCAACTTGTGTTAAAATACCTTTCTCCGCCAACCGGTCTATTTCTGCATTAATTTTTTCAAGAGAGGCAAATGGTACACTTCGTTTTCTCTTAAAAACGGGATTCTTATTTTCAATTAGTTCAAAACTCGCCTTCATTTTAGTACAGCGTCCTAATTCATTAGAAAACACCTTGGGGAATGACTCTTTCAAATCCTTCTTCAATTTTTCTACTTCAGCAGAAAAGTTCTCTATTCGTTGACAATAGGCGCTTATCGGCGAATTCCAGAGCTGGAAGTGCTGAATCCAATCTGAACCGAACAAATTTCCTGTATCTTTCATTACGAACATGCGTAATTTTAATGTCTTATTTTTTAGTGTCACTTTTGAAATGACTTCCCCTTCAAAGTTTATTTTCTCTCCGGTTACCGATCGAGCCACTTTATCTGTGCGTAGCATAGTCGGTCTGCCGATCTTTTTCCAGGTATTAATATTAATAATTGATAGGGCAGACACTGAATCAAGCTGTAGTTTAACATCTTGATTGTTCATTTGTACCGTAACATACTTTCGTATGTTTAGGTTGCCACCATTAATTCTGGTTGTTTTTATGTAACATTTTTTTCTAGTGTTACTTCTGCAATGTGAGGCTTTGTGCCCCATTTTATGGCATTTGTCACAATTTTTTCGTTTAAAAGGACACTTCTGGTACCAATGTAGGTCCCCGATACAACAACAAGGATGGTTTGGCAATTTTACATCCGACCTTTGAGGCAAACCCTTCCTGAATTTTTCCTTCGAAGAGTATGATTTTTTTGAAAAACGACGAACATTTTTAATATTAGAATTTGCTGCTCCCTCTATTTCTTTAGCTTCCTTTTTCTCGAACATATGTCGTTGACAGCTTTCGGCCAGTTATTGCATTGTTAAATTTGGCTCGGTTTCAAGATTGCTTATTGCACGTCTTCTTAACTCTGCATCGTTTTGCGAGACGAGCCCTTGAACAAATATTAATACTTTGAAATTGTCCGCTGTCAAGGATGATAACTTAAAGTCGTCACAATGTTTATTGACGATCGAAGCAAACGTTAAGTTATCCTGGCTTTCTTTTCGCGTTAGGTTCATACATTTCCACCTTTTGTGGAATAAACTTGTTTTGGGGTAATATAGTTCCATTAACATTTTAATGGTTTCATTGAAAGATAGTTCGCCCGTTTTCTTCGGCAGAATATAATCGACAAATTGTGTATGCCTTGCCGTACCTAGTCTACGAAGAACTAAACGAACCTTTTTCTTTTCCGACCATGTGCTACAATCAATGTCGAAAAAATCCTGATATCGACGGTACCATGATTCGAAGTTTAGGTCCTCTTCAGGCACATAGTTGAAGGTTTCTATAGCTGACCATATTGCATTTTGGTTGAATGTGTCGCTGTCGTCATTCCTCGTATTTATCATTGCTTGTGCAAGCTGTTCAAATTTTCTCTCTGATTGAGTCTGTTGCTCTAATTGTAAATTTGTTATCCCAATCAATTATTCTTCTAAAGATTTTCTATCTTCTCGCTTTTGTGCTAAATTCTTTTCCTCAAAATACTTCAACAAACTTATTTGCTGCGACTGAAATTCCTTCTGTAGAGACTGAAGTTTTCATCGTTTGCCTTCTGTTGAGCAAGATTTTTTTCATCGTTTGCCTTCTGTTGTTCTGATTGAAATTTAATCATCTCCAATATCTGTTTCGAGAAATCTTCCATGTCTTGAAAAAGAACTAGTCACAAATAGTCCTTCACTATTTTTTCCTTTCAAATGCTTACTATTTAATAACAAACTCAACCCCTTCTCATCACTACGTCATTCAGGTCTCGAATTCGACCGGCACTTGCTAATCTTTTTTTTTCTTCTTTCAAAGTTCTTTGAGGAAAAAAAAACGATTTTATTAATCCGGCTCATTGGGTAATTAAGTTAACAAATTATTAGGCTGAAAATGCAAAATAGCAAGTAATGGCTATATTAAAAATTGACTAGTTATTCAAGAAAGTAACTTGGTTTTACTTGTCAGATTTTTTTTTTTCGACTATACGATTTTACAGTGACAAGTCTGTTCGCAAAATACGTTTGACTATATCAGACACGAAAAAAGGTTTTTGTAGTGTGGAGTTTGTTTTATTTGTTTTTTTGAAACCTTTCAGTTTCATAAGCACATGGTATTCCAATTTCATTTGTTGCACGAGGTAAAATCCCGTATTGAAATACGAAGAACACAAATAGTAAAATCTGTCTTACTTTTTTTTTTTTCGTGCAGTAATTGTTTAAACTGGTTATTTCTTGTAAGGCAGACTCGTCCCAAAATTGAATGTATTCGATGTTTCCAATACCGCTCCGAAAATTGTAAAGCACAGGGCTTTTTTGTTTTGTTTTAAACGGGTAGAAGTTTTTTTTTCGAAGGTTGACCGTGTTGTAGACACTGGTTTATCACTCACAGGTTGCAAGGTCCAAGGTGTTTCCAACGAAGTCCTTTACGAATCACTCGCCGCCAGTTGTTGTGGACCCGTTTAGGGGTACCAACAATGAAATAAAAGAACAAAGGGTTTAGAGATAATAATAATGAATTGTATTGAACAGAGAAATTATACACAAGTCAGTGTTGGCAGTGCTAGTGTCTAAATGTGCCTACCATTATTTACTCACATAAATGAATTATATGAAATGAGGCACAAGGCCCAAAAAGGGGCGGGTAAAGGTTCGGTCCATACTAACAAAAAAGAACTAACCTAGCTAGTTTCATTTAGGACCATCATTCACCAAGATACCACATTTATACTATACATCCTTCTTCACCAATTACCAAAAGAAATCATTCAATGAATATCTTACTTAAAACCCATATATACAATATATGCAATGGGGGATTTGGGCACTAAAAAAATTATATACAAAAAAAAAATGATACATATGTACAATGGAAATGAAAAAAAAAATTTTTTTTTAATAAAACTAACCCAAGTTAGTAAAAAGACTACTAATCTGTAGAAGATATGCAGGTTTACCAGTCAAAAACGAAACGAAAATTGATGCAGGCCCCAACGCTTGATTATTAACTCCTCCTTCGAAAATATCGAAGGGTGACCTGCATCACTGGCAAATCACACTATCTGTCACCTAAATAGTGGAAAAAAGGGGGCCGTAATGAAACTCATCCATACACTAGCTAAGTTATGGACTTGGCATAACTATTACAGGGGACATATATTAACCTATAAACGGGTCTTCAACAACGTTCGTTTTTGCAATCCAATATTCTATGCCTAAGGCACGTCTAAATATTACTCAATGCCAGCTACAGTCACTCTACAAACACACGCCACTCTCTCCCATCTATCACCAAAATCTGCCGACGAGAGTTTCGCTTTATCAGCCCTAATGCGAATCTTCAGCAAATACTTGAAAATTCGAATAAGGTTGACAGGAGTGAAGGTCTCACCGTCGTAGACAACTTTCAAGCGTGTAGACCATATAGCCGTCTCGCAATCGCTAGTAAGCTTAAAAAGACAAAACGTCTCTGCCTATCTGTTGTCGGTGCTAAGTTGCTACAGACATTAATTTGTTCTAGGTCGAAAGACGTTACGTTCAGAATGCGAACCATGAGACCCCCAAGAAACTTGATCAGCGGCACAACGATGCGGCAATAAAAGAAGGCGTGACTCTAAGTCTCGTCTTCGTCACCGCATCGGACGCAAGTAGGCGAGTTAGTTAAGCCAGCTGCGTAAAGTCTCTTGCCGACCCAGAGGGCATTTCTTATCATCAGCCAGGCCAAAGAAGCTTCGTCATTATCGAAACATCTCAACCCAGGCGCCCACGGCCAGATTGAGCGCAGCTCCCCCTTCGTCAAACCGAGCTCCTCAATCTTATCATCTGGAACAGATCCCCGCACTATAACCCGATATAATACCTTTCGGGACAACAGCTGGGTGTCAGAGAGGCTTTCTTTCACCCGTAAAAGGAACTTCAAGGCCCGTCGACACTCGCGATAAAAGGAGCACTCGCCTCGGGGCAACTTGTGAGCCTCCCCCTCATCCAAGTGCACACTTTTCAAAGCCGGAAAGGCTTTCTTAGTGTCTTCCTTCCAGAAGCCACCGTTTCCCTCACATTGTGTACACATCCGATCCAGGTAATATAGCCGAAGCGTATGTTGACGAATCTCAACGCTAGGCATACCCAGACCGCCCTCAGAAAGATGCAGATAACAGATCTCGCGACAAACCTTATGGGACCGGCCAAGCCATAAAATCTTGAACAGGCCCCGCTGCAATTCAAGCAGTGTATCCGACGGGAGTGGAAGAACTGCTAGACGGTATAGGATGAGTGGATAGATGTGAGAAACACACACTTCCGCTCTCGCCTTTAACGAAAGATTTCTACGGGTCCACAGAGCAGCTGCGGACCGAATCGCTTTCAGTACTTCCGACCAATTTTTCTCCAGCTGAAGATCCGGACCAAACCAGACGCCGAGTAGCTTGCACGGCCTGTCAGTCCAGCTGAAGGGTCCCTGTAGAGATACACCCCCAGGCACCGATGCGCAAGCCTACCGACTTGTCGCAGTTAATTTTGGTCCCTGTTACCGTTTCATACATTCTGATTTCTCTGTCGACGACACTAATCTCGGCACTCCTCGTTACAAGCACTGTTACATCGTCAGCATAGGCGGAGTACTTTAACGTGGTGCAGGCACCTGTCAAAGCAATTCCACGTAGGACCGGATTCACCCTTAGCCTGTGAAAGAAAGGCTCCAACACAAACACATAGAGCATCGGTGAAAGATGACAACCCTGACGAATAGATCTGGATAACTCAAAGGGCTTAGATATCAAACCATTCACCTCCACCAGCGAACCGGGGTTTGCATACAAGAGGCGAATCCAAGAGCGAAACTGGGGGCCAAAACCGGCCGAAGACAAAACAGCCTCCAAGTAACGATGGTCCACCCTATCAAATGCTTTGGACTGATCTAAATTGATCAGCGCGGCTTCTGAGTCGACTTTCTCAATGATCAAGCGTAACGCGTGCAAGTTATCCTAAATAGTCCTACCCTTCACAGCACAAGTCTGTTCAGGGCTAATAAGACCAGGCAGGACAACCTGCAGACGATTTGCTAAAATCTTGGCCAAAATCTTTAATTCTGTATTTAACATTGTTAAGGGTCGAAAATTATCTATCCTATCCCCACCATCTTTGCTCTTGCGTAAAAGCTTCACAATACCTCTGGTTAAGTACTGAGGTATAGACCCGTTCCTAAACCAAGATTTAAATAAAACTGTCAGCAAGGGTACAAAAATGTGCGACAGCCTCAAATACACTTCGTAGGGCAAACCATCGATCCCTGGAGACCGATCCAGGCCGACATGACCCAAGACTTCCTGAACTTCTTCCTCTGTTATACAACCTTCGCACCTAGCCGCTTCGGTCGCCTCCAGGCGAGAAAAGTCAGCTAAATAGGGGTCGAAATGTGCTAATGACAGACCGGGCTCCCTGGTGAAAAGATCTTGAAAATGAGACCGAAACGCCTCCAAAATACCTTCGTTTCTGGTCACGGTGCGTCCATTCGGCTATGTGACACGTGCGAAATGTCGGTCCGTAGCACGTCGCCGCTCCTCTGCACGCAATTCAGGTGCCATATTTGTTGCTTCCTGAGGCATTCGTTTTAACCTAGCCCTAACTACTGGATCCTGGTTCTCCTTGCTAGCCAAGGAGGCCAGCTTCGCCTTAAGTATAATTACGTTAGTGCTATCCCCCGCCCTCACCGCCCGATCTAATCTAGTTTCTAGTGTCGCTTTTTCTGCCCTAGATTCTAGGTTGAGTCGTCGGCTAAAGTCGGCAGAAAATGACCTAATTACTTTCTTAAGTTTCATCCACCGCTTATTCCCAATTATAGCACCCGTCATTTCCCGCAATATTGTTAGTATTAGCTGTTCCCGGTAACCCTTCACATCGAACAACGACGTGTTGAGTTTCCAGTACCCAGCCATTCTAGCTTTAGGTCTAGCTAAGTTTACACGAACCCGAATAATTCGGTGATCTGAGTAAACTATATTATGAAAACTTGGACATTCTAATACTCCTATGTCGACTCTCCTGATTAAGAACCGGTCGATATAACTCGAAAGTTGTAACGAACCGGAGCCGCGGCGACTAGTTGTCCAAGTCCATACTACTGCTCGAGGCTTCTCATTTCGGAATTTATCGACAAGATCAAACGTATCGAGAAACTCACAAAATGACTTAGCATCCCGGTTTTGGTTAGTAACCCTAGAAGGATTACCCAAGCGATCTAAATCGGGATCCAGGACACTGTTCCAGTCTCCCGCTTAGATAACTGTCCGAGAAGTATTCATGAACTGCTCGAATCGCCGAAAGAAGGGAGCACGCTCAGTGTGGCTATTGGGCGCATAAACCCCAATTAATCGAAATACCTTATCGTTTATGGTAACATCCAGAACGCAAAGCCTTCTCTTCCGAATCCATGAAGCAAGGGACACACGACGCATCTAATGTGCGCTTTACTAGCCAGGAAACCCATCTCGAGCGAGAATCGAAATACGCTGAATAGACACGAAAGTCCTTAGTCAGTGCACCCAGAAAATCACTTGGAATAAAGTGGGTCGCCTGAATACAGCATAACCACTCCAAGCTGCTGAAGGTCCTGTCGAACTCGAATTTTGCGAGAACCGGCCCTCAGCCCCCGAACATTCACGCTAGCTAGATTAAGAGCCATAAAAAGGTGCTTTAGAGTTGGCTTTCAGAAACGAACATTGATGTGGTCAAAGTGCCGACGGCTTTTCCCATGGAGTAAGTGCCCATCGGAATGTCAATGAGGCCATCATGGGACAAGCTGCCAACATCAAGGGGGAAGATTAGTTTCACTGCTCGATATAGGGATAGATGTATCCTTAAATTTGGGTCCTTATGACACGCTGATTGTGGCGCTATGTCAAAAGTTATATTCGCTTCCTCCACCATCCTCCAGAGTGACTTAGCATCCTCTCGAGGCCGCACTACAGTCAGCAATCGGGGGGCATCAGGGAAGTTGTACGGGTCCTCGATTGATTTTTCGCCCCTACTTCGGCAAAGACAAGCAACTTCTTCAGATCAGTATAATGGTATTCTTTTCGCCCTGGTAATGACTTCCGACGATATTTTTCATATATCGTCACCAGAGTAAAATAGCTGACGTTTTGTCGTCTTCCCTTTAACGGGGGCAATTGTGGATTCACAAATTTGTGGAGGTGGAGGGGGATGCTTAGATCGGTTTTCATTGGAGAGTGGGGGGGAGTGGGCCTTAGCGCGTGTTTGAGAATCGGGGACGGGGGAGGGAGCACTGGAGTTTTCTTAGGGGGAGCAGGTGGTGTATTCTTAAGCGTGTGTTGAGGTGAGACGAACGGGGAGGGTCTTGGGGTATTCAGCTTTGCTTTTATAGGGGTTGGAGTTAGCGGAATTAATTTATAAGGTAGTTCTTTAATTGGGACTGACACTGGAGGCGGCATTTTGTGGGGCAAGTTTTCTTTTCTTTGTGGGGAGACAGGCGATGTTTTAGGATCATATTTGGTCTTCGGGGCCACTTTGCTGGGCTGTGTCTTGAGGGGAGAGTTCGGGCTGTCTTGTGTCTCCGCTCTCAAACGCTTGTTTAGCTGAACCACTTTTACATATGATTCTCGCCCTGGATCCTTTGACATCTTGTATTCTTCCTCCTCTTTCCTCATTTGATCCAGCGCAAGTCTTCCGGGCGTCTTTTTGCCTTCTACTAACGTCCATGATCCACCCTCTTCCTCTTCCTCTGTCTGTGGAAAAACCGGGAATTCGTTTTCACTGCTTTTTCCTGTGTTTTTCGAAGGCGATTTTATGAGAAATCAAATTCTGGGGCCCAAATATTCCCCAACTTTATTTTCGGGATTGTTGATAGACTTCTTCCTTTTAGGCAGTCGATTGTAAGATGCCCAATCTCGTTACAGATCCAACAGGCGGGTCTTCTGCCAGCGACTATTACGTGTAACTTATCATCTCCAATTTCTATGTAATATGGAATTTCACTGAACGCTTTTTTATCTAATAGAATGTCGTAGTTCCATATGGAAAGGTACTGATCGCAAGACACAGACATTAGTTCGCCAAACTTTGTTAAAAATGCGTCAATATGTGCCCCTTCGATGTAGAACGGGACATGAAAGACTGAAATTGTTGTACGCCGTCTTCCCAAGTGTTCCATCCTCAACACATAGTCCTGGGTGATGATCTGCTTTTTTGAAAGTGTCATGCATTCATTTTATGTATAAAATAAAGCAGACCAGTTATTAAATCCTCTAGTCTTGATTACATTAATTGGTCTGTGACCTACCGATGCTAATAGTTTAGTAATTATATCCACCCACGCCCTGATTGATTTTTTGGTTTTACGATCCACAACGAACATATTGAGGGTCTTTCTTTGGAGGTCTTCCAACATTGGTAGGTCAATGATAAGTCCTTTTTCAGTAATCTGGTTCTTAAAAGATTAAATTTTAACCCTGAAATCCCCCAAGTTAATGGTCACTGTCGGGGGTTTTGCCCATCCCGACGTTCCAGGTTGGGGGAAGGTATCGACCTCATCTCCGTTGTCAAACTTACCCTTGGCACATGGCGTTGAGCTGCCATGGCCGACGAGGAAAACGAAATCCGTCAAACAAGAAAGAAAAAACTACACAGAAAAAAAAGTCGAACGTTCAAAAATAATTTGGCTCTAAAAAAAAGAGTCCGAATAACAGTAACAATAATAACAATAATATAACAATAATCAACAGTAATAATCAACGGAGCGCAAAATAGAAATACCTGGTAACAAAAAGGACAGAGTGCTTAAATGTGCCTACCAAATGTTCTCCCGGAAAAAAACGGGATTTATGGTAGCCGGTTGCTACCATTTAGTTATTATTAAAGGGTAGGTAGGTCACCCACAACAATAAGGATTACGGCCACTTGATTTTCTGAGCTTTAATGTTTCTATAAGGATTACGGCCACTTGATTTTCTGAGCTTTAATGTTGCTAGAAAGATTACGGCAACTTGGTTTTACGATTTCTAATGTTTCTATAAGGATTACGGCTACTTGGTTTTCTGAGCTTTTATGTTTCTATAAGGATTACGGCTACTTCGTTTTCTGACTTTTATGTTTCTATAAGGATTACGCCCACATTGTTTTCTGAGCTTTGATGTTTCTATAAGGATTACGGCTACTTGGTTTCCTGAGCTTTTATGTTTCTATAAGGATTACGCCCACATTGTTTTCTGAGCTTCGATGTTTCTATAACGATTACGGCTACTTGGTTTCCTGAGCTTTGATGTTTCCATAAGGATTACGCCTACTTGGTTTTGTGAGCTTTAATGTCTCGATAAGGATTACGGCTACTTGGTTTTATAATCTTTTATGTTTCTATAGGGATTACGGCCACTTGGTTTCCTGAGCTTTAATGTTTCTATACGGATTACGGCCACTTGGTTTCTTGAGCTTTGATGTTTCTATAAGGATTACGACCACTTGGTTTACTGAGCTTTGATGTTTCTATAAGGATTAAGGCCACTTGGTTTCTTGAGCTTTGATGTTTCTATAAGGATTACGACCACTTGGTTTACTGAGCTTTCATATTTCTATAAGGATTAGCGCCACTTTGTGTTCTAAGATTTGATGTGTCTATAAAGGTTTCCGGCCACTTGTTTTTTTTAGATTTAATATATCGACATAGATTACGGCCAGTTGGTATTATAATCTTTTATGTTTCTATAAAGATTACGGCTACTTGGTTTTCTGAGCTCTAATGTTGCAAAAAGGATTACGGCAACTCTGTTTTCTGAACTTTAATGTTGCTAGAATGATTACGGCCACTTGGTTTTACAATTTTTAATGTTTCTATAACGATTACGCCCACTTTGTTTTCTGAGCTTTAATGTTTCTATAAAGATTACGGCCACTTGGTTTCTTGAGCTTTGATGTTCCTATAAGGATTACGGCCACTTGGTTTCCTGAGCTTTGATATTTCTATAAGGATTACGGCTCCTTGGTTTCCTGAGTTTTGATGTTTCCATAAGGATTACGGCTACTTGGTTTTGTGTGCTTTAATGTCTCGGTAAAGATTACGGCTACTTGGTTTTATAATCTTTTATGTTTCTATAATGGTTTACGGCCACTTGGTTTCCTGAGCTTTGATCTTTTCATAAGGATTACGGCTACTTGGTTTCCTGAGCTTTGATGTTTCCATAAAGATTACGGCCACTTGGTTTCTTGAGCTTTGATGTTCCTATAAGGATTTCGGCAACTTGGTTTCCTGAGCTTTGATATTTCTATAAGGATTACGGCTACTTCGTTTCCTGAGCTTTGATGTTTCCATAAGGATTACGGCTACTTGGTTTTGTGTGCTTTAATGTCTCGGTAAGGATTACGGCTACTTGGTTTTCAAATCTTGTATGTTTCTATAAGGATTACGGCCACTTGGTTTCCTGAGATTTAATATTTCTATAAGGATTACGGCCACTTGGTTTTGTGAGCTTTAATGTTTCGATACGGATTACGGCCACTTGGTTTTCTGAGCTTTAATGTTTCTATAAGGATTACGGCCACTTGATTTCCTGAGCTTTAATGTTTCTATACGGATTACGGCCACTTGGTTTTCTGAGCTTTAAGGTTTCTATAAGGATTACGGCCACTTGGTTTCTTGAGCTTTGATGTTTATATAAAGATTACGACCACTTGGTTTACTGAGCTTTGATGTTTCTATAAGGATTAAGGCCACTTGGTTTCTTGAGCTTTGATGTTTCTATAAGGATTACGACCACTTGGTTTACTGAGCTTTCATGTTTCTATAAGGATTACGGCTACTTGGTTTTCTGAGCTTTTATATATCAACAAGGATTACGGCCAGTTGGTTTTATAATCTTTTATGTTTCTATAAACGTTACGGCTATTTAGTTTTCTGAGCTCTAATGTTGCAAAAAGGATTACGGCAACTCTGTTTTCTGAACTTCAATGTTGCTAGAATGATTACGGCCACTTGGTTTTACGATTTTTAATGTTTCTATAACGATTACGGCCACTTGGTTTCCTGAGATTTAATATTTCTATAAGGATTACGGCCACTTGGTTTCCTGAGCTTTAATGTTTCGATACGGATTACGGCCACTTGGTTTTCTGAGCTTTTATTTTTCTATAAGGATTACGGCCACTGTGTTTTCTGTGCTTTAATGTTTCTATAAGGATTACGTCCACTTAGTTTTCTGAGCTTTAACGTTTCTATAAGGATTACGGCCACTTGGTTTTTAGAGCTTTAATGTTACTGTAAGGATTACGGTCACTTGGTTTTCTGAGATTTAATGTTTCTTAAATAACTACGGCTCTGATGTTGTGTGAGCTTTAATGTCTCGATAAGGATTACGGCCACTTGGTTTCCTGATCTTTAATGTTTCTATAAAGATTACGGCTCCTTGGTTTTCTGAGCTTTAATGCTATTTTAAGGATTACGGATAATTTGTTTTCTGGGCTTTAATGTTTCTGTAAGGATTATGGTCAATTGGTTTATTGAGGTGTACCGATTCTCTAATGATTACGGCCACTTTGTTTTCTGTGGTTTAATGTTTTTGTAAGGGTTTCGACTACTTAGTTTTCTGAGGTTTAAGGTTTCTGGAAGGATTAAGGCTACATTGTTTTCTGGGATTTAATGTTCGTGTAAGAATTACGGCCACTTGTTTTCTGTTGCTGTAATGTTTATGTAAGGATTACGGACACTTGGTTTTCTGAACTTTAATTTTTCTGTAAGGATTACGGCCACTTGGTTTTTAGAGCTTTAATCTGTTTGTACGAATTACAAGTTCTCTGGGTTTTAATGTTACTGTAACGATTACGTCTACTTTCTTTTATGATCATTAATGTTACTGTAACGATTACGGCTAATTGGTTACCTGTTCGTGGTTGGCAGGTAACGATCTGGGTTTGACAATCAAGAAGGGCTGTTCCGTTCTCTAGGATCAACAGGTGGTTTCTGGACGCTGATTGAATCGTTAATTGCTCGCTTTTTCAAGTTAATTTGTGCAGGCCCGTCGTACGTGGGCCGTCATGGTTGTGGATGCTGTTGGGATGAGGAAGTAAACCGACTCAATCCGCCCATGGTAAATGCTGCCTCAAGTACATGTAAGTAAACCGTTAGTTGAATAATTCGCTTGATACATTTTAAGTTGACTGTTACTGTTACTGTTACTACTGTTCACAATCAGCGCGCGCGAGAGAGAAAGAGAGAGAGAGAGGGGAGAGAGAGGGAGAAAGTAAGTATGAATGACACAGCGTTGCAATGTAACTGTTTTAAGTAATAAAATTCTTCGCATCCAGCCCATCGTTCCAAATTCTCTTATGGTATTGTTGATTATCCAATTAACAACTTCATTAAGCGTTATCCTCGAGTGTTTTTTTTACCATGGTTAGTTGTGACTCTTCAGTATATATAAAAACGCAAAATGTGACCCACTTTTAACAAATTCCAGAGATAATACCTCAGAATTGTTCAAAGCTGGTCATGTCCCTACATGCATTGGTACTGTGTTACCAAAAGAGAGATTGCATAAATAAATATATTTCACCTCAAGAATTTTTATCTAATTAAGTGATATACTGTCATATGCAGTAAGCCTTTATAAGCAATAAGCCTTCAAGATAAATATATAACTTGTGTACAAGAATTAAGAATCTAATGAAATGATTCAAAACTAATGACAAAGAAAAGAGTTCCAAAAACATGTTAGGGCCTATTAGATAACAAAAATTAATCGGTATATTTCTATTATCTCTCATTATAAATTTTGGAACACTGTTGCTAGGCGTGAGGGGACATATTGTAGGCTATAATTAGTTTAATTGTTTTATGCCAAGGGTGTAAAAAAAATAGGGTGGAAGCCCTTCGTGAAAATTCATATACCTCTGATGTTAGTGAAATATTGACAATAAATATTAGACATCAATTAAGAAGTAATTTTCAATTTCAGTTTCCTTAGACAATGTTAAAGGGTTTTAGGAGGCATAATATGGGCAAAACCTCCTATTTGTAAATTAAAATATTACAGATTTTCATTGAATTTGATCTATAGTTAATTATTTTTGAGACCCCTTAACTTTTATATATTTGGAAAGAATAAAAATAAATTGTAATTGAGTTTTTTTATTAAACTTAGAATAAATATCCTATACATAAGTTAAGTAGCATTATATCTTTACTTTAATCTTTTTAAGGGGACATAAAAGTGGTGCAAAACTGTTTCGTCCGATAAATTATTTTTAACTTTACATGCTTGAAAAAAGTATTTATAACTAAGAAAAAAGTGTATTAACATTTAGTTTCATATAGATACTTTTCATCATCATCATCATCATCATCATCATCATCATCATCATCATCATCATCATCATCATCATCATCATCGTTAAGTTTTTTTATCAGTCTTGGACGAAGAACCCCATCCCTGGTTTCTTTCAACCTTGCTTTATTCCTTGGCTAGGCATTGCCAATTAGGACCTAGTTGACCATTGAGGTTGTCTCTCCACCGTAGTGTTCGCCTTTCTCTAGGTATTTTCCATTGCCTTGGGGTTCATTCTGTCGCTTTATATGTCCACCTGTTGTCTGTAGATCTAGAAAGGTGACCTACTTATCTATGTTTTGCCGTTCGTATAGTGGGGATGATTTCATTTACTCCAAATTGCTGTCTGATCCAGGTGTTTTTTTTACTGTAAACTGATGCCGAACATAATGCGTTCCATTTTGCATTGTGCCACTATTAGCATTTCTATCACTTATGCTATTACTTATCATATCTTTAGACATATCATTAGTAATGATTGCTTAAATAATAGTGATGATGTGTAATGTTTAAAGATATCGTAAAAGAAATAAGAAGAAATAAGTGAAAAATTACGAAAAATACCTACGATATTCTAGATTGTAATAGACAAAAACAATGATTATATATATATATAATAGCAATAGTTTTTTTAAAACTTGAAGGCAAATTGCCACTGAGTCGTAAGGGGCAACTGTGGAATAACGGGCCAGAAATGGAAGAGGGCATCCTATATGAGGATTTGTGCAGCCAGCGTTATATTTGTTCACATTGCACTTACATTTTTGCATGTCGGTAGAGTCAGGAAAACAGGGAACAGAGAAAGAGTTCCAATAGCTGGCAGCCGTGGAAAAAATCTAGTAGAGTAGAAATCCCTCCAGCATCTGGGGTCCTCTAGAGTGAATGGATGGGAGTTAGATGATTGTACGTTTCGTCAGGTTATTTACGTCGAGGGGTCACCCTAGCAGTCAGTTTATCGGAGAACATTCCTTTAAAGTACTTGTAAAACAAGCACAGGGATGCAAAATTGCGACGATGGCACAGGGGCTGGAGCTTGTTGGATAGTGAGGAGCCTATTAGATTAGCAACTCTTGTTGGGACTCACTCCGAAAGGGAGAGACTAGTGGTTGGGGCACCAGCCCAGATGTGACAACAATACTTTATGCATTTACGGATAGTGGCTTTGTAGAGATATAGAATACAGGCTAGTGTGATAAGTTTTTTAGCACGGTAAAGATAGCCCACTTTCCCTGTTGCAGCCTTGACAATGTGTTCTCATGTACTTGTTCCAATTCATGTCACTTGTGAATGTTATGCCGAGGAGTTTGAACGTTGAACTCTGTTATTAGCAATTGTAATCGGTGGTTGAAAGGGTTTCTTGTAGTTGTTGAATGAAAATAGTTTTATTTTAGTCGCATAAAATGTTATCATCTATTCATGTTCCCGTTCAACTACAGACTGGTGATCATTTTCTAAGGAGTCAGCCATTGCCTTGGATATGTGTGCGTCTGCTTTCCCCACATGTCGAGAGTAGGGCGTGTTCTCATCAGCAAATATACCCATCTATGACTCAGTTCTATCAATTTTGTTTATGAAAATCAGGAATAATAGAGGTCTAATGATCGATCACTGGGTACACCCGCATCTATGTCATGTTACTTAGATGAACGGCAATCGAGAACACTTGCATTTCTCTTTTATTTATGAAATATCCAATTATATTAAATATTCGCCATGAAATACCATACAAATTAATTTTCATGGGAAAGCCTTCATGCCAGACATTGTCAAATGCTTTGGATATATCAAGAAAGACCTCCATAATTTATCAAACAATAATATTAATCCATATAATTATAAATAGGGGATCCTAAAGTAATATATCAAGAATTATGTAAAACAAAGGGGAGGGAATAATGGTTGATATGATTAGTATGTAAAATATAAAATATATTTCATTTACCTGCTCCCCAATCAGTTAGACACGGGGTCATGTGTGGTTTTGAAAGAACACCACATAAAGATTAGCGTACAGAAATTGCAGTGATGAACTAACCCTTTCTAAATAAGAAAGTAAAGCCTGGAAGGGTGCACAACCTGAGACTGAACAGGATCATACCTTAGTCCGACAGAAACAAAGTCACTGTCGGACTGATGTCGAAGACGTATCTTTACTGGTAAGAACACACCTACTCAAACTGTGCCATGAAAGTATTAAAAAGTATAATACGTAAAAATAATTTGAGAGCACAACTATTGTTAGAAATTAATAATAGTGATGGAAATGGTGGAAAAGACAAATGGGCCAATGAGAACATAAACATCCTTTCAAATATTACTTACGAGATGAAATTTTAGAAATATTTATTTATAACCGTATACTTAAATACATGCTGAATGGGGACTGCATGTGAATTTGTATACTCCATAAACTTCCACTTTCAGTGGAAGGCACAATACCGGCTGTTCATTCACCTGTTGTAAAAATTTCCCCAAAATTAGAGGCATCTGCATTTTCACGAATGGCTTGAACCCGTTTTAATCCAGTTTCATGGAAACGCAATTCAATTAAATACAGCTCACATTACGAACCCTTGCGCCTATCAGTTCTATAATTCATAATGATCTGTTCAATAGATTTTTTTTCATTAATTTTTTTTTGGGGGGGGGGCATTTTACTGTCGATCTATTAATTATCTATTTCATTCTTCTTTTTTAATATTTAAAAAAATAAATATTCATAAATATCACATTAAAATATACAGATATACACATACACATAAATACATATATATATTTAATTTTTATTTACATACAACACACACACACGGCCTCGAATTACATCTATATATTCCGGCATTGCGTTGTCACGAATGACAGCCAGGGAGATGCGTTTAAATAACCAAGCTTACTCTCGTGCCCGATGTCTTGAAAAAATCTAACAGTCTAGGAACCAAGCACAGCTTATGTTTCTACTGAAATTGGTTGGAAGAGGAATCGGTCAGTGAGCGAGCTGTATTTCCAGTGCTTTCTTTGTCTCGTCGAGCAGAGCCGCTGTGTCGGGCTCGGTCGCGGATTTCGCAATCCTTGTGAGAAGGAGTCGGAACAAGTGGCGTCTCAGATCAGCGGCTTTTCGGCTCGGAAAGCAAATACCATCATCCTGTCGGGCCTGCGACCGTCACCCCTGTTTAGGCCGACTGGCTCGAGAACTGATGCAAAATCTGCCGAGCGAGATCTTGTTTGACTACGTCGTTAAGTGCAAAGTGGCGAGAAAGGCGGGCGGCACAAAATCGACAAGAGAGGGGATGCAGGGTAAACTCGTCAACGACTTGGGCACAGCGACAGCGGTGTGGGTGACATAAACGGAGCCCCAGCCGTTGTGAGACGGTAATCCAAATAGTGTCATTATTCAAGAGGTTTCGCAATGTTGCTGAAGGGATTACACTGAGCAAAACGACGATGTAAGATGAAGTCGCCGCTCTCAGGCAAGCAGTTTTATGCTGGTTACTGCTACGGACGAGTTCGACAAATCTAGACTGACATTGAATGTCGTCCCAGGACGACTGATGTACGATGTCGGGTGGTTGCTGAAGGTTTTTCGTTGTAGTCTATGTTGACAAAACTGCTGTCAACAGATCTGAAGACGGGGATTCGAGATATGAATAGATTAAAAGTGAATTCTGTGCACACGAATATATCTTTCTCTAAGGCATACGCAAACATAACACACTAACAGAGAGACATTGAGTTGCATATAATAAATGTTTCAAAGCTTCCCCTGTGAGCACTTCAGCATATTTAGTTAGATTTCGAACAGTCTTGGCTTATCTATTTGTTGTTAAGACATTCTATACAGAGTTAAAATCCTATCTGATTTACAGTGTTTAGGAAGCCTTGAGAAAAGTATGAAACCAGAATTATTACTTAGTACACCATGAATTGTTTGCAATATGTATTAGTTCAGCATAAAATAAACAACCAAGGGATTTATATACCGTAAAATAACCACGCCCTATCAACTAATATATCCATATATTCTTTAAACTCTGCGGTTGTCATCTTGCTTGCTTGTCCCCTTTGACACTTCATATACACCTGTTTTAGATGTGATAGGAAGAGCGAATGGCGTAAATAAAGAACAAATGATAAGTAAAGTAGTGAGAGTCATGGACGTTGATGAAATTTAGAATAAGAATTGTAGACATAAGGTGTAGTAGCATATCTATATTGACTTTACTCTTTTTAAACAAGATTAACCCCAAACAAGGCAAGCTGCCACTGTAGACGTAAGTGGCTACTGAGAATTAGGGAGAAAGTTTTTGAGGTCATCCTAAATTCGGAACTGTGTAGTGAGATGCCTGTTCACGAGGCAAAACTGTTTCCATCGGTAGAATAAGTGTATTATTTAGCAATTATTAGAATATATATTAATATAGTATATCTAGATTTCGTATTATGCTTTCATTCGTTCTGTTTGAGGAAGCTGTAGACTACAAAGCCACACAAAGCGGATGATATCTTTTCTTTACTATAGCCCCTTTATCACAGAAAACATGTAGCTAGTCTTTCTCTACTCTATGGTTATTTTCATGGTAGATGCTCGATTGAGCTCTAACCTCTGCTTCTATGTATCTGTAAAACGTTTACATCAAAGACTCGTCTAGCTACAACCACGGTAAAGAATGTTTCTTTATTCTTCTGTGTACCTGAAACTAAACGGAACTTTCATGAACAAAATTTATTTCTAAGAACTTCCCATCTGTTAAATACAGGTGACGGTGGTTAAGTGGATATCGACACGGACTGAAGACCTGTTCCAAGTTCGAACCCAGTCGGTTCCATAGTACCGCTTTCACTTAGAGATGTTGGCAACCTTCTCGTGGTCCTTCCTGTAAGTACCTGATGTATTTCCAGAAAGATTTCTAACTAGGAAAACATCGGGGAAACTAATGCCAACACCGGAATCATCTGATTCACACGAAAGAAGTCGATTGTATGAGTTATCCCCACCACCTTGGTAATAGAAATCCTCCAAGATGCTCACTTGCCCCTTTAAATTTTTTGTCCTCGACTTCTTCCAAATTGCATTTATCTTAGAAGAACATCACCCATTCTCTAAACTTGATCCCTCGTTTTATTTTTCCTAAACTTAGAACCCACTCCCATTCAGAGATTGGCCTGCTTGTTTGCGGTTCTGAACAAACCGGAAAACAATTGGTGATCTAATAGTTAGAAAGGGTTTAGAGGGTCTTACTAACCATTTTATTTTTGTTTATTGTTCTTTCTTCACTCCCCGTTTTTATTCCAATGAACTTCTGTACATATAACCATATTTATGAAAAATAAATGTGTCAATCCATTTGAGGATATCATATGTAGGACGAGCCTTGCTGTAAATGTGGTATTGTGGTTATTGAGATGATTCGAGTTATGAATAGGATAGGAACTTTTATCACTTATAGATCAAAGATGACCAAAGGCACCCATTTTCCCACACTTTTGATGGTCTGATGCCTAATTTTTACTGAATATAAATTTTTATATTTTGTGAAAATAAATAATTCAAAGTGTAGTATCTGTTCTGATGCAACACTTAGTCGATTCTGTCCTTTTCAGTGAAGGAAAAGTCCTTCTAGATTGAGGCAATTTATATTTTTGTTCCAATCTAGAGTGCCCCTTTTTGAGGAGCTGAATTTTCCTCACATTAAAAACTGGCCTTGTGTCTAACTTTGCCGTCGTGAGGAGGCACGTAAATAGGAACCACGAGGCTGTTTCTTTGCTGACTACAACATGGTATTTTCAAGTTTAATATTAACTTTTTTTAGTCGAGGTGTGCGCCTAAATAATCAAATTATGATAAAACACACATCATTTGTAATCCTCTCAATTGCCGTGTTTTCACCAACTAACAATCAGATTAACTCATACAATCGAGTGTTCTGTGGGGATTGACAAACGGTTACTCATTAATAAAAACAGTTCAAGTACAAATATATAGGGAATCCAATAGTGGTAGTAATTTTTTTATTGGTATTTTATCACCATAATGTAGTGGGTGTACGTTATTTATTTTTTTCTAATTATAGAAAAACTTTTTTTTTACTCATATTCACCCGAAACAAGGCACATTGCTACTTAGAGGTAAGGAACTACTGTAAATTAGAGACCATGCCTACAGGGACACTATAAGCAAAGATTTGAACTCGAGATGTCTATTCACATTACATTTGAATTTCTGTACAGTAAGAGAAGCAGGAAATGGGGAGGGAATTCCAAAGTCACCAGTTCGAGGAAAGAAGACTTTACGGCATCTGGAGACCTCTTAAATTACGAGGTGGGATTTTACTGCTTGTAGGGTCAGTCGGGAGTATTTACGTCGAGGGGGGGGACCACTGTTACGAGTTCGTCGGAGCACATTCCATTAAAGTACTTGTAAAACAAGCACAGGGATGCAACATCGCGGTGATGGGAAATTGGTTGACTATGCGGGGCTTAATAGATTGCACTGGCCTAAATGTTAAAAGAATACTCCATGCATGGGGGAATGGTGGCTTTATAGATATATAGGGTACTGGCAGGGGGTAAGTAGTTTTCTAGTGCGGTACAAGGAGCATACCTTCTTTTCAGCAGCCTTGGCAATGTCTTCTATTTATTTGTTCCAATTCATGCTATATGTGAATTAAAACTAAGAATGAAATTATATTCATGTTTTTGTTTGTGTGGTATGAGTTAAAAAGACAGAGAGTGTGAAAGAAAGAAAGAGTTAAAGAATGTAAGATTATCTTGGTTAGTATAGGCAATCTGGGTTATAAAGATCTCGTCGGAAAACCTGAGGTACTTACAGGTCTTGATAAGAACAAGCACTCTTTGGCCACTATTGTAAAACTGTCCCCATTTGACCCCACCCTATAAGGTCAGAGTCAGACACAAGATCTGTTTTTAATGTGGTCAAAATCCATCTTCCCTAAAAATGGTCACTATGGAGGAGGATAAACATTTAAATCCCCTCAGTCTAGAGGGATGCTTCTTTCAATGATCGAGGACAGAAGACTGAAGTGTAGTATTAGAAAAGATACTACACTTTGATCTCAGCAAAAGGCAAAAGTGACTGATTACTATTTGTATGTCAGTACAATTCATACTAACTCAGATCTATTCAGGCAAAATATTTTCTTGAGCTTAATTTCTAAGAAGTGGTTTATCTAACATTACATGATATTTCAGACGTTGAAAACATAAAGTAATGTGACCTTGGAAAATTGGTTTATTTATCAGCTGTGAAGGTTAATAATGAAAATGCCCCCGTGTTAAGAGTTTCTCGAGACTAAATAAGTTTTAATTGAAAGCGAAATGCATTTTTTGTATAAATAACACATTGTCCAACAGAAGAAAGTAATATTACTAGTAAGAATAAAATATTCATTCATCAGTTTAACTGCTTTCGATAACAAATTCAGAAAATCCGACAAGATAATTTGATGTATTGGATGAATACGAATCAAACAACAGGGAAATCAAATAAGAAACTGAACAATGTGACTTGAATGTAATTTTTATTGATTAATTTTAATCTAATAACTATATTTTGTCGATTGTGTTAAGGGCAAATAAAATAATTGGTTTGATGTTTAGAAATTTTATTTCAAGTGCGGCAGATGTTATTTTTAGAATATTTAAGACTTTAATAAGATCTTATAGAGAATATTATAATCAATCTACGGAATCCGTAGCTCAACATGACGATGTGGGATATAATTGTTAAATTGAAATGCGTATAAAGGAAAGTGACTAAACTAATTAAAAGATAAACTGATCTCAATTATAAGGATAGTTTGAAATCCTTTCTTTAACATCATTACTTGGGAGAAGAATGAGTGTTACTATGATGTATATATTATTAAAAGTTATGGATCTTTTTTCTTGGGGGGGGTTCGTGCGCAAATAGAAACCAGTGATTGGTTGAAAAAAAGGAATAGGCAGAGTGCACATTATCAAGCCGGTAGTTTTATGATGTAAATACCTGAGTTCGAATCTGACGTAGTATAAACTTTTTTCTATATAACTGGATACGTGTTTTATAAATTTAATACAATTAACATAATATAATATAAAATAAAAACATTACATAAATAATTTTTAAACTAAAAAAATTGTTTCTGATAATTCGCAAAAATAAAACATAAAGTGTATTTGACAATTTAAAAGCAAATTATTTTTGCTTAAAACAGACTTTATTATGTGTTTGACTAATAATAACCATAAGTAAAATACATTTACACACAATAGATGTGTAATCTCTAAGGCTCTTTCAGCTATCGTCTCACCAGGTGAAAATTGACAGTTTAAAATGAATGAGAAATAGTAATGATGAAAATAAAGAGCACAAAAAGAAATTTGAATGTGACAGGTAATTGACGAAAAAAGTAGATATAAGGGGTAACCGGCATTAGTTCAAAGCGAATTATTTTTGCTTATAAACATAATTTCTTATGTGTGTTTTACATAATGACCATAAGAAAATACATCATCGTGGTTACTTACTCTTTTGGGGCAAATACTAAGTAGTGTATGTTTTCACAATATTTTTAGAAATATCTCTCGTCATATTACATATGAACCGGTAGAAGCTGTACTGTAGAACACCTCTCAAGGTACGGGTATAAACTTGTGAATACTTGAAAAAGTAATGATTTGATTTAGATTGGTTTGCTGTTTTTGAAATTGTAATTTAAGTGCGGCAAACGTTATTGGTAAAATATGTAAGACTTTAATAAAACATTTTTATAATGTATGTATACATATATATATATATATATATATAAGCTGAATATGAATTAGACAACATGAACAATCAAATAAGAAACTGCTGAAGAATGTTACTTGAACGTAATTTTTCATGATAAATTTAAATTTCATAATCATATGGTGTCAATTGTCTTGAAGGCAAAGACAATGATTGGTTTGATGTTTAGAAATTCATTTCAAGTGCGGACGATGGTATTGTTAGAATATTTAAGACTTTAATAAAACATTTTTATAATGTATGTATATATATATATATATATATATATATATATATATATAAGCTGAATATGAATTAGACAACATGAACAATCAAATAAGAAACTGCTGAAGAACGTTACTTGAACGTAATTTTTCATGATAAATTTAAATTTCATAATTATATGGTGTCAATTGTCTTGAAGGCAAATACAATGATTGGTTTGATGTTTAGAAATTCATTTCAAGTGCGGACGATGGTATTGTTAGAATATTTAAGACTTTAATAAGATCTCATAGAGAATATTATAATCAATCCACGGCACAGTAGCTTTATGTAAGAATTGGGATATGATGTTCAAATTTGAAAGGCGTACAAAGAAAAGTGAGTAAACTAATAAAAGGATTAAAGGCTCTCAATTATAAGGATGGATTGGAATATTTAGGTATAGCTTCACTACTTTGTAAAAAAATTAGTGGTACTATAATCTATATCCTATGAAAATTATGTTGTTTTTTAGTTTATCTATTAGTACACAAATAGAAACACGTGATTAGTTGACTAGAAAGAAATAGACAGTAGTTTAAGTTGAATAGAAAAAATCTACTTAGTGACAAGAGTGTTTATCAAAAACATTTCCTCTATTATATTTTAGGTTACTGTTTTTAAACAATTAATAATTTGTTTTCACCATATTTTTATCATTACCACATAAGAAAATCAAACTGTTTTTTTTATATAATTAATCTTTTTAATTGTTTTTTTATTAAAATAATAAAATTAAACTTTTTGTTCTACTATTTTAGGCGATTACTCGAGGTTTTACGGCGTAGCAACTCGGACTTAGGGTTAGTGCTAAAAGAAAGTTGGATAACTCTCTTAACGAAATGTTTACAGACTAGTGAAATTCAAAATTCCTTCCAAATCTAAGTCATATAAAATTATGAAGGACTGTTTTTTCATAAACACTGCTTGTCTATTTCCGATTACAAAACCGAAAGCCGTCACTCAGAAAACTTTTTTTTCTTTAACCGTAATTTAATACGATGCCAATACCCGAGTTCAAATTACACGTAAGTCTAAAGTATTTTTTTAACTGGATACGTGTGTTATAAATTTAAGTTATGGGGTTTTGGCAGTTTGTTCGTACGCTTTGTTTCGAAGAAATGGTTGTATTTGCAGATTACATGATATCTGTCATTTAGGCAAGACCATTTATAATGAGGTGGGTTTTACTAAACGGATAACACTCTGATATAAAACCAATAACTTCTTTCGGATCCAATGCACCCTTTCTGTTACAAATGGATTCGTTGCTCAGAGAGTGGAATTCGTCCTGTACATTTGTCAAAGTTATATGTATAGCTATTTCTTAATTTCTCAGCGTGGCCATCTAATTCACGTACGTGTGTCTTTACACAGCATTCGCACGTATGTAAATTAGATGGCAAAATAATTAGTGACTTTATATCTACATAAAAATAAACAAAAATACTTTTATATGATGATGATAATAATAATAATAATAATAATAATAATAATAATAATAATAATAATAATAATAATAATAATAATAATAATAATAATAGGACGACAACGATCGAAACAGCTGCGATCTTAAGGAAAATCCTCGAATCCGGAAACCAACCCACATAAGGTACGAACGGTAACCAGTCACATGGAAGTTACAATAGGAAGAAAACAAAACCACAGGAAGAACATAACCGCACGAACCAAGGAACAGAAACTGCAAGAAATATCATAAGCTGCCCCCCCCCCACCCCAAAAAAATTACTGGCCTCAGCTGCTACCACAGAAAATAGTCGTAGAGGTTCAAGAAGGATGGAAAGACCGGGGAAGGACAGCACTAACCAGACCATCACTGGAAAAGTGCGAAGAGTGCTGTGACCTTGTGGAAGCTTATTGCTATCTAAATCTCAAGGGAAACTAATGGACGTTGCCAGCAAAGAGTCAATGGTAGGCGGCGGTTGCGATACCGCAAGATAATTTGCGATGGTGATCGAAAAAAGGTAGAGAGTACTGTAAATCTGTGGAGGATTGTTGTCACTCAGACTCCTGGAAACACAACTAGTTGTCGTCGGTGAGCATGACTTTTGTGATAACTCCTAGTGAGCAGAAATTATGATAATAAGGTAATATTATTATTATTATTAATATTATTATTATTATTATTATTATTATTATTATTATTATTATTATTATTATTGTACATTTGACAAAGTGATATGCACAGCATTCGCTTTATATAAGGAGCTCGGCTTATGAATGCTCCCTTTCCTCAGTGATCATACGTATGTATGTATGTCGGTAGGTATGTTGAGCACTTACACCATAGTATTATGTGTTCAAATTAGATATATGGTGTAATGGCTATTCTTTACTGAACACAAAATCTGAAAGCCGTTTGGAAACGCATACGCTTTCAGCAAAAAATGAACAATCGAAGAAAAAAAGATTTTTCATAATAGCTTACAATTTATTGTGGTAGAATGTCGACATTCTGTTGGTACACTCAACTTTACATGTACCGTCAGCTCCCCAGTCCCCACTAAGATGATCAAAAGGCGGAACGCCCGCTCACCCCATCTCAAGTCTGGTTCTGTTGTTATTCCCGATTTTGTATTGATTGTTGACTATAATTATGAAAATTGTGTTTTCATCACACATTCCGCAATCCAAAGTAATTCATACAATAAACAGTAAATGTTTAAACTTCCATTTTCCTCCGAATCTTTAAATTGTAAAAACAAAGTCAGTCGCTTTCAAATGTGACTTCCACTAAAACATCGCCCCTTATCTACATCTCTTTACTCTCTAGATTATAATTCTTATTTACAATGTTGCTTATATGAAGACCCTAATTACATATAAGCAGTATTTTCCCCTGCAATAGGTTTCATTCGTATTTTTCAAGCTTTGATTTTTAATCCAGTTCAGTCTTTCGAGTTATCCTGCTTTACTGTTAAGTCCGGGAATCTTTGAATCATCAGTTTTTGATGAACAATTATTGCAGAAAAGAACTATAATAATATAACTTTGGACATTTTAGTATCCAATGGTGTGTTTTCGTTCTGATTTCTATGTTTTCATCTACCTATCTATATACTATGTTTAATAGTATATAGATGGAGGGATAATCCACTGGGAAAGTAGACACATAAATGTTATTTGGCATTACTTCAAAGAAATTGTTTTTGTTTAAAAATATAATTTCTATTTTTTTTTGCCAATGTAAATAATACATAAAACGTAGTTACTTACTCTCTAATGCAAATACTTTTCTCCACGAAATTTCACATATATTTTATTTCGCACTAGCTATAAAGCGGTATGGGTTAGCTTAATATGGCAATTGGCAGAGCTAAATACTGTAACGACACCACTCAAAGTGTGGGTAAAAACTAGTTAATAATTAATGGTTTTAATAGAGTGCAATTGCTCATTTATCCAGGTATGTTTACGTACAATGTTCACTAAATATCAGAGGACACCTCCTTCTTCTTCTTTCGTTTGCTTCACAGCATCTCACTGTTAGATCACCAGCTCGGTTGAGAAAAGCCATGCTAATGTTTTGTTGTCTAGCGCAGCTATGCCGGCTTCGCCGTTGGGTGATTGATGTTTAAGGCATGACTCGATGATGTGGTCTACTGACTGTTCCTGGTACCGCTTCAGTAGGTGTTCGTGCAAGTCGAGGATACGTCCTTGAAAATCAGTCCTATAGTGACTTTGGTTCTGTTAAGTTCCAGGAAGTCCACCATCTCAGGCTTTACCTTCTCTCTTAGAAGAGGTTAATTTATTACTAATCGATCGAGGTGCCATGACCGGGGAATGCCAACGTGGCTGCTCATTCATTTTTGTAAGCCAGTGTGCGCTAATTCTAGTGCGTTGGTTTTTCAAAACTACACCTGACCTTGTGTCGAACCTCAACTGGAGAGTAACTAAAATACTGAACTCTTCTATTTTGTAATGAAGATCACTAAAATACTCTTTTATTTGGTTGATGTTTGTATTCGAACGCGAATCGACATACACCATCTGTATTCGAGGTAAGACTAAAGTGTAACAGTACTGTATGTGTCGTGTCTTGTGTGTTCTATGGTCGTATGAAGATTTTGTTATAATCTAACATCATATCCCGGCAGTATAAATAACGATGACTTAAGGTTTCGACAACCATTTCATTTAATACATGATTTTGTTTACACCTTCTCTTGTCAGGTCGTTTAGCTATGGACACTGGAGAATCATCATCATATATCATGCCAATACTGGGTCTATCGTTGAGCCTCAAAACTGCAGTCCATCAAACTTTGGCCGAGACAAGTTTGTCTATCACTGCAGACACTAGGTATGTGTTCTATTGTCTGTCTGGGATTTCCACAAGGGTAGTTTCTTCTTTGTTTGCCCTCCGCACCTGTGGAGGTTGCGAGCTGGCCTTCTGATCTTCGTGTCGTGTTAGGGGGAGATCAACACATGTCAAAATTAGACCCTACATTGAACAACACTTGCTCTTGATCCCTGGCTGCATGAAGCCTTCCAGCCTGAACAATCTGCAGATGTGAGACGAAACGTTGCCAGCCGTCGTTGGGCATCAAGGTTACAGTCTATCAAATATTGCAAGTTGGTCCATCACTGCACTAATTAAGAATTTGTTCGTTTGTTTGTCCTGAATTTCCACATGTTCAGTCGTTTGTTGTTGCTGATCCTCACCTCTGGAGGTTGCCGGCTGTTCTTCCAACCTTCACTACTGGCAGTAAAACGAAGGATGACTTCAAGGTTACAAGTGTCAACATTGTAGGTAGCTTACCAGCGACGAGAAAACTTCTGTAGAACCTTAACACTGAGGAATGTATGATGAATAACGTACAAAGAATAAGAATAACAGCATTGTACTGGAACAACCTCTCTATTAAACTCATATTTCAGAGGAAACCATAAATTGTGTTGTTCTAAATGTTCGGTTAGACTAGTCTCATCAATTTTCAGACAAACTTTATCGAACCTATGACAATTTAAGTACTATAAAAGAATTGATAAAAGATTCCCATTATTTTTCATTTCGTTTGGAGGGGACTTCATTAAACAGTCTATAAGCAAACACAACTATTTCTTATATCTAAAATTTCAGACAAAATGGAAAATTATTTTATGGAAATGTGGATAAGCATAAAAATATAGAAATAAGGACACAAATACATAATCAAAGCTGAACTTAGCTATTTCGGTCGATTCGTTCGACCATATTCATGCTTTAGGTGCTATTAAAAAGTACATTTCCTTGATAAGGGATACACAATATTCGTTTTTTAAAGAGGTCTGCAACCAGAGAGCCTATATGCTAGAGCTACCATTGTCACATAATGGATGGACGTATGTGAAGAAAGATTACATCAGATAGTATGGATATTGTATCTAGGTGGACCAGTTCAAGTTACTTGACACGAAAATCTGAAAAAAAACACTCTCTGAACTAAAATGTAAACAGGCATGTACTTTGGGTTAGATTCGAGTTGAGAGTTCAAGGAAACGTCAGACCTAAATGATTTATGACAAATTCAGTGTCCCCTTGAAAATTGACTTCAAGATACCGCATGAAAAAACGAAATACGTTTTTTAGTCAGTCAGTTTTTGGAAGCGGTGATGAACGGACGCAAATTAGAGATTGATTAAAATAACAAAAATAGGAATTTAAGTCCTAAAACAGTTTATAGCGCCACTTGTTGCATGCCCACCTCCATCTTTTATTTTGGGCCTCTCTCCATTTAATGTTAACGTGTGACTTTTATGTGTATGATGAGAATTTCTCTCCAAAATAAAGCAAAAGTTTAAATTCTCCGGCGATCTCGCCTTTTTCTTTTCTGTGCATGGAAAGTTTTTTATTACAGGCACGGCTACGATGATGATAATGACGGCAACGATGTCAAGGACAAGCCGGTGCATCAGTATACAAAAACAGATAAGACTACAGAGAATATTTTAACTAAGTGACTTTGATTAGAGAATGTGTTTTAATAAACAAACACATAACACCATGTTTCCATATTTATAGCCGACATAGATATATATGCATCTATGATGGAGTAAATATGAAATAAAATTTTCGAAAAAAATGGAAAATTATTTCACGAATAGTTGGTAAGCAAGCCAACATACTAGTAGAAATAAGGATACAAACACATCATTAAAGCCGAACCAAGATATTTCGGTCGATTTGTTCGACCATATTCATTTGGTAACATTTTTAGGCGCAATAAAAATACATTATCTTCATAAAGGATATACAATATATGTCTTTTTAGGAGGAGGTTTGCAGCTGAAGAGCCTATATGCTAGAGTTACCATTTTTGAATATTTGACATAGATATATATGCATCTATGAGAGAGTTAATTTGAAATAAAGATTTCATACAAAGTAAAAATTAGTTCATGGAAATGTGGATAAGTAAAGCAATGAGCAAGTAGAAATGAGTACACAAACACATTATTAAAGCTGGACTAAAATATTTCTGCCGATTCGTTCGACCATATTCATTTAGTAACATTATTCGTAATTTTAGGAAGGCCTGCCGCCATGAAACCTATAACCAAATGCCACTATGTTTTTTATATTTGACATAAATGTATATGCAACTCTGAGGGAGAAAATATGAAATTCAAATTTCAGCCAAAATAGAAAATTCTTTTACGAATAGTCGATGAGCTAGGAAACATGCTAGTAGAAATAAGGACATAAACACATCATTAAAGTTGGATCATGATATTGATGTCTATTCTATGAAACAATATATTACTTTGATAAAGGATACACAATATTTATCATTTTTGGGAGGTAAACAGACAAGCAGCGTATAAACTGAAGCTAACATTATTTATATCTGAGACAGATTGTTAGTGCGTCTATGAGGGAATAAATATGAAATAAAAATTTTAGACATAATGGAAAATTGGTTTATGGAATAGTGTTACATAATGGATGTATGTATGTGAGAAACGATTACATCAACTGGTATTGATTTGGTATCTAGATGAACCAGTGCAAATCTTGACACGAAAGTTCGCTTTTGGATAAAAATATAAACAAACTTGAACTCAGATCAGAGATCATAGAAGGATCAAACAGTTACGTTGTGACAGGTTCAGTGTCACCCTTTTAGGCAATTACGTCACAATCGTGGGAACGAGAAAAGAAATAAGTTTTGGGTCAGTCCGTCTTTTGGTCGCGTAGTGCACGGATGCAAAATCGAGATGTAATTAAAAAAAAAGGAAATTGGGAGTTTAATTCCTAAAAGAGTTGATAGCGACTGGTATGCCCTTCCTTCTTATCCCCATAACTAAGTAGAATCAAGTTAAGAAGAACAATTTGGCCTCTCTCTCAAATTTAATGAATGTGTGACTTTTATTCGTATGACGAGAAAATGTCTCCCAAATAAAGACCAGTTTAAATTTTCTGCCGGGTTCGCCTTTTACCTCTCTGCATGAAAAGTTTTGATTACAGACACTAGACGATGATGGCTTGAAGTGCGGTCCACTACGACGATGACGACGGCGAAAGGCAGCGCACTGGACGATGATGATGGTGATGACAATGGCGACAGCAACCGGCGTCAATATGCAAAAATATAAAAGTATACGAGAAGATTTAAGTAATAGACGATGGATTTAAAAAAGAACAGATATTAAGAAACGACGATGTTACAAGACATCAACACACCAGTTACGCTAGACCAAGATATTTCCGTTGATTTGTTTTGTAAAAAAATATTTTACAAAATACATATAGGCGAACGCATCGAAATATCTTGGTCCAGATTAAATGATTTGTTTGTGTCCATATTTCTACTGGCATGTTTCATGGCTTTCTTATATACTATTTAATAATTGATCTATCAACAATAAATAAACGAATGAATTAAAGTAAATAAATTGCAAGCTAGCACGAAATAAATGTTTTGCAGAAAACAAATGGGAATTGAAATGTTGCGCGAAGATGTTTTACGTACATGACATTTTGTTTCTCTCTCGATTTTACATTTTATGCCTGACAAATTATTAAGCGTTTTGCGAAATTGATTTACAGTCACGCATAAACATCTTCCTAACATGTGGCATGTGCACATTCATTCAAAAGTGCTGGCGAATGCGAATTATCGGTTTCGTATTCGTTCTCACACATCTAAAATAACAGATCAACAAAAGAGAAGAAAAAGATTGACTTTTAAAAATATAATATGATTTATTGGTGTTTTAAAGTAATACACCTAATATGCACACATTTCAAAGCTTTCTAATGCATATATATATATATATATATATATATATATATATATATATATATATATATATATATATATATATATATAATAAAAGACAGACTTATCAAACATTCTTAGAGATCCGGTCTAGAAAGAAACATTACTGGTCTACATAGAGAGGAAACTCACCGCACGCTCTCTCAAGAACACGTCAAATATAACTGACGTGGAGATAGTTACGGCAGACTTCATGTTGTCAAATCGCATTCGGGATCAAAGAGATTCGGAAACATGTCACCTCGACGGATAGACCAACATTGAGGAAAAGAGGAAATTAACTTCTGAATCGCGACTTTTATATTTGTTACCACAAGAATCAAGAAAGCACGTTTCACATTTATATGACTACTAACTGGACGAGGCCAAATTAATAAAACATACTTAGAATCTAACTATATATAAAACAAAATTGTATGTATGTGTATATGTATCGCGGAAACACAGTTGAACGGTTTATTTAAAAGCCAAACTAATTACAAGTTCCAGAGAACCTCTAATAATACGGACGTATATAATGAAGACTCGTAAGGAACACTTCTTGCCTGTCAGTTTTAAAACGTCGGCTCACATAAGAAATCCCTAGACAGTAGATAAAAACTTTGAAGTCATAATCGCGTTATGTTGTTAAGATCTTGGCTGATGAAGCGCATGATACAAACGAGATGGCGACCTGAAACATATGGATAACTCGAGCGAGGTGGATACAACGGTGTTAGCTAATGATAGTGAGTTTATTTTATACAAGTGTCTTATAAGATCTTTTAATTCAAATTGATTAAAGAAATTCCGTCAGAATAGCAGTTAATAAAAGCATATTCCTTTTCGTAAAATTTGTTTCTATATTGACCTGACGGAATTATGGGAAGGTGTTTGCCTCCGGAGTACGGCGATATATAAATGCCCGTATCGGCAGACATACGTTTCTCTCTCTATTATTCTTCTTTCTCTCTCATACATACACATTCTCTCTTTCTCTCTCTCACACACACGCTCAATCTCACTTCTCTCTCTCTCACTCTCTCTCACACACACACTCTCTCTTTATATATATCGTCTCCCGCTCTCTTTTTCTCTCTCTTAAAATATGTCATGAAGACACAACGAAATTCGTTGAGAATGTCCCTAAAAGTCCTGTAAGATCGAGGCAAGACAGCGCGAACCCTAACAAGAAAAATAAGCGCCTACATCGCGACTTTGAAGAAAGTTTTGAACAGGAATGTTCGATAAGACACATACATGAGTCCCAAGAGTCAATTAATCACCGACACGTCTTCAAAGAACCGCCAGGATTTCCCCAATAAGATCAAATGTCATGCATAGAAATTAAAACAACATTACATTTATAAATTTAGTTATGGTTTTATAACAATTTTGTTTTATTAATAATTTAATGACCGTACGATACTGTAATCATTAAATTTGAGGACATCGCGAAGCCGCGTGCCCCAGGCTGAAGACCGTGTTTTAGGCTTAAGGCGGCTTCAACGAGTGTGCTTTATTCGGCAAAGTGGCACTAAGTAAAGCAATTTTAACTTTGAGAATACACCAATTATTGGTCAATATAAGTGTTATTTTTCCTTTTCAAAGAGTGTCAAATTTGTCTCAAAAACTTTGTGTTTCTTGTTTTTTTATATAGGGAAAATGCAACTCCCCAAAATTAAAATTGTTACAGTTGAGAAAGATTTAACTTTTACTTCTCGAGAACTGAAAAGAATGAAGTGTTGTATCAAAACTAGTTTCTCTAACGTATCTAGAAAGATTGCAACGAAAACCTATCGCGTTTAATATTTAGAAAATGATATCTTATGATCTTATTTTGAATAACATTTATCGGGAGAGTATCGTTAGGATTTAAATGCAATTTGAACATGATATTAACATTATGTATTAGATGTAATTCTTATAATTCTTCTAAGAGATCTAGAGAAGAAAAACAACAAATATTTAGATTCTAAACATGAGTTTTGCCGTGGCCTTCTCTTTACGAAGGCTTTTCCATTGAATCTCATTTTTTTGCTGACGTCACAGTGGTTGGTGCTAGTCGTCGCCTAACGAGATTTCGAAATACCTGAAATTAACTGATGTATTTTCATGTTGACTCGTGATCAAGATCACAGTATTGAAAATAAAAATTAGGAAGAATGCTTGTCTGGAGCACATTAGATTATTTGTTAAATCATTTTTGTGGTTAGAAAAATAATATTACTAAGAATAAATTAAGCAGTAAAATAACTTTTTACGTCAAGTGGCTTCATGCTATGTCTGGAGCGATTTCTATAACAAAAAGAAAATTTCAAACATTAAACTAAATCATCCAAGAGATTATCCCTCTGAATTGAACATTTAAAGATAGTACATGGTATAGTAAACTGAACTAGCATTAGAATATAGTACTAGTATAGTACGTCGAACACATGCCAGCATGCAAAATGGACGTTAAACTGATGATTATTGTGACGACGACACACTTATACAAGCTCTTAAATAGTAATAGAAGTACTGGTATAATTTTAGCTTCAGCCAGACATATACCCAATCTAAATTAGTAAGAGAAATAAAAGTATAGTTTTGATTATACAGACAGACACCAACGTTCAATTATGATAGGAACGGTTGGATTTTAGGCGGTGGCATGGTGCTGAGCTCGTTGTTAATGTTCTCTCTCGTATAACCTGTTATGTGAATCGCTTCGCATGTAATAGAAGTAGTCAGATTACGTCCAGGAATAAAATAACTTCACGTAAAAATGACTATGGTTTTGTTTACTTAATTTTTACTTCCTGCTATTTCGTGATCCGTCAAGCATGCAGAATTATAAAAGAACTAAAAATTATAAATTAAATTAACCAAATTTTATTCCATGGGGACAGTTTATGACATGTATTTGTTGACATTCGATTTGAAGACGACCACGTTGCAATCTACAGGGATCCACTTCGGTGATAGTGTGTAGTAGGAACACTGGGTAAGAGTAATGATCATAAAAAGTATGGTCTGCACAACGAAATTCGTTATGAATTTCCCCCAAAAGGTTGGCAAAGTCCAGGCGATCTCATGCGAACCCTGACGAGAAAAATGGGCGCCAAAATGGCGACTGTGAAGAAATTGCTGAACATACAAGAGTTCCAAGTGCAAATTACTCACCGAAAAGTTCCAAGAGAATCGACTAGAACTCCCCAACAAGGTCAATTTTTATACATTAAAATGAAAACATTGCCATTAACAAATTTACTAATAGCTCTATAACAATTTGATGCAATTAATAATTTAATGACAGTACGTTACTGTAGTCATTAAATTTAAGGAAATCGCGAAGCCGCGTGTTCCAGATTTAACTCCAGCCTTGAGAAGTGGTTGAAGCTCAAGGCGACCTCTACGAGTTAGAAAATACACCAATTATTGGCCATGATATGACGTTTTATTTACCTATTCAAAGAGTTTTAAATTTATCTATAAAATCTTGGATTTCTTACTGCAACCAATTTAATATTGTAACGTTTTACACTATTTTTGTTCTTCATCTGAGAATTTACTTATTTATTTTTTATATCTTTTTGATTTGATTTCTGATTTTCATCCATAATCGCGGTTTAACTTGTAAAAGATATCACAAAATATTTAATATGAATATACATATCAAATTATCATAAAGTTAAAGTTAAATATTCAACCTAATGTCCGTGTAGCTTTACTTCTAAACCATTATTTTTGAATTCATTAAATGTATTCTTAAATTAATTATACTACAGTCATTTCTGTTACTTTTATTCACCCCCAAACAAGGAAGATTACCACTGAGACGTAAAGGGGTTATTGTGAATTAAGGGCCAGATTTAGGGGTCAACCAAAGTGAGGAGTTGTGCAGCAAATTGTTTGTTCACGGTACATTTCTGAATGTCTGTAGAGTTGCGGAGACAGCAAGCAAGGAGGGAATACCAAATGCAAACGATCCGAGGACAGAAACTACTACCAGAAGCTTTTCGGGGACTTCTACAGTGAACAATATTATGACAACAATCCTCCATGCATGCGCGAATGGTGGTTTTATAGAAATATAGACCACGGTAAGGGATAAACATATTTTAGTTCGGTATAGAGAGTCAAGATGCTTTGCGGCAGACTTGGCAGTATCTTTTACGTTATTTTAATATGCTTAGGTAATTTGTTCCAAAACAATATGACTCTATTAGAAAAAATAATCCAATGCTAAATTTAGTTAAATAAATATTTCTTGCCAATGATTTTTAAGTTCCATATTTAGAAATCGCATGAATTCTTTTAAAGTCTTAACTTGTTTATACCCATGTGCGAATCCAAGAGCACAAACAGAAAACTGATAGAAGACACCCTCTATCTGGTCATGTATAACCAAGATGCAGATTGGAATCAAGACGCAGTTTCATGACCAAAGATAGTTCTGAGCCTGCACAGTCACAGAACTATCGCACTGACAGATAGAACGATCGGAATTACTTTCTGCGCGAATCTATCAAATAACCCAGGGAGCATCTCTCTAAAAAGACTGGGTGACCCTGAACCGAGCAATAGCGATAGTTGGAATGGCAGCCAGTAAACTCAACAGGTGTGGACCAGCAACAACAAATAAATGCTCATGTAGAAATTCTAGACACACAATGAAAATCGCCCCAGCCAATTGATGTAAGGGGCTAATATAATGCCTCAAGGTCAAAAATACGTGTTAGATAGATAGATTTCGACACAGAAAACAGCAATTCTTCCCCTTATCACAAACGTCGCTCATGGAATGTGAAGACTAAATGACAAAACAAGGAAAACGAAAGTTACGAGGCTGACAAAAGTCAACCTAGGTACAGTACCTGGGTATGTCAATTTCCGTCTTTACTTAGCTTCTACCGTTTTATAGGTAGTACGCAGAAAAATATTTCTGAAATTTTGCGAAGAAATACACTACTTTGTATTTGCACGGAAGAGTAAGTAACTACGATAGATGTACATACTTATCGTTATTATCGGCAAAACACATTAGAAATTGTTTATAAGCAAAATAATTCCTTTTGAACTAGTCTTGAATACACTTTATGTCTACTTTTTGCGAATTATCAAAAAAAAAGTTTACTTAGTTTTAAAAATATTTATGTAATGTCACTTTTTGTACTATACTATATTAATTTCATTAATTTTATCAAACCCGTATCCAGTTTTTTTTAATCTTTTAGACAACGTTAGATTCGAACTCGGGTATTTACATCGTAAAACTACTGCTTTGTAATGTGTACTCTGCCTATTCCGTTTCTGTCAAAAGATCATATGTTTCTAGTTGTGTACAAACAGACAAACTCCCGAACCTCTAAATTCTAATAGTATATAGATTATAGTACGATTTCTCCCTTGTAATGATGTTAAAACAAAGCATTTTGAACTATCCTTATAGTTTTAATTATTTAATCTTTGTATTGGTTTATTCACTTTTCTCTGTGCGATTTCCAATTAAAACATTACATCCGAAACCTTCATTTCGAGCAACTGATGCCGTAGATTGATTATAATATTCTATACGAGATCTTATTAAAGTTTTAAATATTCTACCAATAACATCTGCTTCACTTGAAATAAAAATCTCTAAACATCAAACCAATCATAGTATTTGCCTTCAAGACAATCGATAAAATAGGATTATGAGATTTAAATTAATCAATAAAATGTACATTCAAATCACACACTTCAGTTTCTCATTTGATTTTCCTGTTGGTTAATTCGTATTCATCAAATACATAAAGTTATCTTGTCGGATTTTCGGAGTTTGTTATCGATAACAATTCAACTAATGAATCAATATTTGATTATCACTAGATAATTTGTCTTTTATCAGTTGAACCATGTGTGTTTATACATAAATATATTTCGCTGCAGTTTCTTTCAAATAACGCTTACTCCGCATCTGAAATCGTTTAAGATAACTCCAATATTATTATTTAGTTTAACACTCTCAGCTTAATATTTGAACGATAAGATTTTTCCCCAAGAAACATTATTTTATTTTGTAAGTTTTAGATTTATTAAAGAGCGAATGTTGGACACAAAACAAATTCAGATCTATAGTGTTATTCGATTTGGCAGGTTTTTTCTTACCTTTCAATATTATTATGTATGTTTGTATGTTTGTGTTTCAGAAAACGTTATTATCGGTTGTGTCTGTACACTCTTTTTGCATGTTCATAGTTCTTAACGGACTGATTTCCTCACGCAATCATGTTTCTTTTTGTATTTATTTAATACTAATTTGCTGAATTTACATATTATGTGGTGATTTTGTTATTGCTATTCCGACACTGTTGTTAATCTTCAACAAGAAGCGAAGAAGAATTTTTTTTCACTTCAAAAGAGAAAAGTTTACGACTGCCGAAAGAGAAAAAAACTAAAATAAAATTAAAACATTATTCTCTGTTGACTAAATTGCCGATAGCAAATTCTACTGCTACGAGAAAAACATACTAAAAAAGTGTTTTTTTTTCAAGGAAAATCAAAAAGGTTTTATATTCTTTTTACAACTAAGATGACGTTTAGCAAATGTAATATAATGGAAATAACTTTCTAAAAGCCTTATTTTAAAAATACACATTCTAAAACCCGTATTGTAAAAGTACAAATTTTAAAGCTATTATGACAAAACTAGGTAAGTATCAAATGCAACAGTAACAGAAAACAGAAGAAGAACTTCTTGAACAATATGAAAGACTACAAGAAACTGAAGAAAGATTTCAACAACGTCTACTAGAACAAAAGAAAGAATCTGACGAAAGGATTGGATTATTAATGCAAACAATATTGGTGAGGGGGCCAAAGTAATGAAAACGATAATGCTTTCTCACAGGATGTCGTTTGGAGTGCAATTTGGATTTTAACTTATTCCCCAGACGAGGATACAACCCTTACTTTATATTTTAAAAGATATGATAATCTATACAAAATAGATTGTGAAAATTGGGCAGACTCTAAAAGAGTTCGCCTATTGTTCCTAAAATGAGGCACAACGAAAATATTAAGTTCGTAGTTTCATTTTGCATCGAAAACGAGCGACTTTTGCTTAAGTTGTAAATTTTTCAACTGAATTATTTAGCCCAAAAAATTCTTTATTAAACAAACGTTGAAAATGTTTAAATTTTGTAAAAAAAGACAACCAAGATTATTCAAAGTTCGCATAAGTCGTCAATAAACACTGCGACGATTTTAAAATTTACCGAAGATAGTGCTGATAATGTTAAATGCTTAATTTACGTAAAAGGATTAGTATCAGGAAAAGACGCTGAAATTAAACGGAGGGTGCTAAATAAATTAGAAAATGTACCGAAATTAAAACTACAGAAATTAGCTGAAGTCTGCCAGAGATTAATAACTGTTAAGCAGGATTCGAAGGACATCGAAGAGTCGGGAATTGCACACATTAGAAAGTACGTAAAAAATAGAAATTCAGCTAATCCTCGAAAACAATTCAAAACAAAATAGTAATTTTCGCGCATTTGCACAGACAAATCAGCCCTATAAAAAACAGAATAAATTGCCGCCGAGCCCTTGTTTTCGCTGTGGTGGCCTGCATTGGTTTATCGACTGTCCATTTTGTTTGAAGACCTGCCTGACTTGTAACAAAGTCGAACACAGAATGTCGCATTGTAGAACGATTAAAGGAAATAAAACGCGGTTTTAAGCCTCAAGTATAAATGGGCAGGACTGCATTAATATCAGGAAATATGTGCACGTAAAAGTCCTGGATCAAACTATCAAACTTCAATTAGATTCGCGCTCGGAAGTGTCAATAATAAACAGGCATACGTGGAAGAGGTCGAATAAACCCGTCTTGTTAAGAACCAATAGAATAGCTAGTAAAGTGACTGGTGAAATAATTAATTTGAGGGTGAGATAATTACAAACATGATCCTAAACGGAACTACCATTTTTTTTAAATACTTGTGTTAAAAGATACTAATAACCTTTTGTGCCACTGATTGTATCCAAGTGTTCAATTTATGGGAGTTACTAATAAATACATTTTGCCCAAAATAAATAGTCGGACAACCGAATCAGAAAAGCTAAAGCTGGATTTGAAAATAATTTACGCGAAGTTTTTTTTTCTGGCGGCCTTGGTCGATACACAAAAATGGCGGCCAAATTTCAACTAAAAAAGAACGTTCATTCGGTATTGAAGCAAAAAAAGGAATGTGCTTTTTGCCTCGGTTGACAACATATATGAGGAATTCGACCAATGACGACTAGTGACGACTGGCATCTTATCGAAAGTCAGTGGCCAGCACCAGCGGTTTATGTAAAGAAGAAATCAAAGGAAACTGGCGTGTGTTCAGATTTTTCAACGGGATTAAATGCAGCACTAAAGAATCATCACTACCGGAGGAAGTATGTTTTTTTCAAAATTAAAGGTAGGCAGAGTTTTCCATCTGGGTGAAACGTACCTCCAAATACCCGTGGAAGAAGAGAGTTTTAAACTGTTGTGTATAAATACACATCGCGGTTTATACAAGTTCGAAAGACTAGCTTTCAGGGGCAAAGTTGCTCCTGCAACTTTTTAGCAAGTGATGGATACCATGCTGGGCGAACTTGATTTTTCTATTGCATACCTTGACGACATCCTAATCAACAGTAAAGACATGAAACAACACTTGGATCATGCCAAAAAGTGTTTTTGCAAATACGGGACTATGGGTTTAAAGTTAAATAAGACAAATGTGATTTTTATTAAAGAAAATCAAATATCTGGGTCATTTAATAGACAAGGATGGCAGAAGGCCGGATTCAAAACGGGGCACCGCAATTAAGAACTAGCGTGCGCCGGAAAAGATCACAGCACTACAGAACTTCCTGGGACTGGCAAATTTCTACCAGGCTTTTATCCCAGCGATGCATAACATCCGTGCTCCACTGAATGAAATAGTAAAAAAAAAATAAGGTTTGGGAGTTGACGCCCGAATACCAGGTTGCATTCGGTAAAACTATTGAAATGGTAACATCAGATTTATATGTTAAGTATTACAACCCAAGCTTAGACATAATAGTGGCTAGCGACGCTAGTTCATTTGGAGTAGGAGCGTGCATTCTTCATGTAATGCCGGATGGAACGCATAAACCCATCACGCATGCATCAAGGGCCCTGCTCCCTGCGGAGAAGCAGTACTCCCTAATTGAGAAGGGAGCTTTAGGAATATTTTTTTGGTGTAATCAACTTCTACTGCTATATACACGGTAGAGTGTTTCTATTACAGACGGATCATAAACCGTTAATCACCATCTCCGGTTAAAAAAAACTTCTGCCTGTGTATGCAGCGAATAGATTATAAAGATGGGGAACAATTTTATTGAATTATGATTTTAAAATGGAGTATTTACTATTAAGAAAGATCTATCACGAGGTGATTGCTTTCCTGTGAGCGGAAGGTGAGATAAAATATATGTTATGCAACACGGTAAGATGAGTTCTCAGTTACTTTACATGAAATTAAAAAGGAATCCTCAAATGATGAATTCATCATCTGTACAAAAGCTAAAATGGCTGATAAAGGCCAATATTTTGCAAACAGTTTTGCATTATGCGACGAGGTACTCTTGTATAATGAGAGAGTCGCATTCCTAAGAAATTACAGAAGAGAATCCTGAAGCATTTTCACATTGGCCATCCGGGGACAAATAGGATAAAAAGTTTGATGCGCAGTTCGTGTACTGGCCTAAAAGAGATCAGGACATTGAGAACATCGTAGATACGCGTAAAGACTTGCCTTGGCGGAACAGGTACCACATATCAAACATAATCCGTGGCCAAAGACGGACCGACCTTGATCAAGGATACACGTGGATTTTGCAGGCCTGTTGGAGGAGTTTTACTATCTAATTGTAGTCGATGGTTTTACCAAATGGCCCGAAGTCTTAGGATGTAAAAAGCCCACTACGGAGGTAACAATATACTTTCTTGTGCGAATTGCTGACCCATTTTGGGGTGGTCGATTGTTTGGTCAGTGACAACAAAACGCAATCTACGTCCTCCGACTTCAAAGAGTTCTGTGAGATTTTCCAGATCAGACACATCACGACTCTCCCGTATCATCCTAGGTCGAACGGCCAGGTAGAGCGTTTTGTGGACATTCTGAAAAAAGCTCTGAAAAAGCTTGCGCCACTCCCACTGAAAGAGCCCTGCGGCACTTTTTACAAATGTACAGGATCACAGCAAACGTTAACACACCATCCTCATTATCTCCTGCAGAAGTTATTTTTGCGCGAAAAGTGAGATCCGTTTTTGAAAAATTACTGCCTAAACAGATCAAACAAGGTCGAACCTCTATTGTACCAAAAAAACGATACATCTCAGGGGGCAGAGTATATTTCAGGATGTTTAAAAATAACATGTTTTTCTGTGTACTTGATACGATAGAACAGAGAATATAAAATATGGGTTTCATGATCCAAGGACCTCAATTCTCTGATAAGGGAGGGCAGTCATGTTTTGAAAACATCAATAGGTATAATTAAACAGACGAATTCTGTTATTTTTAACAATGTTTGCATAAATGAGAAAATGCTGCCTACATACACACACAATATATATATATATATATATATATATATATATATATATATATATATATATATATATTACAACATTACACTAATATTCTAAACACCAATCATATATTTAACATAATATTAAAATAAAACTTAACTTAATTTATATTTCCTGTGAAACTGCTTTTTTGCTGCGGTCTATATCTGGCAGCCATTTTGTTTTGTATTATTCTCTACACAGTCGGAGAAGAATAAAATATTATTCTTCTTCTGGTCTAATTATTTTTGAAAAAGGGATGTCTTTTCCCGAAATATCAAATAGTGATTTTTAATCACCCGGACATCACACGAACAGCTAAAACACTCTTGCTGTTATGTAAGAAAAAAAAAAATAAATAAAAGGAAAAAAAGGAAAAATAAATAGTAAGTCTTATATCGTATTCGATTTATTTTTATTGTTTTTGTTCCTTTCCTTTCAACTTGCATCTTACCCGGAATTGCATTGCCCACAGCCTTTCAAAAACTTACTACTATATATATATATATATATATATATATATATATATATAATCGCCTATATAGTAATTTGATTCAACTGTTCATCGAATTCTGTTCATAAACAAAGTTGAAAGCGATGTTATCTTCACAATGTATCGGCCGGTGTTGAAACGTCGTTTAACTAGCAACCACCAAGATGAGATTGTGGAGAGGTATGCTATGCAACCGAACGTAATAAGTTACTAGCTTGTATAAGCTACTCTCATTCTCTCTTCGTTCGTTTAGCTTACTCTTTTGTTTTCATATATAAAATGATGTCCCGGAGACGGGACGAAACTGCCTCGGTCACTCTTCGAAAAGGTGTTCGCCTCTAATTCCACCATACACTCCTGATATCAAACTATTTCCAGAATGTTCTACCTTTTTCTACCTATCATATCTTTTAACTTGAATAACTACTCAAGCTTCTCCTTCCAACCGTATGTACGGCACAACACTGCCGGTGCATCAGTTATAAGCACGGACATTTATTCCCTCTGGCGGAGAGCAGCCCTTGTTAGGTGATTAGGTCACATGATAACCAATTAGATAACCTTTAGAGCGCATTAATTTCAACGGATCCTTTAAGAACTAATTTAGATCCTTAAGGAATCACAGAGAGTTAACAGAGATATATCTAGCACCAACTGCGTCCTCTCTCTTGCCCTTGTTCACTGGACTGTTGCGCAAGACCATTTACCACTAATATACAGCTCAAAGAAAAGCAGCAGCCGAAATTTCTTTACTTTCTTATATTAATCCAATTTTTTTACACCGTCCTTACTTTCGGCAACCTACACCCAACGGTGTAGGTCACTCAAATAAATATATCATTGTTAATAATGAAAGGGATGAATTTTCCTTTCGTCTGATTACATAAAATATCATAGGGGTTTGACTTGCAGTCTATGCCAAGATTAGCCTCTCTACATTCAATGGTGAGACCCCAATTTAAGAGAGTTAGGGAGTGTGAAGTCACCTCCGAATTACTCCTACTCCCACGAACAGTAGTCCGAATGATCCAAATAACCAGAACTAATCTCCTTTTCTGCTTCCAATGTTCCTTCTTTCCAATTGGTGTCTCTTCTTTTTTTCTCATTCCTCATCTTTTTTATTCTTTCTTTTCTCACTCTTCCTTTTCTCAGTCTTCAATCGTCCATTCGTTATTTTTCTTCCTCAATTTTACATCGTGTCTTCTTGATGCTTAATTGATATTCGATTCATCTTTCGCCCTTCACTAACCTGAAACCGTTTGACATTTTCTCACTCTTAAAAGCACACATTCATTATCAGGTATTGAATTCAAAATGTTTACCATGACAAAAAAATCGTGCAGATAATTGAACTAATGAATGTCAAACGGTGCAACGTCACATTTCTATGGAAGATCCGATACGACATATTAAGAAAAGCGTAAGCATTGTATTTGACAATTTAAAGAAATGTCGTTGTTGTTGTTTTAGTTTAATGACTGTTTACTCAGATCACCACCCTTTTATTACACTTCTGTTGAGTTTACCATTGTATATAGACTCTCTCTCTCTCTCTCTCTCTCTCTCTCTCTATATATATATATATATATATATATATATATATATATATATATATATATATATTTGAACAATAATCGGTTGAACGGTACCTTGGGAATTAGTTTTTATTCTGTTAATTTTAGTCGATCTTTTTATTTTTTTTAAAAAGTTTTTAATCGACGATAAAATATATTATTTAATATTTCCTCTCTTTTTGTTTTCTTGCGATAGTGCTTCGACTCGCTATGAACTCCGTACATCATATTTAAAACCAATATATATATATATATATATAGAGAGAGAGAGAGAGAGAGAGAGAGAGAGAGACAGAGACAGAGAGAGAGAGAGAGAGAGACAGAGACAGAGAGACAGAGAGATGCATATATACATACGAACAATATAAACAAACAATTAGTTAATATAGTTCAGATCAATTCTGATAAAAATCAATTTCCAAAGCAAAATAAAGCTGAATAGTCAATATGCAATTTTTCACCAGAAGCACCTATCTGATTTTTTGTTTCCTAAACTGACATTAAATAATAGTATGATATACTATGGTAACATTTAGTGCTACTAAGACAAAGCTCTTTTCCGTTAACAATCATAAGAAACCTTTTCACCCACAGATAACACCTTACTTGGCAGTCCAACATTCAAACTCCTCTGCCTTACATTCAAATGTAAACTGAATTAGAACAAATACACATAAAACATTGCCAAATTTGTTGCAAAAAAGATGGCCTCCCTTTACCGTGCTAGAAAACTTCTCACACGTGCCAGTATCCTATATCTCTAAAAAGCCACCATTTGGCCATGCATAGAGTATTGTAGTCATATCTGGGCTTGGGTACTAACAACTAGTATCTCCTTCTTAGACCGGCTCTAAAAAAGACCCTCTAATCTAATAGGTCCCACACTGTCTACCAAGCTTCAGCCACTGTTTAATCGACACAATGTTACATGAAAATTCATATACACTAAATGTACAAAAGCAAGGACATTCCCAAATGTCTACACTTTTATTGTCATTAAGGGTATGCGATCACAACAGGGCTATGTATTTTACTGGTAGGAATTTTTCTTCAGCGCACGTCACACACTTTATCCACTCATGCATAGAGATTTATAATGTAGTGATGTGATAATGAAATGGTTTGGTTGATATGTTTATGATATGTTTTATGACAATAAAAGTGTAAAGATTTGGGAATTTCCTTGCTTGTGTACATTTAGTGTATATGAATTTTCATCTTAACCCTACTAAGGGCATATGATTTCAGTATACTGGCATTTTTCATGGAATTTTAACTATATTTTAACTTTCTACCTTCTGCACGTACAAAATATTACAAAGATTGAACATGAGATAGATACATACCGAACACTATTCAATGTTTCCGGTGTCAGAGATTTGGGGCAGAAATCAATAAATATGTGAAAAATGCGGTACAAAATAAGTGGTATAAAACGAGACCATGTGTTCACATCGCTCTGAAAACTATTCTGCTCATTACAAAACCTGCACCAGCTATAAAAGTAAAATAAATAATTAAAACTAAATAAAATAAACAACATATCCTACTTAGAAGAATTCCAGAGGTGATGACTTGCATCAATGATCATAATAATGCCAACATCGTTCAAGAAATAAGTAAAACCAACAATTTGTATTATTTATATCATTCGGACTGCTATTCTCATCTTGTATGATATCCTACAACGTTTCGGCCGATGTAATCGCCGACCTTCTTCAGGTGCATCTTATCAAACTCGGGAATTCTTATTTCAAACTAGTGATTCCGTACAGATCCCCGAGTTCGGCATAAAGATTCCCGAGTTCTAATGGATGCACCTGAACAAGGTCAGAAGAGACATCGGCCGACACGTTGTGAGAATAACATCCAAGATGAGAACAGTAGTCCGAATAAATCAAATAATACAAATCATCAATCCTCATCTAAAAAGCTCCGAAGCATAAAATCAACAATAGAAGCAAGCTGAAAGAAAGATTGCAACACCAAACTTGGTTAAAGCGTTGGAAACTGTTTTGGTGGAATTAAGATTCTTCTAAATTGGATTTAAAGCAGCCAACATTAGCCAAAATTAAATAAAAGTTCAAGAAGCATAATTAAGATTAAACAAAACTTGAACAAAGAGCGGAACAAGTTTTCCAATTAATTAAATAAACCTCACAAGTTAAAAAAATATCTCCTTAACCTTACAAAGGTGACAAAAACATTATCTTTTGGAGACGTTTTTCGGTTTCTTAAGCAGAAAAAATACTTCTTCTTCTTCTTCTTCTTCGTTTTTATATTTAGATTTCGAGCAGTGATCTTGTAAGTAACTATCAAAATCAATTAGGGGGTGACGGTGGTTAAGTGGATAACGACACGGACTGAAGACCTGGGTGTTCCAAGTTCGAATCCAGTCAGTTCTACAGTACCACTTGGCAACCTTCTCGTGGTCTAACTAGAAAAACATCGGGGAAACTAATGCCAACACCAGAATCACCTGATTCACACGAAAGAAGAAGAAGAAAATCAATTAAAGGAAATTATCTGGAATAGACGTTACATCATTTGGGAATAGCAGGTGCTGTAAGCCAATACTCTATCCAGGTATATAAATAGGTACCAAACCGTAAAAGAGATGATTCAGATAATCCGTTCCGCTCAATGCTATGAGACCGTTGATAAGCACCGAATATTTCAGACTGAGTAAGGCAGTGCCACTACAGTCACCTTCCATAATAAAAGAAGTAAAAGCTATTTCCAAACATCGATTCATAAATGAGTCTGTCAACGGCGGTTCCTATTTATTTGCCTCCTCACGAGGGCAGAGTAAGACACAAGATCGGTTTTTATTGTAGGGGAAAACCGTCTCCCAAAAAGGAGCACTCTGGATTGGAACAAAAATAAAAATTGCCTCATTCTATATAGATTCGTTCCTTCACCGATCGAAGACAGAACAGATAAAAGGAAACATTGGTTCACTAATTACAAATTTGACAATCTCTATTTATATGAAGTTAGGTATGTGTATATGTTTATATATTTGTATGTACAGGATTCACTTCTAAAATAACTAACCGGTCATTATTAATGTTTTAAACACATATTCTAGGCGTAAAAGGTTGTGGGGTGGACTAAAGTTTATGCGGTATAAGGGGCCGGGAAGGCCTTCGTAAAAACTCAGATACCTCCAAATTTTGTTAAATTTAACAACTAGTAGACTGCAATTTCTTAATTGCTGTCTAATAGTTGTCAAATTTTACCAAAATTAACAAAAAATATCCATATAAATTAATATTCAAAGAAATTGAAATTTTGTGTATATTTCTTAATATTCACAAAATTTCAATTTCTTTGAATATGAATTTATACGGATATCTTTGAGAGATATGTAGCAAAGTTGTAATCGGATGTAGTTGCTTTCTTAATATATAGATAGTATTCGTTTCAATATGTAAAAGAAAATACAATCTTTAGTATTAAATTTAAATTTGCGAGTATGTTCCCATTTTTATAAACTATCCCCACATCTTTGTACTATATATTTATTATTATATAGTTTTTCTTCCAAGGCATAAAACTCCGAAGATGATTTAAGCCACGAGATAATCTCATTCAGCAGTTTCTTAATAGTTCAACCTAAAAATGGCCCAGTAACATTCTCGAACTAGGATCTAGAATCTCTTCATGACCTTCAAATATTAAATTAGATTATAGATTAGGTTCACTTTGTCGAACCAATTAAATTAACTCAACACAAGACTATCAGAAACAATCAATTCAAATGTTACATCATGAATCCGTAAAGATGATTTAAGTAACGAGTCGCCGGGAACTATACATGCATCCTCATCTAGCAGTTTCATAATCATGATGACGTAGTACTTGCTAATTGATAGGCTGAAAAAAAACCTACAGCCTCGTTATGACCTTCAATTCATTTCACGCATGCGCGTAAATCATGATTGCTTTAACTGTACAAGTTTCTCTTCATTTATACTGAGTCATTATCAACATGGCTGACAGGATGACATTTTGACGTATGACATATTTTTGGTGAACGTATATAACTTACAACGTGTCTGTTATATTAATATTACTGAATTCATTTTTTTAATTCTTCGAAATACTATCGATTAAGCACAATGTTTTAATATTATAATGTTTAAGTGTTCAATGTTTAACAGAGTGTTTCAATTTTGTACGTAAATTAAACAAAAAATGATCCATCGACTTAAATTTTCGACCGCCTAGAAAAATATTTTCGGAGTTTCAACAACAGTTATTTATAAATAAATATATACGTCTATAAAATATAAGAGGCGATAAAGTATAATGGTAATAACTCGCTCTCTCAGACATTTAGGAAAATGAATCACCGCAACTTAATTGATATTTGGCTGTCATTATCGCTAAAAACAATATGTTCATATAAAATTGAAAAAATAAATGAATCAAATTTTTTAATGTAAATTATCGAATATCTTGCGCATCTTGAATTCGTTTTTCAAGAGTTGATCACGTGGTCAGTTTCAGAAGGTAATTTCTCATTCCATACAATGCAACAGGAAAGACAACGTGTTGGACAGAAGTAGTCTGACTATCCACAGCTCTGGCGAAAATATGTCTGCTTAGGTGTAGCAAATTGTGTTTATATAATATTAAAAATATAATACCAAATAAAAAGGTATATTTATTACTGAACATAGCAAACATTCTTTATGTTTAGGCTGTGGATTTAACCTTATTTAGATTTATTTATATATATATATATATATATATATATATATATATATATATATATATATATATATATATAGTCTCAGAAGTTTCCTAACCATTAAAAAATAAATAAATATATATATATATATATATATATATATATATATATATATATATATATATATATATATATATATATATATATATATATATATATATTAGTCCCAAGTCATTCGGTGGAAAATCACTTTTATAAGTTAATTTACTTTTAGCTGTTAATATATTAGTTTGCTTCCATTAATTTACGCTAGTCTTAACATTATTTAAGGGATCATCAGTTGTTTATAATGAAAAACTGTTTCGGGAATTTAAATATATATATATATATATATATATATATATATATATATATATATATATATATATATATATGAGTTTTTATAAAAATATATATGAGGTTGTGTTACAAGCTTCAGAGCATATATACTTTTTAGTTACATTCTAATGGCTAAAGGAAAAATTGATCCATAACAATCATTTTTATTTTTTAAATTATTTTATTTTCTGATTTCGACGAATACCTGTATTTATTCCTTCATTTTATACTAAAAATATATATTTATTATTTCCAATTTTTTATTTTTTCATTTCTCACGCGCGTTTATCAGCTCAGTTAATACAAATATATATAGTATTTAGTTTAACATCGCTGATCATCAGAGAAATTGTTTATTTAATAGATATCGAAAAACATATTAATCCAAAATGGAGGAAAGTAAGATGGCAAAAGCTTAAGGAGCAGGTTTGATGAGAAAAATAACGGCAAGTTAAAAGGAATGAAAAGACTCACATCCAAGGTGACATATAGCTTTAATCCTCTCCAAAGGTGTTTATATATGTATATATATATATATATATATATATATATATATATATATATATATATATATATATATATATGTATATATATGTGTATATATATATATACACATATATATAGATATTTATACATATACATATACATATACATATATATATAATATATATATATATATATATATATATATAATATATATATATATATATATTAAAGGTATATAAAGTTAGGTATGTGTATACGTACTTATATTTTTGTATGTATAGGATTAACTTCTAAACTAATTAATCGATCATTATAAGTTTTGAATCACTGCTTCTAATAATAAGGTATCGTAATGTGCGCTATATTCTGTTTAATCGGAATTATGAAAGGAGTAACACGAGGTAGAAAGCCCTATCGTAAAAACTCAGATACTTTATTGAAATGTTAACAATAGGTATTAGATAGCATTTCATAGATATTCCTAAGATTTTAGTTATTTTTTAAGTATTTTTAGCGGATAATATGAGCAGAACAACATTAGAAAATTCAGTCACTTACTTCAGTAGCCCGAAGATCTCGGCTGCTTCATGCAGATGGTCTGATTATAATCTTGCCACAAAGAAAAAGAGTCGCATTCTATGAATGAGAAACATCGGACAAGCAAAGGTGACCTTAGTTGAACGGCCAGTAGACTTCCGGGCTGATAGATCAAAGGACCTATCTTTATATAAGTAAAACTTGCTGCCTGGAAGTCAGCAAAGTTGTTGTACGAAGCGTACATAGATCACAATCAGCGAGAGAGACAACTGATCCTTAGCTTGCAGCGATATATATATATATATATATATATATATATATATATATATATATATATATATATATATATATATATATATATATATATATATATTATATATATATATGTGTGTGGGGGGGGGTGCGTGTGTGTGTGCGTGTGTGTGTGTAGAAGGAGAGAACGATAAGTAAAAATATAGAGAGCTATATATGTATACAGAGAAAAAGAGACAAACAGTAAGGCAGACATAAAGAGAATGAGATATTAGTATGTTCTTCATCACAATGACATTCTCTCCCTTGACTTGTAACAAATATATTTCAATATTATTTTTTTATACATATATTCTAGAAAAATACAAGTCCATGAACGGGTATAAGTGAAAAATATAGCATTAGTTTTAAATTGTTTAAAAATGTTTTTCTTTCTTTGCAGGGTATGGTACGGTTTCGGTAGCACCCGTTTAATGGTAAAGTTTGCAAAAAAATAAATACTGTGCCCACGTTACTCACCCTGTTGCCTAAAATACATAAGCCATAACACATAATAAGAGGTTAAGTAGTTTAGGATATTACTTACGCAGTTTTGTATTATTGACCCTATGCGCACACACCGATCCTTTAATCATCTACCCATGTTACTCACCGTATTTTCTTGAATATATATTCCAAAATTCATAATTATCTTTGTATTAGTTTAAAAGATTAATATTTGGAGAGAGGGGGGTCGGTTGAGCACACTCGTCAAAAAAAGTGATTATGTTACTCACCGGATCACCAAGAATATATATTCCAAAATTCATAATAGTCGGTACATAAAAAAAATGATATATATATATATATATATATATATATATATATATATATATATATATATAATAATGGTAATAATCCAGGTGAAAAATATCCACAGGGTGGTAATCCAGAGAATTTTAACCGGGTTTATAAAAAGTGCTCAATATCAAAATAGAGCTTTATATATGATAATTTTATTAACACAGACATGTACAAAATCTGCGACACTGGCATGTCGATGTTATCGATCAACAGTTACTATAAACTGAGATCTCATCAGGCAGAGTTAGAATCCGATCTTAACCTCAGATCATATTTGGAGTGGAGGGATAGAGAAAGAGAAGAAGAAGAAAAGAAATTTAACATTTCAAAAATTAAGGCCGTTAAAAAATTAAAATTAAAAATTAAAAAATCTAAAAAAAATTTTTTCGCCAGTGTCGCAGATTTTGTACATGTCTGTGTAAATAAAATTATCATATATTTATATATATATATATATATATATATATATATATATATATATATATTATTTTATTAATATAATTTTTTTTTCTTACAGACGATACTGTTTCGGGTGTTTTACCCTCATTAGTGCAGGAGTAGTAGTTGCAGGCAGTCGCATGGGATCGAATGCAGTTCATAGATTCAGGCTAGAATCACGCTATATATATATATATATATATATATATATATATATATATATATATATATGCTACTCTTAAATCTTAACATAATGTGCCCATGTTACTCCCCGTATTTTAAAATATATATTCTAAAATTGATAATGATACGTTCATTAGTTTTGAAGATTTCTGTGCACACACACACACATATATATATATATATATATATATATATATATGTGTGTGTGTATATGTATATATATGTATGTATATGTATATAATGTATGTATATGTATATATATGTATATATATGTATACATATATAACTTCATAAATATATATATATATATATAGAAATAGAGGCGCACACAAAGGCAAACAAGCCGACACTGACGTATTATTATGTTTTTTATTAAAGCTCTTTTCTCTCCGATGACTACCTAGCAATATTCTTGGTATAAAACCGGGACCCAAACAGAGAGATAAATAGTTTTCAAAAGTCTGTTAATTCTCTTTTGTACAATAGATAGATAGATAGATAGATAGATAAATAGATAGATAGATGCAGGGGACAGACAGAGAAAGATATATACAAAGATAAATGTATGAGAAATGAGGTTTGGACATGTGATAGGTGCCAGCAACAACACCGTTGCGAAACTCGCCTTTGCACTGGAAGTCGCCGGAAAACGAACGAGAGGTGGGCCAATGTTGATATGGGCAGGCACCCTGCACAAAGACGTATGTGAAACCGGCCTTTACCTTGCCCAAGCCTGTAATCGTGTCAAGTGGAGACAAAAATCACTCGTTGTGGACCAGGCCGTAGCTCGGATTTGACACATGAAACCAGAAGAGGTGTGAGAAATACGAATAAATCAATTCTAACAGACACATTTAACTTGCAACTTTCTCTTACACAGGCTTGGAAGCCTATTCACTGAAGAAGTAAAGTTTTCCTGGTTCGATTCTAAGTTTGGGCACCGATACTTTTTTGTTCTTTATAATTCTTCGCATATTTATAGAATTCAGCAATGCAATCGTCTGTGCTTATTCTCACTCGACCATAGCCGAATTTTCACGCAGTATAAAGAAAGAAAATGAGAAATCCCGGGCAGTGCCGTGTACGGAAAGCTGGTTTATTATCATGTTAAGAGTTACACATAATAAATGCGTTTTAACTTTAGCCATTTTGTAAGAAAGATTAAAAATTGATAATAATCATCTTTAGTTACTCAAGTTTCACAGGAAATACAAAACAAAATTTAAATTATACATACTCTCGTGAAAACGCCGGATCAAGACAGTGTTACAGAAAATTGACAATTAATTGTATGTGTTATATGTGTGTGTATTTATGTGTGGTTATGTGTATGTTGATATCTCTGTGTGTATGTGCGCAGGACTGTCCGTTCTCTGGATATATAGTGATATGTGTCTTAGAGTGTATGGGTCTTTGTTGCCGAGTGTGTATGTGTGTGTATACATATAATTAAAAAAACGTATGTGTGTGTGTCTGCCCGTTTATAGTAAGGCATACTAGAGAGTGTTCCAATAATATAAAAGTTTATGCACGAGTAGAATTGTCCTGGGAACATGGTAGGATTAGTCCTGATACTCTACGAACTCTTTAAGGAAGTTAAGGAAGTTACGAGTCCTTTTCGAACATTTTGCACGAGAAATACAAATATAATAATGAGTGTTATTTATAAGCACGACTTTACAAATATTCCAATTGCTCAGTTGCGAGATATTTAGACTGACAACCGTAAGTGTGCTCTTTCGATCCTGCCAAATGTAAGTGAAAAACATCTTAGATTTTAACATATTTTAGTCTGTAGCTATTTCTCTCGTTCCGTCTATCTCTTTCTTTCTCTCTCTCTTTCTCTCTCTCTCTATCTCTCTCCCTCTCTCTCTCTCTCTCTCTCTCACTCTCTCTCTCTATATATATATATAAAATAACACGGAATCACATAATGACCGGTGCAATAATTTATTTCAACCCTGCGGCCTTGTCAAGCATCTAAGCGCGGTGATTGCATTTTTTGAAAATGTAAAAAGAGAAATTCACATTCAACATTTCAATATACATATATAGAGAGAGATAACATATCTAATACATATCTTCAGAAAGCGAGAAATGAGCTATTTAAGATGTAAATCAAGGTGGAGGAGAGTGAGAATATATTTAATATATCTAGAGAGGGGAAGATTGCACGAGTGATAACGGAAGGCAATACAGTGAGGGGGAATGAGAGCAATATATATATATATATAGAGAGAGAGAGAGAGAGACGGGGACATTGTCTGATTTACCACTAACTGTATGTAGGGGGTTGGGAAGATAGTCAAAGTATCTAAAAAAATAGGTTAACTTGTTCAGGTCCCCATCCAACCGCCCAACCACAAGCCGTCCCTGAAAGCCGGAAATCAGAGTAAACGGTTTGGCGACTGAGAAACCCGCTTGGCGTTGAGAGGATATAAGAAAAGAAAAATCTGAAAATAAATAATAAGACAGCCAAGGTCAGAGACCATATCACATACATATATATATACACAAGTATATATATGCATATATATATATACCTATCCAATCCACACCAATCCAAAAATAAAATGTAATTCACCCTAAAATTAATGCGCTTTCTGAAGAAAATAATCGTAAATCCATACCATTTTAAATTAATTATTTGATTATATGATAATAAAAATAATAGAAAATAAATGGTAATATTATTAATAGCGTATTTGATTAATTCAAATTAATCAATCACTAGATTATATGATAATAATAGTAATAATAATAAGATTTAAGAAAATATTGACAATATTTTTAATAGCTATAAAAATATAAAAATATATATGAATATATGTCAGCTATAAAAATATATAAAATTATGAAATATTAAATATGTAATTATACATATATACACATATACACGTACATACGCACATACACACATATATACCCATATATATACACATATAGGTACATATATATATACATATAAACACACATACAAATACACAGATACACCCACACAGACACATACATACACACACATACGCATACATATACATATATATACATATACAAATATACATATACGTACACACACACACACATGTACATACACATACATATATATACGCATACACACATATATATATATATATATATATATATATATATATATATATATATATATATATAATGGAGATCCTGATACTAATAATTATAATAGTATTTAGTCATATTGAAATAAAGATATACATAGATAAAGAATCATTAGGGGGATTAAAGCATAACGAATGAGAACAATCTGGGCAGACCCAATTCAGTATCTCCACCGCTACTGATCTTAATTGATCTCGGATTGTGAGTTGTTGGTTATTTTAAATTTACATGTATGCCTGCATTTATCCATTAGTTAATTACTTCTATTCACAAGATTACCGTGTTCGTATTTCAGGATTCTTATTTTTTCCTCCAAACACAAATTGCACCTTTGCCTAAATCTATTCGAAATCTTAGAATAACATAAGATTAGACAATAAACCACTGGTGTTCGGTTTTCATTTTTCAGTAGCCACTATTGTTTCGCTAACTCCGTTTTGTTCTTAAGTTCTGGATTTACGAATGAGTGTTTGTGGTTATAGAAACGCTGATTACGGGTACTACTTATCCCATCAATAACTAATGTTAATAGTTTTTCTATTGAGAATCTTACTTAGTGGATTGTTCGCGTTAAAATGCTAGTCTATTAGGTTCAAGAACGCTTTACCGATGTTGATGTTGGATAGTTGACACTAAGGTGGTTTGAACTATATAATTTTCCGACCTCTATTCCTGGATTTGTTTTTATGTTTCCTCTCGGTATATTCGAGTCTTTTCAGTGTAACCACTGCTATCTAGTGATCTATTATATAAATGTGTGTTCGCTTCAGAAAATGTCTTATTGGCTGAGAGTTTATTCATTCTAGTGTTAATTGTTTTATGTATTTGTTTAATTATACATTTCCGGTGGTTGGATCTAATGTTAATATAAGATGGTGTGTGGTTGTCTTTATTAAAGGAGTTGTATATCCCCGGTTTCAACTTCAGGGTAATATCTAGATAATGTACTTCCTTACAATTTGGGGTTATATCTTTTTCAGTCCTAAGTATTTGAATGCTCTTATTAATTTTTTGTGTATTTTTGATACCAGGGGACCGTTACAATTAGGTATAACAATTAATCCATCATCCCTATAAAATCCCACTAAGTTAGGCGCTATAATTCTATTAATAGTGTAAATTATAAAAATACCCACTAGATCGGCAATCTGCGTTTAGGCAAATTTTACCATCGGGACATCAAAGTTGTTATTGTTCTGTTTAAGCCATGTTTCCTGATTATTTACAAGGAATGGTTTACAACAAGCCATAATCAATCTTACCTGTTCATCTGATACATCAACGAAGTTCCTAGCATAGTTGATGCTGTTGGTAACTAACTTATTGGAAATTGAGGGGTAAAAATCCATTATGTCGAATTGGATAAATAAGGTAGTCCCCTTGTTTTGAATAAGTTTAAACATTTAATGGTGTCCGATGAATCCTTCCAAAGATTAAATTGTGTAGGTACCAGCGTCACATTCATAATGTTCCTGAGAATCTCCCTAGAGATGTGCGCAAGTTAAGATTTGGTGGAGTTAATTAGTCTAGCCTGTTTTATTCGAACACGGTAATCTTGTGAATAGAAAGGATGAACTAATGGATAAATGCAGGCATAAATGTAAATTTAAAATAACCAACAACTCACAACCCGAGATCCATTAAGATCAGTAGCGGTGGAGATACTGAATTGGGTCTGCCCAGATTGTTCTTATCCGTTATGCTTTAATCCCCCTAATGATTCTTTATCTATGTATATCTTTATTTCAACATGACAAAATACTATTATTAGTAGTAGTAGTAGGATCTTCATTATTATATATGGGTACATGTATATATGTGTATATATGTGTATGCGTATATGTATGTGTGTGCATGTGCATGTGTGGGTGTATGTGTACGTATATGTGCATATATGTGTATATTTATGTGTGTATATATATATATATATGTATATGTATATGTATGTGTATATATATGTATGTATGTATGTGTATGTGTGGGTGTATGTGTGTATGTGAGTGTGTATGTATATATGTATATATATATATATGTGTGTATATATGTATGTATATATATGGGTATATGTGTGTATGTGCGTATGTATGTGTATATGTGTATAATTATATATTTAATATTTCATATTTTATATTTTTATATATTTTTATAGCTGATATATATTTACATATATTTTTATATTTTCATAGCTATTAAGAATATTGTCAATATTTTCTTAAATCTTATTATCATTATTATTATTATTATTATTATAATTATTATTATATAAGCTAGTGATTTATTTATTTTAATTAATCAAATTAGCTATTAATAATATTACCATTTATTTTCTTAAAGTTTATTATTGTATGATCATATAAACAAATAATTAATTTAAAATGATATGGATTTACGATTATTTTATTCAGAGAACGCATTAATTTTAGGGTGAATTAAATTGTTCTATTTCTGGATTGGTGTGTACTGGATAGGTATATATATATATATATATATATATATATATATATATATATATATATATATATGTGTGTGTGTGTGTGTGTATGTGTGTGTGTGTGACATGGTCTCTGACTTTGGTTGTCTGATTATCTATTTTCAGATTTTTCTTTTCTTATATCCTCCCAACGCCAAGTGGGTTTCTCAGTAGTCAAACCGTTTACTCTGATTTCCGGCTTTCAGAAACGGCTTATGGTTGAGCTGTTGG
>OY744516.1:57731691-57736691 GCA_963556195.1 Sepiola atlantica
GTGGGATATTTGGTGAGTTTTGCTAGAAATTGCATTTTCCATTAAGTAGCGCGTATACGCGAAAGAATCTGCTTAATATATATATATATATATATATATATATATATATATATATATATATATATATATATATATATATATATAATAATGGTAATAATCCAGGTGAAAAATATCCACAGGGTGGTAATCCAGAGAATTTTAACCGGGTTTATAAAAAGTGCTCAATATCAAAATAGAGCTTTATATATGATAATTTTATTTACACAGACATGTACAAAATCTGCGACACTGGCATGTCGATGTTATCGATCAACAGTTACTATAAACTGAGATCTCATCAGGCAGAGTTAGAATCCGATCTTAACCTCAGATCATATCCAAATATGATCTGAGGTTAAGATCGGATTCTAACCCTGCCTGATGAGATCTCGGTTTATAGTAACTGTTAATCGATAACATCGACATGCCAGTGTCGCAGATTTTGTATATGTCTGTGTAAATAAAATTATCATATATATATATATATATATATATATATATATATATATATATATATATATATATAGTATATGTATTGTATTAGTTTCTGTAGATGTAAATCCGTTGAAACTCAAGTGTTTATAGAAAGTGCTCAATAACAAGTAGAGCTGTTTATAAGTATACAGTTTCATTTATACAAACATTATTGGTTACATATGTTCATACATGTTTCGATTGCACTCTTCGCAGAGAGTCAACCTCATCAGACCAAGGATTCAGATTCAGATTTTTAATCCATTACTCTGAATCCTTGGTCTGATGAGGTTGACTCTCTGCGAAGAGTGCAACCGAAACATGTATGCACATATGTAACCAATAATGTTTGTATAAATAAACATTTATATATATATATATATATATATATATATATATATATATATATATATATATATACATATATATATAGTTATAGATAAAATAGTTATCCACAGACACGTATTTCGCCGTTACGTTATATATATATATGTATATATATATATATATATATATATATATATATATATATATATATATATATATATATATTACTCAGTGTATATGTGTACATGTGTGTGTGCCCCATAGAACAAAAGGTTGAGGAATCTACATAAAATCTAAAAGTATAATCTGATATCAAATTAAAAAGGAAAGATAAAGTACGGATAAAGGGGCTATGGAGTTGATTTCGTCAGGAGGACGTCGAGTTGTTCAGTCATAATTTAGAAAGAAAACACGGTAATTTCGATGTCTTCCCACCGCTCGCCATTTTCTCAAGCATCTCTTCGGACTAGAAGGGAGGGGGGCAAGGAACTCCGAAGGGATGGTTTTAGCAGTTGTCTGGAGGCATCCTTCATTTTATTTGGGTGGTCTCAGTGGCGCTCTAAACGGGAGCAATAACTGTTAGATTACATTTTTACATTTGGTAAGTATTATATAGTGATCCAAAAGTGCTCAACTTCCTAGATAGATAAGGTGTGTTTAAATTCAGTGTTGCCCTGGGAAAGAACTTCTCTGTCTTTTCTAAACTCATTGTTTCCCGGAATATAGTATTATATTGTGTAAGTGATATAAGTGATTCTACTATTATGGATAGGTGTGTTCGTTCGGCGTTGTCAGGGAGTCATCAATATCCTAAATAGTACAATCATATAGAGAGCACGTATTTTTCAACGCTGCGTTATCCAGGAGAAAGATTTTCGCTGTATTTTGTTATACTATTGTATAACAGAAAAAAGGTACGCTACGTTGCTCAGGAGTAGGTTTCAATATCCTAAATAAAGCAATAATGCGCAATAATACGGTAGCACATCTGCAATGTGGTGCATGCTTGATGGAGAAGGGGGACAAGAAACGCAGTGTTGCCCAAGAATACACTAAAAACAATATATGTTTCATTATAGTTTTAAGGGTGAGAGGGGGAGATAAGAAACTCGGCTTACATAGATTACATTATATTTTTAATGGGAGTGGGTGGGGAAGAAAGCTCATGTGAATGACTTACATTATTATTATCATTATTTTCAATACATTAAAACAAGAGAGAAGGATTAGCTGAGATGTGGTGAAAGCGGAATGATGGAAAGGGGTATAGAAAAACAAAAAAGTGGGAGAGAGAGAAATAGAGAGAGACGGATTGAGACATGTAGAGATATGAGTTTTAAAATGAAAATGTTACACTTTTAAATCCCTTCTATGTTGCTTTTTATCGCCCCTAGCATCGTCGAGTAGACCTGCTAGTATATATATATATATATATATATATATATATATATATATATATATATATATATATACGTATTTAGAGAGTTACACTATCAGAACATCGGTTTAATGTGGAACACTATCAAGATATATATATATATATACTTTTGAAAATTATTTGCGGAAAACTCTCTAAAGCTCTTTCGACTATCATCTCGTCGAGAAAAATCGATAGTATGAGAAATCAAATATATCAACGAAAAAAAAAGAGCAAAATTTGTAGTGCCATCGAATACTAAAACACGATTGAAATGAGCAGGGCGTGGGATAAAAAAAAATTTTTTAAACAGGGGGTAGATTCAAAGTTCCCTAAAGAGATTCACAAACTCTTTCTGCCGGCACAAGGAAGGTTTACGTAGAGCGATAGAGACAGAGTCCAAAAAATTTAAATGATTTCTGGAATCTGCTCTCCCTCTCTCTCTCTCTCTCTCTCTCTCTCTCTCTCTCTCTATATATATATATATATATATATATATATATATATATATATATATATATATATATATATATATAAGATAGATAGATAGATAGATAGATAGATAGATAGACGTGAGAAATAGACAACTTGGTTACCCATTGAACTCGGGTTAGATTTTTTTAATCAAAGAAAAAGCGTGTTTGCCAGTTAATACAAAAATAAAAGGTCAAAATACAAAAATACCTTCATTCCTACCTTCCGCTCACTATATATATATATATATATATATATATATATATACATAAGTATACATAAGTATATATATATATATAAATTAGGTATATGTATACATATATATATACATATATATATATATATATATTTTTATACGCTTCATTCTAAACTAATAAACAGATTGTTTTGAATTTAGATCACAGCTGTGTTGGCGTAATGGGTAGTAATGTGGACTATATTTAGTTAGATTTAGTTTTATGCAAATGAAGATATAAAGGGGGCGGAAGCGCGTGTGAAAATTCGAATAACTCACATTATTTTGAAATGATACATTTTAAGTTTTCTCTAAATCTTTGTCTTAGTGATTTACCTTCTTCTTCTTATTCTTCTTCTTCTTCTTCTTCCTGGAATTTAATCTCATCGTAGGATTCAATTACTCTACTTTATTCAAATCTATTACAATTGACAAAGCAACTTGCACGCAAAGTGTTTGCGCGTCTGTGTTTAAGTGTGTATGTGCCTGCGCGTGTGTGTGTGTGCGTGTGTTTGTGTAAGTAATTCTAGGTTTAGCGTGTTAAGGAGAAATAATTTCCCCGTTTCCGGAGTGGGGAAACACTATCTATTTATCTATGTATCCATCTATATATCTATCTATCTATCTGTAAACATTACTTATGTATATACTTATGTCACTTTTCTCTCTCTGTCTCTTTGTTTGTCTCTCTGTCTCTCTGTCTCTGTCTCTCTCTCTCTCTCTCTCTCTCTGTCTCTCTCTCTCTCTCTCTCTCTCTCTCTCTCTCTGTTAGTTTGTTTGTCTGTCTATCTGTCTTTCTGCCTTTCTCTCCACTTATATATATATATATATATATATATATATATATATATATATATATATATATATATATATATATCCTAAAACGTTTTTGCATCAGAACAGTTTTGTACCACTTTTATGTCCTCTTACGAAAATTAAAAGACATAATGATACTAAACCTTATGTCTTGAATCATCATTCTACTTTTTAAATCAATGAAATGATTTCAATATTAGAAAATGTCTAAAATTTAAGGCTTAAGCTTAAGGGGTTTTAAGAATAAAGTGAAATTACGGGAATCTTGCTTAATTACTGTCTAATGAGTATAGATAAAATTCAATACAAATCTGATACATTTTAATTCTTAAATAGGGGGTCGCGCTTATATTATTCCCCTAAAACTTTTTTAAATACTCCGAAGAAACTAAAATTTGAGAAAATATTTATTAATATAAATAATAACTATTGTTAAAATTTCACAAAGATTGGAGCTTGCTGAATTTTCATCTCCTTATTACGCTCTTTGCATAAAACTAAATTAAACCAAATATAACCAACATTTGGATCCCTTACGCCTAGCAGCTGTGCTCCAAAATTCATAATGATCGGTTACCTAGGTAAGAGTGAATTCCTTCTCATACAAATTAATAAACATATAAACATACTTGACTTGATAAAAAAATTCATGAGTGTTTTGTTTATAGAAGTTGGTTAATCAATCCAGTGAATCTTTACTCTGTTGATATAAAAGTGCTCAATAACAAATAGAGCTTAAAATATAGTATACTCTATTACTAAATCACTAATTCTAATGCTTAGCTATGTAAGCGCACGTGTGTACACATGTCTGATATTGATTAGATAACGGCTTAATATTAATTGACATAGAAAATAATAGATGCTTACAAATATTGGAATTATTTCCACTTCTGTCTGCGAGCCTTATTCTTTCAGAGTGGCAGCCATGTTGGATTTTTCATTCCACTTGACGGTTTCACTTTTGCATTTCTATTTTGAGAAGCGGATGTTTATCACGAAATTATTAAAACATGTTTCACCATCCCGGATATCTTATTAATATTTAGCTGTATGTCTCATATTTACTGACATTATACGTGAATGATCTATTGAAGAATAAATAGATATCGTGAAGATTCATACCGAAAATATTGACTTCAATTGTTTTTCTGTTGTTCGTACTCTTCTTCACCATTCCTGCTTTTCTGCATTGCTATCAGCCTTCATAAATATCTA
>OY744516.1:57741691-57774191 GCA_963556195.1 Sepiola atlantica
AAGAATTTAAAATTTAAAATTTAAGGTTCAACAAATCGGTAGAACGTGTCTTTCAATTGATGTTTAAGAATACCAATTTCAGTTAAATGCACATCGTTTCGTTTAGCTAATTATTAAGTTCTTACTTCTGATTCCCTTAATTAATTGAGCACTCTGCTGGGATTTTCCTACTATTTCACAAAGAATTTATACAGCGTCTAGCGGCATTTTCCGCTAAATACTGTTAGCCCAGTAGTTGAACACTCTCAGGAAAGAAACACACACACACACACACACATATATATATATATATATATATATATATATATATATATATATATATATATATATATATATATATATATATATATATATATATATATACGACATACACTTCCTAGGCTCCTTACCACAAATAGTAAATCCCGGGACTAAATTAGTTACATTTGACGTCAGCAGCTTATATAGCAACATTCCCCATGACTTAGGTAAACACGCAATATCACACTGGATGGACAAACACCCACAAATACTACACCACAGATTCACCAAACAATTCATCCTCGACAGCATAGACATTATTTTCAACAACAACTCCTTTGAGTTTAATAACAAAAACTACATCCAGATTCTAGGTACAGCAATGGGAACCAAAATGGCACCAACATATGCCACCCTAACACTAGCCTACCTAGAGAAGATCTTATATGAAAAGATAGAAGAAATATATGGACAGAATATTCAAACTCTCTTCATAAAATCTTGGAAAAGATACCTGGATGATTGTTTTATCCTCTGGGAACCCACATGGGGGGGACATCAATAAATTACACAGCATACTACAGAACCTACACCCCAAGATTAAATTCACCATTGAACACAGTCAAACAGAACTACCCTTCTTAGATGTATTGATTAAAATTAAAAACACTCACATAATCACAGACATCTACCACAAACCCACAGACACCCAACAATATCTCCATTTTAGAAGCCATCACCCCAAAAGCTGCCTAAAATCTATACCCTACTCCCTAGCACGCAGGATCTGTACTATAGTCAGTGACAAAGACCTCCGGATTGTCCGACTGGAGGAACTACGGAAAACTTTAAAAAGAAGAGGATACCCGCTACAAATAATACATAAAGGTATAGAACTAGCAGAAAACATTCCATTAGAACAATTACGAATCCCCAAAAAACGAAACAAAGAACAAATATTGGCATACATCTCTACACACAACAAAAACAATCTAGAATTATTCACAGAAATAACAAGAAACCTAACCCTACTCAACCATAACAACAAACTAAACGACATATTAAAAACAACAAAAATAATAAAAACCTCAAACAAATTTTAACCTCATCTAAACTCAACCAACACACAATACAAGGGGTCACAAAATGCAACAAGGAAAGATGTGGGGTCTGTGACATAATAATGGAGGGGAACTCATACACATTCAAAAACCCAACACAAACATTCACAATAAAAAAAGACCTTAACTGCACCTCCAAGAACGTTGTCTATGTGCTAGAATGTACAACATGTAATGAAGCTTATATAGGTGCGACAAAAACATTTAATAATAGAGTATCTTTACATAAAAGCAACAATTAAAATCAAGGAAAACCGTAAATTATTCGTCTCCCAACATGTGCACTCATGTAGCGGAGGAAAATTCAAAATAATGCCAATTTTCCAAAGCCAAGACTACACTTACTTACTAACACAAGAAAAAACTTCATACTTAAATTTAATCCAACATTAAACAGATCATAACTCTAACAACACACACTTTGATCACACTTTATCCACCTCTAGTTAAGTACAAACATAAATAACTATTTATAGTTATCTATAGACTGGAAAATTCTTATTCAAGGAAGATAATATTAGTACATAACTTCTTATTGCGCACTTCTACACAGCTATGAGTCAAATAGCAACTTGTGTTAAATGAATCATTTACAATAGACATTAAATTTGCACATAAAATACCGAACTATGAAATCGGCCAAACCAAGTTCAAATCTATTTGGACCATTTGCATTAATTTATCTTTTGCAAATATGTGTGTATATGTGTGTATGTATGTGTGCATGTATATATGTATGTATATATATATATATATGTGTGTGTGTGTGTATGACTGTATGTGTATATAATGCAACCTTTATCCCCCTCTCTGTCACTATAACCACACGCCTGTGTGTGCGCGCGCATGGGTGTGTGTGTGCGTATTTATGTGTGTGTGTGTGTATGTATCGCTCACCTATTCACAAGACTCAAGATTAGACCACACGCATACGGACACGCACACGCGCGCAGACACTACTTCATTTTTGGAGACGACAAAAAGCAATAAAAAGTATTAAATTTCAAAAGAAATTCTCCACGCCCTAGGAGGCTGGGATGACCGATGGATCATGGATGGGTAACACGCACTTGACCAAGAGAAGCAGGAAAAATGACAAATAAAAAATAAAAATAAAAATCAAAGATACCCACACACCCGCAAACCCACGCATGCGCAAAAACAATGACAAATTCCTCAAATGAAACAACATTTGCTCGAATCGAAAGACATTTCTTCAAATGGATTTTCATATCTGATGAAAGCGGGCCACCGCTTGAAACGCGTTATATATAAAATCATAAAATGGTAAAACAACAAAATAATAAATAAATGTTGAAAAAAACATTCTACAAATGTTGGTAGCCTTACTCCTTTACATATATATATATATATATATATATATATATATATATATATATATATATATATATTATATATATATCCAATACAGAAAAGGATCCAATACAGAATTGTTATACAAAAGCTAGTATAAGTCATTTTATTTAATAATTATACAATATAATGTCAGTAAGACGTGCCTGGATTTTATCGTTTCGGACAGACAGTCACTGGGGTAGAGTTTGTTCTTACGCCCACACCAACTCATCAGCGGTTGCAGAGATTGAAGAAAACAGAAAGAACTGACAAACTTTTCCCTTTTTTTTTCATTTTCTCCTTTACTATTTCTTCTCGTTTTTCTTCGATTTGGAGCAGACATAAAGATTGATTCTACACTAGAGACCGTCTGTCCGTAACGAATGAAATCGCAATACGCCTAACAGACACTGTAATGTATAGTTATTAAATATATATATATATATATATATATATATATATATATATATATATATATATATAGCATAATATGAAATGAAATAATAAAATAAGGTTCGAATCAAATTTTATTAGAATTCAATGTTCAGGCACCGTACCATAAAGTCCTTAACTCATGAGTTTTCAAAGAAAATTCTTCTCCTCAGAAGACCATTACCGCAGGTAATGATATTAAACTTTGAAAATATATAAAAATATATATAAAAATGCTCTATCCAGTGTATTGAGCTTCAGTTTTATCCGGATGTTCACTAATTAAAGATATTAGTTGCCTCTTATATCTTTTGTTGGATTAACTTATATATATGTATATATATATATATATATATATATATATATATATATATATATAAAATGAAGTATAATAACACGAAATTACATAATCATCGATGCAATAATTTATTTTAACCTTGTAGTTTTTCGAGCATCCGATCCAGACAATTACATTTTTGAAACTGAAAGAAAAGAATTAAATTCACACTCGACATTTCAAATATAATTGGAGAGAGAGGTGGTAACAACCCATCCAATACATATTTAGAGAGAGGGGAAAATTGAAGCATATCTTATCCTTAAGTTTAACGTGTCAAAAATTAAGTGTTAATTCTCATTGTTTTATGAAACCTACTGGCTACTTAATCATTGTCGTGAGTAGTATTAACATAGCTGTAATCATGGCTTCAATGCAATATTATTTTCAATAGTATACCTGTTTACGACAGCTGCTTTTAAATAGGATTAATCTCTTGCTGATTTACAGGGTTGTTAACAACAGCCGTGAGGGTAAAGACTTTTGAATTTGAGTTTGAAATATAACTCATATTCGTTCCGGAGTTCGAGTCTTGCAACCGCTGTGAATAATTCTACTCTACACTGACAATTCCTATAAAGATGAAACGTATACGTATGTAGATAAAAACAGATTATATATATATATATATATATATATATATATATATATAGGGTGGGCCAAAATAAGGGTCCTATCTTTAAATTTGAATAACTTGAATTTGAATAACTTCCACAAAATAAAAGTTAAACTCACCAAACTTTATGTGTGTGTAGACTGACCCTTCCGAGATTTTTTGAAATAAACAAAACAAATTTTAGCCGAAAAACACTTCTTAAAACTTACAAAAACTAAAGTATTGTTTTTTACACTGTTTTGAGTTTTTTAAGCAAAAATAATGTTTTCTAAATGAGGGTACGTTCCTTAGGGCTAATACGGCTCATGCTTGCTTCGGAAGGGGTCTATTACTTATTCTAAAAAAAAAAAGAAAAAATCAATAAATAAAAAAGTTATGAATTTTTAAAAATAGGACCCTTATTTTTGCCCACCCTATATATATATATATATATATATATATGCGAAACATTTGACGGCCATATGTTTGAGGGGAGGTATATTAATTTGTGTTTACCTTGCGGTTGTATGTCGCTATGAACTGGAAGTTGACTAGAACTGTTTGCCGTTTTTTATACTTTTGTATGTTTTGTAGGATGTTTTATAAGTATTTATCTTTTTGTCGTAATAAAGCTTATTATTATATTGTTATTCGTGTATTCGTTGCTGTATAACTGTATTTACATGTGTATGTATATTTTAGAGAAGATTACATACATATACAGACACGCCTCCTTTATGTCTGCTAAACATGTGCTTTTTTATTTATTTTTGAATGTAGAAGTGTTGATTAATATTTATTACATAACCTTGATATACTTTGTAATTTGTGCTGATTAACAGACTTATTCTTATCCAGTAAATGTCTTAGAAACATATGTTGAACTTATTTACGATTAATGATTATGTCATAAGCTTTGTTTATCTCATTATTTCTAAGATATATATATATATATATATATATATATATATATATATATATATATATATACTAGGGAATGTATCACCCAGTAAACTCGGATTAAATTGTTTGGAAAAGATAAAAAGGCGTTTCTAAAGCCAGTTAAATATAAACAATCAAAAATATATAAAATCTAATATATATGTATTAATTCAAATCCATAAATGTTAGTGTGCATTTGAGTATTTCTATGAGTGCGAATGTATGTCTTAAAAACATATAAGTGCAGTTTCATATACTGATATGATGCTAAATAATCTCCTTAGAGATGAGGTGATATTTGTATGATTGTATAGTAATTTCTGTGTGATGAAAGCATGAATAATTACTTTGATCGGTTCTTTGGTTCAATTGTTTGCCTGGAGAAGAGTAACGTACAATTAATTAAACAACTCGAAGACGATTTTACACAAACCATTTTGTTCTTTATTACATTATTCCTCTGGGCACAATTAGAGTGGCCCTGAAAGACATACAGTGTCTTGATACTTGCTATTATTGGCAGAACTACCTGACACTTGCGTCTGCACTCCGCCCTTAAACATCCTCTATCCTCATAACGTGGTGCCGCACTTCCGTTTGTCGACTTCCGACTTTCCAAGACATCAGGTTAAACATTTCGAATTTTTTAAACTTGCTTCCTATGTAAATTTTATTCAAGGCTACTGAATATACACAGACATGAACGAAGTAAAAAGACACCCACAAACATAAATCATACATGTTTAAAGTTTTTTCTTCCCTCGCCACTTTCCGCTGTTAACAGAATGATTTTCTAATTTATCAAAGAGGTGAAAATCAATATTATCAGGTCTAGGTTAATCAGGACCCTCTAGGAGCAGTGTACATTATTAATGGTAATAAGGGTTTTCTTTACTACTTTCATGTGTGTGTATTATAATGGGTGCTAACATATATCAGATTATACGTACGAATACGAGTGTGTATCTGAGATTAGTTAATACGTATAAAAAGTAAATATAAATGCAAATACATATTTGAGTACAGATATATATATATAGTACTTAAGTTTTCATCCTGATAAAACATAATGTATAAAAATAATAGTATTAACTATTGTTACTAAAACGAGATTGCAAGCTAAGTCTGGGCAGCCCTCAGAACTAGTGAGTTCCCCTAGGGCTAATCCCCCAAGGAGGTCGGGCAGATTTCGACAGGGTAAAGCCGTTGTCATTAGAGACACTGAAGTAGGAGCTCCTTCTTTCGAAATGGCAAATGGGACTTGTCCGACCGATAATAATTTTAACATTGCTCCCTGTGGAGCTTCGTTATGCAAAACTTGTGATATTCTAATAACATCTAAAGAATATCAATCTAATGTAACTAAAAGAATATATCCAGTCCTAAATCATTCGGGGGAAGATTTGTCGTGTAGGTCACAAAATTTAGTTTACTTATTATCTTGTAAACATTGTAATTTACAATATGTAGGCGAAACAGTACTACCTTTAAATAGACGGATGAATTTGCATAGAACTAGTAATAAAGGCTGTGTCCATGTAGTAAACCACTTTAAAGAAAAAACCTGTGGAAAATCGTCTTTTTCAATACAGATTATTGAAAAATTTACAGATAATGGATATGATAGTTCTGGTAAGGTAGATAATAATACGCTTAAAATGCGTCTAAATAAAGAAGATGCAATAATTAAGAAAATGCGAGTAATTTATCCATATGGTCTAAATGTAAAAATAAAAAAAGATAATTTACAAGACGAATCAGAAAATGTAGGGCGATTGTATCCAGCTTTGCCTCGCTACGGTACTAGAGATAGAACACATGTAAATAGGAACAATAGAGAATCTGCCGTTTCATGCGAAGAATTTTTTAAGAAAACTAAAGAGATTATCATGAATAATATTTCCGAGTCTTTTAATTACATTAGAAAACTTCTTAATAAAACCAAGAAAAAAGTATTAAAAGACATAGCATCTAAGATATTATTAAACCCGGATATGATATATAGGATAGAAGAACTTCCTCAATGGTATGAGTATATCATGGATATAATCGATACAAAATTATACAAGCAACCTGCTGAGTGTATAAAAAATAAACCTCGAAATGTTTGTGTAGTCCTATATGAAAATAAAGGATTTGATGATATAAATCTGCCTAAAATATCTAATAATCCAGAAATCATTCAGTCACTGCCCAATGAACTTAAAAAAGAGGAACAGAAACCAATAGTAACATATAAACTAGGGCAAACTATCCGGAATAAGGTTTTTAACTATAAACAAACTGTAGAGAATTTAAATATTAATGATAATGATGAAATGTATATACCATCATGTGAATGTGAATCCTCCCCTTTATGTAATACTGACATAGGGCATATAATTACCGGTAATCTAGCGATAGTTAAAAATTCTAAATTAAGAAAACTCTTAAGTAAAGGCCCAAACTATAGAGAACCTAAATGTTTAAATTATGCGAAATGTGTTAAGGAAATAAATAAAGCGTTAGATAATTTCACTGCATCCATGTCTAAAAAACATAAACTATTACACTCTACATTTGACGCATGGAAAAATAATGTACTTAGATTCGTAAATAAAAAAGTAGAACGTTTAAAAGAATTTAAACACCCTAAAAGAACGAATCCCCTACTTAGAAATCCACAAATAACGACGGAGCTTGAAATGCTTCAAAATAGGTTTGTAATAGTTCCTATTGATAAGGCGACAAATAACATAGCTTTTATCTGTAAAAAGTATTATATACAACGCTTATTGCTAGAAGTAGGAATAATAGGTGAAGTTTCAGATACTTATAAATTAAGTAATAATAAAAGCGATAACATTATTATAAACAATACTGTTATTTGTGAAAAATTAGGATTAAAATTAGAAGAAAAATACAAAAAACTTCCATCTATGTATTGGATACCTAAAATGCATAAAACACCAGTTGGCGCCCGTTTCATTGTTGCCTCAAAAATGTGCATCACTAAACCTTTAAGTAAGGCTGTGTCTAAAATCTTTAAATTAATTATAAACCAAATAAATAATTTCCATAAAAAAAGTAAATTCTATAGTAATATAAACCTATTTTGGGTGGTAAATAATTCCGATCTAGTAAAAGAAAAATTAGATCGTATTAATTCTCGTAAACAGGCTAAATCAATCTCGACATACGATTTTAGTACATTATATACAAAAATACCCCATAAAGAACTTATTAAAGAATTAGGTAATACTGTAGATTTAGCTTTTGCAGGAGGAAAAGGTAAATACATAGACTTTGCAAAATCTAAAGCCTTTTGGTGTAAAAATAAAAATGGTAAGACGAGTGTATCCAAAACTGGTCTGATAATGCTTATAAGTCACCTTATAAAAGAGAGTTACTTTCAAATAGGGAATAAATTATTTATCCAAACAATAGGTATTCCAATGGGTTTGGATCCGTCTCCATTTTGGGCAGATCTATATTTACATAGACTGGAATATATATATATGTCATCACTAATAAAAAATGATATATCTAGAGCGTATAGTTATCATGGATGTAGGCGATATATTGACGACCTTGTTTGCATTAATGATAGCGAAGAGTTTGCAAATACTAAACATTTAATATATCCTAAAGAGTTAAAATTAAACTGTGAACATAAGGGAACACAAGCTACTTTTCTTGATTTGGATATAAAAATTGAAGATAAAATATTTATCTATAAACTGTTTGATAAAAGAAATTCATTCCCTTTTCGTATCGTGCGAATGCCATATAAAAATAGTACTAGCCCTGTGTATATATTTTACGGGAGTATTATGTCTGAATTTCTGAGAATTGCTCGTGTTACCTTAAAATTAGTAGATTTCATGCCCCCAATTTCTGATCTAATAATAAGAATGATTAACCAAGGTGGCGATCAAAATAAAATATTTGGACAATTAAATAAGGCAATTACTCGCCATCCTAATGCTTTTAAATCTTATCAAATTAATCAAAATAAACTGATAGAACAAATCATAGTATATATAAATAGAAATTATATAATATGAATAAACGTATATATAACACATCTGCTAATTATAATAAGAAAAACAATAAAAATACAGTAGAAAGAAAGAAAGAAATGTTAAAAAAGAAGAAGAAGAAGAAGAAGAAGAAGAAGAAGAAGAAGAAGAAGAAGAAGAAGAAGAAAACCGTTCATAACTATGAACGCTGATTTTTAAACACCGGGAGTTGGTAAATAAGAAGAAGAAAAAGAGAACAAATTAACGGTTAACTTACAGACGCAGATTTGAAACAATGAGAAAAGAAAAAAGCCGGCAGTTGTGAACGCAGATTAGAAAAACTATAGTGAACAAGGAAAATTAATATTTATTTGCGGCGGACAACAACGGGGAGATGGACAACAAAGTAGGACGAGGAAGAAAAATAGGAACTAAAGGTATATATGTGTATGTGTGTATGTAATATATATATATATATATATATATATATATATATATATATATATATGTATATACATATTTATTTATTTATCTTTATTTTTTGATGTGTTGATGTTTTTTATATTTATAATATAAAACTAAAAATAATACATTAATCACTTAAATAATAGTGTCATGGATTCGTCCAAACACTTTAAAATGCAACAACATTTTTGTGAGTAACGGATAAATTTTATTAGACAGACGAACAGCGCAGGTAAAAAAAAAATTAAAAAAAAAAAAAAATTATTTTTTATTTTATTTATTTATATATATATATATATATATTTTTATTTTTTTTTGAATTCTTAAATAACTAATATAAGTAAGCAAAACATTTATATGGAACAAAACGTAGATTTAGTATAAGGAACGTTTATGTTTTTGTCTTTTAAGGGAAGTGGGGTCTGATCAACTCTGCTGGGAAGCCATGAAATTAAATACTGTCTTGTTTTTAAATTCCCGAAACAGTTTTTCATGGTAAACAACTGATGATCCCTTAAAATAGTGTTAGAAACTAACTAATATAATAACTGTAAAAAATAAATTGACTTACATGAGTGATTTTCCACTGGAAGACTTGAGACTATAAGTTTTTTTTGTTTGTTTTTATATTTTTTTATTTTTTTTTTATTTTTATTTTTTTTTTTATATAGTTTTAATGGTTGAGAAACTTCCGAGACTATATATATATATATATATATATATATATATTCTTTTTGAGTATTAACAATTAAGTGAAAGATCAGATTTTTACGCCTGGGGAGACCTTAGTTTCTAATAACCAAGCATCAACATGCCAGTGTAGTGGTTTTAATACATGCCTGTATAAATGAACATGTTAATATAAATAGCTCTATTTACTACTGAGCACTATTATATAAGCCCGGTTGAATCTCTTTGGATTTTTATCCTGTGGGGGTTTATTTCACTTGGATCACACACACATATATATATATATATATAGTGTGTGTGTGTCTTATATATATAAGTGGAAATATACATTTGTAAAAAGATATAAGTACTAATCTATTTTGAGTATACATACAAGTACTAGTGTGTTTATGAATATTGATACGAATGCGAATGTATATTTGAGTTAAGTTAGTACAAGGGTACGTCTAATTATAATTATGAATGTAGAAAAAGGAGGTTTAAAGTCAATAAGGGAAGAGGTTTCACTGTGACTTCAATAGAACCGTTAAAGATAAATGCGAAGGAACTAAATGATAAAAAATAATCCTGTTCGAGGGTCAGTCCACGTTTTCTTTCCCTTCTCTTTTTTTCTCTGTTTTGCTATTCACATCAAGATCAGATAATCAAATCTGGACACCTCAATGCGATTTATGTTCTTTCTTTAATTCATTTAAATCTGACATATGCATACTAACTTGATTTGCATAACAACAACATCTCTTGACTCATTGTCCCGGATGTTAAAATAAAGACACCACGAGATCGTCTCCGTTATTCGCAATCAATGGGGCAGTGTTCGAATTCTTATTCGCAACCTATGATTTATACATTTCTTTAATCTTCAAATTGCGCGCCAGGCAAAGGCGCGCCGTTTTTATGGCGGGGTGAGCCATGTCAGGACCACTTCCACCGCTCGATCTTGGTTCAGGATCATCACCTCCGAGATAATAGTTGAAAATACATATAAGTGCTACTGCATCATAGATACGAATGATAATGCATATCTGAGATAAGTTAGAACGAGTATAAGTTTTATGATAATTATTAATGCGCATATATATTTGAGAACAGATATAAGCGCTTCTGAATTTTAGGGGTATGAATATTAGTACTAGTCTACGTATCAGTATATACAGTGTATGTCTGAGTATTGTCATCAGTGTGAATGTATGTCTGAGTATGTCTGAGTATATGTAGGAATGAAATTGTTTGTCTGAAATATGAATATTAGTTAATGCGGAAACAAAACGTTATATGCTTATTCAAATCTTTTGCTATGTGTCTTACTGTCATCTATGAGTCGATAATCGCAAATATTGCGATGTCGTTTTCCACTTTTTGTTTGTTTGTTTGTTTTGCTGGGAATAAGGTATCCTACCTGATACCAAACATTAATCAGCTATTTCAGAGACTTCAACCGAGAGATCTGTTTAGGATTTTAACCGTCGCTTTAAGTGCAAATGTTTGGATTTCTCTTGCACTTTGATCACCGCGTATATTCGCCAGGTAAGTTTTGAAATTCTTTTTTATGAGCCCTGTTTCTCCTATGATTTCTGGACTGGTGAAGATCTTCCTAAGATTCCAATTTCTTTTCACGTCGTACATAAGAGCTTGGTATTTCGTTATCTTCTCCTTCTTAGCTCTGTTTAAGGAAACATCATTAGGGACCCTGACTTCAACTCGGGTTGTTATTTTCTCTTCATTGTCCCATATAACTATGCCAGGTTTAACAGCCCCGTTTTCTAAGTATGTAACTCTAGGGATTGCATAGTCATAGTGTATGACTTATTTCCAATAGTTATTTCTTGTATAAGTTCTCACGACTTGCAATCGTGCATGTAAATATAGATTATGTGTACGTATGTTTTAGTGATGGGACGATTCCAATATATTTACCGATTCCGATACAATTACCGATTCCGATTCTAAAATCGCCTAATCGTCCCCAAATGTAGAATTTCATTTTTAAGGTAGAGATTAAGGGACAGTCTTAATTATTCTTAATGTGTTCGCTTTATGTATTGTATCCAATATTTTCTTAAACTTATTTTGAGATCTTCATCTAGATGTTTCACTTGTGCAATCCTTTCTTATTTATTAACTCGTGCTATTTTACTTGTGCCATTTTTACGGGCTATTTTTTTAAGGTGCCATTTTTACCTAAACTCGTTATTATTATCTATAAAATTTAGTTTTACTAGTATTTAAAATCAATAAATATTTTATTATGTTATCATTAGTACCAGCAATAGAAAATTAAGTTTAAAAAAAAACGAAATTAAAACGATCGTTTTGTGAATCGGAAATTAGGGTTAAGATTTTTCCGATTCCGATACCCCAAAAAGTTCCGATTTCGATTAACCGTCTAAACACTAGTATCTATGTATCCATGTAGATATGTTGTATATGCGTGTTGTATAAAGACATAAAAATATACCAAAATAGTTTCAGCATAGTAATAACATATAATTAGCATGTAATAACGTATATCGTTTATTAATTGTATTAGGATTTTCTGTTTTTAAATAACTTATTTACTAGGATGTTTATATTACATGTAGCAGTTAACTATATTTGTTATTCTTATTTGATTATTAGATTGATAAGGAAACACAACTGATGAAGTGTTAACAGGAATGCAGATTACATCTCTAAACAATATAGATAAAATATTCCAAATGAATACAATCCAAATTAGTAATTCTTTTCGAATGTTAAGGAAACGAAAAAATGTCTGATATATACTAGTACACTGATGAGTCTTGGTGATGTTCGTTGATATTTAAAGATATTTATTATAAATATTTAAAGCTCTTTTCAAAAGAAGAGCACTCGCTGAGGAAAATATAAAAAGCTTCTAACTAAAGAAATATTGAAAAGTTGCCTCGCCTCGGTTGAACACTCTACAGAAGCTGACCGTGTTCATTGAATGAATATTGGTATATTTCCGTTTCTTCGTTATATAGCTATTTCAGTGACAATATATCGTATGGAAGTTAAAGGTGACTACAGTCCGGGTTCGAATCCTGCAACCGGTGGTACAGTTATGCCCAGTTACACTGATGATTTTTGTAAAGATGAAATATACATGCAGATATTTAAAAATATTTATTATAAATATTTAAAGCTCCCTTCACAGGAATAACACTCTGTAAGGGAAATATTAAAAGCTTCTAACTAAAGCAATATTTCAAAGTGCCCTCCCCTTGGTTGAACACTATACAGAAACTGACTGTCTTCATTTAACGAAGCTCGTATATTTTATTTTTTGTCGTGTAGTTGTTTCAGTAGTCGTGAGGTCAAAGATGTCGTATGGAAGTTTGAGATTACTGCAGTTCGAGGTTCGAATCCTTCAACCGGTGGTACAGTTATATCCATCTATACTGATGATTCTTGGTTAATATGAAACGTATATGTATGTGGATATTGAAATTATATATACAGGGTGGGCAAAAATAAGGGTCCTATTTTTAAAAATTCATAACTTTTTTATTTATTGATTTTTTTATTTTTTTTATAGAATAAGTAAAGGACCCCTTCCGAAGCAAGCATGAGCCGTATTAGCCCTAAGGAACGTACCCTCATTTAGAAAACATTATTTTTGCTTAAAAAACTCAAAACAGTGTAAAAAACAATACTTTAGTTTTTGTAAGTTTTAAGAAGTGTTTTTCGGCTAAAATTTGTTTTGTTTATTTCAAAACATCTCGGAAGGGTCAGTCTACACACACATAAAGTTTGGTGAGTTTAACTTTTATTTTGTGGAAGTTATTCAAATTTAAAGATAGGACCCTTATTTTGGCCCACTCTGTATATATATATATATATATATATATATATATATATACACACACGTTTGTTACCCAAACGGTCTTTGTTGGTTCTTTATACGCTTCCGTTTCTTTTTTTTAAATAAGTTCAATCAATATCTTTACTTTTAACAGTTACAAAAATGTATCCTTTTCCTTCTAAAAGTTAAACTCTGAATGAAATTTTAATTCCGAAAGTCTTTCCTCCAATACTTTATTATTTTTTTCTTCAACAGTACAGTTTAATTACAATGCATAAAACTTTAAAATTAACTTTCATATTCGTTGTTTTTCTATGTATTTCTCTTTTAGACTCTCACGTTTTCTCGTAGTACCCGGCTGTAAACGACACCATGTAGAGGGCAAATGACTAGCTGACACGAAATTACATATATATTATAAAGTCTTTTATCCTCGAAATCGAAACATGTGTTGCTGTCCCTTGTTCTTTCCTCTTCGCAGCCATGTTGATTCTTCGTCGCGTCTTTCTTCCTCGGGTCGTGTCGTCGTTGTGCGTATAAGTTCTTCATTGCGTTTTAGTAAGAAGAATTAAGAAAAGAAAGATTCTGGAAATAAAAGTTTATTGAAAGAAAAATATTAAGTAATGACAAGTGCAATGTACACTTCTTTATGTAGGAGAGAGACAGTTATATTAACCTCAGTAACTATCAGCTAGATAAATAGATGTATAAACAGTAAATCGAACTTGTTATTACCTAATAATATGTCCATTTCCAAAATCTGTCTTATTCTACTTACTATAATTCAATGGAGTTATATGAATAACGCGACAAAGACGATACGGAACGCGATAGAATACGGCGGCGAAAGGAAGCTGAAAACGAGAAAATATGAAGCAGTGACGAAAAATATACGACACGAATTTGAAGTAATAAATGACAACAAAACTTCGAGGATAAAGAAAGGGCATAGCAACATTCACTGCAGATTCACAGTATATCCGATAATTATAAGCATTTTATTGTCCCATGCGTCTGTATATATTAGAATGATAGATAACCTTTTTAATTTTCTATTATTTTTATAAAGCTCTAGCTGAAAGGATATCGTACTGTGTGCGGGGGATTTGCTGTCTGGATTCTATCCTGATCCGTATCCGAGAAGTTGTTTTTCACGTTTGTATGTACACATATATATATATATATATATATATATATATATATCAGAATATCGAAAGCATGACGAATCTATCAATCATGCTAATTAATAATAAAATTACAAGCAAACATTGACATATATATGTAATAATAATCGAGGTAAAGTTTACATCTACGAAGTAAAAATCATGATAATTATTACAGTATTTGTATAAGAGTGCTTAATGATAAATAGAGCTGCATAATATTTTAATAGATACAATGATTATTATTTATAGAAACATTATTTGGCTACACATTTGCAAAATATGCTTCAGCCACAGCTATAGAACTGCAAGACCTCACCAAGGTAAGGTGTTTTTTTTACAGTTTCATTAAATTGAAACTTGACAATAGACATGTTATGGGATTATATTACATGAAATTGTAAAGAATAGGTTTTTTATAGCCGTGTTCCTAACATGTTTTGCAAATTTGTGGCCAAATAATATGTGTGTGTGTGTGTGTGTGTCTGTGTGTGTGGGTGTGTGTGTGTGTGTGTGTGTGTGTGTGTGTGTGTGTGTGTGTGTGTGTGTGTGTGTGTGTGTGTGTGTGTGTGTGTGTGTGTGTGTGTGTGTGTGTGTGTGTGTGTGTGTGTGTGTGTGTGTATAATATCATGATGAATATTGTTTATTTCTAATATATATATATATATATATATATATATATAATAGCATGGTAAATATTGTCTAATTCTCATATGTGTGCGTGTGTGTGTGTATTCTTTTTCGGGAATCATCAGTGTCGAGGATAACTATTTTGCCAGTCGAACAAAAAAAAACTAACCCATGTCACCTTTAACTCCCATGCTTGAACTCTTCAATCAATGCGGCCAACATAACATCCAAGTGTAAAGAAAATAATTAAAGCAAAATAAATATATATTAGTAGTATGTTTTTAAAGGCTGTGGGCAATGCAAATTCTGGGTAAGATGTAAGTTGAAGGAACAAAAACAATAAATCGAATACGAAATATGACTTACTATTTATTTTTCCTAAAATCTTACATAACAGCAAGAGTGTTGTTAGCTGTTTGTATGATGTCCGGATGATTAAAAAAAATCATTATTTAATGTGTTCGGAAAAAGAAACTTCCCTTTGTAAAAAATAATCAATACCAGAATAAATTTCTCCGACTATGCAGAGAATCTGACAAAATAAAATGGCTGCCAAAGGCAGAACAGCAGCAAAAACCAGGCTCGCACACAATGTAAATTAAAGATTTCTATAGTTATGTTATGGTGATCGATAAACTGTTGGTTGTTTTTCTTTATTAAGTTTATATTTTGATTATTTACTTTGTATTTTCAGTGTGTTATATCTTCGTATTTTTTTCTTTTCTTTCGTATTTTAAGAATTTTAATATAAAGTAAAGTAATTAATCTCTCACTTTGACTATTCTAGATTTTATTAAATTTATTGATTATCATATATTCAAGAAGTGATATTAATTGTGAGTTTCGTCAAATTAGATTATCGAATTAATGCGATATGTATTTACTATAGGATAAAGGGAAGTAACTTGTTATGTAAATTAATTTATGGATTCGGACGGTGAAATTCTGTAATAAATTAATAGTTATATATATATATATATATATATATATATATATATATATATATACATACATATATACACATACATGCACATTTATATAATATATATGTATACATACATACACACGCATATACATGTGCAACATGTATTTATTATTGTTTGTTTATTTATATATTCTTAATTTTATCTTGTTTCCGTATTTCTTTAAATAGGTTTTTTTTAATTAATATTTGGCAGCCTACTTTCACTTCTCTGAAAGGTCTCATCCTGCATTAATAGGGGTATAAACAATATTAGGATAAATATATTTCATCTTTTTCCGGGAATTATCAGTGTGGGGATAATTGTGCCGTCGATTGCACGATTCGAACGCCAAACCTAAAGTCACTGTTTAACTTTCAAGTCTGAAACCCTCTATTGATGTGGCCAACTTAAAATCCCCGAGGAAAGAAGAGAAGTAAAGTCTATCTATGGCAGACATGTATATTAGGCTGTCACCACAGTGTTCAACAGCAACGTGTTGTATATATTCTGATGCGGCACTTACTCTTTTCTGGTATTTATGTACTAATCCGATAAAAATGCAGAGTCACTGGAAACATCCCATAATCCTTTGCCGGATGTACCCGGTCTTGCCCTAAATTGTGTCCAGTTCTATCAGGTCATCCCATAACTTCTGTCCAGATAAATCAATAATATCATAGGAAGGCAACGTTAAGAGTGTGTAGTGAAACAAGGGTTGCTCAATCACATCCGCACCTGTCCCATAATCCCTTGCTGGATATACCCGGTCTTGATCTAAATTTTGTCCGGTTATATCAGGTCATCATGTTGTCTGAGAGTGGCAGATAATTTGAAAAATAATGCAAAGTGGCGGGAAGAAATTCACTCACACTACAACCTTTTAATAGACGCTAATATTCCTCCCCCTCCCTTCCGTTATCATGATAGGTATTACCTCCTCTTTTCAGGCCAAATTGGGGGGGGGGGACGGCATTCGCCGGTGTGAGTGCCTCAGGCCAAATTTAGGGGGAGGGGGTATTGGTATTCGCCTGTGGGGCGCCTCAGGCCAAATTTGGGGGAGGGCGAGTGTCGGCATTCGCCGGCGGTCACACCTTTTTGAGAGGGTGGAGATAGTGTAGTATCTGTTGCGAGGAGAGAGTGTCAGCATTCGCCGGTGTGAGCGCCTCAGGCCAAATTTTTTCTTAGGGGGGGGGGGGGGTATTAAGCAAATCTATAATAAAGACCAATGTGCATTTATTTGTATCTATAATAAAGACCAATGTGCGTTTATTTGTATCTATAATAAAGGCCAATGTGCATTTATTTGTATCTATAATAAAGGCCAATGTGCATTTATTTGTATCTATAATAAAGACCAATGTGCATTTATTTGTATCTATAATAAAGACCAATGTGCATTTATTTGTATCTATAATAAAGGCCAATGTGCATTTATTTGTATCTATGATAAAGACCAATGTGCATTTATTTGTATCTATGATAAAGGCCAATGTGCATTTATTTTTATCTATAATAAAGGAATGACAGACAGAGAGTTTTTCTCTTTTTGAACTTAAAATATTCTCAGGGTTGGGGGAGAGTGAAAAATGGTTAGATTGAGTGGTCGGGGAAAATTTTAGGGGTCAGGCCAAACTTTTTAGGGGTCAGGCCAATTTTTTTTTTAACTCAAAATAGTTCCCAGGGTTGGGGGAGATTGGAAAAATTAGTTTGGATGCGGGGCTGGAGAGATAGAGGGACCGGGGAAAATTTTATGGGGCAGGCCGAACTTTTTAGGGGTCAGGCCAAATTTTTTTTTTTTTGAACCAGGGTCGGGGGAGAGTGAAAAATTAGTTGGGATGGAGGGCTGGAGAGATTGAGGGGTCGGGGAAAATTTTACGGGTCAGGCAAAACTTTTATGGGGTCAGGCCAAATTTTTTTCTGTTTTTTGTTATGAACTCAAAATATTTCTCAGGGTTGGGGGAGAGTAAAACCAAATTGGAGGGTGCGGCTTGAGATATTAGGGGTCGGGGAAAATTGTAGGGGTCGGGCCAAACTTTTTAGGGAGTCGGGCGAATTTTATTTTGTTTTTTTGAACTTAAAATATTTCGTAGGTAAGTATATAGTATGCACACCGGGGCGGCGATAGATACAAATATAGTATGCGCACCGAGCCGGCGACAGGTATATATATAGTATGTGCACCAGGGTGGCAATAGGTACGTGTATAGTAGTGCATAGAGGTGGCGATAGGTACTATATAGCATGTGCACAGGGATGGCAGTAAGTATGTATATTGAATGCGCACCAGAGCGGTGATAGGCATATATTTAGCATGCGCTCCGGGGCGGCGATTAGTACGTATATAGCATGAAAAACCAAGGCGGCGATAGGTACGTATTTAGCACGCGCATAGGGCGGCGATAGGAACATATTTAGCATTCGCATCAGGCCGGCGATAGGGACCTATTTAGAATTTGCACCGGGGCGGCGATAAGTACGTATGTAGCATTTGCGACGGGGCGGCGATAGGTACGAATGCAGCATTCGCACTGGGGCGGCGATAGGTACGTATGTAGTATCTGCCCCGGGGTGCGATAGGTACGCATATTGTATGTGCACGGTGTGTGGCGATAGATATGTATATAGTATGAACACCGGGGCGGAGATAAGTACCTATATAGAAGGCGCAGATAGATGTGGTACTTTTTATAGAAATATGTCATACTATTGCCCTGGGCAACGTAGGAGAAATGGTGGGGAAGAAACAGCTTTCGCAAAAGGCAACATTAGAAAGTAGCGGTGAAATGGGGCGACCTTGGAATAGAAAGGTAGAAAGATAAAGAGACGGCTATAAAGGAGGAGGTGAAATAGAAGTTTGAATATAAAGATGTTACACACGCGATTTTTCTTCAATTATATGTCTTTATGACCCCGAGCAACGCCGGGTAGCCCCGCTAGTCAAACATAAATCCCAAGTATTTTATGGAAGGTAAATAAAAATGGCACTTTTCAGGTCGGAGATGGAGACCAAAGTCTTGGATGCGGGTTAGGACCTTGCTGATCCGTTTTGTCAACTCCTGGTTGGATTGCCCAACAACAATGATGTCATCCAAGTATGCAGCTGTATCTTCCATGCCAGTGAGCATTGTGTCCATAATTTGTTAAAATATGGCAGGGGCTGTTTTTTACCCCAAAAGGTAAACGAGTGAATTGGAATAATCAAGAGTGTGTGTTTATAGTAAGCAGCTCCCTGGAGGTTTCTGTCACTTCTGCGAGGTCCGATTTTTCAAAGCAGGTGCCACCATTAAGTACGGTGAAGAGATCATCGGGGATTGGCAATGGGTAGTGATGATCCTTTAGTGCTGCGTTGAGCCCCGGTGAAAAATCAGCACACAACCGAATTGAACCATCGGCTTTCTTTACAACCACGATGGGTGCTGCCCACCGTGAATATGTTACTGGTATGATGACCTTCATTTCCTCAAGTAGTTTTAATTCCTGGCCCACCAGTGGCAATGTAGCGTATGGCACTGGGCGTTTGAGTCGAAAAACAGGCTTAGAAAATAGTTTAAGGAACAGTGTGGCCTCTGCCTGAGTGCAACGTCCCAATTTGTTTGTGAAGACTAGAGAAAATTGTTTCATGATGTCTTTGGTCTGGTCGATAATGGTGCTCTGAGGTGACGATCTGGACACCACCTCACATATCTGGTTAAGTGGAATGTCGAGAAGACCTAGTAACTCGATAAAATCAAGTCCCAGCAAATTATGGCATGAGTTTGCTATGTATACGATACCTGACACCGTTTTTACTTTCATTTTGATGGTAGCGGTTAATTGACCCGTGATGTGAACACAATCTCTAGAAGCACTCTGTGCTACCTGACTTGTTTGTGTCAATGAAAGCTGGCCTATGGCTTCTCATAGTGTTTGTGATATAATAGTTATATCTGATGCTGTATCGATTTACAGTTGAATAGGATGGCCATTCAATTGTACTGCAACGTATTTTCGTTTGGATTTTTGGTTTGAGAGAAAAGTTGCTATCAGACTGTTTGTTTTTGTTCTGTGCTGTTGTCGTTGCCTGTTATGTGAGGTCTGCCTATTATGGGTTTGTTTTCGTCCTGAAGGGGTGCAAAATCCCTCTTTATGTCCGAGTCGATTGCAGCTGCGACAGCAGTGTGTCTTGAAGGTGCAGTTTCGCACAAAATGCCAGTTGCCACAATTCCAACAAGCTGTTGGGGGCTGGACAGATTTTGAAGTCGGTGAGGTGGGGCGACGTTGTTTTTGGACTGTGTTTACCATGGATGCTGATGCTTGTACCATAGTTGAATCATGTTTTAGCTTCACTAGACGCTGGCATTCCACGGCAACTTGTCGCAATGTTATGTCTGGATTTTATTCTATTTTTGACAAAATCCGTGTGCGAATACCTGCCTCCTGCGCCGATCTCAAACCACACACAAAAATCAAACATTTGAACTGAACGTCCGTGATGGAAGAGATTTTAAAACGTTCGCATTCTTTGTTTACAAGGCCTGCATACGTTGAACAATCGGTCGAGGAAGATTTCGTTATGCTAAGGCAATTGAACCGCATATTGAATAATGAAATATGCTCACCGAAAATCTGAGGGTTTCGACCGTGTTGTGGAAACTGTAGTCACGAGAATGCTTTGGTAATATGTAATTTGCATAACGATCATGTTTCGACGTTCCAAGCTTCCGTAGCAGAAGTCTTACCTTCCAGTCGTCAGCTTGATCCTTGAAATCCACTCGGAAAATGTCCTCGAAACGTGCAAACCATTATCGAACGTCGAATTTGCCATTAGGTCGTAACGAAATTCCGTTATTGTCTGCGAAACTGAATCTGTAGCCGTCCTAAGATTTTATTTCTGGAATCGACGATGTAGGCGTAGAAAATCTTTCTGAAAATAACTCCATCAAACGTAATTGTTGTTGCAGAAATTATTATATTGTACATTCCATTTTTTTTTTTTAAATGTAAATTTATCTTATCCTCCGTCGCCAACTTTTATAACCTCGTAATTTAGGTTAATTATAAATAATAACTTGTAAATAAATGGATGAACTATCAAGAGAAACGTTTAACAGATTTATTAAAACTGAGCACAGAATGAATTAATTGGCCGCTGGACGCGATTGATATATTCAGTCTGATTCCATGGTCTTTGTTTATTTTCTCTCCGGGCAGACGAACTTTTTCAAGGGCGATAACTCTTAACTCTCGAAATGGTTCAAGGGAGGTAATTCCGTTTACGTTAGGTGTCCTAACTAAAGTATTCATGGAAATTCTGTTTAATGTTAGGCACACGAAGAAAAGAAAATGTCTTTGTAATTGTTGTGGAAAATAAGTTTTGCTGTGAATGTTTCACCAGAGACTGGAGCTTAGTCGAGTACCTATCATTGAAATAATTAATGCCATTCCGAAATCCATGTAAACGTATTGGTGTAAACAATTACAATCAACATTTTGCTTGAAATGATTCCAAGATATCTCTTTAAATATTTATTTTTTTGCATGCGATTGAATAAGGAAACTGTCGTTTACACTCTGCTCATGACACCATATTACTTTTTTTATTGCCCCCCCTCCGTTTCGCCCGCCCCTAATATAGTCGTAAAAAGTGACATTCTGGAAAACTGAATTAGTGTCGTGTAAAGGTTGTTCAATTTTATTAAAATCAGATATACACATTTTCAAGTTTTCAGGGATTCGGCCTACATAGCGCGCCAATAGAGGACACAGATAATGGACGACTTCCATTATCTTCCCCCAAATGTTTTACATATAGTTACACATTTAGTTTTTATACAGATTCAGCTTTCTTATCAATTTTTATGTCACTCGTCATATTTATTAAAATAAACAATTGATGGAAAAGCTTTTGCATGATCCAGTTCAGATGCAACCAACATTTTAACAAACTTGGATATAAAATATAAAATCAAATGTAACAAATTATGTTTAATACCGTATAAAAGAAAATTCTGCCATTTATTTTTTTTAATTCAATGTAACATTTCTGATTTTTTAAAATTACAGTATGAAACGAAAACCCGCAAATAGTCACCAGCATTTATGATGAAGGGACATAATTTTACAATTACGAAATGCCGAAACAATATTCAGTTTCAACGAATTATTGCATATGACCGGCTATTTTACTTATTGAAGCAAATTCAGGATTGAATACATATAATAGGGGCGGGGCAATAATGGTTGGCAATTGTATATAAAAGAATGTAATGAAACACAGGATTTGACCTCGATTCGTCATATATATATATATATATATATGTTCAATAATAAATAAAATATACTTCGCTTTATTAACAAAACGATGAAAATAAATACAAACGCTGTGATACCCACGTAGAGCCTCGCCTCCCACCATGTTATTCATCTTAGCTCCCATTCTCGAAATAAGTCTAAATCTTGAGAAATAACATCCGGGTCGGTCTCCGGTAATAACGTACTGACAGGTTTGGAGGTGTATATCATCATCAGTTTTGACGGTCTTTCTTTAAATATCGGTGGTAGGGACGGGGTTTGAGTCCATTCGTTGCGCTGCATATCGAATGTAAACATGGTAGAGAGGTAGGGGCCTATATAAAAAAAAAGGCACAATATATTCTCTCTGATCGCGCTGAATGTTTCCGGGCCGGTATAATTCTCACGTGTAATCGACATCAGAGTAGGTAGTTCTAGTTGCGGGGTGGGGACATGATAAAAGAGGTGTGGCTGTTTATTATTCCAAGGGTTGATGACTTGTACTATTTCTGACTTCTCTATGTCGACAGGAAAAGTGTGCGCAAAAGGAAGAATGTCCGTCAACATGAAGCATTCGTCTTTTATGACGCAGTCGTTTTTCATGACGCCGTCTCCAAAGAAACCACAGGATGAGCCGATGAGATTTCGGCCCAATAAGTCTACAGAAAAAACATGAGATAACTCAGTCGGGGTTGAGCTGCCTTTAAGGCCACAGGTTTGCTCGGTGACTATCAGGTAAACAAGGGATCGCTGTGTGCTGTACACACGAATAATAACCTGCTTTAGATAGTGAAATAGTGGGAAACTCATGCGGAAGCACCAGCGGTTTGAACGATACTCGTAACGAAAAACCACTAATTGGAAACTACGAAATTTTCGCACGATTAAGGCCACATGAAGGCATCCGATTGCCAAAAAAAAATTGGATTGAACAGGTAGAAAAGCAATTTCCATATTACATTCTGCCAGCGTGGACAACACACAACGAGTTTGGGTGGACATTCCTGTCTGCAGATTCAATAAATTAGCCGAACTCCTATTGGATACGACTCGAACGAGTATATGTCCAGATATTATACCAAGTACAATGCCATTATAAGTGGGAAGATACTGAGTTCGCCATTCTTTATGTTTTATGCAATAAAATGCAGCCAGGTTATTTTGGTACAATAACATGATTGTAAGATGCTGGCTGACGGAATTTTGACAGGAAACTCTTTTAGAGAAAGAACCTTGATGACCCCTTTTCTTAGGCCATTTAAATGACAACCTTGTTGGTTGGTTCTCATCCCCATCTGCTAAGGCGAATCCATGGAAAAACAACGACATAACGAGAACCTTGTCAGCCTGATTCAAACGGAGGTTTTTGAGAGTTGTAAGAATCTTATGCTTAGGGACACTCAATGCAGCAACAATATCTGAGAATATAGATTTCCGTTGATCGATATTGCCTAACAACCAAACGATTAACAACGTCGAAAAGAGGTTAGGGTGTGTTTCCGAAAGGTTTTTCCTCGCGAGGACTTCAACAATAAACCAATTAGGGAGGTCGATAACCACACTTTTTTGGATTTTGACGAACGAAAACACTGCGGAGAAGAGATGCTTACAGACGATCTCCAGTTGTTTTAAAGAATAAAGTGATGCCGTTACCCAAATTTCCAGGCAATTCGAAGGGCGTAAGTGTTTGAAGAGGTATTGAGAACAGAGCTCCGTTAAGTTCCTGATGAAATATTTTTTGGAAGCATCCAAAAGTTCCATTACGTTGTCCGAATTGATATCAACCGGTTCTCTATAAATAAAATCAATAAAATCGTGGAGCCGTTTTATGGAACTGAACGAGCCCGATAAGTCCACATTTCCGCTAATGCTTTCCTTGAAACTATGACGAAACATGGCTTCGAAGACCGGGCTTATGCTTGATAATACCGAACGGTGTGCACAAATTCTGTCGCCATTCACTTCCAAAGTAAGATCACCGAATGCTGCAAAGCTGTATGTTGAGCAAAGTTGACTCATTGGCGTTGTGTGGCAACCGCCAATATTCTTCCCAGTCAAAGGCATTGGTCTACAAAGATAAATTTATAGATTAAAAATATACATGGAAATTGAAGTTTAATATAAAAAAGTTTAAATTTTATATTTGTGTTCTTCGATATTTTCAGAACATTTGTAACCTCCTAAAAGTGAATTTTGTCGAACTGAATCTACACGGCATTTCGAACTGAACCCTTTATATTATCTATTAGGGTAGATTCTTCTCATTCTCTCAGCCATAACCGAGTAGAAGTCTTGAATAATGGTTGTGTTATGCTTAGTGTAGCCTGTAGGTGAGGATTGAACATTCACCCTCTAGAAGAATCACTCAGAACTTATTTTTGTTTAACACCTTGATGCTTTGCGCCACATGTCCTTTACTGGGACGAGATCAATCTTACCTCGTGGATTAAATACAGGGTTCAGTTCGGAATTTCTTATAGATTCCGACCTACATCGAAATTTCTTATATTTTCCAGAGACTGACAAGATGCATGTTAAGAAAGTCGGAGACTACATCGATCGTGACGTTGAGAAACACATCCAAGATTAGAATAGTACTTCGAATAATCTAGATACAAAGTACCAATCCTAATCTATAAAATCCTGAAGTATTTTGAATATTATAACAAAAATATGACCTATTAGCAGAGGCCATAAAACACGTAATTGCAGAATGTATGTTAGGTGTAAAATTTAATGAAGTTAAGTATTACTGTAATCATTATATTTAGGCGGCGACATTGGGAGGGAAAGACGAACAGAAATATGAGTCATTCAGTAAGGTGGTATCCTAGAACTTCATAATTAACATGCTCCAAAAGGAATGGGAATTGAATTCTGTTCTAGTTGGCGAACAAGCCGCAACAGAGGTTTGTTGCAATTTCACCTTCCCGTACTAGTTGTCGGAAACTTATGATTTATTGTTAAAAATCGCAATATTAAACAGTAGCGATCGAAATTGAATTTTCAGTTATTGATATTACTTTTAAGATATTAGCTATCTATAAATCGAAATATTTGGGGGTGCAATTTTAATAGTATCAACGCTAATAAAAAAAATGAGATACGGAAACTGGAACGTATACAAGTTTGACGCTCGAAAATACGGTTAATATTGTTAACATGATGGGTGGGGGACACCAAAAAGATTTTATAATAGTAATTATTAAAAAGTATACGACTGGAGACATAACATGGAACCACTTGTTTTAAGGAGCCAAAAAGAACGAAAGTTGATTAATCTGCATAAAAGAGAGACGAGTGTAGTTTGTTTGTATTGTTTTACGGCATATCAATCTTTTGAGGTTATTTAATGCCGAATCAATTGTGTTTTAAAAGGGTTTTTTGAAGAAAGAAAATAAAAATAAATAAATAAATATTTTGAAAAAGAATTCGATAAACTTCTTTCTTTTTTAAAAAAAAAGCATTATTTTTTCCGATTAATTTAACACCAAGTCAAGCTTGATTTATATGTCTTTTATACAATTATATGTTTTATACAGATCGACAGCTTTCAAAAAGCTCATTATTGTCTACTTTATTTTTCTTAAACAGTTCCTTCATTGTACCTGCTTTGTAGAAAGTTTCCCTTATAGGGGCCAGATCAATGCATTCAGTAAGAATATGCTTGATTGTGTACACAGTCTGGCATGCATAGCATATTGGTTGCTGTTTGTCTTCAAGTAAGTAGGAATGCGTAATCCTTGTGTGACCTATGCGAAGTCTGGATAACACTACTTCCTCCTTTCGGCTTTTTCGTGAGCTTTTTTTCCATTCACCTATTGTAGTTTTGATCGCTAGGAGTTTGTTATGGGTATTGCTACTCTAACGTTCTTGTCTTTGTTGTTGGATATATTTGTCGATCTTCGTTTTGAAATCTGTATAGGGAATCTTAAAAATGGTCTCTTGAGCCATGCCTAAAGCAGACCTGGCCGCCCTACAGCCTTGTCGTTTCCTCTGATTCCGATATGACTTGGGATCCAACACAGTAAAATTTCATTATCCTTTGATAAACATTCAATTTTACAAAGCAATTTGGTCACCAATGGATTGTCAAATTTCTTGTTCCGCAGTGATATTAATACAGACAAAGAGTACGAAAAGATGATGATTTTTTTATTTTTGGATTTTAAAATAAAATTAAGCGCCATATCTACTGCACATGCTTCTGCGTTAAAAATGAAAGTGTCACTTGGAAGACGCTTCTTATTTACATTTACATTATTGTTGTAAATTGCAGCACAACCCGTTGCTTCTTCATGTTTTGATCCATCTGTGAAGATGTGCATATGTCCTGGATAATTGTCCTTGAGTTTCTCCAATTTCTCGTGAAAATTAGAGGATGTGTTTTTTGTTTGTGTAGTCTGCTTAAGGTTAGTATGATCTTTGGGATCCTTATGGTCCAAGGTGGAATCTTAGGTATTATGGTATCATGTATTTTTGTCAGGTCCAATCCTGCTTCTTTGTTAATCATTTCAATTCGAAGGTCAAATAGTCTTATAACTCTTTCATTCCTTTGGATTAATTCCCTGTATTTTGGATGGAATGTACCATCATATGCAGGATTTGATGAACAGGATTTCAGTTTGACATAATACTCCAGAGCTAATTTTTCACCTCTGATATCTGCAGGTGCCTCGTCAGCTTCTACATAGAGACTCAACAGGCGATGTTCTGAAGGCTCCAAGGACTAACCTTAGTCCTCCATGGTAAATCGGATCAAGTATCTTTAGATAGGTTTTTTTTCTGGCTGATCGATATATATATAAAAATACAATAGTCCAATTTGGATCTAATCAACGACCTATATAGTTTTAATAGGGCATTTCGGTCTGCACCTCACTCAGTGTGAGCTACCACACGTTGTAGTTGTAATGTTCTATTACATTTAGCCTTTAAATATTTCAAGTGGGGAATAAAGGTCAATTTTCTATCGAAAATTACCCCCAAGAACTTATATTGATCTACGACTGGAATTTCCATCCTTTCAAATCTCAGGCTTGGGTCGTTATGCAATTTTCTCTTCTGACAAAAATGGACACATTTTGTTTTTGCATGAGAAAATCGGAAACCATTATCTGTTGTTCATTTGTTTACTTTATTCAGGCATTGTTGCAATTTTCGCTTAATGGTATGCATATGCTTTGACCTGTAGTATATTAGAAAATCGTCCACGTATAGGGATCTATCCACTCCGGGTAATAAGCTTTTTATTATATTGTTTATTTTTATGCTGAACAGAGTCACAGATAACACACTGCCTTGTGGAACACCCTTTTCCTGAGTTTTCATATCAGACAGAGTAGATCCAACGCGAACTCGAAATCTTCGGTTTGACAAAAAACCGTCAATAAAGTGTGGCAATCTACCTTTCAGACGGAGATCATACAAATCTCTCATGACGCCATATTTCTATGTTGTGGCATATGCCGTCTCTAAGTCAAAGAAGACAGTTACTAGATGCTATTTTTTAATGTAGCTTTCTCTGATGGTAGTCTCCAGGCGAACCAAGTGGTCCATTGTGCCTCTTTTATTGCGGAATCCACATTGTAGATTGGTAATAAGGCCATTGGATTCTAAATACCAAATTAATATGTTGTTTATCATCCTCTCCATTGTTTTGCATAAACAACTGGTCAAGGAGATTGGTCTGTAGTTTTGTGGATCAGAGCTGTCTTTGCCCGGCTTTGCGATTGGTATCACTGTGGTTTGTTTCCATGTCTGGGAATTTTCCCTCTGTCCATATTTTATTATATATCTTAAGGAGTAATTTAAGCGACCCTCCTGGTAGTTGTTTTAAAAATTCTTAATGGACTTCATCCAGTCCTACAGCAGTCTTATGAGATCTCTCAATAGAGTTCCTCAACTCACTCAATGCAAATGGACTGTTGTATTTCTCCACATTTTGGGATTTGAAATGTAACTTATGCCTTTCTGCGTTTCTCTTGGTGGTAAGAAACCGTTTTTTTCCGTCCTGACCTGATGAGTTTTTGGCAAACGTCCCAGCTAGCTGATTTGAGATGTCTTTTTTATCTGCTATTGTGCAGCCATCCCTGGAGAGGTGTTTGATTGGTTTATTCTGGTGTTTACCTGCAATTTTCCCGATCATTTCCCAAATTGCTTTCGGTTTGGAAGAGGAATTTAGTTTGCCAACATATTCCTGCCAGCATTCTTTTTTTTGCTGCTTTGATCACCCTGCGAGCCCTAGCTCTACTTTGTTTGAACTCTATTAAATTTGTTGTTGTTGGCTCTTTTTCAAACTTTCTTAGGGCTGGTCTTCGCAGTCTAATGACTTTTTGGCATTGACTGGTAAACCAGGAGCCGTTCCGTTTGTCTGGTGTGGAATTTCTTGGGATGCAGTCTTTTGCTATTTCAATAAGCCTCTCTGAAGTGTTCCACTGAGCCAGAGTTTGTTTCCGCACGTGTCAGTTTCTCCTGACATTTTTCTTTAAACATTGGCCAATTGGCTTCCTTTATTTTCCATCGGTCTGGTTTACTCTCACCACCAGGTTCTATGTTTTCAAGGAGGATTGGAAAATGATCACTGCCACAAGTGTCATCATATACTCTCCAAGTAAAGTCCATATAGACTGCGGAGTCACATATGGTTAAATCAATTGCTTATTTACTTCCATTGAATGGGTTCATATATGTCTGTGTTCCTTCGTTTAGCATGCACAGATTATTTTCATTAACAAAACTTTGTATTATTTTACCCCTTTTTGTCGTGTTTTGCACCCCCATAGGGTATTGTGACTATTAAAGTCCCCCAATAGGATGAATGGTGTGGGTAATTGGTCAATTAGCTTCTTTAGCTCACTTTCATTTATGTTCTCATTTGGTGGAATATATATTGAACATACATTCATTGTTTTATGTAATGTCGCCTTAATGCCAACTGCTTGAATATCGGTTTGGATATTCAGTTTGCTATGGGGTATATCATTTCTAATTAGAATTGATACCCCTTCAGAGGCTCTGTGTCCAGTATCATGAATGTGGCTGAATATCTGATAATTTATTTGGATATTGTCCTCTTGTTTGACGAAGGTTTCTTGGAGAAATAATTGTGGGAGATTTCTGCGTTAGTAGTAAGAGCAATTCGTTAAGATTTGCTTTTAAACCGTGACAATTCCATTGGATTATTTTTTGTCCCATTCTTTATATTTTGATTGGAGGTGCTTTTTGCTTTGCTTGTTTCTTTTTTTCAGAGTTTTCGTCTTCTGTTTCCAGCATGTCCAGTGCCTCAAATCGGTTTTGTGTCAAGTTCACTCTGATTTTTGGTTTTGGTTTTTGAGGTGATTTTTCTTTTTTTCCGGTTCAGGATTTTTACCTGAAGATTTTTTATTTAGATCTTTTCAGATCACTTTCTATTTCAGAGTAGATTCAGTTACATCACTTGTTTTGGACTGTGGTAGTGCATCTTGGATGAGGTCAACCGGTTGAGTAGGAGGCACAATGATAATGTTTTCCTCTGTTGGTTTTACCTGTTGTTTTCGGTTCCTCATATTCGTTCCTGATTGTATTTTGGAATGCTGGCCAGTCTCCCGGTCAAAGCTGAAGCAACCTTTCTATTAATTTTGTGTATTTACTGTCCTCCTCTTTATTCACCAGTGGGGACACAGCCTGAGAATACGTTTTTCCTCTATTAGTGGTATCAACCACCTTTCTTGCTTCTTGGAAGGAAATGTTTCTTGCATATTTTACTGTCAGTATTTCCTTTTCCCTCTTCCGTCTCTCACAAATTTTGGCATAAACTGGGTGGTCATCATCACAGTTTGCGCATGTCTGATTCCCTTTACACTCATCCATAGAGTGGGCAGGGTCTTTTTCCCCACATTTTCCACATATCTTTCTCCCGTTGTGTCCATATTTCTGGCATTTGTAACACAGAAGAAAACTATTTAAAAATTAAATAATTTTCATAAAGAAATGATCTCATTTGGGGATATCTACGTCAAAGATCAATGCATAGGAAAAGGTGAAAGTCGCTTTTGGCGATTACTTCAGTTCTGTTCATCGTAGAGACTCGCTACTTGGCCAATATTGTAGCCAATGAAGTCTCGCATCTTATATGAAATTGAAAAGTCCGGCAATGGTTAAGATTGACCGAATTTGCACTTCCGACGTGTTCAAATTTGATGTATGTGGATCTGAGGCTTTCTGATAAGTAACCAGCAAGCAAAATTTCAACGGGATCAGACAGTTTGAGTTATCAAGGTTTCTGTGGAATAGCTTCGAGAATACTTCATACAATATGGAAAAGTAAAGACCAAATTATACTTTAGTCTATCCTTACGTTGTAAGGCGGAGGTATGCAGTTTCATGACTGATTTATGTTATTTTAAAATGTTTTTAATATAAATCTGAATGTGCTTCTTAATCGACAATAGTCTGCTAATATGAGAGGGTACAACTTGTGTTCAATGAATCGTATAGTACATTAAATATCTTAAACTAGTCCATTACTCTAAAGCATGCAAATCTGCACGTGTGTTTCACCAATTATCATGCAAAGGTCCGTTTTACTATAAACGTATGATAGAAAACAAAATGGCTGACAATGAAAAGATTTTTAAATAGTTGGGATAATAATACATTTCTTAATTAGTAAACACTACGTAGCCGCCATTTTGAAACAAACTAATAATGATTGATGTTGCGCTGCGTTAAGAAATATTAGCAATCTTACGTACCAATTTTAAAACGACCAACCTATGCAACTTGCTCCGGTGATGCAAGTTAGAATAAATCACTATATAAAAATCAAACATTTCTCGGAAGAATTTGCTGATGGTATTAATAAGTTATCAGGAGTGTTTTAAAATATCGTGTTGTCTGCCTTCGCTCCGGCATCAATAAACAGCAAATACCATTTTAGTTTATATATATACATATACACACACACATATATGCCCACACACACATATATATATATATACATACATATATATATATACCCACACACATATATATACATACATATATATATATACCCACACACATATATATACATACATATATATATATATACCATCACACATATATATACATACATATATATATATATACCCACACACATATATATACATACATATATATATATATACCCACACACATATATATACATACATATATATATATATACCCACACACATATATATACATACATATATATACCCACAAACACATATATATACACATATATATACCCACAAACATACATATATATACACATATATATACCCACAAACATACATATATATATACATACATATATACCCACAAACACACATATATATATACATACATATATACCCACAAACACACATATATATATACATACATATATACCCACAAACACACATATATATATATACATACATATATACCCACAAACACACATATATATATACATACATATATATATACCCACAGACACACAT
>OY744516.1:57796564-57826564 GCA_963556195.1 Sepiola atlantica
AACCGATTAACTGTGGTTTTACGAGTCTTTTTCTTGGGGGGGGGATTGTCAATTTGACTTAGGGGTACGGTAATTGTCTTTATTTTTACTATCTCTTCAGCAAGAACTTAAGCCATCACCTCAGCCACTATGTTATTTGTCAATAAGACACACGAACGTCGAAAAAAAAAAAAAAAAAAAAAAAAAAAAAAAAAAAACTTAGTTTCCATACATTAAACTCTAGAGATTTTTATTCCGTGTTTGCTATAAATTATTTGATGTTTTTATTATTTTAGTTTTCGTCTGTTAACTATTCTGGACGTTTACCGAAAATATAAAATTAAGAGACAATTTGGATAAAAAATGAAGACAGAAGATTTTTATTTCCTTACCGAAGTTGTATTCCAGATTTTAGAATAGTGTTCGCTTTCAAATTGGTGGTAGAAATCGTGTACTTGTGTTTTAAAAATACAATCCTGGAAGAATTTATGGTACGTTCGTCCACTTATTTAAACAACTTCGATTGCAATCCTGTGGCTGAATGCGAGCAACATCTTACCTAATGTATATCTTATGGACTATACCATTTTGGTTTGTCTGTTTTAGGGTAGATCAACATTGTTTTGATCATGTAATGTCGAAACACACCCAATCTGCAGGTTTGATCGACTTTTAAACTAATTGAAAACAACTTAAGTTAAACAAAATGAAAAAAAGCTTTGAACATTAGTCAGATTTATAGAGAAATAGAAAATACCAATCTCAGGACAAGTAAAATGAATTCCCGAACAGAACAGATTTGCACTACTTTTATGTCTCTTTACGAATATTAAAATAAAGGTATGATTCTTATTCTAATTTTGATCAAAATTCATTACATGATTTTTATTTTTTTTAAATGTCTGAAATTTAAGGCTTAACATTAAGGTGTCATTGAAATTCTGGGAATCTTTCTTTATCGTTGTTAAATTACTATGAATGACATTTAATGTAAATATGAAATATTTAAATTTTCAAATGTGAGGTTGTGCCCATATTATATAGCCTAAATTCCCTTTAAAATACCCCCCCAATTTGACATTTGGGAATATTTATTAATTGATGACTAATATCTATTTTTAATTTCACAAAAATCGGAGGTATCTCAATTATCACGAAGGGTTTCCATTCCCTCTTTCTCCCCTCAACCCTTATGAAGATAAACAGTTTTCCAAAAAACATATGATCGGTTAATTAGTTTAGGAGTGAATTATATACATAAATATATTTAAATACCTAAGTTTATATAAATAAAGATGATGTTTAAACAATTTCGTTATCTTTACAATTATTTTTAAGTTCTTGTCAAGCCTTCAACAAAGCAATGTTAGACACAAGGTCAGTTTATAGTGGGCACTAAGGCAGTCAAGCCCTGCCGATGAAGGCTTCTAAGGCGAACAGCAATAAACCAATTCCCTCCTTCGAAAAGAGGGGTTAATACCTGTGGGAATTTGTTTACCTGCCCCCGACAAAGTAAGGTTTGATACGAGGTCAATTTGTAGTCAGAATTGAGCTCCCAAATAGACACACTTATCAGTCTACGAAAAAATAGTCCGATCGGCCATGTTAGTATTACGTCATAATTAAGATTATCTCGGGCGACAAGTAATAAAATCATTTCCCTTTCGAAAAGAGGAGACGAAAAGAGTTGTTAATACATTGGAGGATAGCATCCTTTGACCAAACATGTAATACACTTCGAAATATTTATTTGCACAAAACATAAACATTTACATTCAATAAAATTACGCACAAGGCCATCAAAAGTGTAAGAAAATAGGTGTCGTAGGTCATCCTTGGTCTATAGTGATACAAGTGTCTATCCTACTGAGAACTAGAATAATCTCAGTCACCACAATACCACATTTACACTAGGGGCCGCCCTACTTAAGATATCCCCAATTGGTTTGAAATTTTTATTTTTCATAAATATGGTTATATGTACATAAATTCATTGGAATAAAAACGGGGAGTGGGGAAAGAAGAAAAAACAAAAAATTGATTAGTAAGACCCTCCCAACCCTTTCTAAATAATAGACCGCTGACTCTTTTCCGATTTGTTCAGAACCGAAAACAAGCATGCCAACCTCTAAAGGGGAGTGGGATCTAAGTGGGATAAAAAGAAAACGGGGGATGAGGATTGGAGAGTAAATTGTGTACTTCCAAGATAAATGCAATTTGGGTGAAGCCGAGGAAAAGAAAGTGAAAGTGGGGATTGGGAATCTTTGAGAATTTCTATTACCAGAGGGGGAGGGTCCTAACCCGATTGTCGGATTTGTTTCCTTGCCTTTTACAATTTTATTGTTAGAAACCCGCTCCCGGAAAAGGCGCACTCTGATCCGGCTGCTAAAAATAGCCTGGTTATATTGTCGATATTATTTCACAGAAGAAGTCTCAGACAACAGTGAATAAACCCAAACTCTCCACCCGAAATTAGGAAGTAATGTCTGACATCAAACAGATATTGCACTTTGATTTTTTTTATTACTTGGATAATAAAAAGTATGAACTTTTTCTTCCTTTTTTTAGTTTTTGCATTAATTTTTTTCTTTCTTTTTATATTGTGTCTCTTTTTCTTTGAATTTATTTCTACGTTTCTTTTTTTTTTTTGGTAATTCTTTTGTTTGTTTATTCCTTTTATTGGTAAAAGTTCAGACTAGTTAACACTCGAGAACTAGTAAACAAAAAACAACAAAATAATTTTATATTTATGAATTTTTAGATTACGATTGATAATTTGCATAATTTTGGTTATCCGGACTACATTTCTCATCTTGAGTGTTATCATTACAACGTTTCGGCCGCTGTAACCTCCGGCCTTTTTCAGGTGTATCTCTTCGAACTCGGGAATATCTCTGTCGAACTCGGGAATGTGGACGGAATTTCGAACGGAACCCTTTACTTAATCCACGGGGTTAGCATGCTCTTATTCCATCTTCGTATAGCCCTTCAACCTTCAGATGACTATCACTTGGGACTGAAGTTGCGGACAGTACTAGTATGAATTTTATTATTTACCTCCTCTTCAGGAGGTTAGGCACAAGGCCATTTTTATCTTACTCCCACAAGTAAGATGTGACCCAAGGTCGGGTCGGGAAAGTGGGGCTTGAAAAGCCAGCGCCCGAGAAGGTGAGCACTCTGGCCATTGAAAATTGCCTGGGCAACCCCGTCGGCATTCCCCGGTAGGGGCGCCTCAAGCAGTAAGCAATAAACTTACTCCTCCCCAAAATAACTGCACAGGACAGACCCATAGACCGGCGTAAATCAAGCCCAGAAGGCCAAGACAATACCAGTCTATGGGGTGCAGTATCCATCGGAACAGATACTACACTTTGATCTTGGCCCAAAAGATTACTTTTGGGAGCCTTAAACCTATTCTTGTTTTTCTATGTGTAGTTATACTACTTATCACTATATATCAGTATTTTTATTATTGCATATGCATAGTTTTGCATTCGTATGCTTTAGTGTAGTCTGCCTTTTCACATTTGTTGTGGCTTTCAAATTTCATATTGTCTAACTCGGGCAAACACATAATCGCGACTTTAAAGCTAAGTTAAGCCATGTTATTTTTCATGTGTCTTATCGACACACGAACATTGAAATAAAATTCTGAAATAAAAAAGCTTATAGTTTCCACACTTTAAAAGTATATGCTTCGGTAGAGAATTTAATTCTACTGCGTTTTCTATAAGTTATTTGTGCTTTCATTTTTTGTTTACTTTTGTTTATTCTGTACTTTGCCATTTTTCTTTTTTTTTCTTTTTTTTCGTTCTTTCTTTCTCTTTTCAGTTTCCCTCTGTTTTGTTGCACCTTTTCCTTTTCTTTTTTGTATTAATTTCCCTCTGTCTCTCGTTGGTTCTTTCCTTTCTTTTTTCTTGCCCGTTTCTCTATTTCTATCTTCTTTCTTTCCTTTTGTTTTATTCATATTCTTCTTTCCTTTCTCGCTTTCTCTTTTTTCTTTATCTCTTTTTTAGCTACTCTCTTACTTTCTATTTCTTTTGCTTTCTTTCTTTTTCTATTTGTTTTTTTTTATTGGGGGCTGCGGGATCGGAAGGTAAAAAGCCTGACTTCGAGGATTCTAAAATTCCGACCTCGACAACGATCCTCGTTAAAAAGGCCTGTTCGATCGAAAATGACGTCATACATTTTAATGCGAGCGAAACATGTCGAAAAATAAGACTGTCGATAGTGAATGGCAGCTTTTGTAAAAAGTATTAGAAAACGTTAAAAATTACAATAAAAAAGAAAAGAAAAAAAAACGATCTTGTAGCGGGCATAAACAGACCTATTTTCTCCCCCCGGAAAATGTCTCCATTGAATGAGCGGCTCACACACTGACAAATCAGCCTGCAGGACACTTTGATTCCTTTTGTCGGTTGAAGAACTATTTCAGCCCCTTTGGGAATCACAGGCGGTCACCAGAGAGACCCCGGCAAGCAACGGGGAAACATATCTCTCTCTCTCTCTCTCTCTCTCTCTCTCTCTCTCTCTCTCTCTCTCTCTCTCTCACACACACTTGCCCCTGTCCACTGGGCGTGCCAGACAATACCTGAAGATAGTTGCTGACAGACCTCCGACAGCTCTAAAAACTCTTACTCTCCTTTTCCTCTCTCGGACACTGTCCAAGTTTCTTTCTACCCATACCAAACAGTATAGGTAACCTTTGTGAATAAATCCTTTTCGTTGTTGTTATAAAGAAGTTTTGTTAGTTCATTTCGTGTCTGAAACCGAAGAGAGGGACAACGTCCCTCTTCTGAACAATCTAACTCATACTGAAATTGAACTTATTCAATATTAATTTAAAATAAAAACAAGAATTTTTTTAAAAAACTGAAGTTGTTGCTTCATTGGGGCAGATTTTTAATGTGTGGAATTCCAGTTCACAAATTGGTACACAAATTAAGATTTTCTCAATCTAGAAGTTCTCCTTCACTGACCGAGGACAGAAAAGATGAAGTGCAATATCAGAACAGATACTACACTTTAAATTATTTATGTGTGAAAAAATATAAAAATAGTATTCAAATTTATACGGCCAAGGAACTGTAACTATGAATTTATCGAACAAGAATACAGTAATTAAATAAAGAAATTAAGCACAAACGATACAAAATTGAACAATTGAAAACGATAAATAAATGAATAATGAATTGTGTAAGTAATAAAAGTGAAAAACTATTTGAAAATAAATATAAACATTTCGCTTTGTTTAAATTGTATTTCTTGTCTTGAAATAAAATTCTTTTTAAACTGTTCAAAATATAACTTAAATTTAATGTTTTAATCGCTGTCGTTTTTCTAGCAGCGCATATATTTAAATGTTATTAAACACAAATAACTTTTTACCACAAAAAATAAACTTTGAACATTCTTTTTATGCAAAAAGAAACAAGTTTTTATTGGTAACTAATTGTTAAAGAAAAATGGTGTCGACAGGTTGACATAAAAGTTTGATTTTATATACGTTCAAAATTAAATTTAAATTTTGTATCAGGACAAACAACGTTTTATGTTATACAGACTTGTTATTGTGTAAAAATATTACAACTTTAGGGGAAACAAACACGTATTTGTTTTTTATTTAATATTTTCCTATCAAGACAGGTTTGTCATCCATCTTGAATTTTAGTCTAAACGAGTTTTTGTATAGTTTTATCTTAAAATAACTATTAGACTTCTACCTTGAAAACGACGTCAGTATAATTTTTTAAATACCAAACAATTACTAAATCAAAGATAAAATAATTTAAGAGAGAAATTACCACTGTCATATGTCTATGTATAGTGCATAATCGTTCTCTCCGAATTGTTTTATTTATCTGCTTTGCACCAACCACTGTGACGTCAGCAGAAAAACGAGACTCAATTGAATGGCCTTCTCTTTACGAAAGCCACGCCTCGACTCCTAGAATTCCAAAATAACCGATTCTTACTCCTTATTTTAAAATCTTCCAATATGCAGACTCTCTGTTGATTCTTTGGGGATTAAAAATATCCGATTTCGAGTCCTGGCATTCTTACAAGTCCGACTTTGACTCCTTCCAAAACATTCGAATATTTCCAAATCCGACCCCGCAACCCTGTTTCTAACTCTTTGTATTTTCTCTTTCTCTATTTATTTATCTTCCTTCCTTCATACTTTCCTTTCTTTTTTATTTATTTCATTTCTCTCCTTTGTTTCGCTTTCTCTTTTTCTCTTCCATTGTTTCTTTCTTTTGTTTCTTTCTTTATTCTCTTTTTGCACCAGTCTCACTTTTTTCTTTTTCTTTCTCCTCCTTTGCCCGTTTCTTTCTTTCTTCTTTTTTCTCATCTGTTGTTTCTTTTCTCTCTTCTCTTTCTCTTGTATACACACACACACACACACACACACACATGTAGATGCAGCAACCACGCTACTCTGACTTTTAAAACTATCTCTCTATTAACAACAAGGGGACTCGGTAATCTTCGACAGCTTCGCCCACAGATTTCGACAATGAAGAAAAAAAAGTAAAAATGTCTGTACAACACTGATGATAGCATGTTATGCCGAAAATGAATGTTTATTTAAATAAACACCTTGGGTCGTTTAATCAGGTCTCTATCCGATTTCATATTTTTAATTCACCGACGCTTATAAATGTAGCTCAACTCATTTCACTAAATACACACGTCCCAGCGTGGTCGCTACATCTACTCGGACTTTTAAAACTATCTCTCCATTAAAAACAGGAGGACTTAGGAATATTTGACGGCCTCGCCCACAGATTTCGACAATGAAGAAAAATTTTTTAAAAGATGTCGGTACAACACTGATGATGACATGCTATGCCGAAATTGTTTGTTAAAAAAATAAATAAATGTTTATTTATATAAACACCTTGCGTCGTTTAATCTGGTCTCTATCTATTTTCACACACACACATATATATATATATATATGTATTTAATTTGAATAAAAGGGAAAACATTTTCAGTAGAGGGATTGTGTCCCCGGTGAAAACCGTAATATTATCAGAATTTACTGAAATTTTGGGAATAGACATAATATTTGGTCATTCACAATTGTTTAACTTTCATGACAGTGTGATTTGTGACCGCCGGGGACCCCAGCGTTGAAGTGATATATTGCTTATATAGCCTATGACCTTCACTGAAGGGTCAAGCAATTCTGTCCAACAGTTGGGGTGAACACACAGACAGTTACTATATATATATATATTCATCCACATACAGACTCTTCAGTGCCTCAAGCCGGGATCGAAACGCAACCGTAGAGCTGACAGTCGGCGCTGTTAACCCCTACGCCACTGACTGACTGAATGTAAGTTGCATCTCAATGTAAACATTGCAATTGACGGAGCACGAATTAGTTTTTACCATTGCCTTTTTTTACGCTAATGGCAGTTGGCGATACCCTTACAAACATATATATATATATATATAAATGTGTATATATGGGTATATATATATGTTTATATAAGGATATATGTATATATATATACATATATATATATATATATATATACATATATATACATATATATGTATACATATGTATATATATGTATACATATGTATATACAGGGTGTTTCAAAAGTCTTGGGAACATAAAGATTTTTAATAACTCAAAAACTATTAGGAGTTGAAAAATGAAATTGGTACCGTTGGAAAGGTTAAAGTTTCAAGTTTTGTGGGGAATCTTCAAAGTTGCTCAATATGAGCACCATTCGTCACACGGCAGACATCTAGTCGATAGTCCATTTCCTGCCAAACGCGTTCCAGCATCTTGACGTAAATGGTTCCCACAACTGCCGTTACTCGAGCCTTTAGTTCGTCAATATCTCTTGGAAGGGGCGGCACATAGACTTGTTGCTTGACAAAGCCCCAAAGGAAAAAGTCACACGGGATAAGATCTGGAGACCTAGGAGGCCAGGGCATGAGAACGTCATCACCTCGCCCAGATCTCCCAATCCATCTACCAGGCAGCCTTGTGTTAAGAAACTGCCTTACTCTAAGACTCCAGTGTGGTGGTGCACCATCTTGTTGAAAAATGAAGTCATCAGATTCTGCTTGTTCCAACTGAGCCATTAACCAGTCTTCCAGCATGTTGAGATAGGATTCACCAGTGATAGTTGCCTCTTCAAAGAAGAACGGTCCATAGAGACCTTTCTTGGAAATTGCACAAACCACGTTCACTTTTGGTGAATCTCGCTCGTGCTCAAGAAGTTCATGAGGATTCTCAGTACCCCATATGCGAGTGTTATGCTTGTTAACTTTGCCATTCAGATGGAAGGTCGCCTCATCGCTAAAACAAGCCGGTCATCAAAGCCGTTATCTTCCAACTTCTCTTGCATTGAAATGCAAAAGTCACGGCGAAGTGGCTTATCAGTGTCCTTCAAGTTTTGGACCAACTTGAGCTTGTAAGGTACCATTTGCAGTCGTTTCCTTAAGACACGCCAGACAGTTGCTGGAGCAAGCTGAAGTTCCCTGCTGGCTCTTCTCACTGATTTACGGGGGCTCCACTGAAAGGCTGTCCAAACTTGCTCAACTGCATCTTCTGAAGTTGAAGGGCGACCTGTTCGCTTACTTGGGCACAAACACCCATCTTTCACAAATTTAGCATGCCATCTGACAATGGATTTCCTTTCAGGGGCTTCTCTTTTAAATTTCCTGCGAAATGCACGCTGAACACATGTCCACGATTCAGTCTTTGCAAATTGGAGGACGCAAAATGCCTTGTCTTGTTTAGAGAACGCCATTACTGCACCTGGAAAGATAACACGAAAATCATTAGTATGACCAAAAACTTGATTAAGCAAGCTTTAAAATGGCACCAGTTTCATTTTTCTACCTGGAATAGTTCATGAGATATACGCATTTGTAATGTTCCCAAAACTTTTGAAACACCCTGTATATATATATATATATATATATATATATATATATATATATATATATATATATATATGTGTGTATACATAGGTATATGTATATATATGTGAAACAGTGATTGTAGCCGACGCAATCTGCCCCTTTAGGGCGCACTGGAGTGCATCTTGGGGAGGGCCCTACGTAGAAACAAGTGGAGATCTAAGAACTAGTACATATTTTCGACTGTCCAAACATTGGCCAGAGCTGGCGCCGGGCTGGCTGGAAAAAGTGTTTTGGTTGTCAGTTGTCATTATCCCCTCCTTAAGGAGTCGCATACCAGACACCGCCTCGGAATTTGGTAATGGTCCCTTAACTACGCCTGGGCTGATAACAGGGCAGCTCTTGGGAGGTCGAGAACCCTTTTGATAAAGACAAATAAAGCTAAAAACAGAAAACTCTGTTTATCTGAATCGTTGACAGGGGCCGCAGCTCGACCCCTGCCAACCCCGAAGGAGGAGGAAAGACACAGAGAAGTGGAAGAGAGGGAGAGGGAGAGTAAGTCAGTATGCCCCACCCTGGCCCCGACAGAGAGGGAAGGAATGGAGAAATGGGCTGGAGAAAGAAAGGGTGTGATGATATGCCTTTTTGGAGAAACGAGAGGACCTTTGTGGTTGAAACGAGAAGACAGTTACAGGCAGTTAGAAATTGGGGTTCGCTTTGAACAGACGTCTCAGTCCGGGCTCGGGGACGAACATTCGCCGGTGAAAAACAAGTGAGGAGGAGGGGCTGGAGAGATTGAGGGGTCGGGGAAAATTTTAGGGATCAGGCTGAACTTTTTAGGGGTCAGGCCAAATTTTTTGCTGTTTTTTTGTTTTTAACTCAAAATATTTCTCAGGGTTGGGGAAGAGTGAAAAACAAGTTGGGATGGGGGGCTGGAGAGATTGAGGGGTCAGGGGAAAATTTTAGGAGTCAGGCCGAACTTTTTAGGGGTCAGGCCAAATTTTTTTGTTTTTTTTTTTGTTTTGAACTCAAAATATTACCCAGGGTTTGGGGAGAGTGAAAATTAGGTTGGATGCGGGGATGGAGAGATTGAGTGGTCGGGGAAAATTTTAGGGGTCAAGCTGAACTTTTTAGGGGTCAGGCTTAATTTTTTTTTTTTTTTTGTTTTGAACTCAGATATTTATCAGGGTTGGGGGAGAGTGAAAAATTAGTTGGGAGGGCGGGCTTGAGAGATTGAGGGGTCGGAGAAAATTTTAGGGGTCAGGCCAAACATTTTAGGGGTCACGCCAAATTTTTTTGTTTTTTTTGTTTTGAACTCAAAATATTTGTCAGGGTTGAGGAAGAGTGAAAAATTAGTTGGGAGAGGGTCTGGAGAGATTGAGTGGTCGGGGAAAATTTTAGGGGTTAGACTGAACTTTTTAGGGGTCAGGCCACATTTTTTTTTTTTAACTCAAAATATTGCCCAGGGTTGGGAAAGAGTGGAAAAATTAGTTTGGATGCGGGGCTGGAGAGATTGAGGGGTCGGGGAAAATTTTAGGGGTCAGGCTGAACCATTAGAGGTCAGGCTTAATTTCTTTGTTTTTTTTGTTGTTTTGAACTCAAAATATTTCTCAGGGTTGGGGGAGAGTGAAAAATTAGTTAGGATGGTGGGCTCGATAGATTAAGGGGTCGGGGAAAATTTTAGGGGTCAGGACTAACTTTTTAGGGGTCAGGTCAAATTTTTTTTTTTAACTCAAAATATTTCCCAGGTTTGGGGAAGAGTGGAAAAATTAGTTGGATGCGGGGCTGGAGAGATTGAGGGGTCGGGGAAAATTTTAGGGGTCAGGCCAAACTTTTTAGGGGTCACGCAATTTTTGTTGTTTTTTTTTGTTTTGAACTCAAAATATTTCTCAGGGTTGGGGGAGAGTGAAAAATTAGTTGGGAGGGGTTCTAGAGAGATTGAGTGGTCGGGGAAAATTTTAGGGGTCAGGCTGAACTTTTTAGGGGTCACGCTATTTTTTTTTTTTTTTCCCTCAAAATATTTCTCAGGGTTGGGGGAGAGTAAAACAAAATTTGAGGGTGCGGCTTGAGATATTAGGGGTCGGGGAAAATTGTAGGGGTCTGGCCAAACTTTTTAGGGGGTCAGGCGAAATTTTTTTGTTTTTTTGAACTTAAAATATTTCGTAGGTAAGTATATAGTATGTACACCGGGGCGGCGATAGATACGAATATAGTATGTGCACCGGTGCGGCGATAGGTATATATATAGTATGGGCACCAGGGTGGCAATAGGTACGTGTATAGTAGTGCATAGAGGTAGCGATAGTACTATATAGCATCTGCACAGGAATGGAAGTAAATATGTACATAGAATGTGCATCAGGGCGGTGATAAGTATATATTTAGCATGCGCTCCGGGGCGGCGATCAGTATGTATATATATCACGCACATCAGGGAGGCGATAGGTACGTATTTAGCACGCGCACCGGGGCCGCGATAGGAACATATTTAGCATTCGCATCAGGCCGGCGATAGGGACGTATTTAGCATTTGCACCTGGGCGGCGATAGGTACGTATGTAGCATTTGCGACGAGGCTGCGATAGGTATATATATAGTATGTGTACCAGGGTGGCAATAGGTACGTGTATAGTAGTGCATAGAGGTGGCGATAGTACTATATAGCATGTGCACAGGGATGGAAGTAAGTATGTATATAGATTGCGCACCAGAGCGGTGATAGGTATATATTTAGCATGCGCACCAGGGCGGCGATCAGTACGTATATAGCACGCACACCAGGGCGGCGATAGGTATGTATTTAACACGCGCACCGGGGCGGCGATAGGAACATATTTAGCATTCCCATCAGGCCGGCTTTAAGGACGTATTTAGCATTTGCACCGGGGCGGTGATAGGTACGTATGTAGCATCTGCGACGGGGCGGCGATAGGTACGTATGCAGCATTCGCACTGGGGCGGCGATAGGTACGTATGTAGCATTTGCACCGGGCAGCGATAGGTACTTATGTAGTATGCATACTGGGGCGGCAATATGTACTTATATAGTATCTGCCCCGGAGCGGCGATAGGTACGTATATTGTATGTGCACCGGGGTGGCGATAGATATGTATATAGTAAGAACACCGGGGCGGAGATAAGTACCTATATAGAAGGCGCAGATAGATGTGGTACTTTTTATAGAAATATGTCATACTATTGCCCTGGGCAACGCAGGAGAAATGGTGGGGAAGAAGCAGCTTTCGCAGAAGGCAAAATTAGAAAGTAGCGGTGAAATGGGGCGACCAGAGAAGAGAAAGGTAGAAAGATAAAGAGACGGCTATAAAGCAGGGGAAGAAATGGAAGTTTGAATATAAAGATGTTACACACGCGATTTTTCTTCAATTATATGTCTTTTCGACCCCGAGCATCGCCGGGTAGCCCCGCTAGTTTTAAATAAAGCGACATTTTTTTTAATGAAAAGCGTCCAGACAAAACTCGGTCGCTTGAAAGTAAAAATAAATATATAAATAAAAAAAAGACAATGAATAAAACTTTTATTGTTTCTCGTCCGCTGACCACGCCAGGGAGGTCTGGTAAACTCCATCAGGATAATTGCATAGTTTGTGGGCCGTTGACAGCTGTTTAGTGTGAATCCAGAAATCGGTTCGGACGTTTAAGTTCGTTTTATTTCTCCCCTTTTTTATTTTTTATTTTTGTTGTTGTTGTTGTTGTTGTTGTTGCTTTAATCATCCACACACATACATTCACGCATGTAAACAGTTTGGTACATGTGTGTGTTGGTGTGTGTCTGCTTACATACTGATATATTAAGATACGCACACACACGAACTGCTCAATTTATAGAGAGCTTAGCAAGAAGCAGGTGCAGTACCTATTCTGATACTACACTTAATCTGTTCCATTCTCGGTCAGTAAAACAAAATTATTTTTAGACTTAGGCAATTTTTATTTTTCTCCCAAACCAGAGGGCCACTTTGGGGTGAACTGGATATTCTACACATTAAAAACCGATCATGTGCCTTACTCAGCCCTTGTCGGGAAGCAAGTAAATAGCGAGTGATAGTTCATATCTAATCAATCTTAGTACTCTCATAGTGTTCCTCATCTTTCGGGTAACAGTTATTATAAAAGAAAAAAAAACTAAAAAATCAATTGCCACAGAATAGACAATCCTAAATAAAAAGAAGGAAACTTATTTGTAATTTTCTCGCTTTGTATCCATCTTTTGTTTTGTTTTGTTTTTTGTTGTTTTTTTTGTTTTATTTCTTAAGAAAATCTCATTTTATAAGTTTTAGTTAAATGCCTAGTCGTCAGAGAAAATTAGTCACAATTTTTGTTGTTTTATAATCTGACGGAATGTTTGTGTTAGTCGCTTTATTGTTTATGTTTTATGGATGTTATTCTATAACTAGATGTAGTCTTTTAGGTTAGATAAATTAATAGATAGATAGATACATACATACATACACAGACAGATATATATATATATATATATATATATATATATATATATATATATATATATATATATTTATATATATATATATATAAGAATAATATTTTGGAGGCGATAACAATGCGTTGTTAAAGTGACACATATACGACACGTGGAATCGTAAAAACAAAGTGACAATATTGAAAAGTGAATAATTTTCAAAAAAAATTTTTTTATTTACCAGTGTATCGTTGACCGTGGTGTTAGGTTGGAGTGTGTCCTTTTCATTATTATTTTTTTTAATTTTCGAGGGTATCCCTCATCCTCAGAAATGAAATAAATACAGCCACTCGTTGGAGTGTATGTTTTTGCTAAAAGCCGGGGCCGGAAATATATATATATATATATATATATATATATATATATATATATATATATATATATATATATATATATATATATATAATGAGGGCACTCCGTTTGGGAATAATTAATTGTTTCGTTTAAGCACTAAGTTGAAGGTTCTCTCCCTTGGTTGAAACCTCTGAGAGACAATTGAATAGTACTAATAAAACTGGTCAGTTGTGTGCACGGTTATAGATGTCGAGTTATAAGACTCGAAGTCTTAGGTTCAAATCGTGCGGCCGGCGGATCAGCAACATTGATGAGTCTTTAAAAAAGGTTTGTCTGTGGATATAAAAAATATTAAATTGCTAAATTCATATATATATATATATATATATATATATATATATATATATATATATATATATAAAACAAATATTTTATATAGTTCTGTGCGATCCTTATGGGAATCAATTTCCAAAACAAAATAAAGCTCAATGTTCGAACCTTTAAGTAGTTGTTTCAAAATTTACAATAGATTTATACATAAATATATTACAGATCAGAAATATAATATATGTTGTATTAAATGTCAATTTAGAAGCAAACAAAACTTATTACACGCGTTTTTTCGGAAAATCCGGAGCATACTCTAACAGATTCAAGTAGCATTTGGATACGAAGTTCGTTTATACATACCAAATGTAAGAATTACTTCTTAGTATTTTCTTCGTTATTTTGTCTGAAGTTGACTTCACTGTCGTGGAGTTTGTTCAGTCGGTCTTTTGGTGTACATCCAAATTTTTGGCACCACCACCACCACCACCACCACCACCACCACCACCATCATCATCATCATCATCATCATCATCATCATCATCTCTCACTTCCCTAATGTTTTGTCCTTTAGTCTGACAAAGGGAGAAGAATTGCAGAACGGACTATTGATTAGAATGGATGGTATGTGGAGATTCGATATTCTCTCCTATTATTCATTTGTCATTCAGCTGTCATTCTATGAATCTTATCAACTTTTATCCTCGAATGGGTTCGGGTCTTGATAAATTGTAAAAAACGTCTTGTGTATGAAATACAAACCAATAAAATCGGGATTGTTTACCAAGACAGAATTATTACGTAGAAACAAGTTGTCAAAGGATGATTATATATATATATATATATATATATATATATATATATATATATATATATATATATATATATATATATATGTTTTACTGATATTCACACCAAAAAAGGGTTATTGTGATTAAGGGCCTAGATTTATAGGGGCATCATAAGTGGGGAGTTGTGCAGCAATATGCTTTGTCCATATTGCATTTAAATTTCTGCATGTTTTTGCAGTCGAAGAAACAAGGAAACAATTCTAAAGATAAGCGGTCCAAGGAAAGAAGCTTTAAGAGTAGAAAGTTTTTCGGTACCTGTGGACCTCTACAGTGAAGGGGTGAGATTGTGCTACTAGTCGGGGTGATCGAAGGTATTTACATTGAGGGGGTACAAATTCAGTGTTCGTCGGAACACATTTCCTGGAAGTACTTGTAAGACAAGCACGAGGATGAAACATCGCGGCGATGGACCAGTGACAGGAGCTTTGTATAATGTGCGGGACCTATTGGTTTGACTTTTTTTGCGCCTTGTCCAAGAGAGAAGAGACTAGTGGTTGGTGCACCGGATTAGATACTCCACGCGTGGGCAAACGGTGATGTTATAGAAATATAGAATACTGGCAGGTGTGAAAGGTTTTCTAGCTCGGTAAAGGGTAGGTATCTTCTTTACAGTTGACTTGGAGGTATTTCTATAGATGTATTCCAATTTATGTTAGGTCAACGAATTTGAAATGTGCCCTCCCGAGAACAGTGCTATAAACCATGGGAATCGGTGGTTGGAAAGTTTTCTTATAAAAAAAGTAACTAGCATACATATTTTTTAAAAAATATAATATTGATTCATTTGAGGCAATATTTAGCACATTCAAATGAGATATTAAAAAGAATCCGAAATTAGTGGATGTTATGTTTCTAATTTTTTTTAGATGAGGATATTTTTATGGAAATTGCTCCAAACAAGGTATGGAGCCACTTGATGTAAAGAGCTAATAAGAACGGAATATGATTATTGCAAAGACAGGAAATACCTGTTGACTTAGTTTTGGAAAAAAACAATGCTATAGATAGGAAGAAAACAGTCAGCAGGAAGAGAGTTCTCCAAGTCTGCAGTTGTTGGAAAGAAGTTACTGGAATAGGAAGCTGTATTTCAATGAGATATCAAAACAGCGAATTGATGGAGACCACTAGACCAACGAGTCAAACAAGCGGGAACAAAGGAAGCTGTGAATAGATCACACAATTCCAAAGAACACATGCTATTGATAATATGTCTTATTTGGATTATTCGGACTACTGTTTTAATCTTGGATGTTATTGTCACAGCGTTTCGGTCGATGTAACCTCCGACCTTGATAATAAGTAATAAGTGGTAGTCAAATTACACATTTAAAACAATAATAGGTTAAAGGCTCTTACAATTACTACAAGAATTGTCCGCAAGGAACTGAAGCGCAACGGATAAACGTGGTAAGTTATAATAAGTTCTAAGTGATATTATTCTCGAGGTTGAAGGTTCAATCCTCGGTACGGGCGATACTAAGAATACAATTACGAATTACTTATAAATCACCCTGGTATGCTTCTGTGTTAAATTCCGTATAGATTCCTGAGTACGACAATCAGATTCCCGAGTTCGACACGACGCACCTAAAGAAAGTCGAAAGTTCTATTGCCGGAACGTTCCAAAAATAACATCGTGAGTAGTTGTTATCCGAATAATTCAAATAATACAAATTCCTGGAAGTTATATCGAAGATTAAAGCAATTTTCATAAGAGCAAATTGTACATATACTTGCATGTAAGTGTATGAACCTTGCAAGTTTAGAAGCTTAGAGAAAATAAAACATCTCTATATAAAAGTCAATGTGTGTGTGTTTTGTTTTATAGAAATCGATATGTTAACAATTATAAAATTCAAATAAGTTTCAATAAAGGTTGCATTTCTCGCAGAATCTAAAGACACCATTGACATTTTTCTTTGATTATATCTACGGTAACTACTAGCAGTTAGCGGTAAAGTCCATAACATAACTGAAATGTATTAGAAACTAAAGAAACGAAATTCATTTTAAGTAGATTTTCTTCGTTTCATAGAACAAACAAAATTAAACAAAGAATATCTCAGTGAATACTATATTTACAAAATGTTTAAACATGGAAATTATTATTTTATATCATTTTTTTAGATTTAAAATAATGAAAATTCGGGTACTTCTGCATCGATGTGTACATATGAAATATTTCAATCTATAATTTTAAAAAGTGACATGAAAGGGGGGATAATTGTGTTTGGCATAAGTCTCATCTTAACGCCACAGAAGCAGGGCTCGACATCGGAAGCAAGTATGTCTACTTGCAAAAAATCAGTTAAATTACCTATATCTCTAATTAAAAATATAGCTCTTTTAAGTTCAAATAAGTTTACGTCCGTTTTTTTAAGAAATCAGAGTTAAAAAGTTGTATTTGATTATGTATTTATCTCTCCCGTTCACCCCCGTCAAAGTTTAAATTATCTCCTCCTTTCATGTCACTCTTTTAAATTAAAGACGAAAATAGTCATATGCACACAACGATACAGAAGCATCCAAATTCGCTTCGATTTGTTACTAACATCAGCTGTTCCATAACTCTCTGTATACAAGTAGTTTTTTAGAAAGAATCACCTCGCTAACAATGTTTTAATTACTTGATCTTATATGTAAAATGTTATTTTTCCCTTTTCTTTTCAAGATATAAATTTTAAACAGTAGTATATTTAAAATTAGTTCCGACCAGCGATATATCTTTACACGAGAAACACCGGATGAATATCGCTTGTAAAATATATTATCAAGAGAACTTTGACAGATTAAAAGCTGACAAAATTGGGGTTTAAGGAATATTAATTATGAAGAACGACTATTTCGATAATCGAAGTGTTACGGTGACGTCAACGGAAGTAGACACACGGTTACTGATGCGGAGCGTGTGGCTTAGAGACAGATAATGTGGACCTGGTCTTTCTCTTTGGAGTAGGTAATTATTCACCCCCTCTGGGTGGGGAAGATATGACAGATGTTCGGAAGGTTGAGATTGAAAAATATATCCTAAAATCAAATCAGTTCTGAGTTAATAACCAAGTTTGGTGACGATTATTCAAACGATGGGGACGCTATCTTGTACATAAGTAAAAAAAAAAACAAAAAAAAACATAGTGATAAAGAAACTCGATCGAAAACATAACCTCCTTGGCGGAGGTAATAATTTTCACGAAGCTGGCATTAAAAAGCACATAAACAAATGGAAGAAGATCCTAAAACATTAATGATTAAATTATCTGGTTTTATGTTTATTTTAATTGTTTTATTACGCCCCAGAAATAGACAGAAATTCCGTTAAAACCTGATAATTGGATTATTTTATTGTTTGGGGTTTATTTAAAACAAAACATTTATAAAGACGTGACTTATTTGAGGTCGATGACATACATTAAATAGCACGTGTCTACGCTGCAAGCAATTGCGAAGTTGAGAAACAAGACATTTTGGAAAGAGTTCATGATTTCCGTTCGGTGAAAATTCGGAGAAATCTAGAATTTTGAACTTCCAGTCGTGCCATGATCGTTGAACTTTACTGTAAGCAAATTTGATCAAGTCGACGATAAGCTGGTTGAAATATCCTCAAGACTTGCTCGTCGAAAATACGTTTTTTTTAGCAAGACAATGCAAAGGCACATACCGCCAGAAATACCTATAACAAGATCAAAGAATTGGGCAGTTCTGTCAGCTCGAAGCTATAATCCACATTGTGCTTCATCTACGGTCTATTCCGAGTCGTATCAATGCAGAACTTTATGAAGAATTTATTGAAAAGCAACAATTATTCTTCAACATAACAAGCGTCCAAGACCTTCTGTTAACGAATTGCAAATGTTCGGATTTACTCTAAGTACCAATCTTTAGGCTTTGAATGGAAAGGTTCTTGAAAGGTGTCTTCAACTTCATCGAAAAATTAAAATTGGGGAACCTCCATGAATAATGAAAAATAAAACTAGCAGCAGTATTCGTCGGTTATATAAGTGCTGCCTCATCCATCCTATAACTAACATTGTCCATTTGGCTACGCTCTTTTTCGATTCCAATCAATTAAGAACATTTTGAAGAATTTATTAAAAACAAACCGCTATTCGTTCAAATAAATATTGCTCCACTATTGTACACGCGTTTCTGATAACGATTTGCAATCCTTCCAATTTGGTCAAAGTTTGAATGTATTGGCTTGAGATCGAAAAGTTCTTGACAAGCTTGAAACGTCTACGATAGACATTGATGACATACTTATTTGACATTGTCATTGCTGGTTTTATATTATTAGACAGGGATAGTGTTCGGGAGAGCCGGAATATTATGAATAACGAACAGAATACCTGTTCTCGGACGAGTATTCTACTAATTACCGATAATCTGCGAGTTAATAACATAATTAATGTACCGAACAGAATAGTGTTGTACCGCATTATGACCTCTTAGAGACATTGAAATAAGATATATATGCGAGTAAAACATATGTGTAGAATCCGTATTCAAATGTTTATAAAAATTCATTAAATAATTTTCTATCTAGAAAAATGTCTAACATTTTAAGCATAAGCTTAAGTTGTCTTCAAAAACAATTGAAACTCAGGGAATTTCGCTTAATAAGCGTCTGGTAACTTTTTTTTTTTACTTAGTTCGCCCCAAACAAAGCAAGTTTCCACTGTAGACGTAAAGGAGCTACTGAGAATTAGGGTGAAAGTTTAGGGGGTCATACTTAATTGAGTGCCGTGCAGCGAGATTCTGATTCACATAAAAAGGAGACCACTTTCTTTTCAACAGCCTTCTATGTATTTATTCCAATTCATGTTACCTGTGAATGTTATGCCGAGGAGTTTGAACGTTAGACTCTCATGTAGAGTGTTATTTGCCATGGCAACCAGTGGTTGAAGAGGTTGTGGTTGTTGAATGAAAAGGAGTTTTGTCTTAGCAGCATTAAATGTTACCATCCATTTATGACCCCATTCCACTACAGACAAGTTGTCACTTTCTAAGGATTGCACCCCTCAGATATGTGCGCGTCCGTTTTACTCACATGACGAGAGTAGAGCGTGGTGTTGTCCGCAAATATACCCACCTCAGACACTATGTCATCAGGTAGGTCGTTTATGCGAATCAGGAACAATAAAGTCCAAATATCGATCCCTAGGGTAAACCTGCATTTATGTCGTGTTGTTTGGATGAACGGGCATCGAGTGAAACCTGGATCTTTGTTTTGGATTGGAAGGATCTAATTAGATTAAATAGTCGTCCAGTAATACAATATGAATTAATTTTTATGAGAATACCTTTAGGCCAGATATTGTCAAAGGCTTTTTGGATATATTTTTGTTGATCTATCAAGCGCTACCGCCTTAGCTTCACCTGCCTTATTCAGTGTAATGTATATACGTTCAGACATGACCGTTAAGATATCCGCAGTAAACTTTGCTTGCCTAAATCTATATAGATGGGCAGATAGTGGTTTAGCATTAAGGAGGTTATGGACTATCGCTAGATTGATCAAGGATTTAAAGAATTTAGCGAAAAGCGCGAGTATACTGATAAAGCGATAATTCTGAGGGTCAGTTCTATCTCCAGAATTCTTGAGGACAATTCTTGTTAGTGCGACATAGGCAATTTTCCAGCTATCAGGGAAGCAATATTCGGCAAGGCATTTGTTGTAGAGTTTGGAGAGGGCAGAGCATAGTTCACCAGAGCATTTCTTTATTACGATTACTGGTATAAGATCAGACCCCCATTCTTTGAAGACGTCAAGGTTTTTTATGATGTCCCGGACATAAGATAGGGCAGGTCATCAAGTGTGGTTTCAGTCCGCAATAGGAAATTTGAGAGGGAGTGGTTTGTCGGAGTGCAAAGTGGAGTTTAAGGTGAAACGCTAAGCAAGTAGTTAAACCTTATCAGTTGTCGTGCGAACGATATCATTGTGGTTGGATAGAGGAGGAATTGTGATTGCTCATTGTTCACCATAAGATTGAATACTTTGCAGAAATCGTGAGTACCTAGTTTCTGGTACTCAATGCGTTTGCTGGTTTTCTCTGTATATATTCTCTTTGATTCATCTATTACAGTCTTACAATGATTTCCTAACGCTATAAGTAGTTGGCCTGTAGCTGTTGAATTGTTGGAGTACTTGCTGCCTTTGAGCAATAGCAGCTGCACAGTTTGAAGTAAGCCATTGTGGAGAGTGAGGCTTGCTGTAGAATTTTCACATGGGGATATGTGTTTCAATGCCTGCATTGACCCATTCGGTTACCTCATTTGCGCACTGATCAGAAAGGAGAGAAAAACGTTTCACTCCATTGAGCGTCTCTAATGTGATCCTTGATGGATTCCCAATCAGCTCACTCGTAATATCTCGTCGTTTTGAGCAATAACTCATCAGCTTGTGGACGGGAATTTAAGATGATATCAATCATTACCACAAGATGATCGGCGTTCTCGAGCAGGCTATGGGCATTCGTCGCACAAGCTTCAGGCAGTGAGGTCAAGAATAAGTCGAGAAGTCAGGCTTGCTGGACCACACGATCAGGGAGGCAGGTCGGGAAAGTAACAGTTCGTGAGAGGGAGTGCGCTAATGAGAAACTATGAAGTTATCATGTATTTGGTCACTCGAATCCAGTGAGAGTGTTGCATCAATGCTTTCAGAGACAATATTAAGCATGTTACAGTCCTGGGTCGAAGAAGAATGGTATATAGAATATAAGTAACTAAGCTGTGCTGTAAGGTTAATCTAAAGCAGATGTAGGCTTGATTATCTAATTCTAGCCTATGCTCTCTAGCCAAGGAGAGGGTGTTCCGAACATAAACTCCTAGCCCATGCATACGTTTGTAAGAGCCTTTACAGTAGAGTGAGACATATTCACTTATGTCAAAATGATGTGAGAAGATTGAGGATTGTAGGTTTGTTTAACTTAGTGCTAGGATATCCGGGGAGTTTACTAGGAGGAGGTTTCCTACGTCATTGATGTTGGTTCTAAGCCCCCGAATATTTGTGAATGCTAGCCTCAAGGGTGCAGATTAAGATGTTATTTTTGCTGAGTGTCTGGTTTAGGTTTGTTTCTTTTTATTTGTACTGTCATGGTGTTAGATAGAGTAGAGAGGGCAAAGTGCGTTCATGTTTTGTTCCAGTAAGCTCACACAACCAGACCATTAGTCGAGACTTGATCCATGGAGGTGGTGACCTCGGAAAAGCCCACCGGGAATAACTGTAGGGTTCCTTTCAATTCGCGACATGACACATACGCTTAACCACGATTTTATACAACTGTTGATGTAGCAGTCGCTCTTAGCGCTACCAAAGAGTTCGGGCTCATGTACTACTAGTCGGTTACAGCATCCAAATAAGCTGTCTACCCTGTACCCTTAACCTGTCGCAACAAGAGCGACCCAGACTAGTCACGTGAGACTTAGTAAGAAAGAATTTTCCCCAAGTTGCCCGGATAGAGAGAAAGGAAGACGGCGTTTATTGTCCTAATCAGGAAACAAGGCCAAGCACTGGGTATCTTTTAGGTGTCCCTGCGCTAGTACCGATGCGCCTGGCTAATATACAAAGAAGGACTGCAAAGGTCGGGCGATAAGCAGAGCCCATCTACTACTTAGTCAATTTAGGTTTGCAAACCGGATATTTTGTTCGAGTCAGGACTAAAGATGCCTACCTCCCTTGGTGGTTTGCTGCCAAGGCGTAAGTAGTCAGTGGCACAGTTTTTCTTCTTCTAAATGGATGACTTGACATTATCTACGAGTCCATTAGGCCGAAAAGTGTAATCTTGCGCCCGTGTAATAGTCAGGTATTTCAGAACCTTGCAGTAAAAAAAGATTCAATATACATATGTATATAAGATGGGTCACACATTCTTAAGGCAACGTTTTTGAAGTGTATTATAGAACTTAGAAAAAACAAAAACGTTATTTGTTTCATATATTTATTAAATGAATAAAATCATTTTTTCATAAATATATGTCTGAGTATTACTCTGTGAAACTTTTCAAAGAGTAATTTCCTCTATTTCTTTTTCTCTTCATCTTGCTGGTGTTAAAAATCGCAAGAAACTCTTTTCGTGGTACCTAAAAAAAATTTCAGTGTGATGTTGTCAACGTCCTCGTAAAAAGCGAAAATTAGATGTGTTGACAAGCGTGGTTTGCGCTGATTTTAATATTAGATGGGTCACACATCCTTAAGAAAGCGTTTTTTTTAAGTATTATAGAATTTAGAAATCCCAAAAAACGTTATTTTTTATATATTTATTAAATGGATAAAATCATGCGATTTAAATAAATCATACGATTTTTAACACCAGCAGAATGAAGAAAAAAAGGCAAGAAATGAAAATTATTCTTTGAAAAGGTTGTTTCACTGCAAAAGTCTCATACATACACTTATGAAAAAAATGATTTTATTCGTGTAATAAATATATAAATAAATACTATTGTTTAATGGCCTCGCAAGGGACAGAAAACGAGAAAAGGGAAAGAGAAAGAGGAGGAGAGAAAGTTGTTTTCCAATGCTAAGAGTTGTTCTTAACATCTCCTGGAGGCAGCATCCCATGTGAGAGCAACTCTATGGATAACTTCCTTGGATCTCAGCTCTGATCCGAGAGAATGAGAGAGAGAGCGAGAGAGATATAGCAGAACCAGATTTACTGGTCACTTCTAGAGCGCTAAGGATCAAATCGTCAGCGATGGACGTTTGTGGATGTCAAAACAGGAATTTAGTTCAGTGAGTTGACCGCATAGAACCAACGTAAAGCAACTAGCAGGAGACTCACAATACACCTATGAATATCTACCTGATGTGATGGAGGATAGAACGAGATTGCGTGAGAGAGTCAAGAAAATATGTGACACAACCACGACGAGATGATGATGATGATGATGATGATGATGATGATGATGATGACGACGACGACGACGACGACGACGACGACGACGACGACGACGACGACGACGACGACGACGACGACGACGACGAAATCAGTCTATAAAGTTAGAGTCGTATTCAAATGTATTTAAATGTTTTTAACGGTAATAACATTGTAAAGAAAGACCACAAATGTTTACGGAATATACACTTGTATAAAAAGTGCTGTATTTAATTGTACATGATGTCATCACATCCTGTGTTGTCGTGCGGTATGGGAATAGGAACATCACTTCCGGTCAGTACGATTTTCGGCGGTATGTGACTTTAATGTTGTGTACCTGCTCTGCGGTATATTTTGAGATCCGCGACGGGGACAGATTCTTCGAAAATTGTGTATAGGCTGTGATATTTTTTAAAATATCATGACAGGGTGAACCTTTTGAGTTAAAATCAATTTAGTATTACGTAGTAATAAGAAAAACATATTTTAAGACGTTTTGCGTCATGTCAATATCATGCTGGATATGTTCATGGGGAAGAAAACACAATTTCCAGTTTGGCTTAAATCTAGTTGGATGGTGGTGGTTGGCAGTTAAGTCATTTAGATCTAATCTTGTTGATTTTTTATATTTTTAATTTTTATTTGTTATTTGTTTTAGTTTGTTACTCTTTTTTAATTCTAAGGTTGATTTTTGATTTCATATTATTGTGATTAATTTATTTATTTTATTAATTTATTGAAGCCGTGGAGATTGTGTCTTCCTCCCCATCGATACATCCAGCATGATATTGACACGATGATGCCAACTACTAACACGCATCCAAACATGAGGCATCAGTTTTCTGACCCCCTTTTTCCCTTTTTATTTATCTCCCTCTTTTCTCACTTCTCCTTCTCTTCTTTTTTTCGTATCATCAAAGAGTGTATTTTTATATTACATATTTCAATGATCCCAAATCTAACAACATTACTTTCCAAATTTTAAGTTTTAATTTTTCATTTCTTTTCTGTTCTCTCCCATTTCATTATTTCTAGATAGTATCTAGGGTAAAGATCGAATTTTCATCCTTCCTGATGAGATCTCAGTTTCTAATAGCTTTTGACCGATAACATCGACATGTCAATGTCGCTGTTTTGTACATGTCTGTATTAATAAAAATAATCATATATATATATATATATATATATATATATATATATATCCTTAACTTACCCCACTAGTACATATATACAGGGTGGGCAAAAATAAGTGTCCTATTTTTAAAAATTCATAACTTTTTTATTTATTGATTTAAAAAATTTTTTTTTTTAGAATAAGTAAAGGACCCCTTCCGAAGCAAGCATGGGCCGTATTAGCCCTAAGGAACGTACCCTCATTTAGAAAACATTATTTTTGCTTAAAAAACTCAAAACAGTGTAAAAAACAATACTTTAGTTTTTGTAAGTTTTAAGAAGTGTTTTTCGGCTAAAATTTGTTTTGTTTATTTCAAAAAATCTCGGAAGGGTCAGTCTACACACACATAAAGTTTGGTGAGTTTAACTTTTATTTTGTGGAAGTTATTCAAATTCAAGTTATTCAAATTTAAAGATAGGACCCTTATTTTGGCCCACCCTGTACTTACAAATAACTTACTAGTATATATTTTCATATTCACAACTATGACTTGTCACTAAACCTTTTACTAGAAAATTTCATTAATCAACTAATTTTCTATATTACTTTGGTGTCAGGTAAATGACAAACACGTCAATCATCTATTTCTTACTCTCGCATCGTTTCTTCTCTCGCATCCTCCTGTTTATCTAAATATATTGTACAAAATCTGAAACAATTCTCAGATATCGAAGATATGTGAAAAAGAATGAACATCGTGCTATGTATACATATTTTGACACAGCAAATAGTAAGTCTTAAAATAAAGCAAATTCAATGTTTGTTCATTTCTTACTTTAAAAATATGTTCGTCTCATTTCTTATTTCTTACAATTTTGTGTCTGTTAATTAAATTTTGTTTATTTTATTTAATCGCGATATTTGTTGTTTTCTATTATCCGTAATTAATTTGAATTTTCATAAATTATATCACACACACACGCACATATATATATATATATACATATATATATATATATACATATATATATATATATATATATACATATATATATATATATATATATATATATATATATATATATATACATATATATATATATATATATATATATATAAGTTACGTAATGTGTATATATTTATATATATTTTTATGTACAGGATAAACTCCTAAGTTAATGAAACCATCATTAAGAATGTTTTAATATATATTCTCGGCAACACGGTCAGTAACATGAGTAAATTTAAAGGGACGCCCACTCACACTCGCACCGTCCCCCAAAAGAACTTTAAAAATAAGTTTGATACAAAACTTTAATACAGAAAAATATGCTCTATATCAAATATTAAGTGATATTAAGTAATACATTTTAAAAAGATAGGAGCGCGCGCATGAGCGTCAATAGTATTATGTGCTTGGTAAAATGCTAAACTATTGAACTTATTATGAATTATGGAATATGTATTTTAGGCAATAGGGTCAGTAATGTGTGCACAAGGCGTACAATACTGTACAAAAAAACGAAAAATGTAAATTTAAAACTAATGCTATATTTATTTTTTACACTCGTCATGGGACAAGTTGAAAAGATTAAGAATTTTGGAATATATATTCTAGAAAACATGGTGAGTAACATGGGTGCATGATTTGTTTTGTAAAGTTTAGCATTTAGGTGTGCATTTATATAAATTTAGCAAGTGTATATGTGTATATATATACATATCGTTGTCGATGGTAAACTCTAAAACTAATGAACCGATTATAATGAATTTTGAAACATACTTGCAAGGCGTAATGGTGTGTAATATGGGTTATTGTGAGTTTAATTTAGTTTTATGCTAGGAGGCAATAAGGAGGTGGGAGCCTTTTGGGAAAATTCAGATATCTTCAATTTGTGTGAAATTTTAATAATAACTATTTGATATCAATTAACACATATTCCGTATTTTTTTATTTTTGGGGTGTCTTTTAAAGGGGTTTTAGAGGATGTAATATGGGCACAACTCCTATTTGAAAATTAAGATATTTCAGATTTGCATTTAATGTAATCCATATCAAGCAAGATTCGCTTGATTTCAATTTCTTATTAAGACCTTTTAAGCTTAAGACTTAAATTTCAGATATTTTCTAGAATCAAAATCATGTAATGGATTTTGATCAAAATTGAAATAAGTATTCTAGATATAAGATTAGTATATTATATATTGATTTAGATGTTCGTATGGGGACATGAAAGTTGTGCTGAACTGTTCTGTCTGTGGAATTATTTGTGTCCGATCCTGGAACGGGTATCCTTCTAGTTTTATATAAGATTACAAATTATTAGAAAAATATAAGCGTTAGAATAACTGGGCCCCGAAGCCATAATATAGACGAGGAAAATTATGAGGATGAAAATTGTTAAGAATAATGAGGCCAAATCATTAAAATTATGAAGTAAAATCTTATAACTTGAGCTTAATTTATTCCTGGAGGCTGTTCGATTTTCAGAAAGTTTGAATTAAAACCAGACAATTATTCCCATAAGAAAACAATGAAAATGAAATTAAACAGTTTCCAGACGCCTCCAATATCTATAGAAATGACTAACCTTCCCGAATTATGCGCAAATAAAGTAAACGCCATAATAACTGCTTATAAACAATAACGATAGGAAATAAATACAATAAAATGAGAATAATTTACCTTTATGTTTTCGGCCGTGTTTGTTTATGTACTAGAATCTATATCGCTTGACCAATCGTCACCAAACTCGGTAAAAATATCGGTCATGATCTAAGTTCGAACTGGTTTAATTTTGGGATATCTAGATCAAAAAATCAATGTCGAAGTCATAGAAAGGGTGAAAGTAACTCTTTTTGTGATAACTTCGGTTCTTTTACTTGTAGAGACCCGAATTTTATACAACCGTGATGGTGACCTTTTACTCGATCAAGGTCGAAATTTTAATGGAATTTCAACTTCCAATTTTTCTCCAAACTTGATGTATGGATTTGATGCCTTTGATAACAGTAGCAGACATAAATAATTAGCCTGACCAGATAGTTATGTTTCGAATGATCGACGTTTCCATTGCATAACTTCGCGAATACTTTATACAATATGGAGAAGTAAGATCCAAATAAAACTTTGATTAATCCTTACGTTGTCAAACGTAAGTATGAAGTCTTACAACTGACGTATATTCTTGTTATAAGTGCCTTAATCACAGTGAGGACTTCTAGTGGGCACCGACACTTGGAGAGGATTGGTATTAACGGAACTGTTTCCAGTTCTTTCAATAATTACAAAATGTTCAAAATTCGTATTTTCACCCCTCACGAAGACAATCTGGCATTACATTTCCTTAATATGTTGTTGAGTGGCATCAAAAACAGTGGTCGTGATAAAAAGGTCGTCCTGGAAGGTGTCCCTCTGTATTCTTATCTTAGACAAGTGTTGTTCTCTAGCTGTCAGTTCCAGTCGTCATGTTCCCATTGCTTTCTTAATAAGATTAATAATCTTGTCGGATATTTTATACATCCGTAAGCATTCAATTAGCCATGCTTAAAGAATTCTGTCGTAGGCTTTCTTTATAGTCGATACATGTTATGGCTATGTTCTCCTTTCTACTTTTTATCTCCTACAGGATCGCTTGATATATGTATAACAAGCCATGCGTCCCTCTTTTTGCTTTTTGGCATCCTTTAGTAGTCCACTATTGTTAAGGGAGGGGTAGATTTGTTTTCTCAGTTATCCCGTTAGAATTTTCCACATGATTGGTAAACAGGTTATTGGTCTGTAGTTGCTTGGGGGTCTTTCTCTTTTCGGTGTAGTTTTGTATTATTGTTGTTTTTTATTTCTTTTGGTAATCCATTCTGGTACACCTGTTTTTTTTATGCCTCTTCTCAGGTTTTGCGTTAGTCTTTCATGTAGGGCCGTGAATTTTTAAAACCATTATGCATGCATTCCATCGTAGACTTCTTTCCAATTTGCCATCTTTCTTTAAGTTGTCGTGAGTGTTTCTTTAGTAATTTCGGTTTCTGTTCATTCGTCAGTTTTTTCAGATGTTCTTTCCTATTTTTCAGCCATTCACTATTTCTGTTTTGTTCTTGTGGATTTCCCTATATCTTGCCCCAGAAGTGTTTTGTTTGTCGGGTCCGGTTGTTTTGTTCTTGTTCATTCCTCCGTTTACGTTTACATAAAACTAGCTTTCATTGTTTTCAAAAGTCCTATTTGTATCTGTATCGTCTCAGCCTTCCTTCTCTTGTTGCTATTTTTTTTATTGTACTTCTTTATGTTTCTTATTCAGTCTCTAATCTTTGTGAGTCGTAATTCGTCTCTTTCATCGTTTTATGTTCTCTTTTATCGTATTTTAAATTCTTTCCGAAGCTTTCTGATAAAGGTTTCCAGTCTGGTTTCACATCCAGGCTGTGTCAATCCATTCTTCTTCTTCTTCTTCTTCTTCTTCTTCTTCTTCTTTTTCGCTTTATTATTATTATTATTATTATCATTATTATTATTATTATTATTATTATTATTATTATTATCATTATTATCATTATTATCATTATTATTATTATTATTATTATTTGTCTGTATTGCTCCAGCTATCTGTACCTCACAATTCTTCAAATATATTGCTTTATATCGTCACATCTTTCTTTTCTGAATATTGAGAATGGTATATTCTTCGGGATTTTTTAGATGGGGATTGATAGTATGTATAGTTTACTTATTCCGACTATTGTTTTCACCTTATATGTTATTCTCACAATGTTTAGTCCGATGTAACTTTCTCAGGTGCGTCTTGTCGAACTCAAAAATGTGTACGGCATAGCGAACAGAATCCTGTATTTTTTTCACGGGGATAGCTTGTTCTCGTTCCGCCAGCCATAACCTAGTATATGTCTCAGGTAATTCTTAATGATATTTTTAGTATCGCCTTTACTGAGGATTGAACGTTTAACCCCCAGAAGACTGTCATAAGGACTGATTATAACTTAGTACATCATCCTGTCGCACCACGAGGACACATTCCATTCGGAATTCCGTATCAGATTCCCGAGTTCAAGATAAATAATCCTGAGTTCGACAAAACAAACATGCAAAAAGGTCGGAGGTTACATCGGCTGAAACGTTGTGAGAATAACAGTAGTCCGAATAATCCACAGTAGGAGAGTAG
>OY744516.1:57831564-57859064 GCA_963556195.1 Sepiola atlantica
CGCGAAATTTACTAATTAGAAATAAAATTTGATCAAAGCGATAATTTATTTAAACGAACCCTAACCCTAACCCTAACCCTAACCCTAACCCTAACCCTAATTTAACACTTGTTCACTGAAAAAAAAACTGTTTCATAACATGTTATAACACTAACTCTGAACCCTAACCCCTAACCCATAACACATAAACCATAACCCTTACCCTAAAACCGTTTTAACACTTGTTCAGTGATATTTTTCTTTAAAAATATTTATGTGTAAAAAAACGTTTTCTTCAATTGTACATCCAGCTTTGTTTTTATTTTTTGGACGAAAGCTACAGAAATTTTTTTGGCTTTTTTCGACCGTTTACGTAAATATCTGGAAACTACTGACGCCAAGTCGATTTAAGATGGAATCCTAATCTGGATAATTATTATCTTTATTTCGAACTCAGGCATCGGTACGGAATTTCGAACAGGATCCTTTATTTAATCCACGGGGGTAGTTTGTTTTTATTCCGTCAGCCATGGCCGGTTAGAAGTCTCCTATACTAAGAATATAATTAAAAATTACTTAAGACTTCTACGCGGTGATGGCTGACGGGACGAGAGTAGGCTACCCCTCGTTGATTAAATAAAGTGTTGCGTTCGAATTTCCGTACAGATTCCCGAGTTCGACATAAAGACTCCCGAATTCGCAAGAAGCATATGAAAAAGGTCGGAGGTTACGTCGACCGAAAAGTTGTGAGAATAACACCTAAGCTGAGAACAGGGACTACTGTTATCAGCTTGGGTGTTATTCTCACAACTAATAATCCGAACAATACAAATTATCAGAGATTGGAGGTAGGTCGAGCACCTTGATTGGATATACTTGTTGAGTAAAGAAAGACTGACAATGATTCTTCGGTGAGAAAATGGATGTAGAGAATAGAAGAGATCTTCACTCACCAGATTGCGAAGTCGATGTTGTACTCTGTTAAGTTGGAGTAATAAAAGTGGAGTAATAAAATTGGAGTAATACAATTTGAGTAATAACATTTTAGTACTAAAATTGGAGTAATACAGTTTTTTAAAATACAATTGGAATAATAAATTTGGAATGAAACAATGGGAGTACTACAATTGGAGTAATTAATTTGGAGTAATAAATTTGAGTAATACAATTTTAGTAACAAAGTTGAGGTAATACAATAATAGTCATAAAATTAGAGTGATACGATTGGTGTGATAAAATTGGAGTAATAAAATCTGAGTGATGCAATTAGAGTGATACAATTGGAGTGATACAATTGGAGTGATAAAGTCACAGTAATAAAATTGGAGTTATAAAATTTGAGTGATCAAATTGAAGTGTAAAATTTGAGTTATACAATTTGAGTGATAAAATTGAAGTGATAAAATTGGTTTGTTAAAATTGGAGTAATACAATTGAACTGATAAAATTGGACTTATACACTTGAACTGATAAAATTGAAGTTATACAATTGGAGAAATAAAAAGAAAAAAGGAAAATATAAATAAAATAAAATTGAAGTGTTAAAATTAGAGTGATAGAATTAAAGTGATAAATTTGGAGTGATTAAATAGGAGTGAGTGATAAAATTGGAGCTATACAATTTGAGTGAACGCTTTGAGTAATAAGATGTGACTAATAAAATTGGAGTGATACAATTAGAGTAATAAAACTTGGCCAATAAAATTAAAGTCATAAAATTGGAGTTACACTATTTTAGAAATAAAATTGGAGTGATAAAATTAGAGTAATAAAATTGGGCCAATAAAATTAAAGTCATAAAATTGGAGTTACACTATTTTAGAAATAAAATTGGAGTGATAAAATTAGAGTAATAAAATTTGGCCAATAAAATTAAAGTCATAAAATTGGAGTTATACTATTTTAGAAATAAAATTGGAGTGATAAAATTAGAGTAATAAAATTTGGCCAATAAAATTAAAGTCATAAAATTGGAGTTACACTATTTTAGAAATAAAATTGGAGTGATAAAATTGGAGTTATACTATTTTAGAAATAAAATTGGAGTGATAAAATTGGAGTGAAACAGGTATAGTGATAAAATTGTAGTGTTATAATTGGAGTAATACATTTGAAGTTATTAGATTGGAGTAATAAAATGTTAGTGTTAAGATTGGAGGGATAAAAAGAAAGAAAAGGGAATATTAAATCAATAATTGGAGTTATACAATTCAAGTTATAAAATTGGAGCGATAAAATTGAAGTAATAAAATTGAAATAATAAAATTGTAGTGTTAAAATTTGTGTGATACAATTGGAGTGGTACACTTGGAGTGATACAATTGGTGTGATAAAAGTGGAGTGATACCATTGGAGGAGTAAATTTGGAGTGATAAAACTGGAGTAATAAAATTTGAGTTATATAATTCGAGTAATAAAATTAAGGTGATAAAATCAGAGTGCAACAATTGGAGTGATAAAATTGTTGTGATAAGATTGGAAAAAGGAATATAGAAATTAAATATGTATTAATTAAATGTATATTTAACGAATCTTGTTTTTATACACAAATGAATCCTTTTTGTGAATGTTTGGTACAGTTTTTATAGTATGAATGTGTATATCTCCAACATAGACAGAAATAATTGTTTGTAAATAAACTAGGAATATATCATGTAAAAGTAAGGGCTCTAGTCGTATTATACACTTTTAGGGTAATTATGAACTTTTATACGGACTTAAATAAATGTATTTATATATATATATATATATATATCGTACATGTATTGTATTAGTTTCTGTAAATGTAAATCCGTAGAAACTCAAGTGTTTATAAAAAGTGCTCAATACCAAGTAGAGCTGTTTATAAGTAGAAATTTTTATTTATACAAACATTATTGGTTACATATGTGCATACATGTTTCGGTTGCACTTTTCCAAGAAAGTCAACCTCATCAGACCAAGAATTTTTCAGGAATATATATATTATTCCAGGTTTATTATAATATTTATAATTATAGTTTCAAAGATAATTTTAAATGTCCGAATGTAAGGTATCATAACTCGTTTTTTAGCATATAAGAGAAAATATAAAATGTATTGATATAATTTGGAAAGTATTTATTAATAACAAAACAACCCAGAATGTAAACGTCATAAAATAGTACGGTTTATTTCAACTTACATATCTTGTACTAATAATAGTAACTACAGGAAATACAATAGGATTTAACAGAATACAATCAAATCTCCATACTACTGTTCGTAGTCATATTTGCTGTTCACTTATTTAGTAACTGAGGGGAGTCCGGTATCCCATCACAACATTTAGTATGTACTTTTTTAAATAATATTTTTTAAATAAATATTCTTTATATATATATATATATATATATATATATATATATATATATATATATATATATATATATATATATATATATATATATATATATATATATATATAAGTTCGGGAATATATAAAGAATAATACTTCATATATATATATATATATATATATATATATATATATATATATATATATATATATATATATATAATACTGAAATAGTAAAACAAAATTAAATTTCACACTTTTACAAGTTTACTATAACCATCAAATGTTAAAACAAGAAATAAAATATGAAAATTACCCCTATATAGAGTATATTACTATCACGACAGGATCTCATATAAAATAATAAAGTTTATATTTTTAATATATATATATATTTATATTTATATATATATATATGTATATATATATATATTTATATATATATATGTATATATATATATTTATATATATTTATATATATATATGTATATATATATATTTCATGTATCCACATTAAAATGTAAAAGGAGATATAACATTGTATGTATCGATTTTCAGTATTCAACATTGCGCAATATGTGAGTAGAGCAAAGTAGCAAGTTATGAAAATATGTTTATAGCAATTAAGCTACACAAGCTACGCAGAACTTCCGTGTTTCATCCCCGTACGGAATTGTCAGGCATTTTAGCCGACGATAATAAGGTTTTATCGACAGGCTAAAAAGTCTGACGATTCCCTACGGGGATGAAACGCGGAAGTCTCTGCGTAGCTTAATTGCTATAAATATATTTTCATAACTTACTATATAAATATATATATATATGATTATTTTTATTTACATAGACATGTACAAAATCTGCGATACTGGCATGTCGATGTTATCGATCAACAGCTGTTATACACTGAGATCTTATCGGGTAGAGTTAAAATCCTATCGTCATCTTAGGTCATATTTTGGAAGAATGAAATGGGGGGAAAAAGAAATTTAAATGTAAAATTTGGAAAGTCACGTGGTTAGATTTGAGACCGTGTAAAATCAAACATGAAATAAAATAAAAAGAAAGAAATAGAAATAAAATAAAATAATATGAGATACAATAAAATATAAAGTCATTGAGGATAGAGAAAAGAGAGGAGTGAGGGGAGTTGGTTTGAGACACAATTTATTGTCTGGTTTCCGTTTAGGTCGGCAATGATGGTGGTAGGGGTTATTACCTGAGGTTCTAATTTTGTTAGTTTTTATTCTTAGATGTTTACTGTTTTTTAGTTTTTTTGATTTCATTTTATTGCCATTATTTAATGTATTTTATATATTTATTTAGTTGACACAATACGTGGTAATAATAATGTTAATAACAACAATGATAATGGTAATACTTTCTTTCAGGGTACCCGGTAAAATCCAACAAGAATGACAAAGAACAGAACGTATATGAAAAAACTTTGGTTTTCTTTATTTCCTATCATCGGATGGTTTACGCCGGCTACGCACACATATACAAATCTTTTAACATACTTTTGTCTCATGAAAGTCTTTTTCTTACTGAGGTCACAGACTTTGTTTCCGCTAGAAATTCGTTCGTATATACATCCGATTGGAAAGCAATTTGCTCTGCATTGTTTATCCGAGCGTGAACTGAAGCAATTGTTCCACAAGCTCTTTGATGAAGTACAAGTCGGGGATTCCTTCACAGTGCCAATTTGCTTATCAGCCGCATTTTTTAGTCAGCGGACACGAAAGCCTAACAGCAAGACGGGCTTGGGTATCATAGCCAATAAAGCTTCATCGGTGCCATAAACATCGGTAAACTCCCATTCTTCCTGTACTTCGATAATCTGATCATCAAGCGTTTCGGCTCTTCGCGTTTTTGAAACCGCCGTCTTTCAAGTCTCCTTGCACTGCGGAACCTTCACCTTTTTAACAGTTATCAAGTCGCCTTTTTTTTCTTTCTCGACGTCCCACTCACAATGGACTCATCCACGATTCATTTTTGACACTCTTCATTATCTTACAATACTACTACTGCTACTACAAATAATGATAATAATACAAAACTAATAATAATAACAATGATATAGTAATAATAATGTTTATAATAATAATGGTAATACTACAACTACTGATAATAATAATAATAATAATAATAATAATAATAATAATAATAATAATAATAATAATAATAATAATAATAATAGTAAAACAACTAATCATAATAATAATAGTGATAATAATACAAAAATTAAAAGTTATAATAATAATATTATTAATAATAATAATAATAATAATAATAATAATAATAATAATAATAATAATAATAATAATAATAATAATAATAATAATAATAATAATAATAATAAAGATGACGATGACGGTAGTAATAATAGCGATAGTAATAATAGTGATGAAGAAAATGATAAAGACACTTACCAAACACAAGAAAGCAAGAATTAAAATAACAGACCAAAAAGCCATAGAAAGAAATGGACCACAAAAGAGAACATACTGGTAATGGAATGTTACGACAAAAGCCTCTACCCCACAGAAAGAGGATCTCGAAAACGATTGAAAGATCTATAGGACATTTCTACTGACTACCATACAACGGCACAAAGGATAGCAGATCAAGCAAGACAGATACTCAAGAGAGGGTGGTTCTCGGAGATGGAATTAACGGAAATTAAACAAAAGATAAATGGCGTGACAGATCAAGGCACACCACTTAACGAAATTTCCCAGGAAGAAGACGGGAAAAACATAAACACAGAAACTGAAGAGGGCGAAGACGGCGAAACTATAGAACTATCTGAGGAAGAAGCAAGAGAAGTGGAAAACATCAAACGATTAATGTCCGAAAACAAAACAAAACTTCCATCCCTAAGGAACGAAGACTGGAAGAAGTGAAAAGTTGAAACAGAGAAAATAAAAAGAGTACTCATATACATCCCAACAGACACTATCACATATCTAAACAACTTGATATATGCGGGGGCAAAATCAATAAGTATGAAACTAAAAAGGGAAAAGAAGACTGACCAAAAGAATGAACAGACGAAATCTGGATGGGAGATCAGACTGGAAACCCAGATCACCAAACTTCAAAGGGAAGCTAATAGGATGAAGGAGAACAGTAAACGAAGGAAGAGCAGAAATCCGAATCGCAAGGAAAGACTAAATAAGAAACATTAAGAACTAAAACAAAAGATAGCAGCAAAAGAAGGAAGATTGAGACGATACAGATAAAAATCGGAACAGTACAAACAGAACAGGACCTTTGAAAACAATGACAGGAGAAGACCGAGGAGGAACAGCACAAAGCAGATTTACACTGGAAGTGCAGATAGTGCTGGGACCTTGGGGAGGCTTATTGTCACCCAATAGTCCTTACCAGCAAGAAATCAATGGTAAACGGCTGTTTCGATACTGCAAGGTTATTTGCGATGGCTATCGAAAAGAGGTGGAGAATGCTCGAAATCCGGAAGACTTGTTGTCACTCAGACTCCAGGGAATACCACCGGTTGTCGGTGAGCAATCACTGATGACCTGTGTGAGAACTCCTAGTGAGTACAAATAATAATAATAATAATAATAATAATAATAATAATAATAATAATAATAATAATAATAATAATAATAATAATAGCACGAGCTACTTTTCTAAGACATTTCTGGGCCTTTCTTTTTTATCTTTGTTCTTTCTTGTTTTTTTTTAATTTTAACTTTTATTTTTATTATTTTTTCCTCTTCTCTTCTTAAGTGACCTCAACTATTGCAACGCCACATTGTGTATTGTCGGCAGTTGAAACCCTTATTCCAGACATTTAATTTCCCTGATGATCTGCCAAGCAAGTACCTGCTTGGTAGTGAAACACGTGTAGGAAAAAACATTTAATTTGAGTAAATAATATTTGTAAGAAAAATCTTTAATGGTAATCATTCGTGTCCTGAAAAGAATGCTTTGGTAAGCCTTCATAAAATCGCATATAAATGCTCTGTACTCTGTAATCGAGTATCATCGAGCTTGTTTTTATTGGCACACCCCCGGTCTTCACTGAATGATCTATTTTATAAGTGAAAAATCTAAATCTCTCTCTCTCTCTCTCTCTCTCTCTATATATATATATATATATATATATATATATATATATATATATATATATATATAAAGACAGAGATAGAGACAAAGAGACAGACAGATATTAAAATATATAATGACACAATGTCATGTTTTATTCAATGTCGAAGCATAATACCTCTTGTTTCCGATTTGTTCCTGCTTAATTGATATATTTACGCATTTCTGGTAACTGTGGAGATATGAGCGAAGATAATAGGGTATGTCTACATCGCTTGAATGTATTTCTCGCTAAAAGAAGAAAACGTGACTTATAGCTAAATAAATAGAAAGACTTGACTTTTTCGATGTTTTTGTTCAGCACAATTCTTATTCTTCGGGTTGCCTGTATAAAAGCCAACTAATTTATGTATTGATCTATCGTCTGAGTGCAGCTAGCAACAAACTTGGATATTCAGGTGAACTCGATAGAGCGCCAATTATTTTGTTCATCATTTCGCCTGTCCTTGTGGCGTTCAACCATTTTTTGGTAGCGACCTCCCCTCTGAGTGCTTCATTTTAATCGGTCCGTGATTATTATTATTATTATTATCATTATTATTATTATTATTATTATTATTATTATTATTATTATTATTATTATTATTATTTACTCACTAGGAGTTATCACACTGGTCATCGTCAGTGGTCACCCACTGCCGACAACCTGTGGTATTCCCTGGAGTCCGAGTGACAACAAGTCTCCTCAGGCCTCCAGTATGCTCCACCTTTTTTCGTTCATCACCGCTGATGACCTTGCGGTAATCGCAACAGCCACCTACCAACGATTTCCCGCTGATAAGGGCCATCGGTCCCCTCTGGGGCCCGAGTGGCAACAAGCCTTCCCGAGGTCGCAGAGCTGTCCGCGCTCTTCCAGTGGAGGTCTGGTTTGCGCTTTCCCTCCTCGACCCTCTGTCCATAATTTTTGTGGCGTCAGCCTATGCTTGCGCCTCTCTCGTGCGGTTGTATTTTCCCCGGTTCTGTTGTATTGTGCTTCCATGTGTTTGTTCTCCATTCGTTGCTTATGTGGGTTGGTTTCCGCATTCGAAGACATTTCTCAGGATTGTAGCTGTTTTGATCATTACTGTCCTTTATATAGTCTCAGTTATCCCTTTGATTCCTATTTCTCCTAGTCTTTTCTCCATGTTTTTGGGGACTGTTCCTAGTGCTCCTATGATTATTGGTGTTATACTGACTTTCTTCATGTTCCATATTCTCTGGCAAGTTCAGTATATTTGCTTCTTTTTTCCGTCTCTTTGATCTTCACTCTGTGGTCTGCTGGAACGGCAAAGTCCACGATTTTGCAGGATTTTTCTTTCTTGTTGATTATTATCATATCCGGTCTCCTTGCTGTTATGGGTTTGTCTGTTTGTACATTCATATCCCATATGATTTTGTGTTTTTCGTTTTCTAGTACAGTTTCTGGTTTGTGTTTGTACCGTTTTTTTGCATATTCGAAATTCAGTTGTTTGCACATTTCCCGGTGTACTTCTTTCCCCATGCTGTCATGTCTATTCTTGTATTCCCTTTGTGCTAGCTTGCTGCATTCACTTATTATATGATTTATCGTTTCGTCTTTTTGGCCACACAGTCGGCATTTGCTGTTTTCCTGGGTTTTATCTATCTTTGCTTTAATAAAGTTTGTCCTAATCGCATTGTTCTGTGCGGCCGTCAGCAGAGATTCCGTTTCTCTGTTCAGGTCTCCTTTTCTTAGCCATGCCCAGCTGTTTTCATTGGCTTCATCGCTTGTGAGTCTTATAAAGCGTCCATGTAGTTGTTTTTCTTCCCACTTTTCCTTTTTTGTCTTTTTGTTTCTGGGTTCAGTACTTCCGGGATTGTTTGTTGGGCTGGTGTCTCTTGCTGTGGTGATCAGTCTTTCCGTGTTTTGGGTTACATATTTCTCCAGCTCTTTTTTGGTGTCTTCCACACAGTCTTCTATACTTACCAGTCCTCTACCTCCTTCATTTCTTTTCACGTAGAGTCTGTCCGTGTCGTCTTTTAAGTGCAATGCATTGTGCATAGTCATTAGTTTTCTAGTTCTTTGGTCAAGGTGCCTGAGTTCTTCTTTGGTCCAGCCTATGAATGGTCCAGAGTATCTTATTAGTGATACAGCCCATGTGTTTATCCCTTTTACTAGGTTTCTGCTATATAGTTTAGTTTCTAAGAGTTTCCTTGTTCTTCGTAAATATTCTTTTCCAATCTTCTCTTTCATTTCTGTATATTTGATTGTGTTAGCTTCCAGAACTCCCAGGTATTTGTAACTATCTTGTTCTCCTAGCGCCCTCATCTCCTCTTGGTTGGGGAGTTCTATACCTTCTGTCGTCTCCAGTTTTCCTCTTTTGATCTCTAGCAGTGCACATTTTTCTATTCCAAACTCCATTTGGATATCCTGGCTGAATATCCTGGTTGTGTTTATCAGCTTTTCCAGTTCTTTTTTGTTTTTTGCAAACAGTTTAAGGTCATCCATGTACATCAGGTGGTTTATTCTTTGTTCTGTATCCGTAAACCTGTATCCGGCATCACACTTTCTGAGTATGTAGTTGAGTGGCATCATGGCTATTATAAACAGTAGTGGTGATAGAGAGTCTCCTTGAAAAATGCCTCTCTGTATTTTTATCTCAGACAGGTATTGTCCTCCGGCTGTCAGTTTTAGTCTCCATGTTTCCATTGCTTTCTGGATGAGATTAATAATCCTGTCTGGTATCTTGTATATTTTTAAGCATTCAATTATCCATTTTTGGGGGATTCTGTCGTAGGCTTTCTTGTAGTCAATCCATGCTATGGTTATGTTCTTTTGTCTGCTCTTCACCTCCTTCAGGGTCTTTTGATCAATGTATAGTTGATCATGAGGGCTTTGTCCTTTCCGACATCCTTTTTGTTCCTCGGGGAGCAGTCCACGATTGTCCAGGGATTGGTAGATTTGTTCTCTCAGTTGTGCTGTGAGAATTTTCCACATTATTGGTAGACATGTTATCGGTCTGTAGTTGCTGGGGGTCGTTCCCTTTTTGGGGTATTTTTGTATTAGTGTTGTTCTTCCTTCCGTCATCCATTCTGGTACGTCTGTTTTGCGGATACATCCAGTCAGTTTCTGCGCTATTCTTTCATGCAGGGTCGTGAATTTTTTAAACCAGTATGCATGTATTCCATCGTGGCCTGGTGCTCTCCAGTTTGCCATTTTTTTTAGGGTTTTCTTGATCGTTTCTTTGTTGATTTCTGTTTCGGTTCCTTCTTCGATTTCCTGCAGTTCATCTTTCATGTTTTTCAACCATTGGGCATTCTTGTTGTGCTTTTTTGGTTCTTCCCATATCTTGCTCCAGAATTGTTTTGTTTCTGTTGGGTTCGGTTGCGCTGTTGTTTTTTCTCCATTTACGTTTTTGTAAAACTGGCTTTCATTGTTTTCAAAGGTCCTGTTCTGTTTGCTCTGTTCTGATTTGTACCTGTATCGTCTCAGTCTTCCTTCTATTGCTGCTATCCTTTGTTTTATTTCTTCATGTTTCTCATTTAGTTTTTCCTTGCCTTTCTGATTTTTGCTTCTTAATCGTTTCATGTCCTCCTTCCTTCTGTTCACGGTTTTAGCTTCTTTCCGAAGTTTGGTGATCTGGGTTTCCAGTCTGATTTCCCATCCAGGTTTCGTCGGTCCTCTCTTTTGTCCATTCTCTTCGTTTCTTAGTTTCATACTTACCGATTTTGCCCCTGCATATATCAGGTTGTTTAGGTCTGTAATAGTTACTGTTGGGATGTGTGTGAGGAGTCTGTTTACTCTTTCTGTTTCTGCTTGTAACTTCTTCGCTACTTCATTCCTGAGAGATGGAAGTTTTGTTTTGTTTTCTAATATGTATCGTCTAATGTTCTCCACTTCACTTGCTTCTTTTTCGTTGAGTTCTATCTCAGCAGGTTCTGTGGTTCCGCAGTCTTCTATCTCCCCTGGTTCTGTGATTCCGTAGTCTTCAATCTCTTCAGTTTAAGTGTGTATGTTTTGCCCGTCCTCTTCCTGTGGTCTCTCCTTTGGTGGTGTTTCTTGCTCCGTTTCACCATTAGCCTTCTGTCTGATTTCCGTCAGTTCCATCTCTGAGAACCATCCTCGCTTGAGGATCTGTCTTGCTTGATCTGCTATCCTTTGTTCCGTTGTATGGTAGTCACTAGCAGTGTCCCAGAGATGTTTCATTCGTTTTCGGTAGCCTCTTTCTGTGGGGTAGCGGATTTTATAATAGCACTCCATCACCAGTCTGTTCTCTTTCGTGGTCCATTTCTTTCTATATCCTTTCAGTTTGCTGTTTTCGCTCTGGTTTTCCCGTCTTTGGTCTGTGTCCTTGTCATACCTGGAATCAGAGAGGTTACTTACCTGGTTCTTGTCCGTTGTCTTGTTTCTGAAATGAGAAGGGCCAACATTCGCAGGATGCGGACCGGGTCCCCCATGTTGGCTAACGAGGGAGCACCTGCCCATCATGACACTCAGGTCTATCTCCTGAGTCCCACGGCTTGTATTTATATTATTATGCATTATTCATATTTTGGTGTGTGTGGCCACACCAGGCCCAGGCTTATTTTGCCTGTGGTCCTGTCACAGGGATAGTGATTGTCACATTCATTTTAATGAGTGATATTGTGCACTACCACAAAAAAAAAAAAAAAAAATTATATACACGTGCATATACATATGTATACACACATATATGTATATGTTACTTAACTACATAGTATAAGTTTTATAGGCTAATTTTTGACAGCCAGGGGATAGACAATAGATTCCCCTCCTGTTTTTATCTGATAAATTTACACCAGATTATAAAACATATAAGCCTTTATATTTTGGATTATATTTTAACATTTTTTAAAAAGTTTTATAAGTAACAATGATTTTTTATTGTCAGATTTTTTGGGCATATAAAACAATATCTGACCGGTTTTAAATATTAAAATCAATGAGTTACCTCTTACTTTTTTTTTCCTTTTCATTGGCTTCCAGTAGGAGAAAAAAAACGGTAGTAACCATCTCATATTCCTTCCTTCTAATGGGGGCTTCAGGAACCCGGACGATGGGGGGGGGGGTATTCAACACGTGTAAATACGAATATTCTAGTCTTTTTATCGTATCTTAGAATCATTTTAAGTTCCATAAATATATAAATAACAATGATTTTTTTTTGTCAGATTTTTTGGGCATATAAAACAATATCTGACCGGTTTTAAATATTAAAAGCAATGAGTTACCTCTTACTTTTTTTTACTTTTCATTGGGTTCCAGTAGGAGAAAAAAAAACGGTAGTAACCATCTCATATTCCTTCCTTCTAATGGGGGCTTCAGGAACCCGGACGATGGGGGGGGGGTATTATTATTATTATTATTATTATTATTATTATTATTATTATTATTATTATTATTATTATTATTATTATTATTATTATTATTTCGTAGTAGTCTCAACTTTTGGATGTTTTTAGTTGGAGTTTTCTTTTTTTATACATCAAGTCAATTCCCCTGACATTTAAGCTATACCTTAACATTTTAGCTGTTCCTAACAGGCAAGCATTTCACAGAATGTGAAAAGAAATTGTCTCGTCAATCTGCTTAAGCCATTCATGGTGGCTTTTCATTATGGTTCCAAGCGTTCCAATTAAAACGGAAATCACCTTTACTTCTTTACATTTCCATAGTCTAACTAATTCCCATTTTAGATCATAATATTTATTTATGTTTTCATGTTCTTTGGCATGCACTCTGGTATCGAAGGGGCAGGCTATATCAATAAATAAGTAAGTTCTCTTAAGTCGGGTTTGGAATGTTCAAGAACCTTATCAGTCTATATGCGCATGTCCCAAAGGAGTTTGACATTGTCGTTCTCCTGTACCACTTCTGGCTTATGCTCATACCACTTCTCATACTTTGCATATATTCCAGTGTAGTACCTGACGGCTTTGTCGTGTCCCCATTTTTATGTGTATGTTGTGATAGCATTGGGCATTCAAATACAATATGCGCTAAGGTTTCTTCCCTTTCATTACACAATCGGCATATCAGTGATTCTGCAGTTTTGTCAATGTAATGTTTGATGGACCTAGTGCCGGTGGCTTGTTCCTGGGCTGCGATTAAGGCGCTCCCAGTAGATCTTTTGAGATCACCCCTGATCAACCAATTCTAGCTGTCATTATCTCTAAATGGAGTATTCTTAAAGAATACACTGTGTAGTTTCTTTCCAAATAATTTTAACCATCTCTATTGTAACCTTTGATTCTTTTTCGCTCCAGTTCTTAGTATTTCTTCTCTTTTCACTTTACGAAGAAGAACCTCATTACTCTCAGAAATATATTTATATAGACAAATTTCTTCTATATTCACAATATCTTCAACACAAAGTAGACCTCGACTATTCTTCTTTCTAGGTAAATACGATCGATCTGGATGTCCTTTCTTTGCAAAAGCTCCATAAATTGTAAACATTTTCCGTGTTTTCGTATCCAAACATTTTAGTTCATCTGCATTCCAGTTAAGTATATCGGCAGTATATCGAGTGGTAGCTACTGCTCTGGCATTGATAGAATAGATTGTATTTCGACTGTGGAGGTGTGATATAAGAATACTCCTTACTCGTCTGTTGTATTCAGCTGTGACCTGTTCTTCTTATTCTTATCTTATTCTTATTCTTATTCTTATTCTTATTCTTATTCTTATTCTTATTCTTATTCTTATTCTTATTCTTATTCGTATTCGTATTCTTATTCTTATTCATATTCTTATTATTATTATTAGTAGTAGTAGTAGTAGTAGTAGTAGTAGTAGTAGTAGTAGTAGTATAATTATTTAATAATGTGTTACAGCTTATGAGGCCAGCAGGCAAATCGACGATATGTTTATATATATATATATATATATATATATATATATATATATATATATATATGTGTGTGTGTGTGTGTGTGTGTAATTAGTCAACAGAAAACTAATTTGGAAAAGACGTATAATAATAGTGAATTCAAAACTGAGAATAAAGGAAACATAAATAAACGTACAACTTACAATTTCGTACCAAATTTATTGGACGAGTAAAAAGCAAAGTAAAGTAAATCCCAATTTCAGTTTTTGTTGTCGATTTTGGGTATAGTCTCTTTGAAGTTATCGGGTACCATTCCGTTCTTGAAGCCTTCTATGAGGCGTGAACAGAGTTCTTGTAAATGGCGAACTAAAATTAATAGTATTTTCTTATTATTTCACAAACCGGCCACCAGGGTTCACCTCTCAAGGTTATATATGGGGGGGGGGGGTTCTTGTTGTCTGTTTTTGTTTTCGGTACACATGTATCGCGAAGGAAAAGAAAAAAAAGGGGATAAAAAAATAGGGGAGTTCTTAAGTTAAAACTGTTTGTTTTGTATGTGAGGGTTATTTTCTTTGAACGCCGGCGGCTGATCCTTCTGACACACACCCGAAAGAGAAAGAAAAGAAAGAGAGAACATGAGAGGAAGGAAAAGAAAAAAAAGAGAAGAAAGAAACTAATGTCCACAGGATGAATACAATTATCTGCTGATTTAAGTTCGTCTAATAGGCAATATGTTTTTAAGGATCTATATATAAAATGCAGTCATTAGCAGTGTGCCTGCAAACATAAATATAAATATACGCACACACGCACGCACACACATACATACATACACATATGTATAGATAAATACACACACGCATCACATAAAAATGTATGCCAATCAGTAAACTTATATATAAATTGCACGATGAACAATTGTCAATATCAAACTAACTGAGGAGGCACTTGCATGCGTGTTAGTGTGCCTGTGCGTGCGAGGAGAAGTCCAATTAGCAGTTTTTAAATCCAACTGATCATGTGGTATTTATTGGTGATGTGGTGAAAAAAAATTGTACGGACAAAAAATTCCGAAATCTATGTTTATCCCCTTGTGTATGGGTGTTTAATTTATGGATCCATTTTATTTCGTTTTTCTACGGTGCTGTGTGGAATGGAAACCTGTCTGTAGTAATATACACTGTATGTGGTTTATTGTGTGAGTTGCTGAGTTGTAATGTCTTGCCACTGGTGTCTCGGATTACTTTATTGTGGTTATTGAATCGTAAGCGGAACGGAATGTTAGTCTCTCGACGTAACCACCCTTGCTGCAATATGTACAGTGCAAGTAATAAATGGATGTAGCACGTTAGACCTGGTAGTTCGAGTTTTGCATGTGAGTTGGGTAGAGTGATGGCGGGATCTGTCACTATATGTTGGCAGAGCTGGCAGCGAGGTCTATTGCATGAGACATTACCTTGTTCGTTTCTGGATTGTATTCTTGTGTGGGGTGATGTGAGGAGTGTCAATTGATTGGCTCTTTACCTTCTGGCATTGATTGAAGGTGCGTTAAAATCTTTAATTATCATTTGTGAGAGCTTGTGTGTGTTATGATTAAAGTAAAAGACCATTGGGAGTCTGCTGTTGGATTGTTTTTGCTTCTAGGTCAATATTTTTTTCGGTTGAGTTTGGCTGCTGCTATTTTTATAAGTTTGGAAGGGTATTTGCTGTTTAAAAGTTGTGAGATGAGTAGGGCAATGTTTTTTGTTATGTTCTGTTGTGCTGGAGCACACGCACACACCCATCAACACATACACACACACATATATATATATGTATTTATATATATATATATATATATATATATATATATATATATATATATATATATATATATACATGGCGGGTGTATACACATATATATGTCTCTTTACTTCAATATTTTCTCTATAGATATTTTTCCCCGTTATCGTATAAATTAAAAATCTTCACTTTTTCTAGAGACGTTCGTTGATCTGAACGAAACCGGTAAAATCTCTCGTTTTTCATGATTTTTCCTGTATTTAAATTTGTTTCTATTTCACACATATTGTCTTTCACGGCATTTCGTGCATTTTATCCCCATATATATATATATATATATATATATATATATATATATATATATATATATATATATATAGTACGATATTTATATATGTATATATATATATATATATAGAGAGAGAGAGAGAGAGAGAGAAAGATAGAGAAAAAGAGAGAAAGAGAGAGAAAGAGAGAGAGATGCGTATATCTGTGCAATTCCAGTCTGTATCTCTTTCTCTATTATTGTATGTATATACCAATGTGTTTACCTATTATTATGATCCCATTTATCGAGAGTTAAGAGTAACATAATAATTCGTCTCACTGGATCGTTTGTGATGAATCATTTACAGGAAGTAGTCGTAGACGAAAAACATTAATGATATCTACCTACCATTTATATACCTACTAATCTTTTCATTTATATTTCCACTCGAACATTAACAAAGGATCCAATAACAGTTCGTCTCAAAAGAATGATTAAAATTATTCGTTTACAATAGTGACTAGATTTAATCATTAAAGAACCCATTGAGATATTACTACGCCGGATCACTGTTTATTAAAACCCTAACCACGTGTTGTGATCGAACGTGCTTCCCGAGGTCTTCGAAGATTGTTGTATTTTCCAAAACATATTCACAGAATAATCGAGAGTATTAACGTTGTGGTTGTTAAAGTCAATATTTAAAGGATACATTCTTTTTCCTTTTCGTTATATTTTTTATTCGGTTTTCTTGCCTTGTTTTGTTTGGGAACCGCTACCGTAGCCATATTAAATGTACATTGCTCGGCGCCATTAGAATCTGCGTTATCATGACAACTGCCGCTCACATCCTAATCACTTTCAATGTCACCGGTTTCAACATTATCGTCGCCGTTCCGTTCTTCTTCGTTCTCCTTTCCTCCTCCCTCTTTTATTCTTATAGTTCTCCTATTTTTTCTTCTTCTTTTCCTTCTTCTTCTTCTTCTTTTTCTTCTTCTTCTTCTTCCTCCTCGTCTCCTTTTTATTAATATTATTATTATTAGTAGTAGTAGTAATAATAATAGTAGTATTAGTATTAGTATTGGTGTTATTGTTGTTATTCCTTATCTTCTTCTTTATCTTTTTCTTCTTTTTCATTCTTTTTCGTCCTTTTCCTTCTTCCTCCTTCTCTTTCTTCTACTTCTTTATCCTTTGTTTTTCTTCTTCTTCTATGTCTTATTCTTATTAGTATTATTTGTTATTGTCAATCTTTCCGGTTTTTCATCTTTTTCGTTCATTTTTCTACTATTTTTTCTACTTCTTCTCCTTCCTCCTCATTCTTCTTCTCCTTCTTCCTTTTCTTCTTCTTCTTCTGCCTTTTCTTCTTCTTCTTCTTCTTCTTCTTATTATTATTATTATTATTATTAATATTAAAATTATTATTATTTCTCGTTCTTCTTCTTCTTCTTCTTCTTCCTTCTCTTTTTTCTACTACTTCTTCTTTTTCGTTCTCTTTCTTCTTCATTCTTGTTCTTGTTCTGTTTTGTCTTCTCTAACCTGAATCATTCGTTTTCTTCTCTTCCTCATAACCCTGTGACAGGTAGCTTATTCTTTCAGTTGCTTGCGCCCATTAATTTATCCGGCCCTAACAGTGGCGGAACGCGATACCTGTCAGTCTAGAACCCATCGATTCAAGTGTCGTCGTGATCACCATGACAACCGACACCTTTTGTCATCTCTTACCGACGCATCTTCGATTCATTTTCTAATTTAATGACATCCACACCGCAATTACAAAAACATACTTACACACACACTCCCACATAAATATATGTGTGTGTGCGTGTCAATGTCTGCATGTGCGTGTAAAAAGGAAGGTTAGACAATCTACAAAAATAAAATAAAAATGCATATTTATAAGTATAAGAAGACAATGGAAGTTGTTGTCACAAATCTTTAAGTGCCTCCCTTAAGGGGGCTACAGAGCAAGACTTTTATCAAACTTCAAATATTTCCTATTTAAATCATCTATATAAAATTTTCGGGTGAAAACAATGTTATGGACCCCAATCTCTAAGTGCCCCTCTAAGATAGCTATGCGGAAAAAACGTTTTTTAAACTACCAATATATCGTGTTTCGATGAAATTTAAATCATATAAATTAGATTTTCTGTGGTCTCGAATCGTTACGTGCCCCTCAATTTGCTGAATCTCTATCTGCTGATTCTAAAGGAGATATGGAGGTGTAAAAATGAAATAAGTGCTTCACAAAAACGGAATCATGCGGAGACCAAAAGTAATATTCTTAAATGGACTGCAGATAAACCCCTTTCAGTAGACACTGTCTGACCGTTGTCTCCAGTGGATATTTCAAGTAGCCAGTGCTTAGGTGACCGCTGAGAAAGACTGGAATCCAAAATTTCCGGTCAAGAGGATAGAGACTCGGTAGATGGGAGGGGGGTCAAGCCCTCTGGGCATGACAGGAAGTTTTCTTTGAAAGCTGTCAATAAATTGAAGCTGGGTGTCTCTCTAGTCAAGGTGTGCCCATTTGGGGCTCTTAGCTAAAGTACTGTGTTAACCCAACTTAAATTTTATTTTGCCGGCATAAAAGATCTCATTTTGTTAGTCTGCCCTTCAATCTAAGAAAACAAGTATATTTTGTAACCTCTAACAAATAAACCTGTTACTTGTTGAAAACTGGACTCATGTTGAGACAATTACGGCCAGTGCAGTGAACGCACGCATACAGCTTCCTTAAGACTTCAAATACGTATATACGATTTAATGAGATTTAAACCATATGTATAAGACACCAATTCAAAAAGTTTTCAAAAATTTACATTTCTTCCAACAATATTATGGGGCGAAGCTGTGGAGACGTTAGTAAATAGCGAAAAGAAAGTAATATCGTATTATGAGTGTAGGGAAAATGACATAGTGTTAATTCTTAAATCCCGAGCGTTAGAAATATTTATGTTTGATTAAAGTTCCAATTTGTGTATGTTTACCTTTTTCGTTGAGCTGTAATTGTCGAAAGCGGAGCAGGAGTAGTTAAGGGATTTTCAGTGTGAAATACATTCATATTTCTTGGGTGCACTCACGCCCTTTGTTGGACGCTTATTCTTGCTGTTATCATCTTCACGGAGTATCGACGCGGAGCTGTGTCAGCAGAAGAACTCTATTTTTTTGTTAGCGAACTGCTGTTTATATTGGAATCAGTTAGTTCAAATACCCTCGAATAGAACCCGTTTCAAAAGAGCGGGAATCCTTCTCATTCGTTGAGAAATCTATACATCACATTTACATATGAGATCATTCTTTGTTTAGTGACCGTCTGCTGTCATGAAGCGGACATAAGGGAAAACAATTGATTTGAGTGCATCCAATTTCCACTCAGTCCAGAAGGAAGAAGAAAAAAAGAAATAAAACGGGAGAACAGGAAAGGAAAGTGTTAGGACACCTAACGAAAACGGAATTACCTCCCTTGAAGAATTTCGGGAGTTTAGAGTTATCGCCCTTGGAAAAGGGTCGTCTGCTCGGAGAAAAATAAAACAAATATCACGGCGTCAGACTGTGAATATGTCAATCGCGTCCAGCAGCCAAATAACTCATTAATTCATTCTGTGTTCAGTTTTAATAAATCTGTTGAACGTTTCTCTTGATAGTGCATCCATTTATTTACAAGTTATTATTCATAATTTACCTAAATTACGAGGTTATAAAGAAAGAAAGTAGCTTATACAAGCTAGTCTCGCGGCAATATATTTGTTTGTTTTTCATATATGCTATGTAAGAAATGTATTCAACAAGCAGTGATACGTGTCGTAGCTCTAGATGCGATTTTCCTGACGTCTAACTGTAAAGTACCTTAGAAAACGGTGGTGGTCAGCGAATACCGTTACATGACAGTCCTCTGAAAGGTGACGGAAATGTATATCTAAAAAATAAGGTTCCAGAAACTCTCTATCAAATGTCGAATATTTCGTATAGGCTTGGGGAAATTTCTTAATAAGAATCCTATAGATTTAGTTTGTTTATCTATAAGCTGGTGTAATGCAGCACCAGACTGCTATCTACAACAAGGTGGTACTCGGCGATTGAAAACTGTAAATAAACTAATGTCATAAGTTCTGACAATTTATTTTTACAATTTATATAGCGCCTCAGGCAGTAAGTAATAAACTTACTCCTCCCCAAAGAGGGGAGGCAAGGGCTGGGAGGGTGGACTCCTTGAACTGCACAGGACAAACCCATAGACCGGCGTCACTAAGCCCCGAAGGCCAAGACAATACCGGTCTATAGGGTGTAGTATCCATCGGAACAGATACTACACTTTGATCTTGACCAAAAGGCCAGTAGAGATGACTGCCTTAGGCTCGTCTGCTGGGTTTACTTTTATCTAGTGCTATGCAGAAGTCCAATCTACCTTAAATAATAGGTTTTGTTAGCTAATCGTGCTGATGCATTTTGTATCAATGTTATCAGGTCGTCGTCCTAACTTCATCCAAGGCACTTTAGTATGAGCTGCTAGCACTGATGCAATCTGTTGAGGAACCGCTCGAATAAACTTGTGTCTAACTATTTCCATCTCTAGCTCATATCATACCGCTATAGCAAGCATATCCCGGAATTAAGATGATAGGCGGCCAGCTTGTGTGGTGTTTCTCATTGATACATCCAGGATTTCGTGTCTGTCTATGTTTCATACGCAGACAATACTGACCCTTATTTACGTCGCGAAGTGATTTTTATTTTATCAATTATAATTTTTAATTATTTTACATAGATACATATATCTTTATCTATATACTATTAAGCATGTATATATGTTTATATATTTGTATGTACGGGATTCACTCATAAACTAATTAACCGATCATTATGAATTTTGGAACAAAACTGCTAGATATAAAACGTCGTAATGTGGGCTATATTTAGTTTAATTTACTTTCATGCAAACGGGTAAAACAGAGTGTTTGGGCTCTTCTTAAAAATTCAGTATCTCCGATTTTTCTGAAATATTAACACGAGGGATAAGACAGCCATTAACATTGAAGCCACTTGATGTAAGGGGCTAACAAGAACGAAAGATGATTCTCGCAAAGAAGGAAAATGCCTATTGGTATTAGTCTTGTAAAGACAACGGCTATAGGTAGGAGAAAAAACAGTCAGCCCCTAGAGAGTTTCAGAAGCATTTGGTCCTTGAAAAGAAGTTACTGGAATAGGAAACTTTATTACAATGATAGAAACCACTAGACCAAACAGTCAAACGAGCTGGAAAAAAAGAAGTACATCATATATCAGACAATTCTGAAGAACATATGCCATAATAGTTTTTAGAGAAAAGACTGAGACTAGCAACATTAAGTCTTTGTGAGAGAGGATGCAGAGAAGAAGAAAGGGTGGGGTTAATCAAATTACAGATACGTTTCTGCACCTTATCAACAACCTTCAAATAAGACAAAAATTCACCAACATAAATATGACAAAAGTACACCATACATGGTCTGATAGTAGATTTGTAGAGATAGAGAATAGCCTCAGATGTGAGAACGTGTTTGCAGCGATAGAGAGAACGGACTTTACGAGAAACATAAAAAGCAACGGATCTAATGCATGAACTCCAAGAACGATTTGATGACAAAGAATAACCAAGAAGCTTCAGAGTCGATAACTCATCAAGCTCAGAGTCATGCATGAGAATCTCGGGAAGAAAAGGGGCACGCCTACAATTGAAAGACACGAGCTGGATCTTGACAGGATAATCGAACCAAGCCATTTCGTACCCAATTTGAATTCCTTGTATATATCACAAAATAATAAAATGCTGTCTTTTATGTGTCGTTGCTGGGTTCGCCTCATGCCATTCCATTGCCGCTGATTCATACTATGGGGTGACTCTATTATCAAGGAACAACCCTTCTTACAAGTTTTAGGATTCAGAAACTTGGTGTATACATATTTTGCTGTAATATATACTGATTTATCTCAATTTGTGTTTGATACACACACACTCAAATATTGTTACAAATAGGCGGGTTTCGCTCAGTCAGTTCATGGCGCATGTGTATGCATTTTGTCTGCAAGTTTTCTACTTTCGTATCACCACGATTCCTTGTGTTTCTGTTTCACCTAATACCATCATTCTCCTTCAGTTGGCTTGGGCGTTAAAGGTCTTTGTTTAACGATATTACTCCGGGATGTTGGAAAAAAGCAGGATAGTGAATATAAATGATAAATTATAACGCGGGGATAATTCAGGGGTGTTGGAACGCGTGCCGTTTGGAATACGACTGCGATTGTTTTGATTATTGCAAGACGATGGCTCAAATTTAAATTGTAAATATTTTCTTCTAATTCTGAAGTACTAACAAAAATATGCTCCCTCTGATCGCATATTTTTATTACGCTGGGGTATTGTAACAGAACTAGATACAATACGTAGTTAAAGCAAAATAAATATTAAAATATTATTGTTATGAATAAAATAAAAGTAAAGTACGCAGAAACCACAATATCTTTATAAATATAATAAAGTAAAACATATTTTCTTTTTTTTATAGATGTGAAAATAAACGCAGACACCAACCTTTTTTATAAATAAAATTAAGTCAAACGTATTTCCTTTTATAGATGTTAAGCATGAAAAAAAAATAATAGAAAATTACAACATAGCCGCCAGCAATTAAGGCATTGCATTAGAGTTCGGTTATCAAGTCTTTAAAAAGTAAATTCGAATTCATTTCGGAGTAAAAAATACAATTTAAGACTAATTAATAAATTTCATCTAAAATGTGTGTGAAAATCAAACAAAATCTACGACATATTCAAATAATCCCTATAGTATAATTGAACGCCGAATAGAAATGTTTATTTCGTCCCTTCAGTTTTTAATCTTAACTATTCACTAATTCGAAAAGTTTTATAATATTTTAAATATAAAGGAGGGTGCAATACATGGGAGTATTCCTCCACACACCCTAAAAACGAAGGAGGTAATTCATGGTATGTTGGTCTTATAACAACAGAACCAATACTACACTTATAAATTCCGATTAAATCAAGTTTTTCTTTTATTCATTTAAAAATGTCTAGTCACAAATGAATAATTTGTATTGCTCTTTTTGGCTAACATCAAAGTGTATGTTCTTTCAACATCAACGTCGGATGTTTTCGTGTAAGTATCTTCCTTCTAACTCAAATTTTTAAAATATTTTTAAAACGCTATCGTTTTTTTTATATAAAATCTCTTTAATTAATTGTGTTAATGATTATAATAATATTACTATCAAGGAAAATATTATAAATGTATAATGACATTTGGCAATACCAACTATAAATGTATATTACAAAATATTAAATTACTACAAACTTAAAATAAAATAAATATGCAAATGTGAAAAAGCGGATTTTATTTGACGGAGTTTCACGATTACTATATATACTGTATCATTATATTTAAGTTAGACTGAAAGTTTTGATGTTAATATACGTATGAAAGATTCACATTTATTCATATTTGGAATATTAGATTAGCTAAATGCAGTATTCTCTATTATTTCGCAATGTATTTAGTACGTTTAAAGAATTGTGACAGACAGACAAACGAACCAAATTACTATTTATTAGATACTGACAGACGAATCTATCAAAAACGATTGCAGACGTACATCACCGACGGAGAAAAGATCGGTGAGAACATATTTGACAATAGAAATAAGTTGACGTCCCGCCTTTTGCTCCCCTAGCTTTGAGTTGGGGAGTTTATTTTAAATATAAGCGGAGTGTGTTAAAAGAAATGTCGACATTCTACACGAAAGAAAGTGTACGCTATATAAAAAAAATTCTCAGTTTCTATTTCTTTATTTCTGCTGCAACACCTTTCGATTTGGGAACCAGTATAAGAGGTGGACTACGTTTACTTATGACGTCTCAGTTAGGAAGCCTCCCATATTGCTTTTATAAAAAAATATAAGAGCTCATCACATAACAGTATAAAATAAAACGAAAATAAATTTAATGGGGCTTATTTTTAAACCAGTAATAAAGCGTGAAGCAAATTAATAAGTTTTATTAGCGCTGATAAAAATATAACCAACATATATTATTATTATTAGTACTCACTAGGAGTTATCACACAGGTCATCGCCAGTGATTGCTCACCGACAACAACCGGTGGTGTTCCCTGGAGTCTGAGTAACAACAAGCCTCCCCATATTTCCATTACTCTCCACCTCTTTTCGATAACCACCGCAAATGATATTGCGGTATCGGGGCAGCCGCTTACCATTGATTTCTCGCTGGTAAGGGTCATTGGTCTTCTCTGAGATATGGATGGCACTAATCCTCCCGAAGGTCTCAGCACTCTCTGCACTCTTCCAGTGGAGATCTGGTTTGTGGTGTTCCTCCTTGGTCTTCTCATCCTCCTTAACCCACTAATACTATTTTTTGTGGTGTCAGCTTAGGCCGTCGCCATCTTTTTTAGGGGGGGGGGGGGCTTATGATGTCTCTTGCAGTTTCTGTCCCTTGGTTCATACGGTGGTGTTTATAGTGTGGGTTAGTTTTCTTCCTGTTGTAACTTTCATATAACTGGTTACTATTCGTAACTTATGTGGGCAGGTTTCTGCATTCGAGGATTTACCTTAGGATTGCAGCTGTTTTCATCATTGCCGTCATTTGTATGGTCTCAGTGATCCCTTTGATTCCAATTTCTTCCCAGTCCTTTTCCAGCTTTTTGATTCCAATTTCTCCCGAGTCTTTTCTCCGGGTTTTTTTGGGGACTGTTCTCGGTGCTACTACGATTATTGGTATTATATTGACTTTCTTCATGATCTATATCCCTTTAAGTTCTCTGACAAGTTCCGTGTATTTGCTTCGTTTTTCCGTCTCTTTAATATTCACTCGGTGGACTGCTGGAACAACGAAGTCTACGATTCGGCAAGATGTTTCCTTCTTGTCGGTCTCCTTGCTTGTATAACTTTATATTATTATTTACTCACTAGGAGTTATCACACTGGTTATCGTCAGTGGTCACCCACTGCCGACAACCTGTGGTATTCCCTGGAGTCTGAGTGACAACAAGTCTCCTCAGGCCTCCAGTATGCTCCACCTCTTTTCGATCATCACCGCTGATGACCTTGCGGTAATCGCAACAGCCACCTACCAACGATTTCCCGCTGATAAGGGCCATTGTTCCCCTCTGGGGTCCGAGTGGCAACAAGCCTTCCCAAGGTCCCAGAGCTGTCCGCGCTCTTCCAGTGGAGGTCTGGTTTTGCGCTTTCCCTCCTCGACCCTCTGTCCATAATTTTCGTGGCGTCAGCCTATGCTTGCGCCTCTCTCGTGCGATTGTATTTTCCCCGGTTCTGTTGTTTTGTGCTTCCATGTGTTTGTTCTCCATTCGTTGCTTATGTGGGTTGGTTTCCGCATTGGAGGACATTTCTCAGGATTGTAGCTGTTTTGATCATTACTATCATTTGTATGGTCTCAGTTATCCCTTTGATTCCTATTTCTCCTAGTCTTTTCAATTCTCTGGCAAGTTCAGTATATTTGCTTCTCTTTTCCGCCTCTTTGATCTTCACTCTGTGGGCTGCTGGAACGGCAAAGTCCACGATTTTGCAGGATTTTTCTTTCTTGTTGATTATTATCATATCCGGTCTCCTTGCTGTTATGGGTTTGTCTGTTTGTACATTCATATCCCATATGATTTTGTGTTTTTCGTTTTCTAGTACAGTTTCTGGTTTGTGTTTGTACTGTTTTCTTGCATATTCGAAATTCAGTTGTTTGCACATTTCCCGGTGTACTTCTTTCCTCATGCTGTCATGTCTGTTCTTGTATTCCCTTTGTGCTAGCTTGCTGCATTCACTTATTATATGATTTATCGTTTCGTCTCTTTGTCCAGACAATCTGCATTTGCTGTTTTCCTGGGTTTTATCTATCTTTGCTTTAATAAAGTTTGTCCTAATCGCATTGTTCTGTGCGGCCGTCAGCAGAGATTCCGTTTCTCTGTTCAGGTTTCCTTTTCTTAGCCATGCCCAGCTGTTTTCATTGGCTTCATCGCTTGTGAGTCTTATAAAGCGTCCATGTAGTTGTTTTTCTTCCCACTTTTCCTTTCTTGTCTTTTTGTTTCTGGGTTCAGTGCTTCCGGGGTGGTTTGTTGGGCTGGTGTCTCTTGCTGTGGTGATCAGTCTTTCCGTGTTCTGGGTTACATATTTCTCCAGCTCTTTTTTGGTGTCTTCCACACAGTCTTCTATACTTACCAGTCCTCTACCTCCTTCATTTCTTTTCACGTAGAGTCTGTCCGTGTCGTCTTTTGGGTGCAGTGCATTGTGCATAGTCATTAGTTTTCTAGTTCTTTGGTCAAGGTGCCTGAGTTCTTCTTTGGTCCAGCCTATGAATGGTCCAGAGTATCTTATTAGTGATACAGCCCATGTGTTTATCCCTTTTACTAGGTTTCTGCTATATAGTTTAGTTTCTAAGAGTTTCCTTGTTCTTCGTAGATATTCTTTTCCAATCTTCTCTTTCATTTCTGTATATTTGATTGTGTCTGCTTCCAGAACTCCCAGGTATTTGTAGCTATCTTGTTCTCCTAGCGCCATCATCTCCTCTTGGTTGGGGAGTTCTATACCTTCTGTCGTTTCCAGTTTTCCTCTTTTGATCTCTAGCAGTGCACATTTTTCTATTCCAAACTCCATTTGGATATCCTGGCTAAATATCTTGGTTGTCTTTATCAGCTTTTCCAGTTCTTTTTTGTTTTTTGCAAACAGTTTAAGGTCATCCATGTACATCAGGTGGTTTATTCTTTGTTCTGTATCCGTAAACCTGTATCCGGCATCACACTTTCTGAGTATGTAGTTGAGTGGCATCATGGCTATTATAAACAGTAGTGGTGATAGAGAGTCTCCTTGAAAAATGCCTCTCTGTATTTTTATCTCAGACAGGTATTGTCCTCCGGCTGTCAGTTTTAGTCTCCATGTTTCCATTGCTTTCTGGATGAGATTAATAATCCTGTCTGGTATCTTGTATATTTTTAAGCATTCAATTATCCATGTTTGGCGGATCCTGTCGTAGGCTTTCTTGTAGTCAATCCATGCCATGGTTATGTTCTTTTGTCTGCTCTTCACCTCCTTCAGAGTCTTTTGATCAATGTATAGTAGATCATGTGCCCCTCTTTGTCCTTTCCGGCATCCTTTTTGTTCCTCGGGGAGCAGTCCACGTTTGTCTAGGGATTGGTAGATTTGTTCTCTCAGTTGTG
>OY744516.1:57864064-57894064 GCA_963556195.1 Sepiola atlantica
AAACTAATGAACCGATCATTATTACTTTTGGAACACTGCTGCTGTGCACAAGATGGTTCAAATATGAGCTATATTTAGTGTAATGTAGTTTTATACAAAGTGTGCAAAGAGGGTGTAGAAAACCCTTCGTGAAAATTTATATACCTCCATTTTTTTTGTGAAAATTTAACAGTGAGTATTAGACATCGATTAATAAATATTACTCAAATTTCAGTTTCTTCGCAGTAATTTAAAACGATTTATTATGAGCACATTTAGAAAATTCAATTATTTCAGATTTGTATTAGATTTTATCTATAATCATTGGACACCAGTAAAGCATGATTCTTCGAATTTGAATTTCTTTTTAAGACTCCTTAAGCTTAAGCCTTAATTTGTAGACATTTTCTAGAATCAAAATCATGTCATGGGTTTTGATCAAAATTAGAATAACGATTCTACACATTAGGTTGAATATCATTATATCTTGATATAAATGTTGGTCAGTGGTGCAAAACTGTTCGATGAGACGAGTATTCCTTCTAGTATTATATAAAAGGGCAGTTGTGTGTGTATATCTAGCTAAAACTAAACAAAACTACAAAACAAACACCCACAAAGTTGGTGTATTCTTGATCAGCGTTGCCCGGAATGAATAATATTTAAAATTTATAAAAAATATTCATTCTTCGGGGGTCAACTCACCTAGGTTTCGTAGTGGTGGGGGAGCTTGGTTTTTCAGTGATTTTATTCAACTATTTAATTTACTATGATTATTTTTATTAAGGAGTTAATTCCCTTATGCTGACTCATTCCTCGGTGAATCTATATAAAGGAGAGTTGTCTGTGTGTATGTGTGTATATCACGCTAGAGTAGAATGGGCGTGGCAGAGGAGAAAGAGGTAGTTAGGGAAGGGGAGGCAAAATTAGGGAGGGTGGAAGAGAAAAAGATAGAGCGACGGGTAGAGAGATGAAAGGTTTTAATGGTAATATGTTACACTTTTGCCCTGGGCAACGCCGGGTAGCCCTGCTAGTTATATATAAAGTATAGTGAATTTTTTTCTCGTTTTACGCAAATAATAAATGACTATGTCATAGTTTAAATATGTCTAAACACACAAACAAAATATGCTTTTTATCTATAGAGGTTGTTACAAACATACACCTAATAGATCTTGCATTGTCTAGCAAGCTCCAGCCCCTGTCCCATCGCCGCGGTGTTGCATCCCTATGCTTGTTTTACAAGTACTTCCACGGAATATTCTCCAATGAACTTACTGCATTTGGGTTTCCTCAACGTAAATACCGACGATCAATCCGGCTAGCAGCAAAATCACACTTCTTCAATGTAGAGATCGGCAGATGCCGGAAAACATTTTATTCTGATAGCTTCTTTTCTCGGCTTGCTTGCATTTGGAATTCGCTTTCTGCTGAATGTGTTCTCCGACCGTACAAAAAGGCAGAAATTCAAATGTAATATGAACAAATATTTTGATGCCTAGCTCCCCACCAAGACTTTTCCCCAAATAACCTGACTCCTTTCATAGTAGCTCTTTACGTTTCAGTAGCAATATACCTTGTTTGGGGCGAAAACAATTAAAAAGTAGTTTCTGAAGTCTTTTTTTTAAATCGTTTTAAAATAAATGTAAAATAAATGTCAATATATTATTAGGTTTTCAAACAAGAAAACAAACATCTACGTGAAATGAAACTTCGATAGTATGTCCATGTTACAAGAATGTATGAGAGTTCTTGCGTTAGTAGATCTGATTATCTCAGAGGAAGATTACATCTGGAAAGTATAGAGAGATGTATGCAGAAAATGAAACTTCGATGGTATGGCCATGTTACAAGAATGTATGAGAGTTCTTGCGTTAGTAGATCTGATTATCTCAGAGGAAGATTAAATCTGGACAGTATAGAGAGATGTGTGAAGAAAATGAAACTTCGATAGTATGGCCATGTTACAAAAATGTATGAGAGTTCTTGCGTTAGTAGATCTGATTATCTCAGAGGAAGATTAAATCTGGACAGTATAGAGAGATGTGTGAAGAAAATGAAACTTCGATAGTATGGCCATGTTACAAGAATGTATGAGAGTTCTTGCGTTAGTAGATCTGATTATCTCACAGGAAGATTAAATCTGGAAAGTATAGAGAGATGTATGCACAAAATGAAACTTCGATGGTATGGCCATGTTCCAAGGATGGATGAGAGTTTTTGGTTTAGTAGATCTAGGACAGTTAAGGTAGAAGATTTAATTTCCATGGTAAGGTCGAGTCAAACATAATAGGAAGAAATAAAAAGGGACTTTAATGAAAGAGGAATAAATAAAGACCTGCTAGAGATAAGTTAGTTTAAAATTAACTTTAGTAAAGCCGTCCAACATATGCCAGCATGTAAAACGGAGGTTAAACATAATATGATGATGATGAGCACAGTTTGACATCATATTTGTGTCGTCTTACGAACGTTAACATCAATATATAATGCTACTAAATTTAAAAATTATGTCTTATTCACTTTTGTATGATTTTAATTTTTTTTTGAAGATTCAGATTTACATGCAACTTATTGTGCTCTTAACGCCACCAGCATGGATTCATAGTTCAGATGATTTTTTACAAAATGCTTTTTACAAGAATCGTGACGAATTTTTGTAATTTTTTGTATTAGAGCTCGCTGAGAAACCATATAAAAACATTTCGGAATCGTCAAATGAATGTCTATCTTCATCGAACAATAACATCTCAGTTTAAAACTATTGAATTCGGTACTTAAGTCGTACGGCATTCATTTGACCTTTAACGGAGTAATTGTCATAAAATGTCAAATAGATTTGAGCAACTCTTGAACACGAAGTTGAGCGGAAGTTAAAATAAAATGAGATGACTTTCAATAGTAAATCGTTTTATAACTTCGTTAGAGACGAACACATTTAAATAAGAACAGTGCCGCATTCATTAGATTTATGGAATCGTGTTATATATGACAACTGAAAGAGATACCCGTCCCAGGACGATTAAAATCAATCCCCCCGAACAGAACGGTTTACTACCATGTTCATGTCCCTTTACGAAGATTCAAATCAAGATATAATGATATTAAACTTTATCTTTAGAATCTTTATTCAAATTTTTATCAAATCCGATAACATGATTTTGATTCGAGAACATATCTCAAATTCAGGGCTTAAGCTTAAGCTTATTTTAAGAAGTAATTGTAATTCAAGGAAATCTTGGTTTATTGGTGTCTAATGACTATGGATCAAATTTAATGCAAATCTGAAATATTTGAATTTTCAACTTGAAGTTGTCTCGATATTATTCCTCATAAACCCCTTAAAATATTCTGAATAAAGTGATACGTGGGTAATATTTATTAATTGATGTCTGATAATTATTGTTATAATTTCACAAAAATCGCAAGTATCTAAATTCACACGATTGGCTTCCGCTGCTAATTACGCCCTTTCCATGAAACTAATTTTGGTAGTACTCCAGATGAAGCGTCTAATTTCCGTGACTGCTCGGCGGCAACGATCGGGCAGGTCGCGGAACCACCCGAGAGCTGCCGAGACGAAAACGAGGCTGAAGCAAAACTGAAAGTCGTAAAAATGGAAGAGTGACAGACAACAGTATAAGACGAAGAATACAAAAGAAAAAATACATATAGTTGAAAAAATGAAAAAAGACAAACAAAATGAACAAACCATAGCTGAAGAACTATAAATAAACTTTTTTTTTTAATTTTTTCGTGGGCCAAATGAACCATTTTAATTTTTTATGTCTTTTTTTACATAAATCAAAGAAGTAAATGCTATTTCTTTTACGATATTAAGGCAATTTTTTTTTGTCTTTTCTTTTACATAAAACAAAGAAGTATGTTATTTTTATCAGGATATTTAGGCAATTTATTTCTGTATATTTTTGTTGGGGGGGGGGGAGGAATTTCATATATTTTCTCGTCGAGGGTCAGGGTTTACGGATACGTTTGCGGCCGGTTCGAAAGGCCTTCCTACCGCTTGTTTTGTTGTACTGAGCGCAGATGATTTAGCAGCAACCTGATCGGTCAGCTCTGCTTCAGCCTCGTTTTCGTCTCGGCAGCTCTCAGGCGCTTCCGCGACCTGCCCGATCGTTACCGCCGAGCAGTCACTGAAATTAGGCGCTTCATCTGGAGTAGTACCCTAATTTTAACTAAATATATCCTACATTACCCAATACGGCATAATAACGTTTACATACGGTTTCTCGTTAGATCACTGAAGTTGAGCAATTTTGATTCTGGTCATTACCAGATGGGTGACTATTTGGTATACAAGGCGCTGTATGTAGGAATCGACACCTCCTTGCAAGAACTGCTAACACCTAACGTCATCATCTCCACTGACTGGAATATATATGCGACTTGGACCGTTTGTAAATTTGATATTACCTAGAAACTTCCTCCTTTGGATGAAGCCGTTTGAACTCACCTAGAGTTAATGCCGCTTCGTAAATTACCCCCCTTACGTCTACAGCAGTGTTGCAAATTTCATAATGATCGGTTAATAAGTTTAGGAGTGAATCCTGTAGATACAAATATATAAAATATATACACATTCCTGACTTTATATAAATAGAGATTAAGATATCCAAATATAACGAATGAATTACTTTATCTATCAAATAATTATAATCATCAGTTAATAGTCCGGTTTCAGCTTAACCAACTTCTTCGGGTAAAACGTATTGCCGTAAAGGTTTTAGGATCGTATGCTAACTTTTAATGATACAATGCGTTGTGTATTATTTGGATTTGTATTATTTGGATTATTCTGACTACTGTTCTCATCTTCGATGTTAATCTTACAATATTTGGCCGATATAACCTCCGACCGTCTCCGAGTGCGTGTTATAAAACTTGTGAATGTTGATGTCGAATTTGTACGCAATTCAAACAGAAAACATTTATTTAATCCACAGTTGTATCTTGCTGTTCTGTCAGTCATTACCGGGTAGAAGTCTTAAGTAATTCCATGAAAAATGCCAGTATACTGAAATCATATGCCATTAATAGGGTTAAGATGAACATTCATATACACTAAATGTACAAAAGCAAGGAAATTCACATTTTTTTACACTTTTATTGTCATTAAGGGTATAGAGTATAAATCTCTATGAATGAGTGGATGAAGTGTGTGAGGTGCGCTGAAGGAAAATTCCTACCAGTAAAATACATAACCCTGTTGTGCTCGCATACCCTTAATGACAATAAAAGTGTGAAAATTTGGGAATGTCCTTGCTTTTGTACATTTAGTGTATAAGAATTTTCAGCTTAACCCTAGTAAGGGCATATGATTTCAGTATACTGGCATTTTTCATGGAATGCCACTACTTTTGTAAAGGCTATGCCTCAATACAATGCCTTCTCATAACTGATATAGTTGGTATTTTGACTAATCAATGTTTCTTCCAATATTCACAGTAATTTTTTTAAATTATGATGAGTGTATATTTATTCATGATACAATTCAATCTAGAACAATTTTCTTTCAAAAGTAAGGTATATGGTAAACTGAAATTAAAATGGCATCAACTAAATACTAGAACCTCTATCTTTGCCAAAAATTAGCTGAATCCATTAAATAGTTGATGAGATACAGGGTGACACATACGTACGTACGTACGTACGTACACACAGATAACATGATTTCATGATTGAACTTTCTGGATCTCTGGGTTGCCTTGACTAATGATGCTGAAATTCTACACACTTATAGGACCTATCAAATAAAAATTTTGTGCAGAGTTTTAACTAATTTGGTTTATTGGTTTTTGAGTTATGATTGATCAAAGAAATAAGATTTCCAGCATAGGCCATTCGTGATCTATTGGGGGATAGAGCGCTCTCGCGCCTCCCTTGATTCCTAATTGTATTCTTATTATTGCACGTACTAAGGATTGAACGTTTAATCTCCAGAAGAATGTCACTTAAAACTAATCATAACTGAGCACGTTTATCCCTTGCGCCACGTGCCCGAAAAGATGTCAGAATAACATCTAACATGAAAATAGTAGTCGAAATAATTACAATGATACAAATTATCAATTCTCATCTGAAACATTCCGAAACATGGGTTTTATTTAAGACTATTCGCCTCTCCCTATTGGACTGGGGGGAAAGCGAATATCTAACTTAATCAGTCCCACACTGGCTGCCAAGCTACAGGCCCTGTCGCATCGTTGCAGTGTTGTACCCCTTTGCTTGTTTTACAAGTACTTTTGATTCCATTCATAATTTAATGACCAAATAATATCATAATATTTAAATTTAACTTTCAAAATTCTATTTTAAAACTAATATATTTTCATGGAAGTCTCTCCAAACAAGCAACTGTGTGTAAAGAGCTAATCATAATACTAACAAAGGAGAAAATGTAGAATCACTTCAAGATAAACAAAAGAGACATAACCACTGGCGACCAAGCATTTAATTGCCTTGACTCCAAACAGGCAAGTTAATAAAGAAAGTGAAGGTGACAAAGCTCGTTGATAAAAAAAAACTCTACCCCTAAACTGCTTAAGTGACTGATCAGAAAAAGAAGATATGTTTTCAAAATATTAACGAAATAAAACTTGATGATAAAAATACTCTCGGGTTACGTAGGGAAAAGTTTAAAATTAAACCGGGTGAATAGCCAATATTGACAATTGAATTAAAACAGATCTCTCTCTCTCTCTCTCTCTCTCTCTCTCTCTCTCTCTCTTTATCTCTCTTTCTTTCTGTACCTAAAACTAAGCAGAACTTCCATGAGCGAAGAACTGTCCATCTGTGGAACACAGTACACCAGGGCTGCTCCCCGGTTGACTATAACATCGCCGTATTCAAGCATAATTAAACAAATTCTTGCTTAGCCGTCATCTTAAACAATCAATAACCCTCATCCTCGAGTGGCCTTTTGTCCTAGATAAGTTGTGACTCGTTTGTAAAAAGAAAAAGGAAAAAAACTCAAGGAAGTTATAACTGTACATAACAAAAGACTTACGACACTGATATATGGCATTCACTTTTCCAGAAGGTACTACGGAAAGTCATGCAGCATACGACACGGCGAAGCCAAAATCTGCGCTGTCAATCAACAGTCTTGTGTAGATAAATTACACATTTGCATTATTTCTATTGTTCATCTTGGATGTTATTCTCACAACGTTTCGGCCGATGTAACCTCCGACCTTCTTCAGGTACGTTTTGTTGAACTCGGAAATCTGTACGGAACTTTGAACGGAACCCTTTTATTTAATTTACATTCCGTCTCATTCCATCCCCTTCCTATAACCGGTTCAAAATCTTAAGTAATTTGTAATTGTATTCTTAGCATCGCTTTCTCTGAGAATTTAACCCTCAACGCCAGAAAACTGAAGTTTTAATGATCAGTACGGCCGATACTCAGAATACAATTAAGGACTGTTATGGCTGACGGAAGCACATCAATCTACTCCCGTAAATTAAATAAAGGATTACGTTCGAAATTCCATACAGATTCCCGACCGAAACGTTGTGAGAATAACATTTAATTAGAAAGAAACTCTGTTTATGGTAATTCCGTTTGGGGTTAGGCACACGGAGGAAGAAAGTAAATCTCCAAATAATCCAAATAACGAATACTAATCTAAAGTATTCAGGAGCATAAATATGTAAAAGGCTTAATTTTCAAAGAATATCGTTATAATTTACCTACCCGGCCTAGAAGGGGTCCGTCAGCTAGTGTTAATAAAATAAGTGTGTCGTTTGTGATGCACATTGCCGTGATCGAATAGGTTGCCTTACGGAATATTGTAGTGTTACCTCTCTATGAATCCGACACGCCATGTGATCTAACTTGACACAGAAGGTCAGTTACGAACGGAGACGTGCACCTAATGAACTTATGTGCGAATTTGAATTACGTTTTTAGACATTTATTGAAATTACTGATTGATATTAAAGGAAGACTGGGCATTTGTTTGTGTTCTAGGTGATTTATCAAAGCGTTCAGGGATTATTGATCGATCTTATGAGTAATAAATAAAAAGTGTTTATCGATTTTTTTTACAAAGGTTAACATCATACATCAAATTACGAGCTCTCGGTAACGCTTGACTCGAACAATAATGGACAATGAGAATAGCTTATTAAACAAAACCTTCTAGTATAATACACAGGCACTAGTGTGCATCTAGTCTTTAAGGATTTATTCATGAATATAAGCTTTTTTTGTACTTACAGAAGGTCCTAATATCTACTTTTTTTAAAACTAGCATGGAGATTCGACGTTGCTCAGGATTGAGTTAGGATCACTACTATCTACTTTTTTACTGTGCTAATAACACCATATTACTTTTTTGTTGTTTTTTCTGCCGTTTCGGCCCCTAATGTTGTCAGAAGAAGATGAAATGTTGGAACACTCTCTAAATTAGTGTATTATACCTATGGTTGAAATTTCATTAAAATTGGATATTTGAAGATTTAAGGAGGGTATATTCCATGGGTCATTTAAAGGTGGGGGCACATAGATATTCGGCACATAAAGGGTAACATAGAGATTCGGGATCACTTCCATTGTCTTCCCCTAAGTATTTTGGCCATATGATATAAATTTCATCAAAATAGGATAGGATATATTTTAAATGTTAAAGGAGGTTCGGCCCCCATAGCTCCTTCGGGTTAGGATGGCCCTTAGACATTCAGGACCACTTCCATTGTCTTCTGCAAAAAATGTTATACATATGATTAAAATTTTATAAAATAGTATATATTTGAAGAGTTATACACTCATAGGCATTTTAGGGGCGCACTTAGAGATTTTGGAGCACTTCCATTGTCTTCCACGGTAAATTTTACATAAGAATACACTTTTAGATTTTATGTAGGTTCTGTAACCATTTTTCATTCGGAACACACGCATATCACACAAACACACGTGCATAGACATTGCGTTTTATATATATATACAGGAAAGTAGGTATGTGTATATGTTTATATATCTGTATGTGCAGGAATAAATCCTAATGTAATTAACCGATCATAATTAATTTTGGAACACAGTTGCTAGGCCTAAGGGGTCATATTGTGTACTATGTTTAGTTTTAATCTACTGTGATTAAAAGAGGAGTTAAAAAAGAAGGCTTTAAACGCTTCGTTAAAATGCAGATGCATCTGATTTTTGTAAAATGTTAACAATATGCATTCCACATCAAATAAACTGAAAATTGTGGATGATTTAATTATTGATATTTTATGCCTATTGTATTATTATTATTATTATTATTATTATTATTATTATTATTATTATTATTATTATTATTATTGTTGTTGTGTTTAAAATACTCCAAAGAAACTGAAAATTGTGAAACATTTCTTGGAGTATTTACAAGGGTTTTTAGGGGGTAAATATGGGCATAACTACACTTTTGAAAATTCGAATATATCAGATTTGCATTGAATTTGATCCATAGTCATTAGACACAAATCAAACAGGATTCTCTGAATGTTCTCTTCTTCGTAAGACCGCTTCAGTGTAAGCCTTAAATCTCAGACATTTGCTAGAATCAAAATTATGTACGGCCTCGTAAAAGTGGTACAAAAATGTGCTCTTCTGTATTTAATTTTACCCATGCTGGAACAGGTATTCTTCTAATTGATATATTTAATGGGGTCACCATTTTAATCTAGCCTTTTGCAATATTTTTTTGTCTAGAGGCAAGAAAATGCCTTGTATTTCATCACTTGTGCTCATTATAATCAGCAGATAGTCGTACTCGGAAGTGGTTGGCAATTTGCACTCGAATTAACTGGATCCTGGCAATGTCAGCTATTTTGTTAATGATTGGTCTGGTATAGCAATTAATCTAAGTTTAAACGGGGGGCAGCATAGAGACCGACGCTTAAATACCGACATTTTTCAGGGGTCAAAAGTCATCCCAGGGTTTGATAATTAGCGAGCCCATTGTACGTGGCTTGTCCCTCCCAACAAGAATTGACCTCATTAACGGGCAAAAAAAAAATAACCATTTTTTCTGCCATGAAACTTTGCTCAGTTTTCTCACTTTCATGAAAAGTAAATTGAAGACGAGATAACGTAGGTAGGTAGTCAGATAGGGGGGGGGGAATTATTCAACCCTATTTTAGATGATTCTTCTACAAATGCGTAACGTTAGTGGGTAAAGATGGCGGTAGATAGAGATGGAGAGTTCTATAGATGACCATCGTCTTTCTATAATAAAAGTGAACGTTCGCGTGTCCGTCTTCAATGATCACATATGCAAATTTGATTTTTAAGAAAAAATAATAATAATTAATAAAAAACAAAAGTAAAGAATAATCAAGTATGAAAATTTAAGTTTAAAGAGCAAATAACGCGAGGCTTAGTCTCAATAAAATCTGAAAAAGAAAGGAAATAATTATGTTCGCTTTTAATATAGACACAAAAATATCCCATTATTATTATTATTATTATTATTATTATTATTATTATTATTATTATTATTATTATTATTTACTCACTAGGAGTGCTCACACAGGTCATCAGTGATTGCTCACCAAAACCGGTGGTATTCCCTGGAGTCTGAGTGACAACAAGTCTCCCCAGATTTCCAGTATTCTTCACCTCTTTTCGATAGCCACCGCAAATAAACTTGCAGTATCAAAACAGCCGTTTACCATTGATTTCTCGCTGGTAAGGACCATTGGTCTTCTCTGTGATTTGGGTGGCAATAAGCCTCCCCAAGGTCCCAGCGGTCTCTGCACTTCCAGTGGAAGTGTGGTTTGTGCTGTCCCTCCTCGGTCTTCTCCTCCTCCTTGACCCTATGCAAATATTGTGTGTGGTGTCAGCCTAGACTGGTACCATTTATTTATTTATTATTATTATTATTATTAACTCACTAAGAGGTCTCACACAGGTCATCAGTGATTGCTCACCGACAACCGGTGGTATTCCCTGGAATTTGAGTGACAACAAGTCTCCCCAGATTTCCAGTATTCTCCACCTCTTTTCGATAGCCACTGCAAATAAATTTGCAGTATCACAACAGCCGTTTACCATTGATTACTCGCCGACAAGGACCATTGGTGTTTTCTGGGGTTTGGGTGGCAGTAAGCCTCCCCGAGGTCTCAGCAGTTTCTGCACTTCCAGTGGAGGTCTGGTTTGTGCTGTCCCTCCTCGGTCTTCTCATCCTCCTTGACCCTATGCAGATATTTTGTGTGGTATCAGCCTAGACTGGTACCATTTTTTTTATTATATATATATATATATATATATATATATATATATATATATATATATATATATATATATATGTTTTTATTTATTTATTTTTTTTTAATAATATTATTTTTTATTTTGTATTTTTTATTTTATTATTTTATTAGATTTATTTATTTATTTTTCTTTTTTAAATATTTTTTATTCATTTTCTTTGGGGGGAGCTGATTATTTTTTATTTATTTATTTTTTGAGGGGAGCTGATTATTTTTTATTTATTTATTTATTTTGTGGGGTGGGGTAGTGAGCTTATGGTGTTACTTGCTATTTCTGTTCATTGGTCCATGTTTGTGTTGTATCAGTTGAGGCCGTAGTAATTTATTGGGGGAGGGGAGCTTATTAAGTGATGTTTCTTGCATTTTCTGTTTCTTTGTTTGTGGTGTGTTCTTTCATTAGTTTTATTTTCTTCCTGTGTTAGATTCCGTATGATCCTTTGTAGCTTATGCGGGTTAGTTTCCGCATTCAATAATTTTTCTTAAGATTGTAGCTGTTTTGATCATTGCTGTCCTTTGTACAGTTCCAATGATTCCTTTGATCCCAATTTCTTCCAGTCGTTTTTCCAGGTTTTTGGGGATTGTTCCTAGTGCTCCTACGATAGTTGGTATTATACTGACTTTCTTCATGCTCCATATTCCTTTCAGTTCTCTGGCTAGTTCTGTGTGTTTGCTTCGTTTTTCTGTTTCTTTGCTTTTCACTCTGTGACTGCTGGAACGGCGAAGTCTACGATTTTGCAAGATTTTTCCTTCTTGTTGATTATTATAACATCCGGTCTTCTTGCTTCTATGAGTTTGTTATTATTATTATTAGTAGTAGTAGTAGTAGTAGTAGTAGTAGTATTATTATTATTATTATTATTTGGGGAGGGCGGGAAGCTGATGGTGTTTCTTGCAATTTCTGTTCATTGGTTCATTTTTGTGTTGTGTCAGTTTATGACGATTTAATCCTAGCGGGTGGCACAAGCAAAATGGCAACAGACAGGAAAAGTTGGAAGTCATTAACGAAATGTCTAACTTCAAACAAGAACATGAAAAATGAAAATAATAATAATAATACTCCCCAATAAATTATTATTATTATTATTATTATTATTATTATTATTATTATTATTATTATTATTATTATTATTATTATTATTAACAAAGCACGATTTGTTTTGTCTTCTTTTTCTCATCTATTAGTTTCGTTTTAATTATTTTAAGTAATAAATAAGAATTAAATTGCGAAGTGATAGCGAAACCATGTAGCTTTATATATGATAACATTATATAAATCCTTAGATCATATTTTGGAATTGTTTGTAAAACGTACCGAACACTCACCCACCTCCAAAATATACCCCGCAACTCTAAAACAGACAAAATACGGTATGTACTACAAAACATTTTATTACTCGCTCAAGAGGATGGAATTCGTTCATGTCATTGAGCATTTGTGTCAAATATCTCGTTTCCTTTAGATTTCTGCCTCCACATAAACTCACACAGATATCTGTCCACTATTCCGCGATGCGTTCCACAGTGGTGTTGAATCTGAATTTTGGACAGCTTTATCCTGACTCTACCCTAATTCAAACCTTAACCCTAAGCTGACACATGTCTATACCGGATTCACAGAAGAAGGACAGAAATCTGTGAGCGCACTGCGCATAACTGGTGGTAACGTGAGTAACATTGTATGACCTTATTACAAATGTCCATTCTAAATATAATATGTGTAATCTATGCTGCACAGGATTAAACATAATCAGATTTCCTTATTTGTTACATCCGACAAGGGGTTATCGTAGGTAGCCTATGACACACCACGCATCTCAAGAAGGCTTTATGCAAAATGTTGGACTATTCTATCGAGTACGTTATACAAACTAGCATGACCCGTGGAAATTCCACAGTGGTTTCTACATCAATCTGTATAATTTACTATAAATAATAATCTTACTTTAAAAATTGTTTTAAATATATCATCAAGGGTTAATATTATTAAGAAAAAAAAGACCTTTTCTTCTTTTGTACAAATAATAGTCCTTTATTGTCAGCTAAATATTCTTTAAATAAATAAAACGAAAATGTCTTTTCTTTCTTTCTTTCTTTAAAATCGTAGCAATTTAATTATTTTTAAAACAAATTAGATATTCTGTCTGACCAAAAATAATTGTAAACTAAATATTCTTCAAATCAATAACACAGATGTCACTTTTTTCAATGCATTTATTTCAAATGTTGCTACTTTAGTCGACGGGACGACATAATTTCATACGTAATGTCGGGAATGTTTACCTTAGCGACATAGCATTAACAACTAATCACAATATTTACTCATCCGGCGATATCATTTTTTATACATGTGAACGGTGATAATGTACGTACGAATATGAAGTGCGTTAGCATATTATTATATAGATATAGCGATCATAATCAAGGACGACTAAGTCTCCCTCTTCAATCCCTACTAGATTGACATGTAGCGGAAGACGCCACGTCTTTTCTTTGATTGCTCCACTTATCCTTGATTCTTAATTTATGATGTTGAGTGTTTAGCAAAGAGACATCAAGTACCTTTTTTTTTAGTATTTTATATCACTGGACTGAGATTTGACCCCCGATCTCCCGGCCCATTAGCGAAGACGAACTATTATGCCAAATGCACCCGTTGAGTACATTGGAAACCTTTAATCGACCAACAGACAGAGGAAACTAGGTTATTAGCCTTATGGAAACCGTCATAGACTATCCAATATCCTATGTCAGTGTATTGTGTTCAATGCATACTATCACCTAGAGATATGGATTAAATAACAACTTGTATGCAATGAATTGTTTACAACGAGTCGTTTCTATTATTCTGTTTTAGCATTAAATAACCCTGGCGATTGATCAGTATACTTAACAAGAAAAAGTGGTTAAAACAACAAATAGACAAGAAATAAATGTTACCAAACGCAAGAAAATGTATTTTCTACTTATTTATATAATTGTCACGTATGTTTACTGATTTTAATGTTACATATCCGAAGTCGGTGTACGGAAAAGTTGTTGATAAAACAGATGCACCTGGCGATTGTCAAAAGATAAGATAATTATCGGATGACCAAAAAGTTATTTGAAAATAAAATAAAACTCACAACCAGACAAACACCTGCACAGGAAGAGGCAGCTATCGGATGACATGAAAGTCAGTTTTGATAAGAAACACTGTACCAAAACATCAAACACCTGCAGCGGAAGAAGCGACATAGACTGATCAATTGTTATAATGTAAAATCATGTTGACAAAAAGATATGCACCTGCAGTTGAATCACTTAAACGGTAAGAACCCAATGTCAAAAGAAAGAGATATGTCGGAAGGGTTAAATGGCATTTTACCAGGTGCAATTGCATCATGCCAATAAAAGATAGACAGATTTGTTGAATTGTCAAATGAGTTCAAGCCGTCACCGAGTGCAACTTCGATGTAGTCGTCGAGGTGGCCCCGAAATTGTTATATAATAACAACCAAAAATTGAAAGAAGTCAGTTGACGATCGAGTCTCGGAGAAGAATCAACCGTCTGATTTCATGTGCACAAATCCTCTCCAACCACATTCCTCATCGTCACCAACAAATAAAGCTACATCATATATTTTCATAAGATACATGTGTTGTCATTTTTATTAAGCCCTGCATAATACTACATTAAGATTCATTATCTAAGCATTTTTAGTGTCACTTTTACTTAGCAAACTCGCGATGTTCTCCACATGGTTACCAATTTTGCCGGAACTTGATTCGGCATAGTGCAAAGTATTTTGAAACAAAGAAGAACTTTAAACGAGTTTCACTAAGTTAAAAATATACAGATCGGTTGAAAATTCACATCAAGTAGGAAAACGATGCCATCTTTAATCTTTATTTTTACATAGCTTTTAGGAAATGATCAAAATGTGAAAAAAAACTATTTAAACAAAGATTCCAAAGTGAAAAACTACGCAGCAAGATAGAAAATTAAATATCCTTGCGTTTGGTAACACTTAGTTGTTGTAAATTTATTTTTAAACACTTTTTTCTTTGATAACTGTATTACACAATCGCCATAACATCAAAAAGAATTGATAATACTTAAAACAGATAAACCAAAAAGAAACCTTCTCCCTGACTGCTACCCCGTTTTTAGTCTTACTAGTGCATCACTACTTATCAAGGCCAACAGCCTCTCAAGGATAAGGGTTAACGAAATTGATGGATTGTCAGTTCAATGATGATGAATAATGTGAGAGAATTGAAAATGATAAATAGAGTAAAAATATTTGGATTACTCATGGGGACCGCTTATGACAAGTAATTGTTAGCATTTGATTTGAATGTTGGATAACGGCCCTATGGGAATGGGCGTATCTGTTGGAAATCGTTGGTTTGACTTCCGCGAATTAACGCGGGTTGGACCCGGCAATCGAGTGCAGAATAGGGCCTGTTTTCACAGTAAAAAACCACAGACGTGACAAGTTCACCGCGTACCGAGACCCCAGATCAAAAGTCAGTGTGCACCTGCGAGATGCTCTGTGACGTCACAGGCCTTTGTGTGGAAAACAGAGGGATCCGTGACGTCACTCGTTCTTCGCTAGAAGCGAGTTTTAGCCAGTCTGGGTTTTGGAGGCGAACCGATGAGACGTGATTGTTACCATGTAAACTACAACAGATAAGGGAAATATTTCCCTAAGAAAATACAGGCGAGTGATATCCTTTCCCCCTCCATGAAGGGTTAAGGAAATAATTGTTAAGTAACTACCATAAAGTAGTGATTTGCTCTCTCTCTCTCTCTCTCAATCTCTCGACGTAGTGAATATCACCCAGCTGATTAAATAACTAACGCCTGAAATAAAATAAATTGAAAGTTAAAAAGATTGTTGTTGGTGAGTCTGTCAGAAAGCTTTTGTTGCAAACAACGGACAGCATGATTCACGGCAGAAAGGAAAGAAAAAAGAATTCATCCACTAGACGACATCGAGACGGCGACCCTCTGCACGGCGAGGGAGAAATCTAAAGGTATGCAAACAATATATGAACTATGTGATTTATGATGTTTTAAAAATGACGAGTGGTTAAACGAGAACTGTTTCGGTCCGGGACGGTAACTGCCACACCCGTAGTGGGACTAGTGTACAAAACGCGTACTACCGCGGTCCAAGCAGGAGTAGATCCTGCAACATGAAGACGACAATGTTTATAGCTTGGTAAAAAACTATGTTCATAGAAATTCCGCCTGACGCTATGCACTTGGAGGAAAACGTCAAGCGTCTTTTCAGTTGTGGTAGGGAGATGAATTCTTGCTGTGAATTTCTTATAAGGAGTAACCTGATATTAGAGCTCAGTCGAACAACTTCCATGGAGCAGAGAAAGTGCAGCAACTTTTGTTATGTGTTAAAGGGGTTAGAGGGAACAGAAGATATATTCCCCCACGAGATTGTGAAGTCGATTAAGCAATCTGGCAAGGCAACAAAGAGTTTTTCTATAATAATATAGTAACTCTGTGGAATTTCCACGTTTACTGTTAATATAATTATTAGAAAAACAATCAGAAGTGTTCTCCTTCTGGTCGCATACGTTTGCTAGTATATATAACGAACGAACAAATACTACACTGTACCCAAAAGAAGAAGTAATAGCTGGTTTCTGGTGACATGACAACAACAGATACTACAAATGCCCAAAGGAAGAGGTAATGCCTGGTATGAAGATCTTATGAAGAATAGAACAAACACTACAGTAAATCCCTTTGAATTAAACATTGATTTATAGTACATTAGTCTGAAATAGTATAGTAAACTGGATTTAGCATTAAACGATAATAATAATAATAATAATAATAATAATAATAATAATAATAATAATAATAATAATAATAATAATAATAATAATAATAATAATAATAATAATAATAATAATACAATTCTGACTTCAAAAAAACATATACACACTCTCCATAAGTGATAGAAGTAAAAGTATAGTTTTAGCTTCACATAAATACGAAATCTATATTTGTAACATAAGTATTAGTATAATGTCGGTATAAAACAGACAGATATAGAGTCTCTATTAGTAATAGAAGTAATAGCATAGTTCCGGACTCGGACACATCCAACATCTTCATTAAAATTAGAAGTAATTATATAGTCTCGGCTACATAAAACAGGTACAAAATCTCAATTAGTTAAATAATGAATAGTATAATATGTTTATTATAAATATAAGAAATAGTATAGTATCGACTTCAGACAGCCTAGTACAATATGTCCATTAGAAATAGAAGAAATAGCATAGTTCCGGCTTGAAACAGATAAAAAATGTTAATTAATAATAGAAGTAATATCATAGTTCCAGCTACAGACACATACACAGTCTTCATTAGAAATAAAAGTAACAACATAGTACCAGCCATGCGAAAAATATAAAATGTTCATTAGTAATAGAAGTAATAGCATAGTTCTAGCTTCAGACAAATACAAAATCTTCATTATTATTAGAAGTAATAGCATAGTGCCAGCCTGAGACAAATACAAAATCTTCATTAGTAATAGTAGTAATAGCATAGTTCTAGCTTCAGACAAATACAAAATCATCATTAGTAATAGAAGTAATAGCATAGTTCTAGCTTCAGACAAATACAAAATCTTCATTATTATTAGAAGTAATAGCATAGTGCCAGCCTGAGACAAATACAAAATCTTCATTAGTAATAGTAGTAATAGCATAGTTCTAGCTTCAGACAAATACAAAATCTTCATTTGTAATAGAAGTAATAGCATAGTTCCAGCTTCAGACAAATACAAAATCTTCATTAATAATAGAAGTAATAGCATAGTTCCAGCTTCAGACAAATACAAAATCATCATTAGTAATAGAAGTAATAGCATAGTTCCAGCTTCAGACAAATACAAAATCTTCATTAATAATAGAAGTAATAGCATAGTTCCAGCTTCAGACAAATACAAAATCTTCATTAATAATAGAAGTAATAGCATAGTTCCAGCTTCAGACAAATACAAAATCTTCATTAATAATAGAAGTAATAGCATAGTTCCAGCTTCAGACAAATACAAAATCTTTATTAGTAATAAAAGTAATAGTATAGTTCTAGCTTCCGACAAATACAAAATCTTCATTAGTAATAGAAGTAATAGCATAGTTCTAGCTTCAGACAAATACAAAATCTTCATTAGTAATAGAAGTAATAGCATAATTCCAGCTTTAGACAGATACTAAATCTACCTTAGTATTAGAAGTAATAGGTAGTTCTGGCTTGAGCAAAATATAAAATCTTCATAAGTAATAGAAGTAAAAGCAGAGTTCTGGCGTTAGAGAGATACACAATTATTATTAGTAATAGAAGTAATAGCCTAGTTTCTGCTTGAGACAGATAGAAAATCAGCATTTGTAATAGAAAATATATATAGTAATAGCATAGTTCTGGCCTCTGATAGATACAAAATCTTCATAAGTAATAGAAGTAATAGCATAGTTCCGGCCGATACAACATTTTTAGTGGTAATAGAAGTTTTGGCATAGTTGCAGCCTGAGACAAATATATAATCTGCATTAGTAATAGAAGTAATAGCATAGTTCTGGCCTGAGATAGATACAAAATCTTTATTAGTAATAGAATTAATAGCATTGTTCTGGCCTGAGACAGATACAAAATCTTCACAAGTAATAGAAGTAATAGCATAGTTCCGGCTTAAAACAGATACAAAATCTTCATTAGTAATAGAAGTAACAGCATAGGTCCGGCTGAAGACAGACAGATTGAAAGCAGCTATTTGAAATCGGACTGATAGTACAGTATCGATATAAGAGAAACAGATACAATATGTCTACTAGTAATAGAAGTAATAGCATACTTCCGGTCTCAGACAGATTTCAAATCTTCATTAATAATATATGCAATCATTGGTTTTGAGAAGCGCTATGAAAAAATGTAAGGGAGGCAATACTGTTATTATCACTCATCTGTGTATACAGATGATTGAACCTGTACATTTGAAAACGAAGTGTACTTGGATAACGAAACATCTCGCATTGCAATTGTTATATCCTAAATTACATAGGACATACTAAATTAAGAATACGCCGAGTGGTTTGCGTTTAACAGGGATCCGGTAGGAAGTAGAGACGTTGACTCTTCACTGCCGTCCAGATATGACTGCCCGTCTTATATACGTACTTTCGTATATAGTCAATACCTGATTACTTTCCTTTATGTTAGTTTCGTATTTATGCCAAATCATGACCTTTACAACACCTTCCCCTGAAGCTGAAATCTTCCCGATTTTAGCTTTAGTGCCGTTTCCTTTTAGGATCAGGGCTTAAACGCCTGATGATTTTCCTTTTTCTGGTGCTCTTCCTTCTGGTCTGCGTTACCTGCGGTAAGGAATTCTGTCCACCCCGTATGGTATGTTCAGGGGATACATACATGGTTTCAGGTATACATACTGGCTTTGGTATATCAAATGTATCACATAATGTCTCCATTGGGATTTCTTCTGTATTTTGCGAAATTCTGGGACGGATTTGATTTATGTGTCTTTTACAGACAAAACTTGGGCCTTGAATGGTATAAACCATGTTCCCAATTCTTTTCATAAGAAACCGTCCACCCAATGATTTTTTCCATTCTGAATTTTTTTTAAATACACTTTATCTCCTGAGGAATAGCACTTTACTTTCAAGTTTTCTACTTTAGAACTTTTCTTTTCAGGTATAAGTCTATCGAAGATAGATCTAATTTTTCTAGCAAACATCAGTTCTGCAGGGGATGAATTAACATTATTATTTGGGTTCGGGGTTTCCCTGTAGATTGCTAGAAATGTTTGTATAGTTTGCTCCTCTGTGACCATATTCAGGTTTTTCTTTATTGCCCGTTTAAATGTGTCCACAAATTTTTCTACCACCCCATTCGACCTAGGATGGTAAACAGGTGTCGTGATATGTTGAATATTCAGCGATTTGCAGAATTCTTTAAATTCGGGACCTGTAAATGCTGTACTATTGTCACTTAGTATGGTTTTTGGTACACCAAAACGGCTAAAGATTTCGCTAAGTGCATTTACAGTGTTCCTTGCAGTTGGATGTCTGGTTTTAAATATCTCTGGCCATTTAGAGAAAGAATCTACTCCAATTAAGTAGAGAAAAACATTTAGAGGTCCGGCATAATCAATATGTAGACGTGACCAGGGTAGGTCCGTTTTCGGCCATGGGGTCGTTTTTACTGACGGATCTCGGGCTGTTAACTGACATCCTTTGCATGCTTTGACACAGTTTTCTACTTCTTTGTCCATACCAGGCCAATATACGTATCCTCTAATTAAGGATTTCATTCTTGAAATGCCAGGATGACCTGTATGGAATTCCATTAATATTTTCCTTCGTAATGCCTGTGGAATTACGATTCTATCAGCATACATAAGTACACCTTCACAAATTGAAAAAAATGTAGTTTGTCCTACTTTGTTACTTTTTCCCTTCAGTCCTAATTGAGTTTTCATTTTCTTTATGAAAATTTATTTTTCTTTTAATCTCTTCAAGGGTTATTGGAAGTTCACGTATCATATTACACATTGAACTTGTACATTCGCTTTAATCTTTAAGAGCAGCAATTACTGTCTCTTCGAAACTTTCGTTTCTTTTTGGAATCAACCTTGATAGTGCATCCGCGTGTCCTAACTTTTTCGATGACACATGCTCCATCTTAAACTGATAGTTTAAGAGAGTTACAGCCCATCGCTGTAGTCGATTTGCGGTATGCTTAGGAATGCCTTTCTTTGATCCAAATATCGTAATCAAGGGTTTATGGTTTGTTTGCAATGTGAAGGTCTGTCCATAGAGAAATCGATTATACTTTTTGACTCCAAATATTATCGACAGAGCCTCCTTTTCAATCTGGCTATAGTTTTTCTCAGCTGCAACCAAAGTTCTTGATGCATGAGCGATTGCTTTTGTTGTTCCATCCTCATACTTATGGAGTAATGCAGCGCCAACGCCGTAATCACTGGCGTCCGTTGTTAGTACTAACTCCTTGTCTGGATCAAAATGCGCTAATGCCAAGTCTGATAGTAGACATTTCTTAATTTTTTGGAAAACAGATTCACATTCCTTATTCCAACTCCATTTACTACCCTTTTTTAGTAACTCGCTAAGAGAGGTTACAAATTATGCACATTAGGTATGTATACCGCGTAATATTGAACCAATCCCAAAAATGATTGTAGCTTCGGTACTGAGTCTGGAGCAGGCATCTTTTCAATTGCTTCGGCCCGTTGTGGATCTGGTCTTCTTATTTGACCAAGATATCTGACCCTTTTCTATAAAGAAATCGCATTTCTCCGGGCTCAATCTGAACCCAAACTCCTCTATTCTCTTAAATACTTCTCTGACGTGCTTCTTGTGTGCATGCACATTTCTGCTCTTTATCAGGATATCGTCAAGGTATGCAATTGAAAATTCCAATCCTGCGAGCATCGTATCCATAACCTGTTGAAACAGAGCAGGGGCGACCTTTAATCCGAACGGAAGTCTTTTTAGTTTAAAAATACCCTTATGCGTGTTAATGCACAGGTACTTTGAACATTCGTTGTTGACTTTGATTTGCAAGTATGCATCCGAAAGGTCTATTTTGGAAAAAAAATTTCCTCCGTTTAGTTTTGAGAATAGATCTTCTGCAGACGGAAGGGGGTAATTGTGGTCCTGCAAACAGTCATTAAGGCCCGTCGAAAAGTCAGCACAGACTCTTATTTTGTTATTCTTTTTCTTCACATATACCGTCGGACTTGCCCAATCCGTGTGGTCAACCTTTTCAATGACGTCTAATTGTTGAAGTCTCTCCAACTCCTTCTCTATTGTGTCCATCGATGAAAAAGGTACATTTCTTTTAGGTTTCAACACTGGGGTGGCATTTTTCTTCACCTCAAATGTTGCTTCTGTTTTCACACAGTATCCAAGTTTTTCGGCAAAAACTTTTGGGAATTCTGCATTTTAATCGTCCATGAAGCCTTCTATTTGGTTTGATTTCTCTGTGGTCAACCTATTACAAAAAGAATTAACCGGTCGTTCCCATAAGTTGAACAGGACACTCCAATCCACTCTAAATAGACTTGTGTTCCTTCCTGGTACTACCTACACCTTGGACTTGTGTGTTTGACCTCCAAATGACACATTGCACCTCAGTTCTCCTTTGAATTCCAACCTTTTGTCGCACACACTCTTCGCCATCTTGCTGGTTTCTCTTAGTTCAGATCGACCGATCCTTCTCCAGATATCTTCATCTATGATGCTAATGTCCGCACCACTATCCAGGAGTAATGTTACAGGAGGTCCATTTATCTTTACATCGACATATTTACGCCTTTCGCAGCTTTTCTCTTTCCTTGTGCGAAGCGTATTAACTTTGTCGGTCCTTCGTTTTTTCTTCTGGTTACAATATGTTCCCTTGTGGCCTTTGAATCCACATTCGTAACATATCCTATTCCTGAACCAGCATATCTTTTTGGTGTGTCTTGTACTTCCGCAGCATTCACAACTTTGATCCTTGTACATTCTGGGAGTCTTTTGATATTAATGAGACGTTGACACTCCTCGGTTACTTTTTGTAAAGTTACATTCGGGTCCGACTCCATAATTGTCAGGATCCGGGATCCGACATCTTTGTCCCTTGGTGCTGTGAGTCCTTGTACAAAGATTAAACATTTAAACAAATCTGCCGAAATTTCATTTAATTTAAATGATTCACATAAGCAATTTACCGTACATGCATATTCTAAATAGTCTTCGGATTCCGACTTCTGTAAATTTAAACATTTATATTTAGAATGAAAAAGGCTGTCTCTTTTATCAAATATTCTAGATAAAGTATTAATTGTCTCTTCAAAATTCACTTCCTCCGGTTATTGGGGTAAAATTAAATTAGCATACTTGGTGTTTTCGTCCGTCCCCAGTTTTTGTAGTAACAGTGTAACTTTTTCTTCGTCGGTTCAGTCCGAACATCTTTTTGTAAAAACTGTTTCGTACCTTCTATAGTATGCTGGAAATGTAACGCCAGTATCGGGAGAGTAGTGAAATTCTGACAAAGGATTTGAAATAACCTCTGCAGAAAAATAAGTTTTCTTCCTATCTATCGACATTTGAATTAATTTTTCAAAATTCTTTTGTTGCGTTAACATTTGGCGTTGAACTATTTTTGTTTGCTCCTGTTGTGCCTCTAAAGTTTTTTGTGTCAATTCTTGCTGCTGCAGTAACTGTTGTTGTTGCTGCTGTATACTTAGAGTTAACGCCTTTGTCAACTCAGCCAATTGCTCCATTTTAGCTTAATTACAGTACAAAATATCTTTCCAAAGTTTACAACAATAATTTCACAAAAAAGTTCGTCAATATGCGTTTTCGTAAATTAGCAACAATACTTCCATAAGTTTTGCAAAAATAAATGTTTCACAAAGTTTATACAATTTAGCAACAGTCTTTTACCAGATAAACTTGTTCATAAAATAATTTCAGACAATAAAACGTTTCCAAAATTCGCACAACAAATAGTTTCAATTACTTTTGACAAAGCAATGAACAATTATTTTTCACAAAAATACGGCTGCACTTGGAAGAGAAAAAAATATAACAATAATTTCTGAATTGTTTAAAGAAAAAAAATCGTAAGCGTCCTTTTTTCTTTCGAAATTCGTAATCTCACGGTGCAGGTTTCGAATTCAGCTTGTGCTTCCCAAATATTTTTTCGTCAACATACAGATAAAGTTCACTTTACCTTAAAATTGTTTCGAGTACAATTTTCTTTACTTTCCCGTTAGTTCTTACCGAAGAAATCCGTACTTTTTACTACTTTAGGTAGTAAAATTCTCTTTAATTTGACGCACGTGTCGACGTTTTTGTCTTGCCGTCCTTGCAAATTTTCTTTTAAAAAAATCCTTGAATAGTACAGTAATTTATCTCTGTTAAGAGAAAAAAAATATCCTCGTTCGCCACTGTTATATCCTAAATTACATAGGACATACTAAATTAAGAATACGCCGACTGGTTTGCGTTTAACAGGGATCCAGTAGGAAGTAGAGATGTGTACTCTTCACTGCCGTCCAGATATCACTGTCCGTCTTATATACGTACTTTCGTATATAGTCAAGATTACTTCTCTTTATGTTAGTTTCGTATTTATGCCAAATCATGACCTTTACAACAGCAATTAACTTACATTTAATAGGACAGCCTAGGAATAATACGTGTGTCAAAAACAGCGTTTTCTTAAGAGTCATATGACCTCGCTGAACTTCACTAATTATTAAGCACATTTTGTTCTCCATTTTTTATCGAGCGAGAAATGAACACATTTTAATATTCATCTTTTTTTATAAAACCTGCCTTGGTAAAAAGTCAACGTACTTGCCTGGGCCAGGTGTGTTTTTTCGGTATACTAACCGATTTCGCGTCATGTAATGCCTATTCCAGTCGGTTTTGGTATAAGTGTTTTATGCTTCAAGTTATTAATATCTTTAAAATATTATTACCTCCGCCAAGCCACACAAACTTGGTCAAAATTTAAACCCTGGTCTAATTTGGCAATAACTTCGGGTCCTTTTATCTTATAAACTCACCACTTGACCCATATTGTAGACAATGAAATCTCACATCTTTTATGATCTTTATTTTGACCTTTTAATTTGACCTTTAAAGTTGAGTATCGATTGCAATTTTGACAGAATTTCAACCTTCAATTTTTCCAAATTTGATGTATGGATCAGATGCTCTTTGATAACATTAACCATGATGAAAAGTTTCAGCCTTATGAGATAAAAAGGTTTTTCGGTTATCAAGTTTCCATGGAATAAGTAAGGCCCAGATAAGACTTTGACCCATTCTTACGTTGTCAGGCGGAGGTATGCAGTCTCACGACTGACGTGTGGTCTTGCTCATGATATTTGCCTCAATAAGTAATAGATGATATAGATGTTTGTGTAAACGATTGAGTGTAGTTTCATACACAGAAGTGATTCTATTTACCCGATGGATTTGGCCCTGAGATGCACTACCACTCCGGGTCAGCGTGAACCTGGGAATAACTTCAACTCAAAAGTGAATCAATCCTCCTCAACTCCCCAAAATCGAGGCCTTACCACCGTATATTATTTAAAGTCAGGACATATTCTAATTAACTTATAGATGAGACAAGTGGCGTGCAGAAGTCACGTGATGCCCTGGTGATGTCCTGGGCAAACCCCGTGCTTCAAAGACTTAAGTATAAGTCGTAGTCACGGACGACGGCACCGGGGGGAGGCAGGGGGCTCAAGACCCCCCCACTTTTTGATTTGGCCCTCCCCACTTTACGGTCATCAATAATGAAGTTATATATGCATGTGTTTAACAGCCCCCCACTTTTTAGGAGAGCCCTCCCACTTTTATAACTGTCCCGCCGGTCCTGGTAGTACTGAGAAACGTCATGAGAAAGAGGATAGTTTGAAAATAATTGAATGTATGACCGGTCGCCCTTCCCCTAAATCTATGTACGTTATTGGTTAGAGACACTGACAGATACTATCGCTCAAAATCTACAGGTAATGTTAACGCTTCCAAATTGGGTGCTAACAACAGGATGTAGGTTAATCTCGAACCTAGGATATATGTCGAGTGAGAAGTCCATAGAATCTTTGGAAAAATACATCCCTTAATATTCTTTATGTAGGCCTCCGTTCAATTTCCATAGACAATGGATAACCCCTGCATGGGTGGCTACGCGATAAGTCAATGGTGAAGGCAACGTTGCGCACCAACTAACCCTAACTCATCTCCTGAACCGGCAATGCCTGAATATAATGGCGAAAAGTCCAGGACGACTGGAACAATGCTGGGAACGTTCGTCTTGGCCTTTTCGCCAAAATCAAAGTGTAGTATCTGTTCCGATGGATACTGCACCCCATGTATTGGTATTGTCTTGGCCTTCGGGGCTTGATTTACGCCGGTCTGTGGGTTTGTCCTGTGCAGTTCTAGGAGGTCCGGCCTCCCAGGCTTTGCCTCCCCTCTTTGGGGAGGAGTAAGTTTATTGCTTACTGTCTGAGGCGCTCCTACCGGAGAATGCCGACAGGGCTGCCCAAGCATTTTTTGTAGGCAAGAGTGCTCACCTTCTCGGGCGCTGGCTTTTCAAGTCCCACTTTCCCGACACGACCTTGGGTCACATCTTACCTTGTGGGAGTAAGATAAAACTGGCCTTGTGCCTAACCTCCTGGCGAGGAGGTAAATAAAACAATGCTGGGATAAGAAGAAACCTCTCCGACATAAAACACAAGGTATTCCTAAATGGTTACCTATTTAGTACTGATTAGGCTCAATGTCGCTTAACTTCTGTGATCTAACGGGACACTGTGTATCTTATGACGTATCTGGCTCTTATACAGATAGAAGATTGCATCAGAGGTTGTGTACTTTAAAAAGCGGTAGTCTGCCTTCAATATTTTTTTATGGATCGATTTTGTCATTCTCTTTGATATTGCCATTTACATTACGAGTCTTTAGATTTTGCCTAACTGTAGCAAGAGAATATCACAACGCGCAAACAATTCGTGGTAATTACACCCTTGACTATTAAGAAAGAATACGGAATAACTTTAGTGGCTTACTGAATATATCGGAGAATGTAAGGAATGTGTATCTGCATGATGATCAGTTGTTGTAGTGCTGGAAAGAGAAAAGTTATATTGTTCAGTTTGTGGAAACGGGCTCGTGTGCAATTTAATGTTTTAGTACAACTTGCAAGCATTGGGTACACTAAAATTGAAGTGAAATTATGATTGGTGAAGAGATGATAACCAGTTTCTCTACAAGATGTGTAAGACAATGCAGACGGATGAAAACTCAGGTGTGGAGAAATATACTTGAATGGCGAATTTATTGAGGTCAGTCAGAAGTTTTGATACATTAGCACAGGGAGGAACAAGTGCTAGTGTGATTGCAAGAGTTAGGAGTGGGTGGCGTACGTTAAGGGAACTTCTGCTATTACTAACCAGCAGAGCGTTACCCATGTCGACCAAGGAAATAATATATTAGGCATGTCTACGCAGTGTGATGATATATTGAAGAGATACCTGGTCATTGAGGGTTAATGACATGCATTACATGGAGAGAAGTGATATGAGAATAATGTGATGGGGTGTAATGTAAGTCTTAAAGACAAGGTTAGTTCTGATGAGCTCAGAGAGAGATTGAATCTGGATAGATAGTATAAGAAGATGTGTGCAGAACAGTAGACTTCGATGGTATGACAACGTTGAAAGGATGGGTGAGAGTTCTTTTGTTAGTAGATGTAGAATGGTTGAGGTAGAAGGGTTAGCTCACAGGGGAAGGTCAAGCAAAACATGAAAGGAGATGATAAAAAGGACTTGACAGAAAGAGATAAATAAAAACCTGGTCAGAAGTAAATTTCTAAAAGCCATCTAACACGTGTCAACATGTAAAAAGGACGTTAAATCGATGATGATGATGATGATGATGATGATGATGATGATGATGATGATGATGATGATGATGATGATGATGATGATGGTGATGATGATGATGGTGATGATGGTGATGATGTAAAATCGACAGTCTATATGTAAAAAAAAATGATTACGTATACGCAAATAATCTCTTACCTAGCTACCAGAGGATAATACTGAAATATTGAACGAGTTTTTGTTAAGAGCATCTGTAATCTGATACTAATGGGGAGAAGTGAGGTGACGACAAAGCAATGTGTAGAGTGAGGGCCATATGAGACTTTCGGAAGGAGATCGCGGGCCGGAGTGAAAAACGAAATCTCAGAATTACTATATTTTGTTTACATGAATAAATTGTAGAAAAATTGCATTGAACACTACAAATCTGATATTTTTTCTCAGGAGACTTCTGTATGTAATGTTATAAAAGGCGCCGACGAAGAGCCATTTTGGAATCATAAAAAATAATGACGGGGGAAGTATCAAGTTGATCCAGCATTCGTTTCGACACACCTCACATAGGTTCTATGTTTCATGCTCTTTCCTCGTCTCTCGTTTCCGCTTTGCCTCGCTCTTTCTCTTTTTCTATTTTTATCTCACGCCAAGGATTTGAAATTAATAGTTAAAGAAAAATGAAATATACATGCATCATCGCTCGCTAGTATTTATACATTTTTAACCCACTGTAAATCTTAATCGAAACCTACTTTTACGTCTATGTCACAAAATGATATGAGTTTTACTGGGAGGTCCGCGGCCCGGATTGCAATAATAAAGCATAGCAGGGTAGCGGACCGGACGCTAAGCCTTCGCGGGCCGGATGTGGCCCGCGGGCCGGAGGTTGCCCGCCCCTGGTGTAGAGCCTTTATAACTGCCACGACTGGAACATTATGCTATTCAAACAGTGCTTAAACCATATCCAAATTGAATAAAATTATTTTACTTCACGAACAACTAGCAAGCAGTCGTGGCGTTTTCCTAAAGTGCAGTAGTTATGGCTATGGTTAGGGTTAGAGTCGGGTTTTCTTCTTTTACAATACCTGGACTTATTGTATTTTTGTTTTTAACTTAATAAATACATAATTCAACATTCGACAAAATATGAATATTAGGTTTATATTAAAATGTTCATAAAACATTTTTCATCTATCAATTTTTTAAATTTTGATAGATCTTGTTTTTAAAAATCTTTTAGATATACATGATATCTGAACTCGGGTATTGATATCGTGAAAACTACTCCCTAAGTAATGTGTACTCTGCCTATTCTTTTTTTGTCAACAAATCACATGGTTCTTTTTGCGTACGGACAAAGTCGCAAAACACCATAACTTTTTAATAGGGTATTGATAATGATTAAGGCATGTGTTATGTGCTGAATCATTTAAGGAAAAGGGCATACAGGGAAATAGATAAGTGATAAGTCGCGTAGCTGAAAATACGCATATCTTTATATGTCGAATAGTTTATAGAATTCTTCTATTCTTCTATTAAGAAGATATAAAACTATTAATCTGACATCCCATCAAAGTCAGAATGTGACACGCGGTTGGTATAATGTAGGGAAGTCTAGCTCTCCAAAAAAGAGGGGCAGTCTGGATGGGTGTAAAAATAGCCATGAATTGACCAATTGTCATTCCAGATGATAGGATTTCAACTGATGCGTGAACGCAAACTGAAACCATTGTTGTAGTGTTTGCTACAATGTTCTGCAAAAAATAATATTTACGTTTTGTTTGATGTTTCCAATATAGATCTTTGTTATTGCTGCAATAGTTCTAAAACGAACGAAATATACATGGAAATTAATTTTTAATGATCACTAACATACTTTACAGCATAACCACGCCGACACGCCGGTTCTCGTTGGATTACGGAAGTTAAATGACGTTGAGGGTCAACATTTGGGAATACCACGAATATGTGGAAGAACGTCGACAGCGACACATCCCTGCAAAAAAAGGACGGCAAAACCAACATTGTCTTCTCCACTGACCGGGTTGTACAAATGTACATGCGACTTAGAACCACGTGTGAATTAATAATTCCAAGAAACTTCCTTCTGAGAAAAGTAGTCGCCTCAACACGACAAGGTATCAGTTACTAGCGTACTTTAAAACCTATATATTTTAAAATATTGATCAGTTTGTACAACACCATTATTGATCTGACACGCTACTAAAGTCAAAATTTTAGATAAGGTCGTTTTACAGTGGGAAGTGCGCTCCCGCAAAAAGGAAAGAGATCATGT
>OY744516.1:57899064-57961564 GCA_963556195.1 Sepiola atlantica
TTTGTGCCTTTATAATTCGTGTCATATTAGTAATAAAAAAATAGTAACGCTTAGACGGGCGCCAGTAAATGCGTTGGGTAGTTAACCAGAAGAATACAAATAAACAGCGAGTCAAGAAAAGGCCAGCAGCAGAAAGAATGAAGATAGAAACAGTGCGAAAAGGGGTTGCTTCAACCAAGTTGCATCACCGCTTGAAGATGACCGAAATCTTAAATATAATAACAACGGATTAAAAGTTCAAACGTGACAGGCATGGGAAATTGTGGACTAAGAATCAGAACGGGTTAGAAGGACCACGTAAACGATTAGAATGCTTAGAGTTAAGGAGATTTTATTTAGAGATATTTCGTTGAGAGGCGAACGATATCGAAGGTGTGAAGTGTATCCTTAAATATAACAAGTAAGAAATAAGTAAGAAAGAAAACCTTCTAACCTAATAGGTTCCGCACTGACTGCTAAGTTCAAGCCCCTGCCGCATCGTCGCAGTGTTGCATCGCTGTAATTGTGTTATAAGTACTTCCATGAAATGTGCTCCGCTGAACTTACCGTACTTGTATCCTCTCAACGTAAACACCGTCGATCCACCGACGAGCAGCAAAATTCCTCCCCTTCTCCGTAGAAGCCCTAATATCTACTCTGAGAGATTCTTTCGTCGTATCGCTTGCCATTGGAATTTTCTCCCTGTTCCCTGTTTCTCCAACTGAAATTTAAATCTAATGCGAACAAAAATTCTGCTGGAAAAGCTTTCTGTTCACGTTGCCCTTCCACCTATAAATCTGGTCCCTATCAAAGTAGACCCTTATGCTTCAGTGCCAATAGGCTTAGTTTCGGACGTTCAATAGAAAATAAAATTATATTTAATTTACAATAATGTTCTTTAATTGTCATGAGAGATCTGAATGATGCTATACATACTTAGTATTTCCATCTTTTCATATCATTTCTTATCGTGGTACCAACCGGTGTTGGTAGTTGTTTCTTGAGGATGGGGAACAAATTCTTGTCTTTTACGTTAGTCACCATTTTCGTTAGGCTTGAATTTATATGCTTTATCTCTACCTTTAGATTAAGTGTCACCTGCTTATGTAGGTGGGTGTCTGCGCTCTAGGATTTTTTTTAATATACCCTCTTTCTGCATTAGTACTGTCGGTTTAATGACATTAACAAAAGTAAATAAAAATTGTAAAGATAACAAGGAAATCGAAAGAGAGAAACAGACAGATAGAGTAGATATAGAAATAAAGATCGGGTTTGTTTTACAATTTCCAACAGAGAATAAAAAAAGTCAACAAAAACAAATAGTCAAAAACAACTGTTACCACAAGCAAGAAAAGTTATTTCTTACCTACCTGCCTAATTTGTGGTGTGTTAATGCTTTTAAGGCGCTTTTATTTACATGTTTTATCGATGCCTTCTCAGTTTTGTAAACCCGTCGAATTCAAAAATAGCGCCGAAAGTTAATCGAACCCCAGAGTCGTAGAACAACTAAAAAAATTAATTTAAACAAAAATAAAGCTAACAAAAATATACAGATCTGTTGAAAATCACATCTTTGACCGAATTGTGACAGTTATTAGCTGTATTTTTAGTTGATTATACGTCCTCAATGTTTCACTTCGATTAACTTCCAGCGCCAATTTTGAATCAGTCGGGTTTACAAGACTGACAAGGCATCGATAACAAATATAAATAAAAGCGTTTTAAAATACTTTAAAACACAAAAAGATAAAGAAGGTAGGTAAAAAAGTAAGATTTCTTGCTTGTGGTAACAGTTATTTGTTAACTATTTGTTACTTTCACTACTTTTTTCTCTGTTAAATAAACCCTAAAAATTTGATGTTATGAGGAGATAACTGTTTGCAATTGAAAAATTACAGATGTAATATTCTCTATTTAGTCTGTAGCAGAAGTCAACCTCATTAGAGACTTCGCGTCCGTTCTTCAAAGTGAGTGAGAATTTGCGTCCAGATAATTATTAAGTTTGCGAAAGGGTCCAATTTTACAAATAAATTCATTTTCAGAAATCTGGCCTAAGGAATTCTTTTTTAGCAATATATTTATTCGCATTAACGGAGCAAAATAATTATTTTATGGATTGCAGAGTTAATAAAGCTAAACGGAATCAAGAGTGAATAACCTTTTTTTAAGTTATCTCATGAACTAATCGATCAATTAAATGAATTCGTATAATTAATTGCATTCGTAAAAGTGAAATCGACATTCATCTAGATTAGCTTTAGAGGATAATGAAAAGGAAGAATGAAAAGAAAGAACGAAAGAGAGAAAAACAACGAAATTGAGAAAAGAAGTAGGAAAGAAAGAAAGTAAGAAAAAAGAACAGGTAAATCGAGAGAGAAAGAGAAAACAAGGAGATATAAAGAAAAACATAGATAAAGAACAATAAAAAGAGGAGGAAAGTAACAACACAATTAACAAAAAAACAAACAAAGAATAATGAAGGAAAGAAAGAACAACGCGATCGAGAAGAAAATTAGCGAAAGAATATATGAAAAATTATGAATTTTCTTTTCATCGGAGAAAATGCGTTCTCTTGATTTTGTAGAGTTAACCGTATTTTTAACTTTCAGATTCTTTTTCTGGGTTCTCTTTTAAAGTGTGAGAACTTATGTCCCGTATTGCCACAATAATGAAACACCTTATTTTTAAATGGAAAATGGTTTATTCCGAAATAAATCCCTTTTTACTAAGGGTATGTGTGAAATATCTCTTTCTTAAATGTCTGCGGTATAATGGCGTAAATGTATTATTCGTTGACATTATACAGCAATATTTTGTAATTTGAACTTCGAACCTTGGTCCAGTTTTGATAATAGAATATCTACCTTACTATCTATCTGCTGAATATCTACGTGCCCCCACCTCTAAGTGGGCCATTCGTATACGTATATTCACTTATAATGAAATTTAAATCATAGGTATAAAACACTAATTCGAAGAGTTTTCCAACATTTCAGTTTCTTCCGATTTTATTAGGAGCAAAACGGAATGGGCGGGGGGGGGTAGTAAAACAAAGAAAGGAATATGATGTGATGAGCATTATGATAAAGTAGATAGTAGTAATCTTCATTCAATCCCGAGCAACATCAAGTCTTCCTGCTAGTTATAAATAATAGAAAGAAAGACTGAGAATGGAATTAACAGACACAAGAGAATAAGGAAGAAAGTAATACAGAAAAGTAAACAAATTGTGACTTGCTAATTGAATAACAACCAGATCTCAAGATACTGAAACTGCTCAAAGTGGAAGTCGCAAGGAAGATAGCTGATACGTTCTCCTGGGCACGTTCGAAAATTATCTCGGTAATAAGAATGGAAGGAGAATTATCTCATTTGAGTCGCATTCGCTAAGAAAAGATGGCGAAATTGGTTATCAGGGTAAAAAGATACAAATTAAACTGTCTCGTAAAACTTAATTGAATAGACAGGGCGAGTGTAAGCATCTACAGAAAACAAATGAACGCAAAAAATATGCAGTCATATATATATGTATATATATATACGACTGTATATTTGTGCTCATTTATTTCTTTATCTCTCTCTCTCTATATATATATATATAAATAAATAAATAAATAAATAAAATATTTGTTATTATATATGTACGTATATGTTTCGTCCCTTTTCAATCGAGACTCATCAGCATAGAGATATGACTATTCACTACCGGTCGTACGATTCGAAACCCTTGATTACAAGTATTTTTCAACTCAAATTAACCGCGCGGCCAATATTTGAATAGCCGATAAACAATGATAATTTAAACACATTTAAAAGCGGCACGATGTCCAGGCATTCTATTACTATTATAGAAGGAATGATGCATATAAAGCAAGTGACGTCACGCTGTGTTTGTACTACCATTTAGAGTGTTCTACTTATTTTACGAGGAGCGACAAATATAAAATATTTGTTATTGTTTATTATCTATGTACGTATACGTTTCGTCCCTTTTCAATCGAAACTCATCAGCATAGAGATATGACTATTCATACCGGTCGTACGATTCGAAACCCTTGATTACAAGTATTTTTCAACTCAAATCCAACGTCGTTAACCGCGCGGCCAATATTTGAATAGCCGATAAACAATGATAATTTAAACACATTAAAAAGCGGCACGATGTCCAGGCATTCTACTACTATTAAAGAAGGAATTATGCATATAAAGCAAGTGGCGTCATCTGTGTTTGTACTACCATTTAGAGTGCTATAGATAGATAGATAGATAGATAGATAGATAGATAGATAGATAGATAGATAAAGAGAGAGAGAAAGAGAGAGAGAGATACAACTATATATTTTTTGCGTTCATAATGGTTATCTGATTTCTGTCTTTTCTATGAACTTCATGCACGATTTAGTTTCTTCATATATGCCTTTCATTCTAGTTTCTGAAGATCAGCATATAATTGAGTTTAACTGTAGCACTTTGCACTGGTCAAACAATTATAAGACCATTGTCAATTCTGCCATTGAAACAAAATAACTGATATGAGAAAAAACTGAATTTAAGTCATTGGAATTTAAATAATCATTATATATATATATATATATATATATATATATATATATATATATATATATATATATATATATATATATGATCGTTACACAATGCAGTTATTTTTATTTTTATTTTCACAATGTTTATTTAATTTTATTATTATTATTATTATTATTATATTTTTTATTTTATATTTGTAACTTATTCTTTTTTTTAATATTTGCCTCTGTGGCTCTTTTTGTCAATAGATGTTTCTCTACGACGAGCTTTTTAATTTCTTCTTTGATTTTCTGTAAGATGTGGTTCTAAAGGCGCTGATGAAGACATTTCGGAATAGCTTCATTAATTTATAAAATACAATAAAATAAAGTATTTCCAAAATGTTTTGGAAACGATCGTACGCTATACTAGACTTGATATTCTAATTCTTGGAACAATTGTAATTCATTGAATCTTTTATGTATATATATATATATATATATATATATATATATATATATATATATATATATAGGTTGCTTACATTCTGTCAGCCATGACCGGGTAGAAGTCTTTAGTAATTCGTAATTGTATTATAAATGTCTTGTGTTACGAGTTACTTAAGAACGAACCGAAAAAAAACAAGCTTCTACGGTGGATTAAATAAAAAGTTACCTTCCCGTACTGATTCCCGAGTTCGACTTAAAGATTCCTGAGTTCAACAAGACGCACATGAATGATGTCTACGGTTACATCGGCTGAAACGTTGTGAGAATAACATCTAACATGAGAATAGTAGTTCCAATAATCTAAATGATATAAATTATCAATCCTCATCTAAAGAATTTCGCAACAGAAACGATTTTGTTTAATTTCTGAGGTAAAATATCCGATTAATTGTGTGATGACATCTCCGGAAATGAAACACAAGCGTTTCAGTGTAGATTTTTGACATGAATGTGTTTTCTTACTACTGCTAAGCGCTACTCACGTATTGAACACTGCTGCAGTAAATACTGAAATGTATCTATGTATGTTAAAAATAGTGTCATCAACTCTAAAGCGAAGTTCCGAATACGTTCGTCGAACACATTCGACTAGTCTTCTTTTTGAACCCGCTGTTAGATACATATAGATTTTAATTTCCCTTAATCACGTGACAGTGTCCGGTGGTGAACTTGATATGGCGACTGCTTGCAGATTCTAGGCTGACTCTGTGAACCTGGTTCGCGCCGCCGGACCGTCTGAAATTGTTACTTATGAGGGCAATAAGCTTGAAACGCTAGCTTCTGTATGTATACAATAATTTAATATTTATTTATATATATTTATATATATATATATATATATATATATATATATATATATATATATAGTAGTTATATATAACTGTCTGATTGCACATCTCAGAATGCACGGCAATATGTATGGGTTTAGTTTTTATTTTTCTTTATTTTAAGGAGTAGGGTGCGGTTTCTGGGAAACACCCCCTAAAATTTACAAAATTATAATAATGTGCTCTCGTTACTCATCGTGATTTCTAGAATACGTATCCAATAATTTATAATGATAAATTCATTAGGTTAGAGATTGTTTATGCTCACAAGCTCCTGCATCATTCCGGTTAAAATTTTACCCAAAAATTTTATGTAGAGCAATTGTTTACTCTATTAATTTGTTTTGTATCTTGCTTATTTTACAAATTTTCTGTTGTGGTACGAGTCTGGGGGTTTATTTCTAAATGATTAAGTTTAAAAGATACTAATATGCCCATGTTACTCACCATGTTGCCTAGAATATATATTGCATAATTAATGGTGATCGATTCATTAGTTTAATAATCAATGAATATAGAATTATTTTATATATATATATATATACATATATATATATAAGCAACAATTTAAAACATAACAGAATTCTACTGCTTGATTATACCTTTTTAATTTTTTTCATTTTTTCGATCAATCTTTTCTGTGTGAAAATTAAAAAAATAATCAATGTTCCATAAGTATCACGAGCATTTTTTATTCTTCGTCGAATCATTCTCATTTCGATGCAAAAAATATTACGCATGAAACGAGTAACTACATTTAAAATGTTTAACGTAAATACCATTTATCCTGTGACGCTAATTCTTGCGTCCCGGAATTCAAATTGTAAGCGTTCTTCTGGAACAGAACTGGTATGTTTTCTTGACGTATAACGACTTAACATATTCTATTGTCAGCTGTTTTTGTTTATTCTCTTCTTTCTTCAGTTTTTGTTAATTTGCTTTTCTCACCTTAAGATGATTCGACGAAAAATCAAAAGTACTAGTGATGCACATGGAGCTTTTATTTTTGGGGTGATTTTGACACACAAATAATATTTTTTAAATTTAAAGAATAAAAAAAGTATAATAAAGTATAATAAAGCAGAAACATTCTGTTATATTTAATAATGTTTGCTTAAATGAGAGAATACTGCCTAAATACAGAATATATATATATATACATATATATATATATATATATATATATATATAGAGAGAGAGAGAGAGAGAGAGAGAGAGAGAGAGAGAGGAATCAAAGATGAGAATAAAGATTGTAAAAATAAAAAATCTATTACGTCCTCAGTTGTTCAAAACTAGGTATATTCCAATAAATTTCTTCCTTAACCCATGGCTTTCCAAAGGGTAGACTCTTATCACCAGAGGAATACAAAGAGATTAGTTGGTAAAAGAATTAGCAATATATATATATATATATATATATATACACACATATGTATATATATGTATATATATACACACATATATATATACAGATATACATATAGATGTATATATATATATATATATATATATATATATATATATAAAGTTGACTCTTTTCCCCCCTGTACCTTTGGTGAGAGTAAGAAAATAACCACATTAATCATACACAACTAAAATACCCACTGCAGAACTCTTATTAACTCAAGCGTGTTTTCAGAAATTTTGATATAATTTGATAAAAATATATAAATTATTATATTTATTCCTAGATAATTCACTCTTACCTACAATATACACAAAGAAAGTGGCCACTATACTTACTACTGAAAATTATCTATTGTACCCGTCACTAATAACACCGCCAGACTTTTATTTTATTCGGAACTGTTAAATTGATACACCGCCGAGTACAGATTACGGGAATATCCTTCCGCTATTCCGAACACATAGCATGATTACATTACGGAATATCAGATTACGTTAAAACAAACACATCACGCTCAGCATAACAAAACCACTTTCAACTTTTGTAAGTATAACTTCTTAATTTTATACAGCATAACAAAATCACTTCAAACCTTAGTAAGTACACCTTTTAATGAATTATATTTTGACCTTTCTAAGAGTAAATCCCCGTAATGACATATTCGTATTTTTGCTGTTATATTTATTTATATAATTGGAGTATCGAGAAATAACCTGATGAAAATAGATTCTTAATTTTTTTACTTGCTGCAAAGCAAGATACAGTGTTCCTGAGGTATGTATAATGATCCTTCCTTAACAATGTGTACGAACGAGGAGGGCAACAAAGTGTTAAAAAAACACATGAGATTTTTGTTGTTCAGTTTGTTTTTCAGGGACATTTTCATATCTACTGTCCCTATTTACTTTATTCAGCATGAGGGTAGAGTTAGACACTAGGTCGGTTACTTATGTGGAGAAAATCAAGCTCAATAAATACGGTCACTGGATTAAGACAGAAATCAAAATTGCATCTGACTAGATGGACACAATAGATGAAGCGCATTGCACAATAACTAACAAAAGTTATTTCAAATAAGCCAGAATTTCTTCAAAATTAAGTGGTTCAAATTGTGTACCTATCGAACAAAACTTAAGAAAAAATGCTTTTGAATTTTCAGAACCCGAAAAAAAATAAACCATAGGTTATGTTTAGTTTACGCTTAGGGTAATACAAAACTCTAACACACAAATATAGTTAACATCTTTAGGAAACTGATGCAATTTCTTCTTTGGTTTCATATGTGATCTATTTGCGTTCGGTCGGCTTTTTAATCATAGATATTATATACACGTGGGCCATTACAAATAATCATAGTTCCGTCTTTTTACACTCATACTTGCTTCAAACAGTATTTAGTGACCAACACATCAGATTTGTTTTGCGATCTTATGTGTGGTGCTGCCGATGCCAGATATTATGGGGCGCATGGGGATGGATATATATATATATATATATATATATATATATATATATATATATATATATATATATATATATACAGATGAAGAGTTCGAATGCAAAATAAAATTTATTCAATGTAAAAAATTAAACAATAATTAAGAAAATATAAAATCTTCAAATTAACTCAAAGCTCATTTTCAACAAAAAAATTATACGGATATCACATTATGTTAAAACATGAATTCTAATTAGAACTATTCATATATATATATATATATATATATATATATATATATATATATATATATATATATATATATATATGAATGTGTGGAAAAAGAGACAGAAAATAAAATTAATTAAACCCAGGAATAAATCATTGTATACTTATAGATGCTCTGTTGTTAAATGTTAACATTTATCGACCTTTTATATTTAGTAGTTTGGGTGAATTTTCTTTCAAAATATATATACAAACACATATATATATACATATATATATATAAATATATGTATATGTATATTTTTTTTATACACAAAATCAGTACAAAATCAGTACTTTCGGTTTAGAGTTTTGAAGGGGTCTGACATTCCAAACTTTCATCAGCTTTTTTGATACAGTTGAAAAAAACAAGATAGCGGTCTCCGCGTGTGTTGAGAAAACGTTATTTGGTCTTTGCGTGAAATTTATTTTTCTATATTTCGCCTACTTAATGCATTAAAGTGACATATATAAATATATATATATATATATACATATATACATATATATATATATATATATATATATATATATATATATATATATATATATATATATATATATATATATATATGAAAAAGGAAAGCGAAAAGCTATATTATTTAATGACCGTATTAAGTTGTTCTGCATTTTTCTTCATCCTGCGAAGTCTACAATAAAAACGAAACGTTGATGAATCCATAAATAACATAGTTTTTGGCTTACCTTTTGTATTTTCCATCACGTCGGATCATTTTATCCCTATTTTTATTCATATATACATATTTATATATAGTAGTGTTATATCTATTCTGTTGTAATGAGAGCATCCTTCCATGAATACGCTTCCTCATTTGTGGTGTAGTGTATTATATGTTCTTTCGTCATGATTCCATCCTCTCAGGCATTATCTCCTCCTTTGGTGGGAACAGTGTAGTATGTATGTTCGTCATATATACTAGTAAGAATATGCTACCAGAGGAGGCATATTACTACTAGTATATTTAAAATAATCTAGCGATGTTTACTTATATATCGAGAGAGCGAGTGTAGAAATTATTATTAAAATTATATTTTGTCATTTTTTTTAAGAACAAAATAATATCAAAGGACGATTTGACGATTTGACGATTTCCCGAGGGCAAAAAATGTCGGTGTACACCGTTATCGTGTCAGATGTAACAGAAACATGAAATGCGGTTTTAGGGAAATCTTGCAGAAAAACATTTTATATTTCATAAAATAAAATAAAAACAATTATAATATAAAAACTACGATAAACACTTTATGTTTGATTTAAATGACTTACAGTGAACGTTAAAAATATTCGGCTTTGAATTTCTGGGCCTCGGGGTTTTTTTTTGGGGGGGGTGCTTTATTTGTTATACCAGGCAACAGTTTCTTATTTTCTTTGAAAATGCTGCGTCGGACTTGCACTTCAGCTTTAATAGTTGCGGGTCAAATTTGTTTTTAAGTTTTTATAATTTTACTGAAGTCTTTTTCTGCTTTAACAGTTTTGTGTTGTATTTATTTTCTACTGCGAGGCTTTTGCGTCTGACTTGTTTAATTTTTTTACTATTTTTATCAAACGTTTGGTGAAGTGCACTTGTTTCTCTGTGAGTCCTGCGTCACTTTTTTTACAGTTTTGAGATATTCCGGTCAGACGTAGTTTACTACTTAAAGATTTTCTGTGTTTTTTTCTATTTTATCCTGCTATGAAAGTTGCCGTATTGATTTTTTTTGCCTTAAAAAATGTTTTGCGTTGGATTTGTTTGTGTTGAAGTAAATGTAGTTCCGTCGGTTATGTTTTCTTTTACCTTTAAAGTGTTTACATCGATTGATTTTTAGCCTTAACATTGTTGCGTCAGTTTTGTGATATTGCGTTGGACTTGAAATGTCTGCATTAAAAATTGTTACGTCGGTTGAGCATTTAGTATTAAAAGCTGTTGCATAGTTTGATTGTTTTTAGCCTTAATAGTTAGTTAATCTGTTTCTGTTGTTATCTTAAAATGGCTGCGTTTAGCTTCCATTAAAAGTCGTTGCATGTTTGTTGTTTTTAGCCTTAATAGTTATTTAGTCTGTTTCGTTTTTATCTTAAAATGGCTGCGTTTAGCTTCCATTAAAAGTTGTTGCATGTTTGTTTGTTTTTTGCCTTAACAGTTATTTAGTCTGTTTCGTTGTTATCTTAAAATGGCTGCGTTTAGCTTCCATTAAACGTTGTTGCATTTTAGTTTGTTTTTTGCCTTAACAGTTATTTAGTCTGTTTCGTTTTTATCTTAAAATGGCTGCGTTTAGCTTCCATTAAAAGTTGTTGAATGTTTGTTTGTTTTTAGCCTTAATAGTTATTTAGTCTGTTTCGTTTTTATCTTAAAATGGCTGCGTTTAGCTTCAATTAAAAGTTGTTGCATGTTTGTTTGTTTTTAGCCTTAATAGTTATTTAGTCTGTTTCGTTTTTATCTTAAAATGGCTGCGTTTAGCTTCCATTAAAACTTGTTGCATGTTTGTTTGTTTTTTGCCTTAATAGTTATTTAGTCTGTTTCGTTTTTATCTTAAAATGGCTGCGTTTAGCTTCCATTAAAACTTGTTGCATGTTTGTTTGTTTTTAGCCTTAATAGTTATTTAGTCTGTTTCGTTTTTATCTTAAAATTGTTGCGTTTAGCTTCCATTAAAAGTTGTTGCATGTTTGTTTGTTTTTTGCCTTAACAGTTATTTAGTCTGTTTCGTTGTTATCTTAAAATGGCTGCGTTTAGCTTCCATTAAAAGTTGTTGCATGTTTTTTTGTTTTTAGCCTTAACAGTTATTTAGTCTGTTTCGTTGTTATCTTAAAATGGCTGCGTTTAGCTTCCATTAAAAGTTGTTGCATGTTTTTTTTGTTTTTAGCCTTAACAGTTATTTAGTCTGTTTCGTTGTTATCTTAAAATGGCTGCGTTTAGCTTCCATTAAAAGTTGTTGCATGTTTTTTTGTTTTTAGCCTTAACAGTTATTAAGTCTGTTTCGTTTTTATCTTAAAATGGCTGCGTTTAGCTTCCATTAAAAGTTGTTGCATGTTTGTTTGTTTTTAGCCTTAACAGTTATTTAATCTGTTTCGTCTTTATCTTAAGATGGCTGCGTTTAGCTTCCATTAAACGTTGTTGCATGTTTGTTTGTTTTTAGCCCTAACAGTTATTTAGTCTGTTTCGTTGTTATCTTAAAATGGCTGCGTTTAGCTTCCATTAAAAGTTGTTGCATGTTTTTTTGTTTTTAGCCTTAACAGTTATTTAGTCTGTTTCGTTGTTATCTTAAAACGGCTGCGTTTAGCTTCCATTAAAAGTTGTTGCATGTTTGTTTGTTTTTTGCCTTAATAGTTATTTAGTCTGTTTCGTTTTTATCTTAAAATGGCTGCGTTTAGCTTCCATTAAACGTTGTTGCATGTTTATTTGTTTTTAGCCTTAACAGTAATTTAGTCTGTTTCGTTTGTATCTTAAAATGGCTGCGTTTAGCTTCCATTAAAAATTGTTGCATGTTTGTTTGTTTTTGCCTTAACAGTTATTTAGTCTGTTTCGTTTTTATCTTAAAATGGCTGCGTTTAGCTTCCATTAAAAGTTGTTGCATGTTTTTTTGTTTTTAGCCTTAACAGTTATTTAGTCTGTTTCGTTTTTATCTTAAAATGGCTGAGTTTAGCTTCCATTAAAAGTTGTTGCATGTTTTTTTGTTTTTAGCCTTAACAGTTATTTAGTCTGTTTCGTTGTTATCTTAAAACGGCTGCGTTTAGCTTCCATTAAAAGTTGTTGCATGTTTGTTTGTTTTTTGCCTTAATAGTTATTTAGTCTGTTTCGTTTTTATCTTAAAATGGAAGCGTTTAGCTTCCATTAAACGTTGTTGCATGTTTGTTTGTTTTTAGCCTTAATAGTTATTTAGTCTGTTTCGTTTTTATCTTAAAATGGCTGCGTTTAGCTTCCATTAAAAGTTGTTGAATGTTTGTTTGTTTTTAGCCTTAATAGTTATTTAGTCTGTTTCGTTGTTATCTTAAAATTGCTGCGTTTAGCTTCCATTAAAAGTTGTTGCATGTTTGTTTGTTTTTAGCCTTAATAGTTATTTAGTCTGTTTCGTTTTTATCTTAAAATGGCTGCGTTTAGCTTCCATTAAAACTTGTTGCATGTTTGTTTGTTTTTAGCCTTAATAGTTATTTAGTCTGTTTCGTTTTTATCTTAAAATTGTTGCGTTTAGCTTCCATTAAAAGTTGTTGGATGTTTGTTTGTTTTTAGCCTTAACAGTTATTTAGTCTGTTTCGTTGTTATCTTAAAATGGCTGCGTTTAGCTTCCATTAAAAGTTGTTGCATGTTTTTTTTGTTTTTAGCCTTAACAGTTATTTAGTCTGTTTCGTTGTTATCTTAAAATGGCTGCGTTTAGCTTCCATTAAAAGTTGTTGCATGTTTTTTTGTTTTTAGCCTTAACAGTTATTAAGTCTGTTTCGTTTTTATCTTAAAATGGCTGCGTTTAGCTTCCATTAAAAGTTGTTGCATGTTTGTTTGTTTTTAGCCTTAACAGTTATTTAATCTGTTTCGTCTTTATCTTAAGATGGCTGCGTTTAGCTTCCATTAAACGTTGTTGCATGTTTGTTTGTTTTTAGCCCTAACAGTTATTTAGTCTGTTTCGTTGTTATCTTAAAATGGCTGCGTTTAGCTTCCATTAAAAGTTGTTGCATGTTTTTTTGTTTTTAGCCTTAACAGTTATTTAGTCTGTTTCGTTGTTATCTTAAAACGGCTGCGTTTAGCTTCCATTAAAAGTTGTTGCATGTTTGTTTGTTTTTTGCCTTAATAGTTATTTAGTCTGTTTCGTTTTTATCTTAAAATGGCTGCGTTTAGCTTCCATTAAACGTTGTTGCATGTTTGTTTGTTTTTAGCCTTAACAGTTATTTAGTCTGTTTCGTTGTTATCTTAAAATGGCTGCGTTTAGCTTCCATTAAAAATTGTTGCATGTTTGTTTGTTTTTGCCTTAACAGTTATTTAGTCTGTTTCGTTTTTATCTTAAAATGGCTGCGTTTAGCTTCCATTAAAAGTTGTTGCATGTTTTTTTGTTTTTAGCCTTAACAGTTATTTAGTCTGTTTCGTTTTTATCTTAAAATGGCTGAGTTTAGCTTCCATTAAAAGTTGTTGCATGCTTTTTTGTTTTTAGCCTTAACAGTTATTTAGTCTGTTTCGTTGTTATCTTAAAACGGCTGCGTTTAGCTTCCATTAAAAGTTGTTGCATGTTTGTTTGTTTTTTGCCTTAATAGTTATTTAGTCTGTTTCGTTTTTATCTTAAAATGGCTGCGTTTAGCTTCCATTAAAACTTGTTGCATGTTTGTTTGTTTTTAGCCTTAATAGTTATTTAGTCTGTTTCGTTTTTATCTTAAAATGGCTGCGTTTAGCTTCCATTAAAAGTTGTTGAATGTTTGTTTGTTTTTAGCCTTAATAGTTATTTAGTCTGTTTCGTTGTTATCTTAAAATGGCTGCGTTTAGCTTCCATTAAAAGTTATTGAATGTTTGTTTGTTTTTAGTCTTAATAGTTATTTAGTCTGTTTCGTTTTTATCTTAAAATGGCTGCGTTTAGCTTCCATTAAAAGTTGTTGAATGTTTGTTTGTTTTTTGCCTTAATAGTTATTTAGTCTGTTTCGTTTTTATCTTAAAATGGCTGCGTTTAGCTTCCATTAAAAGTTGTTGCATGTTTGTTATTTCTTTGCCTTAACAGTTATTTAGTCTGTTTCGTTGTTATCTTAAAATGGCTGCGTTTAGCTTCCATTAAAAGTTGTTGCAAGTTTGTTTGTTTTTAGCCTTAATAGTTATTTAGTCTGTTTCGTTTTTATCTTAAAATGGCTGCGCTTAGCTTCCATTAAAAGTTGTTGCATGTTTGTTATTTCTTTGCCTTAACAGTTATTTAGTCTGTTTGTGTTTATCTTAAAATTGCTGCGTTTAGCTTCCATTAAAAGTTGTTGTATTGGTTTTGTTTTCTGCCTTCCTGTTTATTCTGACTTGAAGTGATGCATCTTACTTATATGGTACTTAAACGTTGTTGTGTCGGATTGGTTTTGTTTTTCCTACACTTCAGAGTTGTCTGCTTCGACTTGTTTCCCTCCCTTATATTAGCTGCGTTGTACAATTTTGTCTTAAATGTTGTTCGGTTGCATTTTTACACGTTAAGAATTTATGTACATCACCTTTTTATCATGTAATCGCTAGTAAATGGATCTAAAAGAGTAAAATGTAGAAAGCGTCAGCCGTAAATTAATTGAATGATATGATATTGAAACAAAACACAGAACGGCAAAATCTAATAGAGAATCAATTTGAAAGTGCATCGAATATCAGATTGAAAATGTCGCTGCAACTCGTTTGATCTAATTCTTCAATTCCGCGGAAATTGATCCATTTGGAGACGCTCGTATTCGTTTTTTTCGTAAAGACTGTCTTTCCGGAATTTATCTTTTTCAGTATATTTTCCGACGTAAAAAGAGAGGCTTATTTTTTGCCTAAAAAGTGAAAAAACAAAAATTGGATGCATTCAAGCTGCCTGATTCGAACACAAAAACATAAAAATATCAATTTATTATCCATGTCGATAATATATATATTAGCTTTGTTTTATCTACATATCTATGTCAATCTAGGTGTTTTTCTTTATCTTTCTCTATCTATCAATCTATCTATCTATATATATATCAATCCATTTATATATAGAAAGAGAGATATAAATGTTATGTATACAAATATTTTGTCTGTATATGTGCATACATATTTCAGCTATTACATTATAAAAGATCAAGTATTATCAGGCGACTTTCAGTGAGGATTCTGAACACCAAAAAATGTTTGTATAAATAAAAATGTGTACTAAAATATAGCTCTACTTGTTATTTAGTACTATCTTATAAACACTGTAGTTTCATAGGACTAATCCCTATGAACAAAAAACATACAAAGACTATATATATAAATATATATATATATATATATGTATATATATAATGTGTAGCTCCTAGAAAACCCTCTAGAAGGGCACTGTAAGTGTAGTATTAACATAGCATGACGTCGCTAGCTATAAATGCACCGTTCCTTTCATTAAGTTGAACGCTCTTATGACGTCAAGCAGCCGAAATAAGTGTTAAAATTATCACTGTTTATTTAGCTATCCAGCGGTGGCCGAGTGTTTCTAGGTGTCGGTATTAGAGTTGTAAATTACTCATAGCAAGGGGTTTCGAATCACGCGACCAGTAGTGATTAGTTATATCTCTATGCTGATGAGTCCTGATAAAAAGACCAAACGTATACGTACATAGATAATAAAGAACAAATATATATATATATATATATATATATATATATATATATATATATATATATATATATACGAATAATGAAGTGATGAAATGGATAAAATTTACATAGTGTACAAGTTTATTAACTCATCAAGTGTTCAAACAAGGAATACAAATACAAAATGACCTTAAAACTATGACAAAATGGTTTGAATATCATTTTGTATTTGTATTCCTTGTTTGAACACTTGATGAGCTAATAAACTTGTACACTAAGTAAATTTTATCCATTTCATCACTTCATTGTCTGTATATATATATATATATATATATATATATATATTATTTCATGTATTTACATAAAATGTTATAAGGGAATATAATAATTTATGTATCAATTTTCAGTATTTACTTCAGCAGTGCTCAATACGTCAAGAGAGCTAGGTAGTAAGTTATAAAAATATATTTATGGCAATTCAGCTACACAGAGGCTAAATTGCATGAATATAATTACTTTATCTACTATATTGACTTCACCGTATCTCGATAGTATCTAATATAAATTTTGATTTTATATTATCCATTCAGTTTTGCAATTCCCAAGAACCTTCATGACCATTTTGCGTGTTACTAATTGATATTTTTACCACTACATTTTTTGTGTGTAGTTGCTCAGATTATAGGATTTGTTGAGAGGGTCGGATTACAGGATTTGGGGGAGAATCTAATAATAGGAATTTTTGGAAGGGTCAAGTTATAGGAATTTTGAGGTTCAGAATATAAGATTTTTGGGGAGGTTCAGATTATACCATTTTTTTCGGAGGTTCAGATTATATGAATTTTTGGGAGGGTCATGTTATAGAATTTTTGGAGGGCTCAGATTATAGGATTTTTAGGAGGGTCAGGTTATAGGATTTTTGAGGGGTCAAACTATGCGGTTTCGGGAAGGGGCAGATTATAATATTTTGGGGGGTCACATTATAGGATTGGGGGAGCCTTAGATTATAGGATTTGGGGTGGAAAGTCAGATTATAAGATTTTTCTCGCATATCAACCATGGTAGTTTCAGTTGATTTAGATTTGTTTTAGGTTTTTTCTAGATTTTTAGTTGTGTCTATGTGTAAGATAATGAAGAATGGCAAACATGAGACGTCGAGAAAGAAAGAAAGCGACTTGATAACTGTTTAAAAGGAGATGGTTCCGCAGTGTAAGCGAGACTTGAAAGGCGGCTGTTTCAGAAACGCGAAGAGCCGGAGTATCGAAGTACCGGAAGAATGGGAGTTTACCGATGTTTATGGCACCGATGAAGCTTTATTGGCTATAGAACCCAAGCCCGTTTTGCTGTTAGGCTTTCGTGTCCGCTGACTAAAAATGCGACTGATAAGCAAGTTGATACAGTGAAGGAATCCCCTAACTTGTATTTCATCAAACAGACAATTGAAAGTGCTTGTGGAACAATTGCTTCAGTTCACACTCAGATAGACAATGCAGAGCAAATTGCTTTTCAATCGGATGTATATATAAACGAGTTTCTAGCGGAAACAAAGTTTGTGACCTCGGCAAGAAAACTACTTTCATGAGACAAAAGTATGTCAAAAGATTTTTTTATATGTGTGTGCGTAGCCGGCGTAAACGATCCGGTGATGGGAAATAAAGAAAAGCAAAGTTTTTCCATATACGTTCTGTTCTTTGTCATTCTTGTTGGATCTTACCGGGTACACCGAAAAAACGGGTAATGCAACATATGTAGTGTTTTAATTTACCTGTAGTTTGTCCGTGTTACAAGGCTATCTGAGTTGGTTTTTGCATTCGAGGATTTTTCTCATATTATTATTATTATTATTATTATTATTATTATTATAATCGTATTATTATTATAATCGTATTATTATTATTATTATTATTATTATTACTACTACTACTACTACTACAAGCGAAAACCCCATAGAAATTCCACGATTTCTACTTCAATCTGTATCATTTATTGTTAATAATAATATTCCTTTTGAAATAATAAATGTCTGTCAGGATCAATACTATTAAAAAAAACACTTTTACTTATTCCGTAAAAAAAATAGTCAGTGTCAACTAAATATTCCTTAATATATTTCTTCTTTATTTATTCAAAATTATAGCAATTTGACTATTTTTAAAGGAATAAATATTCTTTGTCTTTTAGCCGTAAAAATAATTGTTAGCAAAATATTCTTCGAATGTAACTTTTCAAAAAGTATTTATTTAAAATTGTCTTTCTTTAGTCGACAAAATTCGATTTTGGTACAATTCATTTTAAAATGGGTAAAGTCGGATTTTTTTTTACCTTAGTAACATCAGATTAATCACTAATCACCATATTTGCTGATACGACTATCTCATGTTTTAATGTGTGTGAAAGGTGATTACGTACGTACGAACGTGAAATGTCGTAGCGTATTATTATATAGCTTATTCAAAAATAAACTAGTACTACGAGCAGTAGTAAATAATTCGGCGAACTGTATGTTAGATACTTCTGCACCCAGTGCAACATACTACGGACTCAGCGATTCATTTCTACGCAGTATACAATACAATAAAACTACATTTGCAAGAATCTCTCACTTAATAATGCGTGAGGAGGGATTTCTCTTTGCGTACATTAGTGACATTTGAAATATTAATGGCGTCCATGACCGCGAACAATTCTAATGGCGGACAAGGTACACACACCTCGTTAATATTAGACGACATCAATGTGTTTTCTATAGGGTCTGCTTTATATATGCAAGAATTCAGAACCAATGGCCTCATGAGATGCCTGCTCTGTTTACTCCTTTTAAGAATTGTCAAATAACCGAATCAAATAGATCTAAAAGCGTGCGGAGTGAGGCAACTACTTTAGTCTAAATGCTACCGGCAGGAGAGATAACATACAGATCAACCACAATAGAAGGATATATATATATATATATATATATATATATATATATATATATATATATATATATTCACGAAAAATGATATTTTGTTTGATGAGATTTTATTTTAATTTTTTGAATTGTCTCAATATTCCACTTAGTATTTCGGTCAATTGGGGTATATAAGTACCGTTAGTTTCTTGTTCTATTTTTTTCGCGCGTACTTTTAATCTGATTCATCAAATAATCATCAGGAGGGGTTACTCTTGGTATGTTTACAACTATGTCTTTTACTGTTGAGTTTTTTAACGGACCATTGGAAAAATAGAAAAAAAATGTCTCATCAAACAAAAATACTTCGTGTTGTTTAATAACATTTGCCTGAAATAAAACATGCAGCCAAAACACACACACACATTATATATATATATATATATATATATATATATATATATATATATATATATATATATATATATATATATATATATATATATATATATATAAATGAAGGAGAATGGAAAAGAATTAGAGAAAGCAAAAGCCAAATCAAAATTCAATTCAAAAGTTCAAAGCAAGGTATATTCCGCAAAAAGGCAATTTATTCAAGTTAAATTTTCCTTAAGCCAGGCTTTTCAAAGATCAAAATCTTATCACCAGAGGAAGTCGCTGGGATAGATAAGTTGATAATGGCCAAGATTTAAAATTTGAAAGAATAAAATAAAAGTTGTAGGGAAAGAAACGCAGGGCAAAACTGTGCCAAGGTGCAAGCAAATGTCCGATTGCCAAAATGTCCGGTGTCGAAGAGTCTAGCGGAGAGAATAAGATGTAGATAGGTAGGTCGTTAGAGGCACGAGAAGTAATGAGAGAGGTTTCAAAGTTAAATTCCAAGAAGCCACAACTTCAAGTACGGCGAAAATAGAAAATCCAAAAAGGGTAAAAAGTCCAATAAGAGGTACATTCGATGATGCAGGCAGGCGTCAGAGGAGATTAAGATGGAAAATATTCGCCATTAAAGATACTTCCCGGGCAGAGATGACAAAGGAAAGTGTTTAAAAGTGGGAAAAAGGGGCAGCGAGAATATTTAAAGTCTGCCCAGTTGAGAAAGCCGGCTATAAATGAAGAAAAGCAAAGACAGTGAAAACAAGAATATAATATGCGACCAGTAGGCAAGGGAGGAAATGGGTAAGGGGTGTGTGGGAGGAGAGAGGGACGGGTACGAGGAAAGAGAGGGGGGAGGAGAAAGGGAGCGATGCGGTGAAGGAATGCGGATAAAACTAAGAGTGTGAAAGTGGGGGGGGGTGAAACATAAAGTTGAAATTGGAAGTTAGCGCGAATTAGGATTCAACTAGAAAAGGGGAAGAAAGGAGTGGGGGTAAGTTAACGAATGTTAGGATAAGGGGTTAAAATATGTATAAGAACAGAGTTCGGGGTTTAAATGTTTAATCAAATGACCTTAGATATAAACAATGAGGCAAAATATATATGAAGGGTAGGACTAGAAAAATGAGTTAAAAATTAAAAGAGTAAAGATAAAAAATAAAGATAAAAATAGTATAAAAAGTAGAAATAAGAAAATAAAAGAATAAAGAATGAAAAATAGATAATACGATTAGTCTTAAGCTCGCATGGAAAATTAAGGATTGACCGAAAGAATAAAAATAAAAAATAAAAAATAGGGGACTATTGAGTTTATGATGGATTTAGGGTGCTTTTCCCTTTCAACGTGATAACTAACCCACTCTATTCATATTATATCCTAGCCCTTTTATTTACTTGTTGATTAGCCATAACTACTCCATATCCCCTTTGCACACCTCGATATTGAACTCCTTACTGTTTCTACTGTGCACTCTAATTATTCTTCCCCTCCTGTTTTTTCTTCTAAATAATTCTTCTCACTCTTTTAATAGCCTCGATTATTCCCCCCTTGTTTTACTTCGCCCTTCGCACATCTCTCTCAAACTACGCAACCCCCAACCCGCCCTCGCTCTACATCTTTTAACCCCCATAGTATTTACTTTTAACTGCGATCTCCACTCTCCCTCTGGCTTAATCCTTTGTCACTTCTTTAACCTTGTATATCTCTTACTTCTTCCGGCCTTCACTAACCTATTTAACAATTTTCTTAATTAACCTCCATATAACTTTTTTGAATAAAATTTCAAAGTTTATATTTTCCCATATCTATTTGAACTAGCATCCCGTAACTGCTTATTTACTTCAACCCATATTTTTTCCACCTTGGAAATTCCCATTCCGGATATCCTCTCGAGGTCTTGTTTTCCTTTTTCTTTTTCCTTATTCTAATTTTCATTCTTGAGCTCCAATCTTATCGACTTTTCCCTCATTCTATTATTAGTATCTTATTTTTATTATTTTTTTATTTTTTTATTTTTTATTTTTAATTTTTTAATTTTTTATTCTTTCGGTCAATCCTTAATTTTCCCTGCGAGCTTAAGACTAATCGTATTATCTATTTTTCATTCTTTATTCTTTTATTTTTTTATTTCTACTTTTTATACTATTTTTATCTTTATTTTTTATCTTTACTCTTTTAATTTTTAACTCATTTTTCTAGTCCTACCCTTCATATATATTTTGCCTCATTGTTTATATCTAAGGTCATTTGATTAAACATTTAAACCCCGAACTCTGTTCTTATACATATTTTAACCCCTTATCCTAACATTCGTTAACTTACCCCCACTCCTTTCTTCCCCTTTTCTAGTTGAATCCTAATTCGCGCTAACTTCCAATTTCAACTTTATGTTTCACCCCCCCCCCCACTTTCACACTCTTAGTTTTATCCGCATTCCTTCACCGCATCGCTCCCTTTCTCCTCCCCCCTCTCTTTCCTCGTACCCGTCCCTCTCTCCTCCCACACACCCCTTACCCATTTCCTCCCTTGTCTACTGGTCGCATATTATATTCTTGTTTTCACTGTCTTTGCTTTTCTTCATTTATAGCCGGCTTTCTCAACTGGGCAGACTTTAAATATTCTCGCTGCCCCTTTTTCCCACTTTTAAACACTTTCCTTTGTCATCTCTGCCCGGGAAGTATCTTTAATGGCGAATATTTTCCATCTTAATCTCCTCTGACGCCTGCCTGCATCATCGAATGTACCTCTTATTGGACTTTTTACCCTTTTTGGATTTTCTATTTTCGCCGTACTTGAAGTTGTGGCTTCTTGGAATTTAACTTTGAAACCTCTCTCATTACTTCTCGTGCCTCTAACGACCTACCTATCTACATCTTATTCTCTCCGCTGGACTCTTCGACACCGGACTTTTTGGCAATCGGACATTTGCTTGCACCTTGGCACAGTTTTGTCCTGCGTTTCTTTCCCTACAACTTTTATTTTATTTTTTCAAATTTTAAATCTTGGCCATTGCCAACTTATCTATCCCAGCGACTTCCTCTGATGATAAGATTTTGATCTTTGAAAAGCCTGGCTTAAGGAAAATTTAACTTGAATAAATTGCCTTTTTGCGGAATATACCTTGCTTTGAACTTTTGAATTGAATTTTGATTTGGCTTTTGCTTTCTCTAATTCCTTTCCATTCTCCTTCATTTCTACCTGCTCTATCCTGGATATTGAGCTGTATACTCTTCACAATAGGGTTTTACCTTTCCTAAAAGTTCGCTTTTAGTACACCTCTTTATATATATATATATATATATATATATATATATATATATATATATAATATCAGTATTTCATGTATCCACATAAAATTTTATAAGGAGATATAATTTTTTATGTATCAATTTTTCAGTATTTATTCAACAGTGCTCGATACGTAAGTAGAGCTAGGTGGTAAGCTATGAAAATATATGTATAGCAATTAAGCTACACAGAAGCTCCCGCGTTTCATCCCCGGGAGGAATCTTCAGGCTAAAATGAAGAGTATGATACAGCGAAAATAGCTGTCTGTGGATGACATATATATATATATATATATATATATATATATAGTCATCCACAGACAGCTATTTTCGCTGTATCATACTATTCAGTGGTGCTAGATTAGCAAGGATCGAGACTACAACGATATAGTTTATAGTCAGCGATTCTAACCACTTGACTACGACAGAGGCGCTGTTGGCATGTGATATCCCAACGCTTTTATATAAATATTGTCAGCTACTAGACAGTGCTCTATTTACAAAGAGGTTTGCATTACACTATATCTATATAATATTTTAAGAACGTCTGTGTGTTTATAAAAAGACTAGAGTATGGTCCTAAACTATACAAGTGTATAGGCGTGTAGAATTTACCTAGGAACATCGGGGGAATAGCTCTGACACGCTACGTGCCATTTTAAGGAAGTTACAGGACCTATTTCAACATTTTGCACAAGAAATACAAATGTAATTATGAGTGTTATTCAACAAGGCGTCTTAACAAATATTTTAACTTCTTAGTGGGGAAAGTCTCAAACTGACAACCTTGAGTGCGCTGTTTCGATCCTGACTAGAAGTGTTTTGTTTTTAAATGAAAACAAATAATATTATTTTCCTTTTTTTTTAATATAATAAAATGTAAGTGAAGAACATCTTAGATTTGTGTATATTAAGTATCTAACGGCGCTCTCTCTGTCTGTCTATGTGTACCCTAATCTCTCCCTTTATCCCTATCTCGCGCTCTCTATATATGTATCTATATCTATATATTGATAATAAAAGAAAACGTATGCGTATTGTCTGTCCGTTTATAGAAAGACAGACTAGGAAATGTTGTTAAAGTATAAAAGTGTATGCACGTGTAGAATTTTCCTAGGAACATGATGGGATTAGCCCTAACACTGCACGCGTCATTTTACGGAAGTTACAGGGCATTTGCCAACATGTCGCACAAAGAATTATATTATGAGTGTTATTAAAAAGACGAACTGAACAATTTCAGTTGGGAGAAACTCAGATAGGCAACCTCGAGTACTTCGATCACTTTTTTACGAAAACAACAACGAATATCCTGTCTTGGCAATAAAAACTATTTAATCTATACAGAATTTGGGCTTGTATATATATATATATTTATATATATATATATACTAATTATTTATTACCTACAGACATCGATGTTTCATGCTAACGCAATCTTCAGTGCAAGAAGTTAATTCTCACGGTCGGCGGGCGCGAACTCCGATCACAAATCGCCACTGATTTGCAGTCAAGAGCGTTAACCCCTCGGCCATAGGGAATTAGCTGATAATTAAAGAATAATTTAACTTTGTAAATAGCGAGTCGGCGGCTAATTTACACGAGCAGTTAAAGTGATCAACAAACTGTATTTGGATCTTGCATGAAGCTATTTGTACTGCTTGTTATTAAACTCACTCAGAGTGCCCGGCCTTTAGTGAAGGGGGCTTATAATAATATTTATAAATAAACATTAATTATTTATTACATATATATATATATATATATATATATATATATATATATATGTGTGTGTGTGTGTGTTTGTGTGTGTGTGTGTGTGTTAGACCAACTGTCTCGGTCCAGAGGGTCTAGTCTATATAATAAAAGAAAACATATGTGTGTGTATCTGTCTGTTTGTAGAAAGAGAGACTAGAGGGTGTTCCTAGAATATAAAAGTTTATACACGTGTACACTTTTCTTAATAAACATTTTGGGAGTATTCCTGACACTTTACCTGTCTACTTCTTCAGGTGCGTCTTGTCGAAGTTGGGATCTTTATGTCGAAGTCGAGCGATACTAAGAATATAATTAGGAATTGCTTGGCTGACGGAACGAGAGCAAGCTACGCCCGTGGATTGAATGAAGAGTTCCGTAGAAAATTCCTTACGGATTTCCGAGTTCAATGTCCACGAAAACACGTGGCGCAACGGATATAAGTGAAAAGTAATTATCATTACTAAGCTAGTCTTTTTGGGGTCGGAGTTTCAATTCTCAGTACGGGCGATGCTAAGAAAACAATTTTGAATCAAGGGAGGCGCGAGAGCGGTCTATCCCTTAATAGACTTCACGAATGGCCTATGCTGGAAATCTCATTTCTTTGATCAGTCATAACTCAAAAACCAATAAACCAAATTAGTTAAAACTTTGCACAATTTTTTTTTTTGATATGTTCTATAAGTGTGTAAAATTTCAGCATCATTAGTCAAGGCAACCCAGAGATCCAGAAAGCTCAATCATGAAATAATGTTATCTGTGTGTACGTACGTACGTATGTGCCACCCTGTATCTCATCAACTATTTTATGGATTCAGCTGAATTTTGGCAGAGATAGAGGTTCTAGGGTCTAGTTGATGGCATTGTAATTTCAGTTTACCATATACCTTAGTTTTCCAGAAAATTCCAAAAAACTTTTTAAATGACCATTGTATTGAGGCATAACCTTTATAAAAGTAGTGACATTCTATGATAAATACCAGTATACTGAAATTATATGCCCTTAATAGGGTTAAGATGAAAATTCATATACACTAAATGTACAAAAGCAATGAAATTCCCAAATTTTTACACTTTTATTGTCATTAAGGTTATGCGAGCACAACAGGGCTGTGTATTTTACTGGTAGGAATTTTTCTTCAGCGCACCTCACATACTTCATCCACTTGTGCATAGAGATTTATACTGTAGTGATGCAATAATGAAATGGTTTTGGTTGATATGTAGTCATACCCTTAATTAATGACATTTACTGGCATTTATCATGGAATTACTGAAGACTTCTACCCGGTCATGGTTTACGGAATCAAAACAAGCTACCCTCGTGCGTTAAATAAAAGGTTCCGTTCCAAATTCCGTACAGATTCCAAGGTTGGATATAAAGATTCCCGAGTTCGACAAGACGCACCTGAAGAATGTCGGAAGTTACACCCACCGAAATATTGTGAGAATAACATCCAGTATAAGAATTGTAGGCCGAAAAGCCAAAATAAGACAAACAAATTACAAATACATATTATTTTATGGGTCTTTTCGGATGTAGTTGATTCCGCCAATATTAATCACGTTACCAATTTTCGTGAGATATTAATTGTGGCATTAAATAAAATCGAACCCCTTAATTTGTATATTTCGGTTAGTGGGATCAAATTAACCTAAATAAACATCATGTGTGTGTTTTAGTTGCCTTCATAAATAGATGTGTTACACAATTTGCGTGTAAATTGCTAATGCGATTTATTCACTATTTAATTAAAATACCTGTTTATTAATTCCCAGATCAGTTGAAACTGGTCTATATATATACTAATAAGCACAGTTTAATTTTCACAACGCACCCAGTTCTTATTTATTATTTGTCTGGTATTTATTTACTACATAATATAAAGCAATACGCAAAGACTTAATGACCGCTCCCGTTTACTCCGATGATTTTCCGCGAATATCAGATTACGTTCTTTCAAATTCTACCTATGACTTCTACATTTATATTCATTTCGGAATTAAGCGAATGAAATTAACGAACACAGTTCCTGCAACATTTATTCATTCAACATGGCGGCTACAATTTCTTGATCGAATCGACTTCCTATTTAATTCAATAAGCACCAAGATACTCGTAGACCCCGATACATTTACATTTTCAAAGTGCTACACCTTTAACACGCATATTATAGAAAACGTGCTCAAATCCAGTCATTTTTATCATCTACAAATGACATAAACCGTGTCATTGCTGAATCTGCACATAACACGCATAATAAAGCTTAGCTTAATTGACCTAAACGGTGGCACAGTGGTTAGGAAGGCAGGTTTCATGATCGCTAGTTTCAGCGTTCGATCCCATTCTACTATACCACTTTTTTCTTTTTTTTAAATTTATAGTATTCGCAAACACGGTAGAGGGGGGGGGTAAAAAACAATAGGTCGTTTCTTTTTTATTCGACGTCATGCAATAGGTAGTACTTTCTCCCGTGCAACGCCGGGCAACGGGTTCCGCTAGTATATATATATATAAAAGACAAGCCTAATAGAAGTTGTCATATGCGTTTTAACATTTAAACGGCTCAGCTAAGTGAGCGATAGAGATCAGTATTGAAAACGGTGTTGGTGAAGAAAAAGTATACAGCGTTACAAGGTTCCGGTGGCAAGCACATTCATTGTTCCCGAGATCAGTATTGAAAACGGTGTTGTCATAAAAAGTCTAAACGTGATATAAAGATCTGGCAGAAAACACGTTGCTGCATTGAATGCGGTGACACCTGAGAAAAGTATACAACATAACAAAGTTCCAGTAGCGAGCACGTTTCCATCAACAAAGAGTATATTTACATCCTTTCTTTTGTATCCCTCCATTTAGATACATTTTGAACATAATGAGAGATAAATTATACAGAATTAAGAAAGATAAGTAAGTTATATAGAGAGAGACTTGATAAATAAATTTAATGATACATTCAAACACGCAGTTGATGAGAGGAGAAGTATCCAATGTTATTCAAGAATGTTTTACAAAAACCGGGAGCTAATCGCTTCAATATAACCAGTATCAAAAGACAATACTTATTGTCAACAATTAATTGTATTCGAGGATCCCGGTCTAGTTTACAGGAAAAAAAAGACACAACATATGAACTCCTCGATCGTCAGTACAGGACTGGTAATCCGGGAGCCATTTGTAAAAGAAAATAGCATACTCTCGACAGATATTCTTTATATAAAATTATTTTTTTCTTCCACGAGTTGAATTATAATTTCAAATGAAATTATTTGTCTTGCGTGTTTTGATTTACATAAAAAAGTATTAATACGTTTTTTTTCTTGTGCCTTCAAATCTGAAAAATGTTTATAAAATTGTGTCAGTTATTTTTAAACTCGGAAAATGAGTGACATTTTTATGAATCCATTTTAAATGGTGATCCTTTGACATTTTTTAATATATACAGCGTAATTGGAAAGTTATTCTCCCGTATTAAGTGCTTGTGATTTATTACTAAAATATAATTCTGAGAAGGCATGCTCCAACAGGAGTAAGGAAAGGAGAGACCAGCAGTTAAGGGAGAGGAGAGAGCACAGAAGGCTACAACATAGCTCTAAATCTGTAGCAAGTGCAGCAGAGCCTGCCGATCCAGGATAGGCTTTCACAGTCACAGCAGACGCTGCAATTCGGCAACAGATTAATCTGAGGCGCAGAACTCCATTGTCTTTTGTGTAGCGGTATGAAGCTACGACTGGCCTTGAATCACTTGCCTGTCTAACCATACTGAAGTAATGTGATACAGCGAAATAGTCTGACACTCTTGTAAGGGAAATTGCCGATTAATGCAATGCTATTTGTAAACAAATAAAACCCTCTTGCCACATATATGTTTTTCATATTTTACGCTATCATGACTGACGGAATGAGAACAAACTACCGCTTTCATTTAATAAATTCAGTTCGAAATTCCGTAAAGGTTCCTGAGTTCTACATAAATATTCCCAAGTTTGTCTATATGGTTGAGAAAAATGAACCTGAAATAAGATCTGAGATTACATCAGTCGAAACGTTGTGAATATCAACACCAAGATGGGAATAGTAGTTCAGAATGCCTAGATATTTATAGATCTCGCGTTCACAATTTGGTAGCCTTATACATACTGTTTGCTTGAGCATTTTTTTCTTCATCTCAAGTAGTGCATATTTTCCCGTTCGTTCTGATTGTGTTTTATGAAGGACGGTGGAATGATAAGTAAGGATCTAATATATGAAGACAAAGAATTGAGATATTTACGTTAAATAACGAGCGTCGTGTTTGAATGGTAAAGTTTGAGTGATACCTAAGTGTCAGAGGTGACTCCAAACGGACGTCGACGAAACCACCTGAGTTCTGATAGAATATTTTCTACCTCTTTGGCTGGCGAGATTTCATGCAGAGAAGACGTGTATATGTATTGTCTCCTATGGAGACGGACTGCTTGCACAGTGTGGCTCGGTGTTGCGAGACAAGCAAACCGTCTGTCTTTTTTGCTTTTTACTATACAGGCACCACTTATCAAGGCCCAAAGGCCACTCGAGGATAAGGATTAATGGGTGTAAGGTGAGACAACACCGTGATGATTGGTACGATGGTTGAAATTGAGCAGAATTTGATTATTTAAGAGGACCGCTCAACAAGAATTATGCTTATGTTTTGATTTGTGATTTTTTTATGTTGGGATTGGAGGATTTGTGGAAAGGTGAGCAGAGGAGCATAGAGCAGAACACAGAGAGAATGAGTAAAAACACATTATCTTTGTAAACCAATGAAGAAAGAAAAGCCGTAGAAGTTCCCACTAATATGGCATCGAGAAACCCCAGTAGAAACTACTGCATGGTCCAAATTCCATTCACCAAATGACAATAGCGCAGCCCCGGTATTTTACACCTGCTGATAAGACAGCCTCCCTGGGAGTTACTCCAAGGTTGGGGTCCCTGGACTTTTAGACGGATAACGTCAGTCCAGGTAGAACGTTTACCTCCAGCACCCTTATTAGTGGTATCGCAGCTATCTGTCTGTTTCTCTCTCTGTGTTCTATCTCTGTCTCTCTCTCTCTCTCTCTCTCTCTCTCTCTCTCTCTCTCTCTCTCTCTCTCTCTCTCTCTCTCTCTCTCTTATGCACAGACCAGTGGAATGATAGATAAGGAACATAAGAACCGTGTTTAAAATAGAAAAGTTGATATAATGCGCCAAAATTTCGATTTTTTTTTTAGTTTTGCAGAATTTTCAGAGAGTTTGGATAATTTTTTAGAAGGATACATATCCCATAATTTATAATCATAAGTTAAATAGTTTTGGCTTTTACTAAGAACATACACGCGCGTGCACCGATCCTTTTAAAAATGGATTACTTAATATAACTCAAAGCAATTGTTTCTTCGTGTAATTTTTTGTTAGCTAAGTTATTTTAAAAAGTTTATTTGGGGTAAGTGCGAGTTTGGGTGAGCGAACCCCTTAAATAGTGAAGGTTAAAAAAAATAATGTATCCATGTGACTCACCGTGTTGCCTATAATATATATTCCAAACTTCATAACGATCGGTTCATTAGTTTAGGAGTTTATCATGAAAAATGAAATATATTACCTAACTTTATACATATGCACCCTCAAAATGTTAAAATTCACAAAAAATAATGTGCCCATGTTACTCATCCTGTTGCCTAAATTATATATGTACAAAATTCATAATAAATCGTTTCTTAATTTTGAATGTTATCTTATATATATATATATATATATATATTACAGTTTTTTTTACCTACATACGATATCGTATCGGTGTTTTATCAACATCAGTGCAGGAGTGGCGGCTGCAGGCGGTCGCATAGGCTCGAACGCCGTTCGTAGATTTAGTCTAGAATCACGAGACGAACGCTCAGGACCACACGGCTACGGGAAGCGGGGAAGTGTCTTGTTGTCTTCAGTCTTTGACGCTTGCGCTTACCCCAAATGCTACAAAAGCATGTACAATGTAGATAATATGCATAAATAAAACAGTGCGTTAAGGTTAAATGAAACCAACTATACAATAAGAAAACACAATTAATGATAAGTCGTGTCTTACAGAATTATTCAAACTAGTTATTCTTTTTGAAGTCGATTGAATATCTACGACTGAGTATATTATGAAGGTATTTTGACTTTTTAAATAAAAAAGTGGGCTTTTAATATCAATATCAATGCGATGAATACCTCGACTATATATATATATATATATATATATATATATATATATATATATATATATATATATATATATATGATAAAAATGAAATCATATCCCAACGAAATGCAAAATGAAAAAAGGAAAACTAAAATTGTTTATGTATTCATCAACGTTTTGTCTTTATTTTAAGACTTATTCAGGATGATTGTTTTCAAGAAATAACACACAAGTACATATATTTGAAAAAGTTTGGTCTGCTTGTGACGTGAAAAGAACATGATCATTTTTTTAACTTTGAACATGCTAGACTCGTTACATTCAAATTAAATAAATCTAGGCGAATACTTTTTTAATAAGCACTCATTATGAACTCTAACACAATTAAACAACGTAATGGCTTCTTACAATTTATCTCCTATAATCAGCAAACTTATTATATCCGAACAGAACTTTAATTTTAATCCAGGCTAGTTATTTTACACTACACTCCCAATAAAACTTTGCACATAATACTGAAAATCGAATAAATAAAAAAAAGCAAAAACAAAATAAAAAATAAATAAATAAATACACATATTTTATTTCATACATATCACAGATTTAAAATTTTAATAATTATGTTTTGTTCGAAAAAAAATCCTCTTTCACGCCATAGTCGCACCATATTTTCTGAATTCTAACGACGATGGTTTCGTCTGAAACAAGAAGCATTCATTCCATTCCATCAACGCAGTACATATATTAAATGCTAACGGCTATGTTCCGTTCCAAAAAAGAACAACAACATTCTTTTCACGTCACAAACGGATCAAAAATTTTCAAATATTTATGCTAGTGTGTTATTTCATCAAACCAATCATCGCGAGGAATTCTTGAAATAAAACGATACGTTGATTAATCATAAATTATTTTGGTTTTCTTTTTTTTTTGTATTCCGGGTTAGAGTCCGGCGACCGGTGTGAATAATTCTTCTCTACACTGACGATTCCCGTAAGGATGAAACGTATACGTTTGTAGATAAAAACAAATATTTATAATTAATTATTTGTCACCCTAAACTAGGCTGGGCTCTATAGCGAGTTGTATTAACACAACCGTCATCGTGTCTTCAATGCAATGTTTCTCTCAAATACCGAACTCTTCAAGAGAGCTGCTTTTAAATAAGATTAATCTCTCGCTGATTTACCGAGTTGTTGACAGCGGCCGTGTAGGCAGTAGCGTTGTAATTTGAGTTTTAAATATAACTCGTCTTCCTGGGTTCGAGTCCGGCCACCGGTGTGAATAATTTTTCTCTACACTGACGATTCCTGTAAGATAAAAAAGATAAAAAACAAATATTTATAATTAACTATATACATATCTATGTGTGTACACACATATATATATATATATATATATATATATATATATATATATATATATATATATATATGTGTGTGTGTGTGTGTGTGTGTATTTGTGTGCGTGTATTTACAGAGAGGTATATTGATACGAGGGGCGTTCAATAAGTAATGCCCCTGACCCACTTCAAGTTGTCTGATCTAGATGAAATATTGCATGTCTAATGATTTATATCTGTATTGGTTATGTTGCAAAACACCGCTCTGAACTAATTGTGTCTTCTGATTTACAGGTGTTTGAACTGAGTCAGGTGTGAAATGGTGCCAGTTTAGTGTCGCGCAGTGATCCTGTTTTTTTGTATTTGAATGGACGCACACCAAAGGAAACTTTTTATCAAATGAAAGAAACTTATGGTGATGATGCCCCATCATATGACCTTGTAAAACGCTGGCATCGTGAATTAAAACATGGCTGGAAGTATGTGGAAACAGCTCCCAGACTTAGGCGTTCCTCTTCTGCCATTGATGAGGCCACTGTCTGTCAATTTAGGCTGCCATTTTGGAAGATCGACGCATTACTATTCGCCAAATAGCCCAAGAGGTCAAGATTAGTACAGGGTCTGTGGAAACTATCATTCATGACCATTTTCATATGCATAAGGTGTCTGCCAAATGGATTCCCAGATTGCTCACACCTTTTCAGAAGCAAGAACGCGTCAAGTGCTCGAGCATGAATTCGGAGATATGCCAAGAAGATAAGTCAAAGTTTTTCAGAAGACTAATTACACAGTATGAAACTTGGGTTCATCACTATGATCCAGAGACCAAAGTCCAGTCAATGCAGTGGAAGCACTTGGACTCACCACCTTCAAAGGAGGCAAGGGTGAAGTCCTCCGCTGGCAAGGTCATGCTATTCACTTTTGATGAAATTAAGAGAAGCTATCAAAATTAAGAGGCGGGGCAAGATCAGCAAAAGTATCCTCCTCCTGCAGGACTACGCTCCGGTCCACAACTAGCATGTCGCCAGATCAGAAGCACAGGCGTGTGGCTATAAAATCCTCCCTCATCTCCCTAACTCTTCTGGCCTTGCACCCTCTGACTTTCATCTGTTCCCAGCCATGAAGTTGTTGAAAGGAAAGCGTTTCCCAGATGAAGCAGCCTTGTTTCAGAAGTTACCGTGTGGTTGGAGGACCAACCTAGGGTGTTCTATCAAAACGGTGTCCACAGCTACATCAAACGATGGGAGAAATGCATAACTCTGGGTGGTTCCTATGTAGAGAAAGACTAATAACTGTGCTAAGTTTGATTAATCTACTGCTATGGGAAATGGGTCAGGGGCATTACTTATTGAACGCCCCTCGTAGATAAATTAATAAAGTGAAAAGATTCAATGTTATTCCCAGTGAGGTTCCACAAATTCAAAGCCATTTCAAACCCGGTGAATCGTAACTATTTCATTGTTTTCTTTTTAAACATTTTGGAAAACAATTGGATAATTTCAATAACTGCTTATTTATTTATCAATTTTGAGCGATCTCTTGCTTTTGTTCATACGCACCGGAGGTTTCAAGACTACTCGAAAGCTGTACACGCATGCGCATGGAAGACTATAACCGAGAAGACTTTCGGGTGAATTCATGCGCGGCAGGCCGTGCGGTCGTGCATTCGCGCTGGGAAATAATTTTGTTCAAATGAGAAACAAAACTTAACCTGAACATGGAATATATCAATTCCAACACAACTGAGCCATTTTAACTGCAAATGAATGTTTAACTAGTAGGAGGGGCACTATTCATTTAAATGAATACATTTTCCCGTATTATCATATCAAATTAATAATTAATGCTTATCGTTATACAGAGTGTTTTGGAAAATCGATGGCAAAAATTCGGAATTATCTTCTATATGTGTAAAATAATCTATTTGTGTGGAGGTTGCTTTTGTAATAGCACTCAGATACTAGTCTAATGTCCGTTGTGGTCCATTTGTTTTTCTGTTTCCATTCCTTTTTCTGTGCTTTGGACTGATCATATTTATTTATTGGTCCTCCGATTAATAAAATCGGGGGACTTATGTTTTGAGGCATGTCCGTCCGTCCGTCCGTCCGTCCGTCCGTCCGGATTTTCCTCCGCAACCATCCATTGAATTTCTCTGAAATTTTGCATGAAGTTGTAACTTTGGTCAGGTTAGAAAGTGATATTCTCCGATTTTTGAAAAAGAATCTGGTTAACCCCCCAAGGCCCCAAAATGGCAAAAAATGACATTTTTTGTCCCATAACTTTTCATCCATCCATTCAATTTCTCTGAAACTTGCCCAAAATGTGGAGGCAATTTTTGCTAATAGAAAATAAGTATCGCTGACCTTGGAAAACATCTGGTTTTCGCCCCAGGAGGTCAAAAGCCCCTAAAATGACAAAAAATGACCCTTTTCTCCTATAACGTTTGATCTATCCATTCAATTTTCTGAAACTTGGCCAAAATGTAGAGGCAATAGTTTTGGATATAAAATGAGCATCCTTGACCTCAGAAAAATTCTGGTTCGCGCCCCCAGGGGCTCAAAAATGCCCCAAATTGCCCAAATTTAATGCATGTTACACTCGCCACATCGAGTCACATACAAAGGGGGACCACGCACGCGCGGCTTGTTTATTATGTTCTTAACGAGTCACCGCTTATCAAGGCTCAAAAGCCATTTGAGGATATGTGTTACTAAGTTTTTCAATTGGACGGTGAGACAACAACATCGTGGGGATTGGAAACGATCGTTGAAACTGGTCAGAATTTAATTATTTAAGAGGTCGGCTCAGCAAGCATTTGTTAACATTAGACTTGAAACTTCCATGTTGTAGTCCGCTAGGAAACAGCCTCGCGATATTGGGTTTCACAGACGGGTAGTTCTTTGAAATAAACTTTGCTCATGAAATTTCAGTTTAGTTTTAGGTACACAGAGGAAGGAAGGTAAATTATTTACTGCGGTTGTAGGTAGACGAGTTTTTTACTGTGAATTTTTTACGGGTGGAGGCATAGATTAGAGCTCAGTCGAGTAGATACTGTGAAAATAATGATAGAGTATTGATTTACTCCTCTCCGGGAGTTAGGCACAAGGCCAGTTTTTATCTTACTCCCACAAGTAAGATGTGACCCAAGGTCGGGTCGGGAAAAGTGGGGTTTAAAAATTGCTTGGGCAGCCCCGTCGGCATTCCCCGGTAGGGGCGCCTCAAGCAGTAAGCAATAAACTTACTCCTCCCCCAAAGAGGGGAGGCAAAGCCTGGGTGGGTGGACCTCCTAGAACTGCACAGGACAGACCCATAGACCGGCGTAAATCAAGCCCCGAAGGCCAAGACAATACCAATCTATGGGGTGCAGTATCCATGGGAATAGATACTACACTTTGGTCTTAGCCAAAAGGCCAAGACGTAGTAGAGTAAGACTACCTCTCTTTTGTGAGTAACAAGCTGTAGGAAAAGGAAGGGGGCATCCCCCACAAGATTTCGAAGTTGGTTTTGTACTCTGTCAATGCAGGAAAGGTATTTGGGACGGCATCCAGATCTGGCAACACTATTACCTGTATTTTGTCTGTTGTATTCTGGTACCTAAAATAAATAAGGGCCAACATTTACAAGATACCGATAGGGACCCTAATATTAATTATCAAAGAAGGGCTCCTGCCGACCGATCATGATGGTCAGATCTTTTTTTCTGAGACTCACGGCTTTCATGTTTGCATTATGTCAATTTTTTCATTCTTTTCATTTGTGCATGTGGCATCACCAAGCGCAAACCTATTTTACCTGTGATCCTGATCATATGATATATGCGTTCAGAGATGACCGTTAGGATGTCACAGTAGATCGTGCTTGTCTAAATCCATATGAGCGGTCAGAAAGAAGTTTAGCATTAACTAAGTGCCGGATTATTGCTAGATTGATTAAGGATTTAAAGATTTCAGCAAAGACTGTTCTATCCCCAGAATTCTTGAAGACTGGTATCACAGAGGAAATTTTCCAGCTATCGAGGAAGCAAGATTCAGCTAGGCATTTGTTGTAAAGTTTGGAGAGGACAGGGGCCAGTTCAGCAGAGCTTTTCTGTATTACTATTACAAGTATAAAATCAGGCCCACAAGCTTTGGCGGTGTCAACGATTTTTATGATGTCTCTGACCTGGGATGAGGTGATGACCAGGTTTCAAGTGTGGATTCGGTCCGCAATAGTAATTCATTGAGGGGGTGATTTTCTGAGTCCAAAGTGGAGTTTTAGGCGAAATGCTGGGCAAGCAGTTCAGCCTTATCAGTTGCCGTGCAAACGACATCATTGTGCTTTGATAGTGGGGGAATCGTTTATTGACCATTGTTCACCACACTTTTGTAGATTTTCCAGAAATCGCGAGTACCTAGTTTCTGTGACTGAATGTGTATTTTGATTATCTGATTATCTCTGTATACATTCTCTTTGCTTCAACTATCACGACCTTAAAATTATTTCTTGACTCTATAAATTTCTGTCTATTGGCAGCTGACTTATGGCAGCCGAATTTACGGAATGCTTGCTACCTCTCAGCAATAACAGCTGCACATTCTGAGGTGAACCATCGGGGAGAGTGGAACTTGCTGAAGAATCTTTGCATGGGAGCATAGGCTTTAATGATGCTTTGACTTATTCGGTTAACTCATTTGCACACTTATCAGCAGGGAGTGAGATTTCCCTCCATGGGGCGTCGTTGATGTGATCTCTGATGGATTAAAAATCAGCCTGCTCGTAGTATCTCCTTTTTCTGATACACGGCTCATCAGCTTTTGAACGAGATTTTAGGGTGATATAAATCATTACAACAATGTGATCAGCATTCCCAAGCGAGCTATGGACTTTCGTCACACAAGCCTAGAAATGAGGCTTGCTGGTTTACTCGATCGGGGATACGGGTCTGGAAATCGACACCTTGGGAGAAGGAGTGAGCTAAGGAGAAATTATACGTAGAGTTGCCGGCTGCGCCAGTAAAGCTGGGGAATTCTTACCAGTCACGGTGGTGTCCATTAAAATCCCCAAATACATGTATTTGGGCATTCGAGTTGAGTGCGAGTGCTCTATCTATGCTTTCAGGGTTTAGCAGGGAACAGTCCTGGGTCAAAGGTGAACGGTATAAGATATAAGTAACTAACGCTGTGATGTAAAGTCAATCTAAAGCACATGTAGACTTGGTCATCTGATTCTAACCTATGTTCTCTAGTCAGGGGGAGGGTGTTCCGAACATAAACGCCTAGCCCGTGCATATGTTTGTCAGAGTCTTTACGGTAGAGTGGGAGGTAGTCAGTCATGTCAAGGTGGTGAGAGGAGATTGAGGAATGCAGGTTTGTTTCACTTAGTGCTAGGATATCCGGGGAGTTTGTTAGGAGAAAGGTTTCTATGTCGTTGATGTTTGTTCTAAGTCCCCAGATATTTGATAATGCGAGCCTCAAAGGCGGAGGCGAACATGCTTTTTGTTGGGTGTTTGGTTTAAGGTTTTTTTTTGCAATGACATGTTTGTTTTGAGATAGAGTTGGGTGAGCAAGGTGGGTGCCAATAAGTTCACACAACCAGCCCATTAATCGCGACCTGCTCTATGGGGTTGTAGCCTCGGGAAAACCAACCGGGATAACTGTAGGGTCCCTTTCTACGCGCGACATGGCACGTAAGCTACCCACGGTATTATACAACTGATAATGGAGCAGCTGTTCTAAGCGCTACCTAAGAGTTTGGCCTCCTACAGCCAGACAAGATGTCCAACCTGTATCCTCAACCTGTCGGAACAAGGGCGACCCAGACTGATCATGTAAGACTTCGTGAAAAAAACTTTCCCCAAGTTGCCCAGATAGAGAGACGGAGAAACGGCGTTCATTGTCCTAGTAAGGAAACAAGGCAAGACACTGGGTGCCTTTGAGGCGTCCCAGTGCTTCTACATCCTGCGCGTGGCTAATAGACAGAGAAAGGGGTACAAAGGCTAGGCGATAGGCAGAGCCCATCTACTCTTTAAGCAATTGTAGGTTTGCAAACAGGATATTTTGTTCGAGATACCAGCTCTAGGAAGGTTGTCGATCAGGACTAGGGAGGCTTCCCTCCTCAACGGTTTCCTGCCACGACGTAAGTCGTTAGTAACAAGGTTTTATTATCAGAGATGTCCCTCTTTTAGATGGATGACGTGACAACAAGGTCTACGGGTTCAACACACCGAGAGAGGAAATAGCCTGCGCCCGTGTACTCGTCGGGTATTTCCAAGGCCCCGCAGGTAAAACAAATCATATATATATATATATATATATATATATATATGAGGGTGAGTTTAGGGATTACTTGAGTATGAAATCAGTAGACAAGCAATAAAACATTATATATAGATATATAGATATCAAGAATTAAGTACATTTAAATCATACACATTGGAATTTAGAAAAAGTGTTTATATTCGCGTCAATGGCAGGGAAAGAATATCGGGACCTTGCTTTGTATGCCTATCCTACGAATGACCGCACCGGAGGTCCCCCTATAAACTATACTATTAATTCTATTAATGTAGTATCGCACTATTTATTACTAATGTAGACTTGGTATCCGTATGTCCGAAGCAACTACTTCTATTAATACTATACTATTGTATTATCTATTACTAATGATTATTTGATATATGTCTTTCTTAAACCGAAATTATACGATTACTTCTATTGATGTACTTTTGTACTAGCTATTACTTATAGGGATTTGGTATCTGTCTATCTGAAGCAGAACCTATACTATTACTTCTATTAACTGCACTATTGTACTATGCATTACTAGTAGAGATTCGGTATCTGTATGTCTGAGGCCAAAACCATACCAGTACTTCTATTAATGTACTATTTATTGCTAATTAAGATTTAGTATCTTTCTGTCCGAAGCCAAAACTTCTTCTATTACTGTAATATTGTACTATATATTACTAATGGAAGGTTAGCATCTGTCATTCCGAATTCAAATCCAAAACTATGTTATTACTTGTATTAGTGTACTGTTGTACTGTCTTTCAATACTCATCGGTTGTCATGAGACACTTCTTCCAGGTATTACCTACACTCTTTGAGGTAGTGTAGTATGTGTTCCATTGTCATGAGACAATAGTCCAAAGAATTACCCCCTAATTTGAAGAGGAATAGCGTACGTCAAGACATTATCAGAATCGATTGATCATTAATAAACCCAACATTTACATCATCTATTCTGGTATCCGGGAGGAGCATATTATTGCCAGTATTAATAATAACAGCAACAATATACACATTCAAAATCAATATCTAAATTATGTTCTTTTCTAGCATCATTTTTCAAATGTTGATATTGTGATGGCGCACTATTTTTTTATCTATCTCTTATCGCAACGGATACGGTGCTTTGAGCTAATCGCATTTAGATGTGGCCCGCCATTCGGGTTTCGAATAAGCGTGAATACACTTTATTCATTGATAAGTCGTATATGACGAAACAGGCTTCTTTGAATGACTATATTTCATACAAATACATATGTCCCCTATTTATGGTCTGGGCCCTCTGGTAGAAAACATAACGGTTTCTACTTAGCATGAATCAATAATATTCTGTAAAGAATAGAGTTTTCACGATTGCAGATAATGTGTTCAAATATATGTAAACAGAGTAAGTACATATGAAGCAATGTAATTTCTTTTAGCATTAGTGTCGGGTTTGTTAGCCAACTTCGTTTGCTGATCGCATTTGGATGTGATCAGCCGTTCGGATTTTTAATCATCCGGGATTAACTTGCTTCGTCTAGCCACACTGACGAGTCGTAGACGACGAAACAAGTGTATGGGAATGAGTATATTTTATGTACTTGCAAAAACTACCCCCGGGCAGCAATTAATGAAGCTGTAGTTTTCTTTACAGAAAACAAAGAAATAATTTTTATTTCGCATTTTGATCATTTGGAGAAAACCAACATAAATATTATTGTCATGGTGTTATTTGATATATTCTAATGTTGAGGAAATGTAATGTGTATGAACATAGTCAAATTTTAATAATTAGAAAAGAAACAACAAAAAGGTTATTTTATATGTTTTTTTTTCAGTATTTAAAGTCGGAGAATTCGATTTTGTATAAGTATACAAATGAAAATGAATTCCTTATTAAAATCTTGTTATATAATGAAATGAATAAACGAAAAAATGGAACGTCGATTGATCAAATAAAACATTTTATATCACTGAGTAATTTGAAATGATTACTTTGTGCTTTTCGCTTTTATGATTAACTAGCAAATATATGCTACCTCCGGGCGCATAATTTTGCTAGTCTGAGAGGCAATATCATGATGAACGAACTACGTACACTGACTGCAAATAGAGAGTTATTGACTGAGAGGATGATAGTATGACGAATAAACACTCTCCCACCAAAACAAAAGTAGAAATCAATTCCTGGCAGCATTGCGAACAAAAAGTGGACGGTAATCCTAGGAGGATGGTATCGTTAGGAACGTACATATACTATAATGCTTTCCCCTTCAAAAAAGTAGGTAATGCCTGGGAGGAATGTATGATGACGAATGAAAATATACTACATAAAATTAAATATACATAACCGTTTGAATGTTAATATAGTTAGGATATCTGGGAAATAAAAACAATGTCCACGTGAAACGCCGAAAGGAGAATTGGGCGGAAAAATACAGTCGCCATCTTTATAAACAAAGAGAAATTGTCAAGCTAAAGAAGAACGATAACTTTCTTTCATAATTCTCCAGTTCAAAAAGATATGTTTATAAACGTGAGTTATCGTTCTTCCTTTGCCAGTCTCTTTCTCGACTTGTTTATATGGCGACTATATTTTTTTACTCAAACAGGGGTTAAGTTAAAATATTTCAGTTGTTTATGAGTAATGCCGAAACATTTTTCCCTCTATATAATTTACGTGACAGAAACAGGAATCAACACCAAAATAAAAACAGGAATTTTCAGACTATTGTTGATGGAAAAATCTGGAAAAAACGCCGTTTCCGTCGCGTAAATGTAACAAAAATAAAATAAAAGAAGAAAGGCAAGCATGACTGTTTTTTTTATTAGGAGGGGTGGCGAGAAATGTTGATAACAGGTTTATTAAGTGAAAGAATAATTTAAATAAAAATAACTTACAATTTAAACAAAAAAATAAATTTTATATGTCTGTATTTTAAGTGAAAGTCGTTTTTATTTCAGACTATGTACATTTATAAGTAAAACTAAAGTGTTTATATAAAATTTGATAGATAGATAGATAGATAGATAGATAGATAGATAGATAGATAGATAGATAGATAGATAGATAGATGCGGGAAAACATAAGACATCCTGGATTAGTGTACAGGCGCGCGCTTAGTCAACTGTGAGTTGGATTCCATTAAACTGTTGTTACAGCATTTTCTCTTGGAGGGGGAAACTCCGATAAAACGTTCGACTTCATGCGGATCTAAAGATGTCGACTTGTTCTTCTTTGGTGCTCAGTGAGTGGGATTTGTTGTGTGCAATATCTTTCGTGACTATAAATAATATCACGCGCAACCATTGCTTGATATAATATTCACACGTGTGTATACCTTATGTGCATTACAGCTACGTGTCAGCACTTTATCAAGAACCCTCAAATGGGACAGAGATTCACCAGCCCAAATATGAAAACAGTACTCCATACATAGTCTGATAGTAGATTTATAGAGATATAATAGCCACAGGTGTGAGAAAGAGTTTGGAGCGATACGGAGAACAGACTTTACGAGAAGCAGAAAAAGCAATGGATCTAATGTATGAACTCCGAGAAAGATTTGATAAGAGAGAAAGACCATATATTTCATTGTATGTTTCATTGTTTTCGAGTTGTTTCTTTGTTTTCATTGTAAGATGCTTGTATTTGAACATAGACGTATATAGGAGTACCTGCGCTTCAAAGTGTCGGCCAAATATCGTTAAATGATATAGCTAACTTAAACTATTTGTACTTGACTTACTTTAACATGAAGATGCATGTGTGTATGTGGGGGTGGGTGGGTAGTTATGTGTGTGTGTGTGTGTGTGTGTGTGTGTGTGTGTGTGTGTGTGTGTGTGTGTAAACAAATCGGGACCTCAAAAGTCAATGACATAAATTTAGACTAGTCAAATTTGTTTACAGTGGTGGTCGAGTGTTAGAAACACACTTTAGCTAATAGAGTGGATTTAGGGGACACAGGATCGAATTCTCTCGGGGATTTGTAGTTTTTTTCTTATATATATTTTATGTTTGATTTTGCTTGTGCTTACGCCCTTCTCATTGAAATAACATTCAATACTACAATAGCCTTTTCTTTTCGTGCGTTGCTCGTCGGTGAGAATCATTTTACAATTCATCGAATGTTACTTGTCGATCAATTGTTTCTCCTGAAGCACTTAACGCGTCATCATTGTACAAAATGTCGATGTGTACAAACCTTTTTAATGTTAATGTTATTTGCATTCGCATTTCTCTTTTATTTATCTTGTATGTTGTTTTTTTCTTTTGTGCTCCTTTTTTTGCTTTCTTTATTTTATTTTGTGTTAAAGTCTTTTTGTTTTATTTTCTTTTTCTTTTTTTCTAATCTTTTGAGCTTCATCCCCTGACCATATTCTTTTACACCGACAAAAACAGAGAAAAACAAATAACTAATAATGTTAGCCTTTCAATACCATGAAGACCGCCTCTGTTTTCGTGAGAGGTATACATAAAAAAGATTTCCAAACTAAGGGCAAATAACTCCATCATCTTTACAAGGTAGAGAAAAGGGAAGTAATCGGAGACATTTGACGGTGCTTCTCCATGGTTACATCCATATGAAATATTGTTGTTAAAAATAAAATAAGAAAAAACCTTTATGAAATACTTGTGATGGAAAAAAATTACGTTCACCAAAATTTACGGAAATGAATCCAGTAGTTTCGTTTTGATTTAAGAAACTCTACTTTTATCTGAAGCCGGAATTTTGCCGCCATTTTCGTCATCTTAATGAATTTTGTCACTGTTTAACTCCGCTTAATATACCTCTTCATAAATAGAGATTTAAAATGGCATCAAACCAGAAAAAACACGCTAATATTAATAAGTTATTTTTTTTAGTATCTAATATATACTAAATACTTTTCAGTAAATGTTGGTGTTCGCTAATATTTTTCAATAGAAAGTAAGTATTTCATAAGATTATTTTATTAATTTATTTATAAGTGCAATATTTAATATGGGGGTAACCATGGAGAAGCATTCATTTGAGATATTTAAAAGAGTACAATTGAAATATTTAAAAGTCTACATCATGAAGATAAAATAAAATATAATAACAAAAAGGTATAAAGTTTTTAAAAAGTATGTATTTTCTATTTAAATAAAGAAAACGATTTAAAAGAAAAAGTATGTGAAAAATATATGGAACAAGAATTTACACACATATACAAAATATATATATATATATATATATATATATATATATATATATATATATATACATGCATGAATACACGAATAAACATATATACGCATATACACGCATACACATATTTATTTTATATATACGCATTCACGAAAAGCATGCATATATAAATGCATAATTTATAAGTATAACTGCTTTTGGTGTGCTTATTGATTTTGATTTATTTTTTTATTTTTTTTATTTTTTTTATTTTAAGAGTTGTTTAGTTTTTTTTTGTTTTTTTTTTCATTTTGTTTTATTTTTTACTTCCATATTCTTTTACACCGATTGTATCATTATTCCCGGTTTGGCCATCTCTTTTTATGAACTTCCTTGCTTTTTTACTTTTAAGTGTCCTGGAAACCCTGATTGGTCGAATGGATACATTCACAGACTATGGAATCAGCTATATTATAAGTCTAAATTCGATTGTGTTGAATTACGTGCTAATGCAATTGGCAAAAATTTTAATGCAACATTTCCTCTCCAGCTATCGGTAAACTACTTACTTGTATTCAACTAATCGCAAACGATTAAACATTGATATTAGGTATTGTATTGATGTATTTTATGACATTGAAGGGTCGATAATAAATAAGACAACACGGTGGTATATTTACATGAGTGTTATTTACAGAAGTGCAGAATAGTATGCTACAGAAAGACTGTTCTGAGACTGTGGGCATTTACTTTCTTTCTCACCGCAGGAAGATGTGACACAATGTCAGAAGGTGGGGAGAATCAAGCCAGCGCCCCATAAAAAGAGCACTCTAGCCTATTAAATTGTCTGGGCAGACCGTCGGCATTACCCGGTCGGGTCGCGCCAGGTAGTTGGTAATAAACTAACTCCACCACAAAGAGGAGAGGCAAGGTCTGAGATGTGGACCACCTAGGACTACCTAGGACCAATACTTTAGCCCGTCAGATAAAAGGCGACCGAAATGGTCCAGTGTGTGCCGCATTGATTCTCAAGGACTGATCCTCGACTGGCATTTAGAAGTTAAGAGTTTGGAGGCAACTGAAGATGCTTCGAAACTGTGTCGAGACTTCGTCGGAATCTCCTCTGTACACAGTGTCTGGAAAAGTCCATATATCCACGAAATAATTAGCATCACACCAGAACAACCCCGTTTTTAGCATTGCTCTATATGAACTCAATACATTTTCCTTTAAGGGTTTATTTCAATGAATTCCGTAATCTTACGCTTTCTTTTTGATCTTTGCTGTTCAGAACCTGTTTGCAGGATTGGTATCTCAGATGTGTCGAACACGACATCCATTAATTAGTCCAATAGAGTATTATTCTCGAAAGCATCTGAAAATCGTTTCCTGATTTGGTTCATCTTTTACTGCTTGCGATTATCTATTCCTTACGACACCCTTTTCTACGTACGAAGGGCTTTAACAATTATAGAGGCTTCCTTGTCGAGTATTACGACTTTGTCTCTAATTTTAGCATTAAAATCATTATATATACTAGCAAATATATGCTCTTTCCGGTCGCATATTTTTGCTACTTGTTTTAAGTTAAATATGACATACATTACATTTTAAACTAAGTAAAAGTTAACCGCAGGGAAAGTGTTTAGAAAACAAAATCTTTGGGCATCTTTTACGAGACTCAGCAGAGTAAAAACGCTAAAAAAACAAATTTACAACAAATAAAAGTAACTGTAAGCTGTAAAAGTTAGTTTCAAACTTGCATGTGCTATTTGTTTGTATTTTAAACCCGTTTGAAGTGCTATTTATTAGAAATTTATGTTCGACAGACGGTTTTCGAAGAATTCAAAATGGCCGCTCTACGTAATAATATAGAGGGACTGGCCGCTATTTTTCTTTGAGAAACTAGATGTTTTAAAAAACAAGAAATTTTTTTTAACATCTAATAAAAAGCCATTTATACTACGTAAAAATACAAACAAATTACATAGGTAAGTAGAAAAATGTCTATTCTAGACATAAGTCAACTTTACTTGTTGCAAATTTATGTTTTTAAACTCTTTCTCGTTCTTTTTTGGACCCCGTTCGCGCCTCTGCTGAGCGTCGTAACATATACCCAAATCTTTAAATTCTCTTCGATAAATAGAAGAAAGTTGTTTACTGTTAATTATAATATTGTTTCAGAAGAATGTGTACCTAAAGTAAAATCACCAATCAAAAATATAAAATACAGTGAACACGATTCTAAAATCAGTTATTTGATTGCCCAGTAAAATGTGTGTTTTCTTTTACAAAACAAAGAAAACCACCCCATCTCTTATTTTAATAAATAAAACACGGAATAATAAAAACATAATTTTTTCATAATTTTTAAATCAATTAATTTATAAATTAAACCATTTTCAATGATTACGACCACCTAACACAACTGTTCGTACTAATTATGTAACATTTAGACAAACTATTAACAATACAACTATTCGTACTATTATTACAACATCTACTACCACGATAATCGACTATACGTACCGCTATAAATCTCAGAGAATGCGTGGTTTACATGTTATTAATCAAATAACGTGTGTCAATCTCTCTCTTTTCTCTCTCTCTCTCTCTCTCTCTTTATCTTTCTTGAAATAGAAATTTCTGTGCGTTCGAATAATCAGAGGGCGGATAACAAAATGTTGGAATGGCCGCCGGCTCTTCCATCATATTCCATTACAATCTAATTTAATTACGTAACTCAATTATATAGATTTTAAAAAATGTTTTTAATAATTCTATTTATACTTTTTATTTATATTATTATTATAAAGGAAAATATTTTAAATACATTTGGAAATCTGAAAAAACAACAATTAATTTATTAGAAACTTTAAAACAAATTAATTATGTAAGTGTGAAAGACGCGTACTGTTTGGGGAAGCTTTGTAATGGGTATATATAGGAGCTGATGATTAGATATAAACAGGGAGCGATCAAAACTAATAATATAGTTACGGCTTCAGACAGACAGAAAAACAGACAGATAGATTTGTTATCTCCATTATTAATATATATATACATATATATATATATATATATATATATATATATATATATATATATATATATGTGTGTGTGTGTGTGTGTGTGTGTGTAAGTTATTCCTTTTAGTTAATTCATCTAGGTGTGTAACTGTTTGAATGGTGATGTTGTTGCATGTAACATAAGTCGGGAGGTGACGGTTGTTTAGTCGATCACGGCACGGACTTAAGACCTGGGTGTTCCAAGTTCGAATCCAGTCGGTTCCACAGTACTATTTTCACTTAGGAATGTTGGCAACATTCTCGTGGCTCTTCCTGTAAGTACCCAATGTCTTTCCAGAAAGATTTCTAAATAGAAAAACATCGAGGAAACTAATGCCAACACCAGAATCATCTGATTCACACGAAAGAAGAAGCAACATAAGTCTGTGTTACTTTGTGTCCGAATAAGTCCGAGTTCTCGTCGCGAGTTTTGTGACCTTGAAAGACCGATAATAAACAAGACAACACGGTGGTATATTTATAAGAGTGTGTATTTACAGAAGTACAGAATAGTATGTTATAGAAAAACTGCGTCAAGATTACATAGTGTCTGGAAATTTGTATTAGACATCTTTTCAATTATTTCACGAGCGGCAAAGGGTTTTAGGTTTTTATTTCAATTAGTATTTTTGTCTTTAAGCACATTCCTAAATTTTACTTAAATTCCCTTGTTTTAATTGGCTCCATATGTTGGGGTTCAGTTTCGGCTATTACAAAACGTATTGATCAACAGGTTCCATAAAAGAAATGACTCCATTTAGCTCTTTCATTCATAGTCTTGAAATCGATCTATGACGAATGTGAAAAAGTTTAAATTCTTTCCTCCAAAAATTAAAAATGAGCATAACATTCACCTAATGTTTTTACTTTTTACCAGTTATTCCGCGGGCGATATATTTTCAGTAATTTTTATGTACGCTACTTGATTAAATATATGTACTTCCATCCAGTCACGCAAGGGTCAACGAGTAAAACATACTTCTTTTCTAGACCTCGGGTAAAACCATTTCAAGTGGTAAAGGGAAGCGAAAAAGAAAATAGCAAATCAGACATAGCCCACCACCTGAAATGGTTTTGGAAAACAATCCTTCATTCTATAATGATACATCAACGATGGAGGGTTTTTTCTTGAGGTCATCAAAAATTATAATGATAATTTATATATGAAATGTAAATTACTGACGATTTCATACAAATGTTTTAGTAATATATCTAGATAAATATCGAGTGCAAACACGGGAGCAATATACATTTTCCGATCATTTTTAACGAGGTTTATACACTAGTATTATATATATATATATATATATATATATATATATATATATATATATATATATATACAGGGTGGGCAAAAATAAGGGTCCTATTTTTAAAAATTCATAACTTTTTTATTTATTGATTTTTTTTTTTTTTTTTTTAGAATAAGTAAAGGACCCCTTCCGAACAAAGCATTAGCCGTATTAGTTCTAAGGAACGTACCCTCATTTAGAAAACATTATTTTTGCTTAAAAAACTCAAAACAGTGTAAAAAACAATACTTTAGTTTTTGTAAGTTTTAAGAAGTGTTTTTCGGCTAAAATTTGTTTTGTTTATTTCAAAAAATCTCGGAAGGGTCAGTCTACACACACAAAGTTTGGTGAGTTTAACTTTTATTTTGTGGAAGTTATTCAAATTCAAGTTATTCAAATTTAAAGATAGGACCCTTATTTTGGTCCACCCTGTACATATATATATATATATATATAAAGAGTTCCAATGCAAAACTCGATAAACGCCATTTTCAAAATAACGAAGTTATCACTACAAAAGGTATTGTATCTCAACACTCGACCACACCCCCAAATCATGTTTTACATAATATAATAACGGCATACTTTCTTTCTACTTGCAATTAAAATAGTCTTTTAGATTTAATATATTCGCCCTTTAATTATTAAATGTCGTAATTGAAACAAATTGGATTTATTGCGTTTTGCATTCGAACTCTTTATATATATAAAAGGGTGGAAGCTTGCTTGAATGATTACTGGTAAAAAAGTATATAGTTATTTAATCAGTTAATATAAATTTAATATTTATATCTTCCCTTTGTACATTTACGATTTTTTTTTTAAATCCTAGTAAATATTTGTGTAGAATTAACCATATCTTTTACTTTCGGATTTTTTCTTTAATGGGAGGACTTATGTCCCACAATTATGACACGTCTTTTTTAAATAGGCAATTTTTATGTAAATGTATTTGTCCTCATTCATAACAAAGATTAATTCTGAAAAAAAATTTTTTTACCCTATTTCTTTTTTTCGACTGAGTCTATGTGTATAATATGTCTTTTCTCAATGTTTGAAATATGGACTAAATGTATTCGTTGATGTTATTCAGCGAGATGTTGTAATGTCAGCTTAGAATCATTTTCTAGACTTGATAGTAGACATGATATTATTTGAACGACTTTAAGCTATTTTAGTCCTCGTATTAATATTTGTACATATCTGAAAAAAGAACATATCTGAAGAAGGTTCGCTGTGTTTTTATACATTCTCTATTCACTACGCTTTTAAATGTAATATAATCGACTGTATTATTATTGTCAGACTAGTGCATTGTCAACGGGTGTTGAAAATTAAACCCCTTTCGCTAAACATTTTGCTAACATCAAATTTGTTTCCAGAAACGAAATATTTCCCGGGTTTCCGGATAGTATGTAATTAGAAAACTTTTCAAGCAATAGTTGTAGTTTTTTTTTTTAGTTTGACCATGTACAAAAATCTGTTTTGAAGATTTCCTAAACATAAGCTGGAGTTGTTAACTCGTCTTCAATTTATTTGATTACTCAATCCGAATGATAAAACTTATCAATCCTCATCGCAAAATTCTGAAACAGAAAGAAATTATGCTCATGTTTTTTTTGTTTTGTACTATTTTTTGAAGTGGGCATTGAGGTAACACGATCCTAACTCCCTTCTATTTTACCTGTGATTTCAACAAGATTTAAATTACTGAAACAGTCAATTTTATAGATTCTAAATTTTGAATGAAAAAAAAAAAGATTAAAAAAAAATTATTATGAGAAAAGATCTTTCATGTATCATTGATTTTGTCTTGTTTATGAGAGAAAAACTAAAATCAACTCTTCCAATCCCAAGAGAGAAAGGTTATTGGGGTGAGTGCGGGGCAAATTTCGGAATGAGCAATGTTGGAAAATAATTTTGACAGATAAGTACATATTTTAATCAAATTAAAGTAATGATTCTGTACAAAAATAAGAAGAACCCGTAGACATATTGGAAACGATAGCGTCCGCGCATGTGCAGAAAATGCATTTATTTAAAGGATTATTTTGAATCTCGTTCAAATGTTTGTTTGTTTAACGTTAAATATTCTTACACAACGGAATAGGTGTATTTTTGTCATGTGTATATCTCGTTTCTAGAATTTATAGAATATAATTTATATTTGTAGAATGTTTAAGATACGACTTGTCATGATAGAGAGGTTAGAGTGCATATATGACCGCAAATAACAGTTGGGATGCACATATACATGCATAAATGAACACATTAAAATACCCAGTGGACTTTGAGAAGAAAATGACTGCGTCTTTAATGTGTCTCTTCCAGAAAAATATGGTCAACATTTTGGGTAAAACATGGTCAATACTGACGATTAGAAAGCGCCGAGTCTCCTCTGCCATTTTGTTGTTGAAATGTAGCCATTGATGAGATCGATAATTACCTCCAGACTTAAGCTCCATGTAAGCCCAACATGTTCCTGTAGAGGACCGACACACTGCCCCTTAAACGGGGGGTGCAAGGAGAGTAGAAAGTCGACCTTGGGTTTACTTTCGGCAGCCTCGTAACTCTTGCTTCCATTATATTTGTCCTTTAGTCCTCACATTCCATGAGCGATGTTTCTAACAAAGGGGGAAGAATTGCTGTTTTCTGGGTCGGAATCTATCCATCTAACACTTATCGTTGGCTAGTTTTTCACCTTGAAGTAGCATTCTTTACATCAAGTGGTTTCATGCCTTGTCTGAAGCGATTTCCATAAAAATAAAATTTTTAAGAAAAGATAAAAATCTTTTGTGTATCAGGTAACTATTACAGCAGATTCGCCCAATAACATTCAGAAACGAGGCAAGACGTTCAAACACAGATCATGTGACTAGGGTTTGGGAATTGAAAGATGCACAGATCTCGTTTATTATAAACTGGAAGATACTAGAACAACGACTAGCTCACTCACCGGCCTCAAACAGCTGTAGCTTTAGATCTTACAGGCTATCAATGGCCGGAAATATAAAATGTATCAACAAAAGATTAGACATTTTAAAATCCTGCATCCATAGGAACGTATTTCTTTTTGAAGAACTGTTCGCGTCAGTCGCATTAAAATCTTTAGATATGGATTGCGTGTAAGTCATAGCAACACAAACTGATTTTCTCAACGAAACTATCATTTCAATATTTCTTCTGTCGTTCGAACTCTTCTCGATATTGTTGTGCAAGTCTTTCCATATCTCGACTACGATTTCTTTCTTGCTAGTCCTGGGCATGACCTTAAAAGACATCCAGTGGTGAGGCCTCCATTTGGAAGCTGTGGGGAATGTGGAGTTGCCCCTTAGTTGTCATTGATCCCAGGTTTACTCTGGTCTGGAGTGGTAGTACCTGTAAGGGCCTCATCTATAGGTCAAATAGAACCTACTGGCACTACCAAATCAGGCTGTCTGAAGTTATTGACTTCCTGACTCAAAATGCACCAAACATTGATGTTTTATTATTTTTTCCTTCGCATAATTCAATCATGTTCTGCAAAATCCAAAACAAAAAACAACAGTTTCCCTCCCACCCCTCTTCTTCCCTCTCCCCTCTTTCTCCCCCCCCCCCTTTCACTCAGCCAAACACCATGAATAAATACTTAAACATATAAAGAACTTGAAGCATAAAATCTTCACCATAATGACCGGATTCAGGATTAAATGACCTGAAAAGGGTCGATATGCCGTAAAACAGAACAACCAACCAAAACCATGATTAAACATTTGAAGATATAAAGAACTTGAAGCATAAAAACCTTCACCAAAATGACCAGATTCGGCATTAAATAACCCGGGTGGATATGTCGTAAAACAAAACAACCAAAAAACCAACCTTTATTTTTTCTTGGTTTTAAAATTCCAATACAGGACTCTTTTTTTATAACTTGATGAAATTCCTTTGCGACTTTGTTCGTAATTTTCTTAATATCGCATAGATCAATACAATACGTCGCCATTTGTTGGCATCGTAGTCTGACATCTAAACAGTGCCAAAATACAATCAACTATATTTTAACTTCTGAATAAAAATAAACGCACTATTTATAGTTCTTTTGGGCTTGTTATTTTAATTATGGCGTGTTAATCTCTCCACGTTACATAAAATGGCGTAGGAAATGATTAAAGGCTTATAGAAGGAAACATATGTAATTTTCTCAGAATCGTTATCTAGCCGGATAGCAATTAAGAGGGGAACCCAAAATCATCTAACATACATTTACATGCATGAATGTAATCCAGTAATGAAGGTAGAAGTAGTCCTCGTCAACGGCGACCGATCAATCTCAAAACTTCAAACGTCAAACTCAATGTGCTCTCCCAGCTCTAACTGCCGCCTTCCATTTTTTTTTCCTTCCATTCAGATCAGCTGATCCCCACATATGCTAATAAAATAGTCACCTCTGCGAAGAGAATCTCCCCCACCCATTGTGGCGGATATACAGTATCGACATGCGTAGCATCGCATTCTCTTCTCGATCGGTAGGTGTTATTCTTTATTGTCACAATAAAATAATGGAAATAGCGTAATGCGAACTGGCAGTTCCAATCTTGGAGTAATGTGAGCATTAGAGGAAATCAAGGGAGGCGCGAGAGCGCTCTATCCCTTAATAGACCACACGAATGGGCTATGCTGGAAATCTAATTTCTTTGATCAATCATAACTCAAAAACCAATAAACCAAATTAGTTAAAACTTTGCACGATTTTTTTTTGATAGGTTCTATAAGTGTGTAGAATTTTAGCATCATTAGTCAAGGCAACCCAGAGATACAGTAAGTTCAATCATGAAATCATGTTATCTGTGTGTACGTACGTACGTACGTACGTATGTGTCACCCTGTATCTCTTCAGCTATATGATGGATTCAGCTGATTTTGGCAGAGATAGATGTTCTATGGTCTAGTTGATGGTATTTTAATTTCAGTTTACCATATACCTTAGTTTTCCAGTAAATTCAAAAAAAACTTATAAGAAGGCATTGTATTGAGGCATAGCATTTACAAAAGTAGTGACATTCCATGAAAAATGCCAGTATACTGAAATCATATGCCCTTAATAGGGTTAAGATGAAAATGCATATACACTAAATGTACAAAAGCAAGGAAATTCCCAAATTTTTACATTTTTATTGTCATTAAGGATATGACTACATATCAACCAAGCCATTTCATTATCACATCACTACAGTATAAATCTCTATGCATGAGTGGATGGAGTGTGTGAGATGCGCTGAAGAAAAATTCCTACCAGTAAAATACATAGCCCTGTTGTGCTCGCATACCCTTAATGACAATAAAAGTGTAAAAATTTGGGAATTTCCTTGCTTTTGTACATTTAGTGTATATGAATTTTCATCTTAACCCTATTAAGGGCATATGATTTTAGTATACTTGCATTTTTCATGAAATAAAAACAGTGACTTGCAGAGAAAAAAATGAAAATAACACGTCTTGAACTTATATATAACTAAGGTTCTTAACATTATAAGGTATTTTCTTTCTGGTCGAAGCTTGTGAGTAACTCTGTATGGTATCTCCTCATCCGTTGTCTTTATCAATGATGATGTTCCTCAGGGTCCTATTCAAGGTCCAACACTGTCATGTCTCTATATCGATGATCTTCCTGAAAATATTAATCAGAAGATTAATATCTATGCTGATGATACAACTCTCTATTCTGGGGTTGCTTCCCGCCCATCCCCCTGAGATCAGTTGAAATATGCAGCTGATCTAGCAATTGACATGGGTTTACTTGTAGATTGAGGTACGAAACGGCTTGTTTTGTTTAATCCATTCAAGGCTCAGCTTGTGTCTTTCAATCGTTGGCATGTGACGTTTCTTTCTGCGATTCTCATGGATAACTCTGCGTATGAAGAGAAATCGACTGAAACTTCTTGGTCTTTCTTTCTCATCATTTTTCTCTTGGAGTGCATACATTAGATCCATCACCCTTTCTGCTTCTCGTAAAGTCGGTTCTCGCAAAACACTTTATCACCCTTAAGATTATTCTCTATCTCTTCAAATCTACTATCAGACCTTGTATGGAGTACTGTTGTCATATTTGAGCTGGTGAATCTCTGACCCATTTGAGAGTTTTTTCTACGGTGCAGAACCGTATCTGTAATTAGATTGGCCTCACCTTTTGTTTTTCTCTGCATCCTCTTTCTTTCTCTCTCACACAGACGTGATGTTGCTAACCTCAGTCTTTTCTATAAAATCTATTATGGCATGTGTTCTTCAGAATTATGTGACCTATTCCCCGCTCGTTTGACTCGTTGGACTAGTGGTATTCACCCATTCGTTGTTTTGATGCCTCATTGTAATGAAGCTTCCTATTCCAGTAGCTTATTTCCAAGAACAACATACTTGTGGAACTCTTTTTGCTGACTGCTTTCCTCCTACCTATAGCCTTTGTCTTTGCAAGACTAAGATCAACAGTATTTCCTGTATTTGCGGTAATCATATTTCGTTCTTGTTAGCTCTTTACATCAAGTGGCTTCATGCTCTGTCTAGAGCGATTTCCATGAAAAAATATGTTAGTCGTTAAGCAATCATACTTTGGAAGTTTGCATGCGCTTAGCAGGTAAACACTTCACATGTAACATCTCAATATTACAGATGCTCAAATTACAGATACGTTACTTCACATTATAAAGAACCCTCAAGTAGGACAGAGATTCGCCAGCCCAAATATGACAACAGTACTCTATACATCGCCTGATAGTAAATTTGTAGAGATAGAGACTATCCTCATGTGTGAGAAAGTGTTTGGAGCGATAGAGAAAACCGACTCTACGAGAAGCAGAAAGAGCAATGGATGGAATGTATTTTAATTATTATGCTAGACAGTTCAACATTTTGTGACTAGTTTCTTAATTTATATTATTGATCGTGGGATTTTTTTTCTTATATGTAAAGGGATTCAAGAATTGTTAATCTGTTGATGTTGGTATCGTGGTGTATTATTTTAGTAGTATTAACCAGGATGTGTCTATATTGAGACATAGTTAAAAATAAAACTACTCAGACCCAAAACACATTAGGAAGAACCAATGTTATATATCAGTTTCAATGCCCGATGGGAGAATGTATCTTCGACAATAATAATGAAACTAATTGTTACATCGGTTTCACTACCAGAACACTTTTCTGAAGACTCACCTTACATCTCTCCGACACTAACTCAAGTTTCCAACACCTAAAAACATGACTTATTATTGTTGTTGTTGCTTAGGTTTTAGTCTTTGTTGAAGTTTTGTTTGTCATTGAGTCAATAGTTGTAGCTTTATCAATATTTTTACTGAAATGCGTTAATAGCTTTTCCTGTCCGAGCACAAAACCGCGCATACAGTTTTGGGAAATGGCGATTATAATGTCAAGCGTCGTTTATTGCCTGTAGCAATCGGTCGGAAAACCTGAAATAACATACGCTCAGATCAGAAGCGAGATGATGATGATGATGATGATGATGATGATGATGATGATGATGATGATGATGATGATGATGATGATGATGATGATGATGATGATGATGTATAAAATAGAAAGAAAAAACAAAGATAAGGGAAAAAACAGGTTCAGTATTCATGATCTATTGAAACAATTAGATAGTCGTAAAATACTTCCAAGATGGCTGACAAGCGGCGACAAAAATAACGATCTTGCTTTGTTAGTTGCTTTACAACAATTATAATAATGTTATAATTTCGACATTATGGCTGTCGGAGGAGGATATGAATGAAAACACTAAAACGTGTTTTTTCACTTTATGACATCACAATTATAAGTTGTAATTAGTATCGCTAATGTATTGATGGCAGTTCAAACATTTTTGAGAATGCGTTTTACTCTCATCGTGCATGTGATGCGATCCGTCTACATATGGTTATAAAAGGCTTCAGCAGTCTGCCCGTCAGTTCATGTGTCACGCTTTCCATACGAGTGAGTCGCCGCTTATTAAGGCCCAAGGGCTACTCGAGGAAACGCGTTAATGAGATTGGAAACGAGGAATGAAAATGTCAGAATTTGATTCTTAAAGTGGACGACACGACAATAATTTGTTCACGTTCGACTTGAAAAGAACCATTTGTAGTCAGCTGGAAAGCAGCTCTGTTGTATAGTATTCCACAGATTGGAAGTTCTTGGGGGAAAAATGTGTTCATGGAAGTTCCGTTTAGTTTTATATACACAGATGAAGAAAGAAAAGTTATTTGCAGTTGTGGCAACAATACGAGATCTTGCTGTGAAGCGTCTTACTAAGAGGGAATACCAAAATGATATCATTATATGATGAAGTGTAGTGATTTTAGATAATATAGATTACTAAAGTTAAAAAATAGAAAGACATTAGAATTGTTAATTCAAAATTCCTTTTTTAAATAGATGAGAAATGAAAAATAAAATAAAATAAAATAAAGTAAAACAAAATAAAATAAAATATAAAATGAAAAAATTTACAAAAGAATAAAAATTGAGTTGGTTTTATACTAACAATGAAGTAAAGGTCAATAAAGTGAAAATAATAATTAGATTACAATGTGACGTAATAGTAGTTATTCGTAATTAAAAGTCTGCTTAGTGTGTTTCCTTGAAATGTTTGCAGTTTAAACTCGGTTGTGTCTGACGTTGAGTAATAAATATTATGAAGAGTACATAAATAAATATTATGAAGAGTGTATGCATATATATATATATATATATATATATATATATAAATAAAAATGTATACTATATATATATATATAAATAAAAATGTATACTATATATATATATATAAATAAAAATGTATACTATATATATATATAAATAAAAATGTATACTATATATATATATAAATAAAAATGTATACTATATATATATATATAAATAAAAATGTATACTATATATATATATATATATAAATGTATACTATATATATATATATATATATATATATATAAATGTATACTATATATATATATATAAATGTATACTATATATATATATATATAAATGTATACTATATATATATATATATAAATGTATACTATATATATATATATATATAAAAATGTATACTATATATATATATATATAAATAAAAATGTATACTATATATATATATATATAGTAAATTGAAATAAATACATCTATGACATATTTTTCATATCAATTCAAGGAATTCAACATCAACAATATTTCCGTTTCTAAGTAGAATAATGTAATAACATTTGATCTCGTTTTGACCATTTCTCAATTTCCTAAAACAAAGAAAAAGTTACGCATTTCTTGCCTTAATATATATATATATATATATATATATATATATATATATATATATAATATATATATATAATATATATATATACATATATATACATATATATATATATATATATATATATATATATATATATATTAAGTTCGCTGAGTCTTATAGATTGTCTTGATGTTTATATCCCGCTGCAATTGGCATAAATGTAACTTAATTCTCCGTATCACGTGTTCATTTAATATTGCCTAGCAGAGGATAGAGCGAAAGCGTTCTGGGTCAATCGTGACTCCGTGAACCGGGTTCGCGACTTGTTATTATCTGAAATTAAACTCGAAACGACGTTGTCTGTAGGTAAATACAATTTAACATTTATTTATGGATGTTATTATATATATATATATATATATATATATATATATATATATATATATATATATATATATATGATATTGGTATATTGTAATATGTTTATTATTATAGATTTCACATGAGTCAAACACGGTACGCCTCCTCGTCAGTCCCCAACGGTTAGCATTTCACTACCGTCAACTCTCGTACTTGGGGTGAAATAACAGAAAATTCGGAAATTGTTTGTATAATATAAACGCGGGATTTCAGCTAAGATACAAATTGCGCTGGAAAACACTCAGCCTTAGATGGCGATAATTTGAAAGTAATCACAGAAACCAAACATAATGTCACGACTCGAGAGACTTCAGGAATTGGAAGTTCTGTGAAAACCGTTTTCGAATATCTGGCTAGAATTTCTATGATTCGAATAAATTGGTTTTATTTCCATATTTCATAAAACGCTAATACATTTCTGAACGAATGTACAATATATCTATCAACCACAGTTCGTTCTTATCTATCTTCCGATATATTTTATATCTATACTTGCACATATTAATATATCTATCTGTCCAACCATTTCACTTAGTCTGTTCCCATCTTTCAAAAATCTCAATAGTTGTATATATTATATTTCCTCTGAAACTTGTTACTTAAATAACTTTTTAAATACAAGCTACATAATTAAAACTATTTAGTCAGCTAGCATTGGCAAATATTAAACTGTGTTCTAAAAAAGCAAAAAAAAAGTATTTTTAATTGATTTAATCGAAATTTATATTTAATCCAATCAACAGCTTTTGTTTGATTACTAATATCATAAAGGGAGTTGGAAGAGCTAACACTCCCACAGTCCCAAGTTCTTGTGCTGACACCAATAACTCCGTGAATATATCTAGAAGAAATCTAAATATTGGCAACTTTTTGAACTTCACTTCTAATCACCCCCTCTCAACGATATTTCAAGCGTTTTCATTGACTTTCGACAGAATTAGGAAGGAATAAAATTGAGAACATTTAGTCTTATCGATCGCATTCCTTTTTATAAATAACATAGCCGCTAAACTAAGTGTGTTAATGTTATTGTAATATACAATGATGTTAAGTAAAAACTAAGTTGTTTTAAAGAGAATGATTTCACTCTGAATAATTTTCGTTATATAAGCAAAGGAAAGTTTTTAAAAACTCGTCATCTTGAACAAGGCGAGCAAGCTGCAGTAAAGTTTCCTGAGAACATTATTTTACTTATTTTATGCACGTTTTGGACGATACGTCCTTATGATAAAGCACCAACCAACAGACGAGAATTCTGGATTCGATCTCCATTGAAGAAAAGTGATTTTTAAATCTAACTATTATTTGAGCCCCATTAACCAATTCTTGAATATTGGTAGATTTAACCTATTATTTAAACTATCCCTTTGTAGCAATTTTTAAACTACTATTTAGGCTCTCCCACCCCATAAACATAATCATAATCAATCTTGCAATGTTCATTTGATTACTATAAAGTCGTACAGGTTCGCGTGTGTCTGATTTCTCGACATGATAACTTCGATAATTACACGGTAAAATGTTAATTATTTTTTATAAAATGACATTAACTATTAATAGTTATGAATAATGAAATAAAAGATTAATCGGTAAAAATATTAAGTTAAATTCAATGTTTCAATCGTTAGCAAATATGATATTTACGGTCAAACAAAAAGCTCTCGGTCAGCGCTGGGTAGGGACATTTAGTATATAATAAAATGTTATGATTCGTTAGAATCATTGAATCAAGAGGTATTAATATATCTTTAAATCCGTTATAATGCTTATTGCAAAATTAAATAAAATAATTCAGATTTACTTTACTCATGTACATACTCCAGAGAGTTTCACTACATGCTTGAAAACACAGTTCAACCATTTATGATGTTTGGAGCTAGTCTTTCCGCTCTAAGGAGCGACATGCTAGTCTAAAACTTATCTGGTCGGCCTATCTCTTGAATTTTCTTGAATTTTCTTGAATTAAATTTTCTTCGCATGATTTCTTTACATAGCTGGAGCCTGATAGCTTGAAAATAGTTCCAAAGTACGTTAATCTCTTTTTCTCGAATAACGTCGTTTATGGATGTGTTAATATTAAGCCCCCTTCTGATATCTGTATTTATTCGTCTTTCTCCATTGATAGTTCTTTAATATTTCTTTTCAAAGACATTGAGCTTCCTTTCATGTTCTGCTAGTATAGTCCACGTTTCACTTGATTATGCAGCAACAGGAAGTTCTAATGCATTATAAAGTCTTAACTTTACTAATATATCCTTACTGCTCCATATCATTTTCTTCTAGATGCCAAAATTCAGAAGTTGCTATTGCTAGTTTTTTCTGCTAATGTCAGATGAGGACACTTGAACAACTGAGCCAAGAAACACAAAATTATCCGCTGTTTTTTTTACATTTAATTGTCTATCGAGATATTATCTACAGTTGAGGAACGAATTTTGCATTTGACATGGTTAACTTCCATCACCCATTTCTCACAACATACTTCAATCTCCGAAGTAGAGAGCTTCAACATATCAACAACAGCGGCCACTAGCTTGCTGGCATCAGCATAATGAATATTTGTAGGAAAAAGAAAGTTAATAATGAAAAGTAAAGCTGTAATTGTAGAACTCGTTCACTTTGTCCACTACAAAATAAAAGCCTAATCAACAGCATTGTTTACGAAGCCACAATAGTTAACAAGGAAACCCCGAATAACAAGAAGTACTACGTGGGTATGATTATTACGACTATAAAAGCATATTTAATAGCAAAAATTGCCTTTACTGGAAGCTCAAGGAAAGCGGACGCTCGTCAATAACTGAGTGGAAAAATAGTGCAACAGGCGAGTACATGTAGAAATTTAGACGACCCGTGTATAAATGAAAATGTGAACTTTTAAACTTTAAAGACCCCCAACACCATGACAATACATAAGAAAAATAAAACAAAATAAACCAAACAAAATCAACAACTAAAGCAGAAAAACACCACAAAGCACGCACGTGTTAAAATAAGATCACCTATTAATTCGACACATTCACAAAAGAGTGCGTCACCCTATTACAAAATACATCAAAAGCAGAGGAAGTAAAAGTCAGCCGAAGCTTTGCTTGAGTGAAGCACTGCCATATGCTAATGAAAACATAAACTCGTGGAAGGGAATAACAATGAATCTGATTAGCTTGCTTGCTAGACAAAACACAACGTGTATATATAAAAAAACACCCGCAAACACGAATTTCATGCATATTAGTCTGACGATGCTTTACGGTTATGAAACTCTGGATTCTATCTATCTTCGCCGCACCTGAAGATGTGGTTTTTGGAATTTAACTCTAAATCCTCTCATGTCATTTCTCGTGCATTTTAACGACCTACCTATCTACAATTCACTTTCTCCGCTGGACTTTTTGACACCGGACTTTTTTGCAATCGGACATTTGCTTGCATTCGGGCAGAGTTTTGCCACGTGTTTTTTCCCCACAATCTTTATTTTACTTTTTCAAATTTTAAATCTAGGCCTTTGCCAACTTATCTATCCGATCGATTTCCTCTGATGATAAAATTTTAGTCTATGAAAAGCCTGGCCTAAGGAAAAATTTAATTTGAATAAATTGCCTTTTTGCGGAATATACCTTGCTCTGAGCAACTGAATTGAAAAAAGATTTGACTTTTGCTTTTCTAATTCCTTTTCATCCTTATATATATATATATATATATATATATATATATATATATATATATATATGTATATATATATATGTATATATATATATGTATATATATATATGTATATATATATATGTATATATATATATGTATATATATATATATGTATATATATATATATATGTATATTTATATGTATATATATATATATGTATATATATATATATGTATATTTATATGTATATATATATATATGTATATATATATATATGTATATATATATATGTATATATATATATATATATATATATGTATATATATATGTATATATATATGTATATATATATGTATATATATATGTATATATATATATGCATATATATATACGTATATATATATGTATATATATATATATGTATATATATATGTATATGTATATATATATATGTATATATATATATATATGTATATATATATATGTATATATATATATATGTATATATATATATGTATATATATGTATATATATATATATATATATGTATATATATATGTATATATATATATATGTATATATATATATATATATATGTATATATATATATATGTATATATATATATATATATATGTATATATATATATATATATATATATGTATATATATATATGTTAATATATATATATATATATATATATATATATTAGAATAATACCCTTTTTCAGACGGGTAAAATCAATTCACCGAACAGAATAGTTTTGCACCACTTTTATGTCCCCTTGCGAGGATTAAAGTAAGATATAAACCTACTAAACCTAATGTCGAGAATCTTTATTCCAATTTTAATCAAAATTCCTTGCATGATTTTGATTCTACAAAATGTCTTAAACCTTATGTTTAAGCTTAAGGGGTCTTTAGAAGAAATGGAAATCTTAGTAATCTTACACAGTTGGTGTATAATGATTATAGATGAAACTTAATGCAAATCTGAAATAGTTGAATTATCAAATGGGAACTTACGTTTATATTATGATTCTAACACCCTTTTAAAATACTCCACAGAAACTGAAATTTAGGGCAAAATTGACGTGTATTAACTATTATTACAATTTCACAAGAATCGGAGTTATCTGAATTTTCATAACGAACTTTTTATCTAAATGCATAAAACTCAATAAAATTATATATAGCCCATATTATAACCCTTACGCCTAGCAGCTGTGTTCCAATATTGATAAAATCAGTGAATTAGTATAGGAGTAAATTCTAAGCATAGAAATATATAAGCATACACACATAACTTACTTTATATATATAGATATATAAATCTTTAAATCTAAGAGTAAGCTTTT